>JAPYXD010000711.1:1207822-2415645 GCA_030998225.1 Diplolepis rosae | reverse complement strand
GACAGGCTTCGTTTAACTCGCGTATTACGAGACCACTTATGTATTTATATCAGTCCTGTGGCCCATTGAACCTGACCTTACTTAAGGTCAGAGTCCGGAAATCTCGCGTATTAGTTGGCCACTTTATAACAATTCTTATACTCCTAAGAACTCGCGCATTACTTGGCCACTTTACTTTAAGTCAGAGTCCGGAAATCTCACGTATTACTTGGCCACTTTAGAAAAATTCTTATACTCCTAAGAACTCGAGCATTACTTTGCCACTTTACTTTAAGTCAGAGTCCGGAAATCTCGAGTATTACTTGGCCACTTTAGAAAAATTCTTATACTCCTATGAATTCGCGTATTACTTGGCCACTCTTTTTCAGGACAGGCTTCGTCTAACTCGCGTATTACGAGGCCACTTATGTATTTATATCATTCATGAGGTCCATTGAACTCGCGCATTACTCGATCACCTTACTTAAAGTCAGAGTACGGAAATCTCGCGTATTACTTGGCCACTTTAGAAAAATTCTTATACTCCTATGAATTCGCGTATTACTTGGCCACTCTTTTCAAGACAGACTTTGTTTAACTCGCGTATTACGAGGCCACTTATGTATTTATATCAGTCCTGTGGTCCATTGAACTCGCGCATTACTTGGCCACTCTTTTCAAGACAGACTTCGTTTATCTCGCGTATTACTTGGCCACTTATAAAAATTCTTATACTCCTAAGAACTCGCGCATTACTTGGCCACTTTACTTTAAGTCAGAGTCCGGAAATCTCGTTTATTTGTTGGCCACTTTATAACAATTCTTATACTCCATTGAACTCGCGCATTACTCGATCAACTTACTTAAGGTCAGAGTCCGGAAATCTCACGTATTACTTGGCCACTTTAGAAAAATTCTTATACTCCTATGAATTCGCGTATTACTTGGCCACTCTTTTCAAGACAGACTTAGTTTAACTCGCGTATTACTAGGCCACTTATAAAAATTAGTATACTCCTCAGAACTCGCGCATTACTTGGCCACTATACTTTAAGTGATAGTCAGGAAATCTCGCGAAATAGTTGGCAACTGTATAACAATTCTTATACTCCATTGAACTCGCGCATTACTCGATCAACTTACTTAAGGTCAGAGTCCGGAAATCTCGAGTATTACTTGGCCACTTTAGAAAAATTCTTATACTCCTATGAATTCGCGTATTACTTGGCCACTCTTTTCAAGACAGACTTTGTTTAACTCGCGTATTACGAGGCCACTTATGTATTTATATCAGTCCTGTGGTCCATTGAACTCGCGCATTACTTGGCCACTCTTTTCAAGACAGACTTCGTTTATCTCGCGTATTACTTGGCCACTTATAAAAATTCTTATACTCCTAAGAACTCGCGCATTACTTGGCCACTTTACTTTAAGTCAGAGTCCGGAAATCTCGTGTATTAGTTGGCCACTTTATAACAATTCTTATACTCCATTGAACTCGCGCATTACTCGATCAACTTACTTAAGGTCAGAGTCCGGAAATCTCGCGTATTACTTGGCCACTTTAGAAAAATTCTTATACTCCTATGAATTCGCGTATTACTTGGCCACTCTTTTCAAGACAGACTTCGTTTAACTCGCGTATTACTTGGCCACTTATAAAGATTTTTTATACTCCTAAGAACTCGCGCATTACTTGGACACTTTACTTTAAGTCAGAGTCCGGAAATCTCGCGAATTAGTTGGCCACTTTATAACAATTCTTATACTCCATTGAACTCGCGCATTACTCGATCAACTTACTTAAGGTCAGAGTCCGGAAATCTCGCGTATTACTTGGCCACTTTAGAAAAATTCTTATACTCCTATGAATTCGCGCATTACTTGGCCACTCTTTTTCAGGACAGACTCCGTTTAACTCGCGTATTACGAGACCACTTATCTATTTACATCAGTCCAGGGTCCCAATGAACATGACCTTACTTAATGTCAGAGTCCGGAAATCTCGCGTATTACTTGGCCACTTTAGAAAAATTCTTATACTCCTAAGAATTCGCGTATTACTTGGCCACTCTTTTCAAGACAGACTTTGTTTAACTCGCGTATTACGAGGCCACTTATGTATTTATATCAGTCCTGTGGTCCATTGAACTCGCGCATTACTTGGCCACTCATTTCAAGACAGACTTCGTTTATCTCTCGTATTACGTCGCCACCTTACTTAAATTCAGAGTCCGGAAATCTCGCGTATTACTTGGCCACTTTAGAAAAATTCTTATACTCCTATGAATTAGCGTATTACATGGCCACGTTACTTAAAGTCAGAGTCCGAAAATCTCGCGTATTAGTTGGCCACTTTATAACAATTCTTATACTCCTAAGAACTCACGCATTACTTGGCCACTTTACTTTAAGTCAGAGTCCGGAAATCTCGCGTATTACTTGGCCACTTTAGAAAAATTCTTATACTCCTAAGAATTCGCGCATTACTTGGCCACATTACTTTCAGTCAGAGTCCGGAAATCTCGCGTATTATTTGGCAACTTTATAACAATTCTTATACTCCTAATAATTCGCATATTACTTTGCCACTCTTTTCAGGACAGGCTTCGTCTAACTCGCGTATTAGGAGGCCACTTAAGTATTTTTATCAGTCATGAGGTCCATTGAACTCGCGCATAACTTGATCACCTTACTTAAAGTCAGAGTCCGGAAATCTCACGTATTACTTTGCCACTTTAGAAAAATTCTTATACTCCTAAGAATTCGCGCATTACTTGGCCACCTTACTTTACGTCAGAGTCCGGAAATCTCGCGTATTACTTGGCCACTTTAGAAAAATTCTTATACTCCTAAGAATTCGCGCATTACTTGGCCACTCTTTTCAAGACAGACTTCGCTTAACTCGCGTATTACTTGGCCCCTTATAAAAATTCTTACACTCCTAAGAACTCGCGCATTACTTGGCCACTTTACTTTAAGTCAGAGTCCGGAAATCTCGCGCATTACTTGGCCACTTTACTTTAAGTCAGAGTCCGGAAATGTCACGTATTACTTGGCCACATGATAAAAATTCTAATACTCCTAACAATTCGCGCATTACTTGGCCACTCTTTTCAGGACAGACTTCGTTTAACTCGCGTATTACGAGACCACTTATGTATTTATATCAGTCCTGTGGCCCATTGAACCTGACCTTACTTAAGGTCAGAGTCCGGAAATCTCGCGTATTAGTTGGCCACTTTATAACAATTCTTATACTCCTAACAATTCGAGCATTACTTGGCCACTCTTTTCAAGACAGACTTCGTTTAACTCGCGTATTACTTGGCCACTTATAAGAATTATTATACTCCTAAGAACTCGCGCATTACTTCGCCACTTTACTTTAAGTCAGAGTAAGAAAATCTCGCGTATTAGTTGGCCACTTTAAAACAATTCTTATACTACTAACAATTCGCGCATAACTTGGCCACTCTTTTCAAGACAGACTTCGCTTAACTCGCGTATTACTTGGCCACTTATAAAAATTATTATACTCCTAAGAACTCGCGCATTACTTGGCCACTTTACTTTAAGTCAGAGTCCGGAAATCTCGCGCATTACTTGGCCACTTTACTTTTAAGTCAGAGTCCGGAAATCTCACGTATTACTTGGCCACTTGATAAAAATTCTAATACTCCTAACAATTCGCGCATTACTTGGCCACTCTTTTCAGGACAGACTTCGTTTAACTCGCGTATTACGAGACCACTTATGTATTTATATCAGTCCTGTGGCCCATTGAACCTGACCTTACTTAAGGTCAGAGTCCGGAAATCTCGCGTATTACTTGGCCACTTTAGAAAAATTCTTATACTCCTAAGAATTCGCGCATTACTTGGCCACCTTATTTAAAGTCAGAGTCCGGAAATCTCGAGTATTACTTGGCCACTTTAGAAAACTTCTTATACTCCTATGAATTCGCGTATTACTTGGCCACTCTTTTTCAAGACAGACTTTGTTTATCCCGCGTATTACTTGGCCACCTTACTTAAAGTCAGAGTTCGGAAATCTCGCGTATTAGTTGGCCACTTTATAACAATTCTTATACTCCTAACAATTCGCGCATTACTTGGACACTCTTTTCAAGACAGACTTCTGTTTAACTCGCGTATTACTTGGCCACTTATAAAAATTCTTATACTCCTAAGAACTCGCGCATTACTCGGCCACTTTACTTTAAGTTAGAGTAAGAAAATCTCGCGTATTAGTTGGCCACTTTATAACAATTCTTATACTCCTAACAATTCGCGCATTACTTGGACACTCTTTTCAAGACATACTTCGTATAACTCGCGTATTACTTGGCCACTTATAAAAATAATTATACTCGTAAGAATTCGCTCATTACTTGGCCACCTTATTTAAAGTCATAGTCCGGAAATCTCGAGTATTACTTGGCCACTTTAGAAAAATTCTTATACTCCTATGAATTCGCGTATTACTTGGCCACTCTTTTCAAGACATACTTCGTTAAAAACGCGTATGACATGGCAACCTAAATTAAAGTCAGAGTTCGGAAATCTCGCGTATTAGTTGGCCACTTTATAACAATTCTTATACTCCTAACAATTCGCGCATTACTTGGACACTCTTTTCAAGACAGACTTCGTTTAACTCGCGTATTACTTGGCCACTTATAAAAATTCTTATACTCCTAAGAACTCGCGCATTACTCGGCCACTTTACTTTAAGTTAGAGTAAGAAAATCTCGCGTATTAGTTGGCCACTCTATAACAATTCTTATACTCCTAACAATTCGCGCATTACTTGGACACTCTTTTCAAGACAGACTTTGTTTATCCAGCGTATTACTTGGCCACCTTACTTAAAGTCAGAGTTCGGAAATCTCGCGTATTAGTTGGCCACTTTATAACAATTCTTATACTCCTAACAATTCGAGCATTACTTGGACACTCTTTTCAAGACAGACTTCGTTTAACTCGCGTATTACTTGGCCACTTATAAAAATTCTTATACTCTTAAGAATTCGCGCATTACTTGGCCACCTGATTTAAAGTCAGTGTCCGGAAATCTCGAGTATTACTTGGCCACTTTAGAAAAATTCTTATACTCCTATGAATTCGCGTATTACTTGGCCACTCTTTTCAAGACAGACTTCGTTTATCGCGCGTATTACTTAGCCACCTTACTTAAAGTCAGAGTTCGGAAATCTCGCGTATTAGTGGGCCACTTTATAACAATTCTTATACTCCTAAGAATTCGCGCATTACTTGGCCACTCTTTTCAGGACAGACTTCGTTTAACTCGCGTATTACGAGACCACTTATGTATTTATATCAGTCCTGTGGCCCATTGAACCTGACCTTACTTAAGGTCAGAGTCCGGAAATCTCGCGTATTAGTTGGCCACTTTATAACAATTCTTATACTCCTAAGAACTCGCGCATTACTTGGCCACTTTACTTTAAGTCAGAGTCCGGAAATCTCGCGTATTACTTGGCCACTTTAGAAAAATTCTTATACTCCTAAGAACTCGAGCATTACTTTGCCACTTTACTTTAAGTCAGAGTCCGGAAATCTCGAGTATTACTTGGCCACTTTAGAAAAATTCTTATACTCCTATGAATTCGCGTATTACTTGGCCACTCTTTTCAGGACAGGCTTCGTCTAACTCGCGTATTACGAGGCCACTTATGTATTTATATCATTCATGAGGTCCATTGAACTCGCGCATTACTCTATCACCTTATTTAAAGTCAGAGTCCGGAAATCTCGAGTATTAGTTGGCCACTTTAGAAAAATTCTTATACTCCTATGAATTCGCGTATTACTTGGCCACTCTTTTCAAGACAGACTTTGTTTAACTCGCGTATTACGAGGCCACTTATGTATTTATATCAGTCCTGACGTCGATTGAACTCGCGCATTACTTGGCCACTCTTTTCAAGACAGACTTCGTTTATCTCGCGCATTACTTGGCCACTTTACTTTAAGTCAGAGTCCGGGAATCTCGCGTATTGGTTGGCCACTTTATAAAAATTCTCATACTCCTTAGAATTCGCGCATTACTTGGCCACCTTACTTAAGGTCAGAGTCAGGAAATCTCGCGTATTACTTGGCCACTTTAGAAAAATTCTTATTCTCCTATGAATTTGCGTATTACTTGGCCACTCTTTTCAGGACAGACTTCGTTTAACTCGCGTATTACGAGACCACTTATGTATTTATATCAGTCCTGTGGTCCATTGAACCTGACCTTACTTAAGGTCAGAGTCCGGAAATCTCGCGTATTACTTGGCCACTTTAGAAAAATTCTTATACTCTTAAGAATTCACGCATTACTTGGCCACCTTATTTAAAGTCAGAGTCCGGAAATCTCGAGTATTACTTGGCCACTTTAGAAAAATTCTTATACTCCTATGAATTCGCGTATTACTTGGTCACTCTTTTCAAGACAGACTTCGTTTATCTCGCGTATTACTTGGCCACCTTACTTAAAGTCAGAGTTCGGAAATCTCGCGTATTAGTTGGCCACGTTATAACAATTCTTATACTCCTAACAATTCGCGCATTACTTGGCCACTCTTTTCAAGACAGACTTCGTTTAACTCGCGTATTACTTGGCCACTTATCAAAATTATTATACTCCTAAGAAATCGCGCATGACTAGGCCACTTTACTATAAGTTAGAGTAAGAAAATCTCGCGTATTAGTTGGCCACTCTATAACAATTCTTATACTCCTAACAATTCGCGCATTACTTGGACACTCTTTTCAAGACAGGCTTTGTTTATCCAGCGTATTACTTGGCCACCTTACTTTAAGTCAGAGTCCGGAAATCTCGCGTATTAGTTGGCCACTTTATAACAATTCCTATACTCCTAAGAAATCGCGCATTACTTGGCCACTCTTTTCAGGACAGGCTTCGTCTAGCTCGCGTATTACGAGGCCACTTATGTATTTATATCATTCCTGTGGCCCATTGAACCTGACCTTACTTAAGGTCAGAGTCCGGAAATCTCGCGTATTAGTTGGCCACTTTATAACAATTCTTATACTCCTAAGAACTCGCGCATTACTTGGCCACTTTACTTCAAGTCAGAGTCCGGAAATCTCGCGTATTATTTGGCCACTTTAGAAAAATTCTTATACTCCTAAGAACTCGAGCATTACTTTGCCACTTTACTTTAAGTAAGAGTCCGGAAATCTCACGTAATACTTGTCCACTTTAGAAAAATTCTTATACTCCTATGAATTCGCGTATTACTTGGCCACACTTTTCATGACAGGCATACTCTAACTCGCGTATTACGAGGCCACTTATGTATTTATATCATTCATGAGGTCCATTGAACTCGCGCATTACTCGATCACCTTACTTAAAGTCAGAGTCCGGAAATCTCGCGTATTACTTTGCCACTTTAGAAAAATTCTTATACTCCTATGAATTCGCGTATTACTTGGCCACTCTTTTCAAGACAGACTTTGTTTAACTCGCGTATTACGAGGCCACTTATGTATTTATATCAGTCCTGTTGTCCATTGAACTCGTGCATTACTTGGCCACTCTTTTCAAGACAGACTTCGTTTATCTCGCGCATTACTTGGCCACTTTACTTTAAGTCAGAGTCCGGAAATCTCGCGTATTGGTTGGCCACTTTATAACAATTCTTATACTCCTTAGAATTCGCGCATTACTTGGCCACCTTACTTAAAGTCAGAGTCCGGAAAACTCGCGTATTACTTGGCCACTTTAGAAAAATTCTTATACTCCTATGAATTCGCGTATTACTTGGCCACTCTTTTCAGGACAGACTTCGTTTAACTCGCGTATTACGAGACCACTTATGTATTTATATCAGTCCTGTGGCCCATTGAACCTGACCTTACTTAAGGTCAGAGTCCGGAAATCTCGCGTATTACTTGGCCACTTTAGAAAAATTCTTATACTCCTAAGAATTCGCGCATTACTTGGCCACCTTATTTAAAGTCAGAGTCCGGAAATCTCGAGTATTACTTGGCCACTTTAGAAAAATTCTTATACTCCTATGAATTCGCGTATTACTTGGCCACTCTTTTCAGGACAGACTTCGTTTAACTCGCGTATTACGAGACCACTTATGTATTTATATCAGTCCTGTGGACCATTGAACCTGACCTTACTTAAGGTCAGAGTCCGGAAATCTCGCGTATTACTTGGCCACTTTAGAAAAATTCTTATACTCTTAAGAATTCACGCATTACTTGGCCACCTTATTTAAAGTCAGAGTCCGGAAATCTCGAGTATTACTTGGCCACTTTAGATAAATTCTTATACTCCTATGAATTCGCGTATTACTTGGCCACTCTTTTCAAGACAGACTTCGTTTATCTCGCGTATTACTTGGCCACCTTACTTAAAGTCAGAGTCCGGAAATCTCGCGTATTAGTTGGCCACGTTATAACAATTCTTATACTCCTAACAATTCGCGCATTACTTGGCCACTCTTTTCAAGACAGACTTCGTTTAACTCGCGTATTACTTTGCCACTTATAAAAATTCTTATACTCCTAAGAACTCGCGCATTACTTGGCCACTTTACTTTAAGTTAGAGTAAGAAAATCTCGCGTATTAGTTGGCCACTCTATAACAATTCTTATACTCCTAACAATTCGCGCATTACTTTGACACTCTTTTCAAGACAGGCTTTGTTTATCCAGCGTATTACTTGGCCACCTTACTTAAAGTCAGAGTTCGGAAATCTCGCGTATTAGTGGGCCTCTTTATAACAATTCTTATACTCCTAAGAATTCGCGCATTACTTGGCCACTCTTTTCAGGACAGGCTTCGTTTAACTCGCGTATTACGAGACCACTTATGTATTTATATCATTCATGAGGTCCATTGAACCTGACCTTACTTAAGGTCAGAGTCCGGAAATCTCGCGTATTAGTTGGCCACTTTATAACAATTCTTATACTCCTAAGAACTCGCGCATTACTTGGCCACTTTACTTTAAGTCAGAGTCCGGAAATCTCACGTATTACTTGGCCACTTTAGAAAAATTCTTATACTCCTAAGAACTCGAGCATTACTTTGCCACTTTACTTTAAGTCAGAGTCCGGAAATCTCGAGTATTACTTGGCCACTTTAGAAAAATTCTTATACTCCTATGAATTCGCGTATTACTTGGCCACACTTTTCAGGACAGGCTTCGTCTAACTCGCGTATTACGAGGCCACTTATGTATTTATATCATTCATGAGGTCCATTGAACTCGCGCATTACTCGATCACCTTACTTAAAGTCAGAGTCCGGAAATCTCGCGTATTACTTGGCCACTTTAGAAAAATTCTTATACTCCTGTGAATTCGCGTATTACTTGGCCACTCTTTTCAAGACAGACTTAGTTTAACTCGCGTATTACGAGTCCACTTATGTATTTAGATCAGTCCTGTGGTCGATTGAACTCGCGCATTACTTGGCCACTCTTTTCAAGACAGACTTCGTTTATCTCGCGCATTACTTGGCCACTTTACTTTAAGTCAGAGTCCGGGAATCTCGCGTATTGGTTGGCCACTTTATAACAATTCTTATACTCCTTAGAATTCGCGCATTACTTGGCCACCTTATTTAAAGTCAGAGTCCGGAAAACTCGCGTATTACTTGGCCACTTTAGAAAAATTCTTATACTCTTATGAGTTCGCGTAATACATGGCCACTCTTTTCAGGACAGACTTCGTTTAACTCGCGTATTACGAGACCACTTATGTATTTATATCAGTCCTGTGGTCCATTGAACCAGACCATACTTAAGGTCAGAGTCCGTAAATCTCGCGTACTACTTGGACACTAGAAAAATTCTTATACTCCTAAGAATTCGCGCATTACTTGGCCACCTTATGTAAAGTCAGAGTCCGGAAATCTCGAGTATTACTTGGCCACTTTATAAAAATTCTTATACTCCTATGAATTCGCGTATTACTTGGTCACTCTTTTCAAGACAGACTTTGTTTATCCCGCGTATTACTTGGCCACCTTACTTAAAGTCAGAGTACGGAAATCTCGCGTATTAGTTGGCCACTTTATAACAATTCTAATACTCATAAAAATTAGAGAATTACTTGGCCACAATTTTCAAGACAGAATTCGTTTACCACCAGTATTACTTGGCCACTTAAAAAAATACTTATAATCCAAAGAACTCTCCCATTACTTGGCAACTTTACTTTAAGTTAGAGTAAGAAAATCTCGCGTATTAGTTGGCCACTCTATAACAATTCTTATACTCCTAACAATTCGCGCATTACTTGGACACTCTTTTCAAGACAGACTTTGTTTATCCAGCGTATTACTTGGCCACCTTACTTAAAGTCAGAGTTCGGAAATCTCGCGTATTAGTGGGCCACTTTATAACAATTCTTATACTCCTAAGAATTCGCGCATTACTTGGCCACTCTTTTCAGGACAGGCTTCGTATAACTCGCTTATTACGAGGCCACTTATGTATTTATATCATTCCTGTGGCCCATTGAACCTTACCTTACTTAAGGTCAGAGTCCGGAAATCTCGCGTATTAGTAGTCTACTTTATAACAATTCTTATACTTCTAAGAATTCGCGCCTTACTTGGCCACATTACTTCAAGTCAGAGTCCGAAAATCTCGCGGATTACTTGGCGACTTTATATAAAAATTCTTATACTCCTAAGAACTCGAGCATTACTTTGCCACTTTACTTTAAGTCAGAGTCCGGAAATCTCGAGTATTACTTGGCCACTTTAGAAAAATTCTTATACTCCTATGAATTCGCGTATTACTTGGCCACTCTTTTCAGGACAGGCATCGTCTAACTCGCGTATTACGAGGCCACTTATGTATTTATATCATTCATGAGGTCCATTGAACTCGCGCATTACTCGATCACCTTACTTAAAGTCAGAGTCCGGAAATCTCGCGTATTACTTGGCCACTTTAGAAAAATTCTTATACTCCTATGAATTCGCGTATTACTTGGCCACTCTTTTCAAGACAGACTTTGTTTAACTCGCGTATTACGAGGCCACTTATGTATTTATATCAGTCCTGTGGTCCATTGAACTCGCGCATTACTTGGCCACTCTTTTCAAGACAGACTTCGTTTATCTCGCGTATTACTTGGCCACCTTACTTAAATTCAGAGTTCGGAAATCTCGCGGATTACTTGGCCACCTTACTTAAAGTCTGAGTCCGAAAATCTCGGGTATTAGTTGGCCACTTTATAACAATTCTTATACTCCATTGAACTCGCGCATTACGCGATCACCTTACTTAAAGTCAGAGTCCGGAAATCTCGCGTATTACTTGGCCACTTTAGAAAAATTCTTATACTCCTATGAATTCGCGTATTACTTGGCCACTCTTTTCAAGACAGACTTTGTTTAACTCGCGTATTACGAGACCACTTATGTATTTATATCAGTCCTGTGGCCCACTGAACCTGACCTTACTTAAGGTCAGAGTCCGGAAATCTCGCGTATTACTTGGCCAGTTTAGAAAAATTCTTATACTCCTAAGAATTCGCGCATTACTTGGACACCTTATTTAAAGTCAGAGTTCGGAAATCTCGCGTATTAGTTGGCCACTTTATAACAATTCTTATACTCCTAAGAATTCGCGCATTACTTGGCCACTCTTTTCAGGACAGGCTTCGTTTAACTCGCGTATTACGAGACCACTTATGTATTTATATCATTCCTGTGGCCCATTGAACCTGACCTTACTTAAGGTCAGAGTCCGGAAATCTCGCGTATTAGTTGGCCACTTTATAACAATTCTTATACTCCTAAGAACTCGCGCATTACTTGGCCACTTTACTTTAAGTCAGAGTCCGGAAATCTCGCGTATTACTTGGCCACTTTAGAAAAATTCTTATACTCCTAAGAACTCGAGCATTACTTTGCCACTTTACTTTAAGTCAGAGTCCGGAAATCTCGAGTATTACTTGGCCACTTTAGAAAAATTCTTATACTCCTATGAATTCGCGTATTACTTGGCCACTCTTTTCAAGACAGGCTTCGTATAACTCGCGTATTACGAGGCCACTTATGTATTTATATCATTCATGAGGTCCATTGAACTCGCGCATTATTTGATCACCTTACTTAAAGTCAGAGTCCGGAAATCTCGCGTATTACTTGGCCACTTTAGAAAAATTCTTATACTCCTATGAATTCGCGTATTACTTGGCCACTCTTTTCAAGACAGACTTTGTTTAACTCGCGTATTACGAGGCCACTCATGTATTTATATCAGTCCTGTGGTCCATTGAACTCGTGCATTACTTGGCCACTCTTTTCAAGACAGACTTCGTTTATCTCGCGCATTACTTGGCCACTTTACTTTAAGTCAGAGTCCGGAAATCTCGCGTATTAGTTGGCCACTTTATAACAATTCTTATACTCCTTAGAATTCGCGCATTACTTGGTCACCTTACTTAAAGTCAGAGTCCGGAAAACTCGCGTATTACTTGGCCACTTTAGAAAAATTCTTATACTCTTATGAGTTCGCGTAATACATGGCCACTCTTTTCAGGACAGACTTCGTTTAACTCGCGTATTACGAGACCACTTATGTATTTATATCAGTCCTGTGGCCCATTGAACCTGACCTTACTTAAGGTCAGAGTCCGGAAATCTCGCGTATTACTTGGCCACTTCATAACAATTCTTATACTTTTAAGAATTCGCGCATTACTTGATCACCTTACTTAAAGTCAGAGTCCGGAAATCTCGCGCATTACTTGGCCACTTCAGAAAAATTCTTATACTCCTATGAATTCGCGTATTACTTGGTCACTCTTTTCAAGACAGACTTCGTTTAACTCGCGTATTACTTGGCCACTTATAAAAATTACTATACTCCTCAGAACTCGCGCATTACTTGGCCACCTTACTTTAAGTCAGAGTCCGGAAATCTCGCGTATTACTTGGCCACTTTATAACAATTCTTATACTCCTAACAATTCGCGCATTACTTGGCCACTCTTTTCAAGACAGACTTTGTTTATCCAGCGTATTACTTGGCCACCTTACTTAAAGTCAGAGTTCGGAAATCTCGCGTATTAGTGGGCCACTTTATAACAATTCTTATACTCCTAAGAATTCGCGCATTACTTGGCCACTCTTTTCAGGACAGACTTCGTTTAACTCGCGTATTACGAGACCACTTATGTATTTATATCATTCCTGTGGCCCATTGAACCTGACCTTACTTAAGGTCAGAGTCCGGAAATCTCGCGTATTAGTTGGCCACTTTATAACAATTCTTATACTCCTAAGAACTCGCGCATTACTTGGCCACTTTACTTTAAGTCAGAGTCCGGAAATCTCACGTATTACTTGGCCACTTTAGAAAAATTCTTATACTCCTAAGAACTCGAGCATTACTTTGCCACTTTACTTTAAGTCAGAGTCCGGAAATCTCGAGTATTACTTGGCCACTTTAGAAAAATTCTTATACTCCTATGAATTCGCGTATTACTTGGCCACACTTTTCAGGACAGGCTTCGTCTAACTCGCGTATTACGAGGCCACTTATGTATTTATATCATTCATGAGGTCCATTGAACTCGCGCATTACTCGATCACCTTACTTAAAGTCAGAGTCCGGAAATCTCGCGTATTACTTGGCCACTTTAGAAAAATTCTTATACTCCTATGAATTCGCGTATTACTTGGCCACTCTTTTCAAGACAGACTTTGTTTAACTCGCGTATTACGAGGCCACTCATGTATTTATATCAGTCCTGTGGTCCATTGAACTCGTGCATTACTTGGCCACTCTTTTCAAGACAGACTTCGTTTATCTCGCGCATTACTTGGCCACTTTACTTTAAGTCAGAGTCCGGAAATCTCGCGTATTAGTTGGCCACTTTATAACAATTCTTATACTCCTTAGAATTCGCGCATTACTTGGCCACCTTATTTAAAGTCAGAGTCCGGAAAACTCGCGTATTACTTGGCCACTTTAGAAAAATTCTTATACTCCTATGAGTTCGCGTATTACTTGGCCACTCTTTTCAGGACAGACTTCGTTTAACTCGCGTATTACGAGACCACTTATGTATTTATATCAGTCCTGTGGCCCATTGAACCTGACCTTACTTAAGGTCAGAGTCCGGAAATCTCGCGTATTACTTGGCCACTTTAGAAAAATTCTTATACTCTTAAGAATTCGCGCATTACTTGGCCACCTTATTTAAAGTCAGAGTCCGGAAATCTCGAGTATTACTTGGCCACTTTAGAAAAATTCTTATACTCCTATGAATTCGCGTATTACTTGGTCACTCTTTTCAAGACAGACTTTGTTTATCCCGCGTATTACTTGGCCACCTTACTTAAAGTCAGAGTTCGGAAATCTCGCGTATTAGTTGGCCACTTTATAACAATTCGTATACTCCTAAAAATTCGCGCATTACTTGGACACTCTTTTTCAAGACAGACTTCGTTTAACTCGCGTATTACTTGGCCACTTATAAAAATTCTTATACTCCTAAGAACTCGCGCATTACTCGGCCACTTTACTTTAAGTTAGAGTAAGAAAATCTCGCGTATTAGTTGGCCACTCTATAACAATTCTTATACTCCTAACAATTCGCGCATTACTTGGACACTCTTTTCAAGACAGACTTTGTTTATCCAGCGTATTACTTGGCCACCTTACTTAAAGTCAGAGTTCGGAAATCTCGCGTATTAGTTGGCCACTTTATAACAATTCTTATACTCCTAAGAATTCGCGCATTACTTGGCCACTCTTTTCAGGACAGACTTCGTTTAACTCGCGTATTACGAGACCACTTATGTATTTATATCATTCCTGTGGCCCATTGAACCTGACCTTACTTAAGGTCAGAGTCCGGAAATCTCGCGTATTAGTTGTCCACTTTATAACAATTCTTATACTCCTAAGAACTCGCGCATTACTTGGCCACTTTACTTTAAGTCAGAGTCCGTAAATCTCGCCTATTACTTGGCCACTTTAGAAAAATTCTTATAATCCTAAGAACTCGAGCATTACTTTGCCACTTTACTTTAAGTCAGAGTCCGGAAATCTCGAGTATTACTTGGCCACTTTAGAAAAATTCTTATACTCCTATGAATTCGCGTATTACTTGGCCACTCTTTTCAGGACAGGCTTCGTCTAACTCGCGTATTACGAGGCCACTTATGTATTTATATCATTCATGTGTTCCATTGAAATCGCGCATAACTAGAGCACAGTACTTAGAGTCAGAGTCCGGAAATCTCGCGTATTACTTGGCCACTTTAGAAAAATTCTTATACTCCTATGAATTCGCGTATTACTTGGCCACTCTTTTCAAGACAGACTTTGTTTAACTCGCGTATTACGAGGCCACTTATGTATTTATATCAGTCCTGTGGTCCATTGAACTCGCGCATTACTTGGCCACTCTTTTCAAGACAGACTTCGTTTATCTCGCGTATTACTTGGCCACCTTACTTAAAGTCAGAGTTCGGAAATCTCGCGTATTACTTGGCCACCTTACTTAAAGTCAGAGTCCGAAAATCTCGCGTATTAGTTGGCCACTTTATAACAATTCTTATACTCCATTGAACTCGCGCATTACGCGATCACCTTACTTAAAGTCAGAGTCCGGAAATCTCGCGTATTACTTGGCCACTTTAGAAAAATTCTTATACTCCTATGAATTCGCGTATTACTTGGCCACTCTTTTCAAGACAGACTTAGTTTAACTCGCGTATTACGAGTCCACTTATGTATTTATATCAGTCCTGTGGCCCACTGAACCTGACCTTACTTAAGGTCAGAGTCCGGAAATCTCGCGTATTACTTGGCCAGTTTAGAAAAATTCTTATACTCCTAAGAATTCGCGCATTACTTGGACACCTTATTTCTAGTCAGAGTTCGTAAATCTCGCGTATTAGTTGGCCACTTTATAACAATTCTTATACTCCTAAGAATTCGCGCATTACTTGGCCACTCTTTTCATGTCAGTCTTCTTATAACTCGCGTATTACGAAGCCACTTATGTATTTATTTTATTCCTGTGGACCATTGAACCTGACCTTACTTAAGGTCAGAGTCCGGAAATCTCGCGTATTAGTTGGCCACTTTATAACAATTCTTATACTCCTAAGAACTCGCGCATTACTTGGCCACTTTACTTTAAGTCAGAGTCCGGAAATCTCGCGTATTACTTGGCCACTTTAGAAAAATTCTTATACTCCTAAGAACTCGAGCATTACTTTGCCACTTTACTTTAAGTCAGAGTCCGGAAATCTCGAGTATTACTTGGCCACTTTAGAAAAATTCTTATACTCCTATGAATTCGCGGATTACTTGGCCACTCTTTTCAGGACAGGCTTCGTGTAACTCGCGTATTACGAGGCCACTTATGTATTTATATCATTCATGAGGTCTATTGAACTCGCGCATTACTCGATCACATTACTTAAAGTCAGAGTTCGGAAATCTCGCGTATTAGTTGGCCACTTTATAACAATTCTTATACTCCTAAGAATTCGCGCATTACTTGGCCACCTTACTTAAAGTCAGAGTCCGGAAATCTCGCGTATTACTTGGCCACTTTAGAAAAATTCTTATACTCCTATGAATTCGCGTATTACTTGGCCACTCTTTTCAGGACAGACTTCGTTTAACTCGCGTATTACGAGACCACTTATGTATTTATATCAGTCCTGTGGCCCATTGAACCTGACCTTACTTAAGGTCAGAGTCCGGAAATCTCGCGTATTACTTGGCCACTTTAGAAAAATTCTTATACTCCTAAGAATTCGCGCATTACTTGGCCACCTTATTTAAAGTCAGAGTCCGGAAATCTCGAGTATTACTTGGCCACTTTAGAAAAATTCTTATACTCCTATGAATTCGCGTATTACTTGGTCACTCTTTTCAAGACAGACTTTGTTTATCCCGCGTATTACTTGGCCACCTTACTTAAAGTCAGAGTCCGAAAATCTCGCGTATTAGTTGGCCACTTTATAACAATTCTTATACTCCTAACAATTCGCGCATTACTTGGACACTCTTTTCAAGACAGACTTCGTTTAACTCGCGTATTACTTGGCCACTTATAAAAATTCTTATACTCCTAAGAACTCGCGCATTACTCGGCCACTTTACTTTAAGTTAGAGTAAGAAAATCTCGCGTATTAGTTGGCCACTTTATAACAATTCTTATACTCCTAACTATTCGCGCATTACTTGGACACTCTTTTCAAGACAGACTTCGTTTCACTCGCGTATTACGATGCCACTTATAAAAATTCTTATACTTTTAAGAATTCGCGCATTACTTGGCCACCTTATTTAAAGTCAGAGTCCGGAAATCTCGAGTATTACTTGGCCACTTTAGAAAAATTCTTATACTCCTATGAATTCGCGTATTACTTGGCCACTCTTTTCAAGACAGACTTCGTTTATCGCGCGTATTACTTAGCCACCTTACTTAAAGTCAGAGTTCGGAAATCTCGCGTATTAGTGGGCCACTTTATAACAATTCTTATACTCCTAAGAATTCGCGCATTACTTGGACACTCTTTTCAAGACAGAATTCGAATAACTCGCGTATTACTTGGCCACTTATAAAAATTCATATACTCATAAGAACTCGCGCATTACTCGGCCACTTTACTTTAAGTTCGAGTAAGAAAATCTCGCGTATTAGTTGGCTTCTCTATAACAATTCTTATACTCCTAACAATTCGCGCATTACTTGGCCACCTTATTTAAATTCAGAGTCCGGAAATCTCGCGTATTACTTGGCCACTTTAGAAAAATTCTTATAATCCTATGAATTCGCGTATTACTTGGCCACTCTTTTCAGGACAGACTTCGTTTAACTCGCGTATTACGAGACCACTTATGTATTTATATCAGTCCTGTGGTCCATTGAACCTGACCTTACTTAAGGTCAGAGTCCGGAAATCTCGCGTATTACTTGGCCACTTTAGAAAAATTCTTATACTCCTAAGAATTCGCGCATTACTTGGCCACCTTATTTAAAGTCAGAGTCCGGAAATCTCGAGTATTACTTGGCCACTTTAGAAAAATTCTTATACTCCTATGAATTCGCGTATTACTTGGTCACTCTTTTCAAGACAGACTTTGTTTATCCCGCGTATTACTTGGCCACCTTACTTAAAGTCAGAGTTCGGAAATCTCGCGTATTAGTTGGCCACTTTATAACAATTCTTATACTCCTAACAATTCGCGCATTACTTGGACACTCTTTTCAAGACAGACTTCGTTTAACTCGCGTATTACTTGGCCACTTATAAAAATTCTTATACTCCTAAGAACTCGCGCATTACTCGGCCACTTTACTTTAAGTTAGAGTAAGAAAATCTCGCGTATTAGTTGGCCACTTTATAACAATTCTTATACTCCTAACAATTCGCGCATTACTTGGACACTCTTTTCAAGACAGACTTCGTTTAACTCGCGTATTACTTGGACACTTTAGAAAAATTCTTATACTTTTAAGAATTCGCGCATTACTTGGCCACCTTATTTAAAGTCAGAGTCCGGAAATCTCGAGTATTACTTGGCCACTTTAGAAAAATTCTTATACTCCTATGAATTCGCGTATTACTTGGCCACTCTTTTCAAGACAGACTTCGTTTATCGCGCGTATTACTTAGCCACCTTACTTAAAGTCAGAGTTCGGAAATCTCGCGTATTAGTTGGCCACTTTATAACAATTCTTATACTCCTAACAATTCGCGCATTACTTGGACACTCTTTTCAAGACAGACTTCGTTTAACTCGCGTATTACTTGGCCACTTATAAGAAATCTAGTACTCGTAAGAACTCGCGCATTACTCGGCCACTTTACTTTAAGTTAGAGTAAGAAAATCTCGCGTATTAGTTGGCCACTCTATAACAATTCTTATACTCCTAACAATTCGCGCATTACTTGGACACTCTTTTCAAGACAGACTTTGTTTATCCACCGTATTACTTGGCCACCTTACTTAAAGTCAGAGTTCGGAAATCTCGCGTATTAGTTGGCCACTTTATAACAATTCTTATACTCCTAACAATTCGAGCATTACTTGGACACTCTTTTCAAGACAGACTTCGTTTAACTCGCGTATTACTTGGCCACTTATAAAAATTCTTATACTCCTAAGAACTCGCGCATTACTTGGCCACCTTATTTAAAGTCAGTGTCCGGAAATCTCGAGTATTACTTGGACACTTTAGAAAAATTCTTATACTCCTATGAATTCGCGTATTACTTGGCCACTCTTTTCAAGACAGACTTCGTTTATCTCGCGTATTACTTGGCCACCTTACTTAAAGTCAGAGTTCGGAAATCTCGCGTATTAGTTGGCCACTTTATAACAATTCTTATACTCCTAAGAATTCGCGCATTACTTGGCCACTCTTTTCAGGACAGGCTTCGTCTAACTCGCGTATTACGAGACCACTTATGTATTTATATCAGTCCTGTGGCCCATTGAACCTGACCTTACTTAAGGTCAGAGTCCGGAAATCTCGCGTATTAGTTGGCCACTTTATAACAATTCTTATACTCCTAAGAACTCGCGCATTACTTGGCCACTTTACTTTAAGTCAGAGTCCGGAAATCTCACGTATTACTTGGCCACTTTAGAAAAATTCTTATACTCCTATGAATTCGCGTATTACTTGGCCACTCTTTTCAGGACAGGCTTCGTCTAACTCGCGTATTACGAGGCCACTTATGTATTTATATCAGTCCTGTGGTCCATTGAACTCGCGCATTACTCGATCACCTTACTTAAGGTCAGAGTCCGGAAATCTCACGTATTACTTGGCCACTTTAGAAAAATTCTTATACTCCTATGAATTCGCGTATTACTTGGCCACTCTTTTCAAGACAGACTTTGTTTAACTCGCGTATTACGAGGCCACTTATGTATTTATATCAGTCCTGTTGTCCATTGAACTCGCGCATTACTTGGCCACTCTTTTCAAGACAGACTTCGTTTATCTCGCGTATTACTTGGCCACCTTACTTAAAGTCAGAGTTCGGAAATCTCGCGTATTACTTGGCCACCTTACTTAAAGTCTGAGTCCGAAAATCTCGCGTATTAGTTGGCCACTTTATAACAATTCTTATACTCCATTGAACTCGCGCATTACGCGATCACCTTACTTAAAGTCAGAGTCCGGAAATCTCGCGTATTACTTGTCCACTTTAGAAAAATTCTTATACTCCTATGAATTCGCGTATTACTTGGCCACTCTTTTCAAGACAGACTTTGTTTAACTCGCGTATTACGAGACCACTTATGTATTTATATCAGTCCTGTGGCCCACTGAACCTGACCTTACTTAAGGTCAGAGTCCGGAAATCTCGCGTATTACTTGGCCACTTTAGAAAAATTCTTATACTCCTAAGAATTCGCGCATTACTTGGACACATTATTTAAAGTCAGAGTCCGGAAATCTCGAGAATTACTTGGCCACTTTAGAAAAATTCTTATACTCCTATGAATTCGCGTATTACTTGGCCACTCTTTTCAAGACAGACTTTGTTTAACTCGCGTATTACGAGGCCACTTATGTATTTATATCAGTCCTGTGGTCCATTGAACTCGCGCATTACTTGGCCACTCTTTTCAAGACAGACTTCGTTTATCGCGCGTATTACTTAGCCACCTTACTTGAAGTCAGAGTTCGGAAATCTCATGTATTACTTGGCCACATTTCTTAACGACAGAGTCAGAAAATCTCGCGTATTAGTTGGCCACTTTATAACAATTCTTATACTCCTAACAATTCGCGCATTACTTGGACACTCTTTTCAAGACAGACTTCGTTTAACTCGCGTATTACTTGGCCACTTATAAAAATGGTAATACGGGTAAGAACTCGCGCAGTACTAGACCCCTTTAATGTAAGTCAGGGTCCGGAAAGCTCGCGTATTAGGTGGCCACTTTATAACAATTCTTATACTCCATTGAACTCGCGCATTACGCGATCACCTTACTTAAAGTCAGAGTCCGGAAATCTCGCGTATTACTTGGCCACTTTAGAAAAATTCTTATACTCCTATGAATTCGCGTATTACTTGGCCACTCTTTTCAAGACAGACTTTGTTTAACTCGCGTATTACGAGACCACTTATGTATTTATATCAGTCCTGTGGCCCATTGAACCTGACCTTACATAAGGTCAGAGTCCGGAAATCTCGCGTATTACTTGGCCACTTTAGAAAAATTCTTATACTCCTATGAATTCGCGTATTACTTGGCCACTCTTTTCAAGACAGACTTTGTTTAACTCGCGTATTACGAGGCCACTTATGTATTTATATCAGTCATGAGGTCCATTGAACTCGCGCATTACTTGATCACCTTACATTAAGTCAGAGTCCGAAAATCTCGCGTATTAGTTGGCCACTTTATAACAATTCTTATACTCCTAAGAATTCGCGCATTACTTGGCCACACTTTTTAAGACAGACTTCGTTTAACTCGCGTATTACTTGGCCACTTTACTTTAAGTCAGAGTCCGGAAATCTCGCGTACTACTTGGCCACTTTATAAAAATTCTGATACTACTATGAATTCGCGTATTACTTGGCCACCTTATTTTAAGTCAGAGTCCGAAAATCTCGCGTATTAGTTGGCCACTTTATAACAATTCTTATACTCCTTAGAATTCGCGCATTACTTGGCCACTTTACTTTAAGTCAGAGTCCGGAAATCTCGCGCATTACGAGGCCACTTATGTATTTATATCATTCATGAGGTCCATTGAACTCGCGCATTACTCGATCACCTTACTTAAAGTCAGAGTCCGGAAATCCTGCGTATTACTTGGCCACCTTACTTATAGTCAGAGTTCGGAAATCTCGCGTATTACTTGGCGACTTTAGAAAAATTCTTATACTCCTATAAATTCGCGCATTACTTGGCCACTTTACTTTAAGTCAGAGTCCGGAAATCTCGCGCATTACTTGGCCACTTTACTTTAAGTCAGAGTCCGGAAATCTCGCGTATTAGTTGGCCACTTTATAACAATTCTTATACTCCTAAGAATTCGCGCATTACTTGGCCACTCTTTTCAAGTAAGGATTCGTCTAACTAGCGTATTACGAGGCCACTTATGTATGTATATGAGTCATGAGGTCCAGAGAACACGCGCATTACTTGGCCACCTTACTAAAAGTCAGAGTCCGGAAATCTCGCGTATTACTTGGCGACTTTAGAAAAATTCTTATACTCCTATAAATTCGCGTATTACTTGGCCACCTTACTTTAAGTCAGAGTCCGAAAATCTCGCGTATTAGTTGGCCACTTTATAACAATTCTTATACTCATAAGAATTCGCGCATTACTTGGCCACTCTTTTCAGGACAGGCTTCGTCTAACTCTCGTATTACTTGGCCACTTATAAAAATTCTTATACTCCTAAGAACTCGCGCATTACTTGGCCACTTTACTTTAAGTCAGAGTCCGGAAATCTCGCGTATTAGTTGGCCACTTTATAACAATTCTTATACTCCTAATAATACGCGCATTACTGGGCCACGCTTTTCAGGACAGGCTTCGTCTAACTCGTGTATTACGAGGCCACTTATGTATTTATATCAGTCATGAGGTCCATTGAACTTGCGCATTACTTGATCACCTTACTTTAAGTCAGAGTCCGAAAATCTCGCGTATTAGTTGGCCACTTTATAACAATTCTTATACTCCTAACAATTCGCGCATTACTTGGCCACTCTTTTCAAGACAGACTTCGTTTAACTCGCGTATTATTTGGCCATTTTACTTTAAGTCAGAGTCCGGAAATCTCGCGTATTAGTTGGCCACTTTATAACAATTCTTATACTCCTTAGAATTCGCGCATTACTTGGCCACTGTACTTAAAGTCAGAGTCCGGAAATCTCGCGCATTACGAGGCCACTTTAGAAAAATTCTGATACTACTATGAATTCGCGTATTACTTGGCCACCTTATTTTAAGTCAGAGTCCGAAAATCTCGCGTATTAGTTGGCCACTTTATACCAATTCTTAGACTACTTAGAATTCGCGCATTACTTGGCCACTTTACTTTAAGTCAGAGTCCGGAAATCTCGCGCATTACTTGGCCACTTTACTTTAAGTCAGAGTCCGGAAATCTCGCGTATTAGTTGGCCACTTTATAACAATTCTTATACTCCTTAGAATTCGCGCATTACTTGGCCACTCTTTTCAGGACAGGCTTCGTCTAACTCGCGCATTACGAGGCCACTTATGTATTTATATCATTCATGAGGTCCATTGAACTCGCGCATTACTCGATCACCTTACTTAAAGTCAGAGTCCGGAAATCTCGCGTATTACTTGGCCACCTTACTTATAGTCAGAGTTCGGAAATCTCGCGTATTACTTGGCGACTTTAGAAAAATTCTTATACTCCTATAAATTCGCGCATTACTTGGCCACTTTACTTTAAGTCAGAGTCCGGAAATCTCGCGCATTACTTGGCCACTTTACTTTAAGTCAGAGTCCGGAAATCTCGCGTATTAGTTGGCCACTTTATAACAATTCTTATACTCCTAAGAATTCGCGCATTACTTGGCCACTCTTTTCAGGACTGGCTTCGTCTAACTCGCGTATTCCGAGGCCACTTATGTATTTATATCAGTCATGAGGTCCACTGAACTCGCGCATTACTTGATCACCTTACTAAAAGTCAGAGTCCGGAAATCTCGCGTATTACTTGGCGACTTTAGAAAAATTCTTATACTCCTATGAATTCGCGTATTACTTTGCCACCTTACTTTAAGTCAGAGTCCGAAAATCTCGCGTATTAGTTGGCCACTTTATAACAATTCTTATACTCCTAACAATTCGAGCAATACTTGGCCACTCTTTTCAGGACAGGCTTCGTCTAACTCGCGTATTACTTGGCCACTTATAAAAATTCCTATACTCCTAAGAACTCGCGCATTACTTGGCCACTTTACTTTAAGTCATATTCCGGAAATCTCGCGTATTAGTTGGCCACTTTATAACAATTCTTATACTCCTAAGAATTCGTGCATTACTTGGCCACTCTTTTCAGGACAGGCTTCGTCTAACTCGTGTATTACGAGGCCACTTATGTATTTATATCAGTCATGAGGTGCATTGAACTCGCGCATTACTTGATCACCTTACTAAAAGTCAGAGTCCGGAAATCTCGCGTATTACTTGGCCACTTTAGAAAAATTCTTATACTCCTATGAATTCGCGTATTACTTTGCCACCTTACTTTAAGTCAGAGTCCGAAAATCTCGCGTATTAGTTGGCCACTTTATAAAAATTCTTATACTCCTAACAATTCGCGCATTACTTGGACACTCTTTTCAAGACAGATTTCGTTTAACTCGCGTATTACTTGGCCACTTATAAAAATTCTTATACTCCTAAGAACTCGCGCATTACTTGGCCACTTTACTTTAAGTCAGAGTCCGGAAATCTCGCGTATTAGTTGGCCACTTTATAACAATTTTTATACTCCTAAGAATACGCGCATTACTTGGCCACTCTTTTCAGGACAGGCTTCGTCTAACTCGCGTATTACGAGGCCACTTATGTATTTATATCAGTCATGAGGTCCATTGAACTTGCGCATTACTTGATCACCTTACTTTAAGTCAGAGTCCGAAAATCTCGCGTATTAGTTGGCCACTTTATAACAATTCTTATACTCCTAACAATTCGCGCATTACTTGGCCACTCTTTTCAAGACAGACTTCGTTTAACTCGCGTATTACTTGGCCATTTTACTTTAAGTCAGAGTCCGAAAATCTCGCGTATTACTTGGCCACTTTAGAAAAATTCTGATACTACTATGAATTCGCGTATTACTTGGCCACCTTATTTTAAGTCAGAGTCCGAAAATCTCGCGTATTAGTTGGCCACTTTATAACAATTCTTATACTCCTGAGAAGTCGCGCATTACTTGGCCACTTTACTTTAAGTCAGAGTCCGGAAATCTCGCGCATTACTTGGCCACTTTACTTTAAGTCAGAGTCCGGAAATCTCGCGTATTAGTTGGCCACTTTATAACAATTCTTATACTCCTTAGAATTCGCGCATTACTTGGCCACTTTACTTTAAGTCAGAGTCCGAAAATCTCGCGTATTACTTGGCCACTTTAGAAAAATTCTGATACTACTATGAATTCGCGTATTACTTGGCCACCTTATTTTAAGTCAGAGTCCGAAAATCTCGCGTATTACTTGGCCACCTTACTTATAGTCAGAGTTCGGAAATCTCGCGTATTAGTTGGCCACTTTATAACAATTCTAATACTCCTAAGAATTCGCGCATTACTTGGCCACTCTTTTCAGGACAGACTTCGTTTAACTCGCGTATTACGAGACCACATATGTATTTATATCAATCCTGTGGCCCATTGATCCTGACCTTACTTAAGGTCAGAGTCCGGAAATCTCGCGTATTGCTTGGCCACTTTAGAAAAATTCTTATACTCCTATGAATTCGCGTATTACTTGGCCACTCTTTTCAAGACAGACTTTGTTTAACTCGCGTATTACGAGGCCACTTATGTATTTATATCAGTCCTGTGGTCCATTGAAATCGCGCATAACTTGTACACTCTTTTCAAGACAGACTTCGTTTATCTCGCGTATTACTAGGCCACCATACTTAAAGTCAGAGTTCGGAAATCTCGCGTATTAGTTGGCCACTTTATAACAATTCTTATACTCCTAAGAATTCGCGCATTACTTGGCCACTCTTTTCAGGACAGGCTTCGTTTAACTCGCGTATTACGAGACCACTTATGTATTTATATCAGTCTTGTGGCCCATTGAACCTGAACTTACTTAAAGTCAGAGTCCGGAAATCTCACGTATTACTTTGCCACTTTAGAAAAATTCTTATACTCCTATGAATTCGCGTATTACTTGGCGACTCTTTTCAGGACAGGCTTCGTCTAACTCGCGTATTACTTGGCCACCTTACTTAAAGTCAGAGTTCGGAAATCTCGCGTATTAGTTGGCCACTGTATAACAATTCTTATACTCCTAAGAATTCGCGCATTACTTGGCCACTCTTTTCAGGACAGACTTCGTTTAACTCGCGTATTACGAGACCACTTATGTATTTATATCAGTCATGAGGTCCATTGAACTCGCGCATTACTTGATCACCTTACTAAAAGTCAGAGTCCGGAAATCTCGCGTATTACTTTGCCACTTTAGAAAAATTCTTATACTCCTATGAATTCGCGTATTACTTGGCCACCTTACTTTAAGTCAGAGTCCGGAAATCTCGCGTATTAGTTGGCCACTTTATAACAATTCTTATACTCCTAAGAATTCGCGCATTACTTGGCCACTCTTTTCAGGACAGGCTTCGTCTAACTCGCGTATTACTTGGCCACTTATAAAAATTCTTATACTCCTAAGAACTCATGCATTACTTGGCCACTTTACTTTAAGTCAGAGTCCGGAAATCTCGCGTATTAGTTGGCCACTTTATAACAATTCTTATACTCCTAAGAATTCGTGCATTACTTGGCCACTCTTTTCAGGACAGGCTTCGTCTAACTCGCGTATTACGTGGCCACTTATGTATTTATATCAGTCATGAGGTCCATTGAACTTGCGCATTACTTGATCACCTTACTTTCAGTCAGAGTCCGAAAATCTCGCGTATTAGTTGGCCACTTTATAACAATTCTTATACTCCTAACAATTCGCGCATTACTTGTCCACTCTTTTCAAGACAGACTTCGTTTAACTCGCGTATTACTTGACCATTTTACTTAAGGTCAGAGTCCGGAAATCTCGCGTATTAGTTGGCCACTTTATAACAATTCTTATACTCCTAAGAATTCGCGCATTAATTGGCCACTCTTTTCAGGACAGGCTTCGTCTAACTCGCGTATTACGAGGCCACTTATGTATTTATATCAGTCATGAGGTCCATTGAACTCGCGCATTACCTGATCACCTTACTTAAAGTCAGAGTCCGGAAATCTCGCGTATTAGTTTGCCACTTTATTACAATTCTTATACTCCTTAGAATTCGCGCATTACTTGGCCACTCTTTTCAGGACAGGCTTCGTCTAACTCGCGTATTACGAGGCCACTTATGTATTTATATCATTCATGAGGTCCATTGAACTCGCGCATTACTCGATCACCTTACTTAAAGTCAGAGTCCGGAAATCTCGCGTATTACTTTGCCACCTTACTTATAGTCAGAGTTCGGAAATCTCGCGTATTACTTGGCGACTTTACAAAATTCTTATACTCCTATAAATTCGCGCATTACTTGGCCACTTTACTTTAAGTCAGAGTCCGGAAATCTCGCGCATTACTTGGCCACTTTACTTTAAGTCAGAGTCCGGAAATCTCGCGTATTAGTTGGCCACTTTATAACAATTCTTATACTCCTAAGAATTCGCGCATTACTTGGCCACTCTTTTCAGGACAGGCTTCGTCTAACTCGCGTATTACGAGGACACTTATGTAATTATATCAGTCCTGTGGTCCACTGAACTCGCGCATTACTTGATCACCTTACTAAAAGTCAGAGTCCGGAAATCTCGCGTATTACTTTGCCATTTTAGAAAAATTCTTATACTCCTATGAATTCGCGTATTACTTTGCCACCTTACTTTAAGTCAGAGTCCGAAAATCTCGCGTATTAGTTGGCCACTTTATAACAATTCTTATACTCCTAACAATTCGAGCAATACTTGGCCACTCTTTTCAGGACAGGCTTCGTCTAACTCGCGTATTACTTGGCCACTTATAAAAATTCCTATACTCCTAAGAACTCGCGCATTACTTGGCCACTTTACTTTAAGTCAGATTCCGGAAATCTCGCGTATTAGTTGGCCACTTCATAACAATTCTTATACTCCTAAGAATTCGCGCATTACTTGGCCACTCTTTTCAGGACAGGCTTCGTCTAACTCGCGTATTACGAGGCCACTTATGTATTTATATCAGTCCTGTGGTCCATTGAACTCGCGCATTACTTGATCACCTTACTAAAAGTCAGAGTCCGGAAATCTCGCGTATTACTTGGCCACTTTAGAAAAATTCTTATACTTCTATGAATTCGCGTATTACTTGGCCACCTTACTTAAAGTCTGAGTCCGAAAATCTTGGGTATTAGTTGGCCACTTTATAACAATTCTTATACTCCTAACAATTCGCGCATTACTTGGACACTCTTTTCAGGACAGGCTTCGTCTAACTCGCGTATTACTTGGCCACTTATAAAAATTCTTATACTCCTAAGAACTCGCGCATTACTTGGCCACTTTACTTTAAGTCAGAGTCCGGAAATCTCGCGTATTAGTTGGCCACTTTATAACAATTCTTATACTCCTAAGAATTCGCGCATTACTTGGCCACTCTTTTCAGGACAGGCTTCGTCTAACTCGCGTATTACGAGGCCACTTATGTATTTATATCAGTCATGAGGTCCATTGAACTTGCGCATTACTTGATCACCTTACTGTAAGTCAGAGTCCGAAAATCTCGCGTATTAGTTGGCCACTTTATAACAATTCTTATACTCCTAACAATTCGCGCATTACTTGGCCACTCTTTTCAAGACAGACTTCGTTTAACTCGCGTATTACTTGGCCATTTTACTTTAAGTCAGAGTCCGGAAATCTCGCGTATTAGTTGGCCACTTTATAACAATTCTTATACTCCTTAGAATTCGCGCATTACTTGGCCACTTTACTTTAAGTCAGAGTCCGAAAATCTCGCGTATTACTTGGCCTCTTATAAAAATTCTTACACTCCTAAGAACTCGCGCATTACTTGGCCACTTTACTTTAAGTCAGAGTCCGGAAATCTCGCGCATTACTTGGCCACTTTACTTTAAGTCAGAGTCCGGAAATCTCGCGTATTAGTTGGCCACTTTATAACAATTCTTATACTCCTTAGAATTCGCGCATTACTTGGCCACTCTTTTCAGGACAGGCTTCGTCTAACTCGCGTATTACGAGGCCACTTATGTATTTATATCATTCATGAGGTCCATTGAACTCGCGCATTACTCGATCACCTTACTTAAAGTCAGAGTCCGGAAATCTCGCGTATTACTTGGCCACCTTACTTTAAGTCAGAGTCCGGAAATCTCGCGCATTACTTGGCCACTTTACTTTAAGTCAGAGTCCGGAAATCTCGCGTATTAGTTGGCCACTTTATAACAATTCTTATACTCCTTAGAATTCGCGCATTACTTGGCCACTCTTTTCAGGACAGGCTTCGTCTAACTCGCGTATTACGAGGCCACTTATGTATTTATATCATTCATGAGGTCCATTGAACTCGCGCATTACTCGATCACCTTACTTAAAGTCAGAGTCCGGAAATCTCGCGTATTACTTGGCCACCTTACTTATAGTCAGAGTTCGGAAATCTCGCGTATTGCTTGGCGACTTTAGAAAAATTCTTATACTCCTATAAATTCGCGCATGACTTGGCCACTTTACATTAAGTCAGAGTCCGGAAATCTCGCGCATTACTTGGCCACTTTACTTTAAGTCAGAGTTCGGAAATCTCGCGTATTAGTTGGCCACTTTATAACAATTCTTATACTCCTAAGAATTCGCGCATTACTTGGCCACTCTTTTCAGGACAGGCTTCGTCTAACTCGCGTATTACGAGGCCACTTATGTATTTATATCATTCCTGTGGCCCATTGAACCTGACCTTACTTAAGGTCAGAGTCCGGAAATCTCGCGTATTAGTTGGCCACTTTATAACAATTCTTATACTCCTAAGAACTCGCGCATTACTTGGCCACTTTACTTTAAGTCAGAGTCCGGAAATCTCGCGTATTAGTTGGCCACTTTATAACAATTCTTATACTCCTTAGAATTCGCGCATTACTTGGCCACTCTTTTCAGGACAGGCTTCGTCTAACTCGCGTATTACGAGGCCACTTATGTATTTATATCATTCATGAGGTCCATTGAACTCGCGCATTACTCGATCACCTTACTTAAAGTCAGAGTCCGGAAATCTCGCGTATTACTTGGCCACCTTACTTATAGTCAGAGTTCGGAAATCTCGCGTATTGCTTGGCGACTTTAGAAAAATTCTTATACTCCTATAAATTCGCGCATTACTTGGCCACTTTACTTTAAGTCAGAGTCCGGAAATCTCGCGCATTACTTGCACACTTTATTTAAAGTCAGTGTCCGTAATTCCCGCGTTTTAGTTGGCCACTTTTTAACATTTCTTATAGTCCTAACAATTCGCGCATTACTTGGCCACTCTTTTCAAGACAGACTTCGTTTAACTCGCGTATTACTTGGCCATTTTACTTTAAGTCAGAGTCCGGAAATCTCGCGTATTAGTTGGCCACTTTATAACAATTCTTATACTCCTTAGAATTCGCGCATTACTTGGCCACTTTACTTTAAGTCGGAGTCCGAAAATCTCGCGTATTACTTGGCCCCTTATAAAAATTCTTACACTCATAAGAACTCGCGCATTACTTGGCCACTTTACATTAAGTCAGAGTCCGGAAATCTCGCGCATTACTTGGCCACTTTACTTTAAGTCAGAGTCCGGAAATCTCGCGTATTAGTTGACCACTTTATAACAATTTTTATACTCCTTAGAATTCGCGCATTACTTGGCCACTCTTTTCAGGACAGGCTTCGTCTAACTCGCGTATTACGAGGCCACTTATGTATTTATATCATTCATGAGGTCCATTGAACTCGCGCATTAATCGATCACCTTACTTAAAGTCAGAGTCCGGAAATCTCGCGTATTACTTGGCCACCTTACTTATAGTCAGAGTTCGGAAATCTCGCGTATTGCTTGGCGACTTTAGAAAAATTCTTATACTCCTATAAATTCGCGCATTACTTGGCCACTTTACATTAAGTCAGAGTCCGGAAATCTCGCGCATTACTTGGCCACTTTACTTTAAGTCAGAGTTCGGAAATCTCGCGTATTAGTTGGCCACTTTATAACAATTCTTATACTCCTAAGAATTCGCGCATTACTTGGCCACTCTTTTCAGGACAGGCTTCGTTTAACTCGCGTATTACGAGACCACTTATGTATTTATATCATTCCTGTGGCCCATTGAACCTGACCTTACTTAAGGTCAGAGTCCGTAAATCTCGCGTATTAGTTGGCCACTTTATAACAATTCTTATACTCCTAAGAACTCGCGCATTACTTGGCCACTTTACTTTAAGTCAGAGTCCGGAAATCTCACGTATTACTTGGCCACTTTAGAAAAATTCTTATACTCCTAAGAACTCGAGCATTACTTTGCCACTTTACTTTAAGTCAGAGTCCGGAAATCTCGAGTATTACTTGGCCACTTTAGAAAAATTCTTATACTCCTATGAATTCGCGTATTACTTGGCCACTCTTTTCAGGACAGGCTTCGTCTAACTCGCGTATTACGAGGCCACTTATGTATTTATATCAGTCATGAGGTCCATTGAACTCGCGCATTACTCGATCACCTTACTTAAAGTCAGAGTCCGGAAATCTCACGTATTACTTGGCCACTTTAGAAAAATTCTTATACTCCTATGAATTCGCGTATTACTTGGCCACTCTTTTCAAGACAGACTTTGTTTAACTCGCGTATTACGAGGCCACTTATGTATTTATATCAGTCCTGTGGTCCATTGAACTCGCGCATTACTTGGCCACTCTTTTCAAGACAGACTTCGTTTATCTCGCGTATTACTTGGCCACCTTACTTAAAGTCAGAGTTCGGAAATCTCGCGTATTACTTGGCCACCTTACTTAAAGTCATAGTCCGAAAATCTCGCGTATTAGTTGGCCACTTTATAAAAATTCTTATACTCCATTGAACTCGCGCATTACGCGATCACCTTACTTAAAGTCAGAGTCCGGAAATCTCGCGTATTACTTGGCCACTTTAGAAAAATTCTTGTACTCCTAAGAATTCGCGCATTACTTGGCCACCTTATGTAAAGTCAGAGTCCGGAAATCTCGAGTATTACTTGGCCACTTTAGAAAAATTCTTATACTCCTATGAATTCGCGTATTACTTGGCCACTCTTTTCAAGACAGACTTTGTTTAACTCGCGTATTACGAGGCCACTTATGTATTTATATCAGTCCTGTGGTCCATTGAACTCGCGCATTACTTGGCCACTCTTTTCAAGACAGACTTCGTTTATCTCGCGTATTACTTGGCCACTTATAAAAATTCTTATACTCCTAAGAACTCGCGCATTACTTGGCCACTTTACTTTAAGTCAGAGTCCGGAAATCTCGCGTATTAGTTGGCCACTTTATAACAATTCTTATACTCCTAACAATTCGCGCATTACTTGGACACTCTTTTCAAGACAGATTTCGTTTAACTCGCGTATTACTTGACCATTTTACTTTAAGTCAGAGTCCGGAAATCTCGCGTATTAGTTGGCCACTTTATAACAATTCTTATACTCCTTAGAATTCGCGCATTACTTGGCCACTTTACTTTAAGTCAGAGTCCGAAAATCTCGCGTATTACTTGGCCACTTAAGAAAAATTCTGATACTACTATGAATTCGCGTATTACTTGGCCACCTTATTTTAAGTCAGAGTCCGAAAATCTCGCGTATTAGTTGGCCACTTTATAACAATTCTTTTACTCCTTAGAACTCGCGCATTACTTGGCCACTTTACTTTAAGTCAGAGTCCGGAAATCTCGCGTATTAGTTGGCCACTTTATAACAATTCTTATACTCCTTAGAATTCGCGCATTACTTGGCAACTCTTTTCAGGACAGGCTTCGTCTAACTCGCGTATTACGAGGCCACTTATGTATTTATATCATTCATGAGGTCTATTGAACTCGCGCATTACTCGATCACCTTACTTAAAGTCAGAGTTCAGAAATCTCGCGTATTACTTGGCCACCTTACTTATAGTCAGAGTTCGGAAATCTCGCGTATTATTTGGCGACTTTAGAAAAATTCTTATACTCCTATAAATTCGCGCATTACTTGGCCACTTTACTTTAAGTCAGAGTCCGGAAATCTCGCGCATTACTTGGCCACTTTACTTTAAGTCAGAGTCCGGAAATCTCGCGTATTAGTTGGCCACTTTATAACAATTCTTATACTCCTAAGAATTCGCGCATAACTTGGCCACTCTTTTCAGGACTGGCTTCGTCTAACTCGCGTATTCCGAGGACACTTATGTATTTATATCAGTCATGAGGTCCACTGAACTCGCGCATTACTCGATCACCTTACTTAAAGTCAGAGTCCGGAAATCTCGCGTATTACTTTGCCACTTTAGAAAAATTCTTATACTCCTATGAATTCGCGTATTACTTGGCCACCTTACTTTAAGTCAGAGTCCGAAAATCTCGCGTATTAGTTGGCCACTTTATAACAATTCTTATACTCCTAACAATTCGAGCAATACTTGGCCACTCTTTTCAGGACAGGCTTCGTCTAACTCGCGTATTACTTGGCCACTTATAAAAATTCTTATACTCCTAAGAACTCGCGCATTACTTGTCCACTTTACTTTAAGTCAGAGTCCGGAAATCTCGCGTATTAGTTGGCCACTTTATAACAATTCTTATACTCCTAAGAATTCGCGCATTACTTGGCCTCTCTTTTCAGGACAGGCTTCGTCTAACTCGCGTATTACGAGGCCACTTATGTATTTATATCAGTCATGAGGACAATTCAACACGCGCAATACTTGGTCACCTTACTAAAAGACAGAGTCCGGAAATCTCGCGTATTACTTGGCCACTTTAGAAAAATTCTTATACTCCTATGAATTCGCGCATTACTTGGCGACTCTTTTCAGGACAGGCTTCGTCTAACTCGCGTATTACTTGGCCACTTATAAAAATTCTTATACTCCTAAGAACTCGCGCATTACTTGGCCACTTTACTTTAAGTCAGAGTCCGGAAATCTCGCGTATTAGTTGGCCACTTTATAACAATTCTTATACTCCTAAGAATTCGCGCATTACTTGGCCACTCTTTTCAGGACAGGCTTCGTCTAACTCGCGTATTACGAGGCCACTTATGTATTTATATCAGTCATGAGGTCCATTGAACTTGCGCATTACTTGATCACCTTACTTTAAGTCAGAGTCCGAAAATCTCGCGTATTAGTTGGCCACTGTATAACAATTCTTCTACTCCTAAGAATTCGCGCATTACTTGGACACTCTTTTCAGGACTTGGCCACTTTACTTTCAGTCTGAGTCCGGAAATATCGCGTATTAGTTGGCCACTTCATAACAATTCTTATACTCCTTAGAATTCGCGCATTACTTGGCCACTTTACTTTAAGTCAGAGTCCGAAAATCTCGCGTATTACTTGGCCCCTTATAAAAATTCTTACACTCCTAAGAACTCGCGCATTACTTGGCCACTTTACTTTAAGTCAGAGTCCGGAAATCTCGCGCATTACTTGGCCACTTTACTTTAAGTCAGAGTCCGGAAATCTCGCGTATTAGTTGGCCACTTTATAACAATTCTTATACTCCTTAGAATTCGCGCATTACTTGGCCACTCTTTTCAGGACAGGCTTCGTCTAACTCGCGTATTATGAGGCCACTTATGTATTTATATCATTCATGAGGTCCATTGAACTCGCGCATTACTCGATCACCTTACTTAAAGTCAGAGTCCGGAAATCTCGCGTATTACTTGGCCACCTTACTTATAGTCAGAGTTCGGAAATCTCGCGTATTGCTTGGCGACTTTAGAAAAATTCTTATACTCCTATAAATTCGCGCATTACTTGGCCACTTTACTTTAAGTCAGAGTCCGGAAATCTCGCGCATTACTTGGCCACTTTACTTTAAGTCAGAGTCCGGAAATCTCGCGTATTAGTTGGCCACTTTATAACAATTCTTATACTCCTAAGAATTCGAGCATTACTTGGCCACTCTTTTCAGGACAGGCTTCGTCTAACTCGCGTATTACGAGGCCACTTATGTATTTATATCAGTCATGAGGTCCACTGAACTCGCGCATTACTTGATCACCTTACTAAAAGTCAGAGTCCGGAAATCTCGCGTATTACTTGGCCACCTTACTTATAGTCAGAGTTCGGAAATCTCGCGTATTGCTTGGCGACTTTAGAAAAATTCTTATACTCCTATAAATTCGCGCATTACTTGGCCACTTTACTTAAAGTCAGAGTACGGAAATCTCGCGCATTACTTGGCCACTTTACTTTAAGTGAGAGTCCGGAAATCTCGCGTATTAGTTGGCCACTTTATAACAATTCTTATACTCCTAAGAACTCGCGCATTACTTGGCCACTTTACTTTAAGTCAGAGTCCGGAAATCTCACGTATTACTTGGCCACTTTAGAAAAATTCTTATACTCCTAAGAATTCGCGCATTACTAGGCCACTTTACTTTAAGTCAGAGTCCGGAAATCTCACGTATTACTTGGCCACTTTAGAAAAATTCTTATACTCCTATGAATTCGCGTATTACTTGGCCACTCTTTTCAGGACAGGCTTCGTTTAACTCGCGTATTACGAGGCCACTTATGTATTTATATCATTCATGAGGTCCATTGAACTCGCGCATTACTCGATCACCTTACTTTAAGTCAGAGTCCGGAAATCTCACGTATTACTTGGCCACTTTAGAAAAATTCTTATACTCCTATGAATTCGCGTATTACTTGGCCACTCTTTTCAAGACAGACTTTGTTTAACTCGCGTATTACGAGGCCACTTATGTATTTATATCAGTCCTGTTGTCCATTGAACTCGCGCATTACTTGTCCACTCTTTTCAAGACAGACTTCGTTTATCTCGCGTATTACTTGGCCACCTTACTTAAAGTCAGAGTTCGGAAATCTCGCGTATTAGTTGGCCACCTTACTTAAAGTCAGAGTCCGAAAATCTCGCGTATTAGTTGGCAACTTTATAAAAATTCTTATACTCCATTGAACTCGCGCATTACGCGATCACCTTACTTAAAGTCAGAGTCCGGAAATCTCGCGTATTACTTGGCCACTTTAGAAAAATTCTTATACTCCTAAGAATTCGCGCATTACTTGGACACCTTATTTAAAGTCAGAGTCCGGAAATCTCGAGTATTACTTGGCCACTTTAGAAAAATTCTTATACTCCTATGAATTCGCGTATTACTTGGCCACTCTTTTCAAGACAGACTTTGTTTAACTCGCGTATTACGAGGCCACTTATGTATTTATATCAGTCCTGTGGTCCATTGAACTCGCGCATTACTTGGCCACTCTTTTCAAGACAGACTTCGTTTATCTCGCGTATTACTTGGCCACTTATAAAAATTCTTATACTCCTAAGAACTCGCGCATTACTTGGCCACTTTACTTTAAGTCAGAGTCCGGAAATCTCGCGTATTAGTTGGCCACTTTATAACAATTCTTATACTCCTAACAATTCGCGCATTACTTGGCCACTCTTTTCAAGACAGACTTCGTTTAACTCGCGTATTACTTGACCATTTTACTTTAAGTCAGAGTCCGGAAATCTCGCGTATTAGTTGGCCACTTTATAACAATTCTTATACTCCTTAGAATTCGCGCATTACTTGGCCACTTTACTTTAAGTCAGAGTCCGAAAATCTCGCGTATTACTTGGCCACTTAAGAAAAATTCTGATACTACTATGAATTCGCGTATTACTTGGCCACCTTATTTTAAGTCAGAGTCCGAAAATCTCGCGTATTAGTTGGCCACTTTATAACAATTCTTATACTCCTTAGAATTCGCGCATTACTTGGCCACTTTACTTTAAGTCAGAGTCCGGAAATCTCGCGTATTAGTTGGCCACTTTATAACAATTCTTATACTCCTTAGAATTCGCGCATTACTTGGCCACTCTTTTCAGGACAGGCTTCGTCTAACTCGCGTATTACGAGGCCACTTATGTATTTATATCATTCATGAGGTCCATTGAACTCGCGCATTACTCGATCACCTTACTTAAAGTCAGAGTCCGGAAATCTCGCGTATTAGTTGGCCACCTTACTTATAGTCAGAGTTCGGAAATCTCGCGTATTATTTGGCGACTTTAGAAAAATTCTTATACTCCTATAAATTCGCGCATTACTTGGCCACTTTACTTTAAGTCAGAGTCCGGAAATCTCGCGCATTACTTGGCCACTTTACTTTAAGTCAGAGTCCGGAAATCTCGCGTATTAGTTGGCCACTTTATAACAATTCTTATACTCCTAAGAATTCGCGCATTACTTGGCCACTCTTTTCAGGACTGGCTTCGTCTAACTCGCGTATTCCGAGGACACTTATGTATTTATATCAGTCATGAGGTCCACTGAACTCGCGCATTACTTGATCACCTTACTAAAAGTCAGAGTCCGGAAATCTCGCGTATTACTTGGCGACTTTAGAAAAATTCTTATACTCCTATAAATTCGCGTATTACTGGGCCACCTTACTTAAAGTCAGAGTACGGAAATCTCGCGTATTAGTTGGCCACTTTATAACAATTCTTATACTCCTAACAATTCGAGCAATACTTGGCCACTCTTTTCAGGACAGGCTTCGTCTAACTCGCGTATTACTTGGCCACTTATAAAAATTCTTATACTCCTAAGAACTCGCGCATTACTTGTCCACTTTACTTCAAGTCAGATTCCGGAAATCTCGCGTATTAGTTGGCCACTTTATAACAATTCTTATACTCCTAAGAATTCGCGCATTACTTGGCCACTCTTTTCAGGACAGGCTTCGTCTAACTCGCGTATTACGAGGCCACTTATGTATTTATAACAGTCATGAGGTCCATTCGACTCGCGCATTACTTGATCACCTTACTAAAAGTCAGAGTCCGGAAATCTCACGTATTACTTTGCCACTTTAGAAAAATTCTTATACTCCTAAGAATTCGCGCATTACTTGGCCACTCTTTTCAGGACAGGCTTCGTCTAACTCGCGTATTACTTGGCCACTTATAAAAATTCTTATACTGCTAAGAACTCGCGCATTACTTGGCCACTTTACTTTAAGTCAGAGTCCGGAAATCTCGCGTATTAGTTGGCCACTTTATAACAATTCTTATACTCCTAAGAATTCGCGCATTACTTGGCCACTCTTTTCAGGACAGGCTTCGTCTAACTCGCGTATTACGAGGCCACTTATGTATTTATATCAGTCATGAGGTCCATTGAACTTGCGCATTACTTGATCACCTTACTTTAAGTCAGAGTCCGAAAATCTCGCGTATTAGTTGGCCTCTGTATAACAATTCTTATACTCCTAACAATTCGCGCATTACTTGGCCACTCTTTTCAAGACAGACTTCGTTTAACTCGCGTATTACTTGGCCATTTTACTTTAAGTCAGAGTCCGGAAATCTCGCGTATTAGTTGGCCACTTTATAACAATTCTTATACTCCGTAGAATTCGCGCATTACTTGGCCACTTTACTTTAAGTCAGAGTCCGGAAATCTCGCGTATTACTTGGCCCCTTATAAAAATTCTTACACTCCTAAGAACTCGCGCATTACTTGGCCACTTTACTTTAAGTCAGAGTCTGGAAATCTCGCGCATTACTTGGCCACTTTACTTTAAGTCAGAGTCCGGAAATCTCGCGTATTAGTTGGCCACTTTATAACAATTCTTATACTCCTTAGAATTCGCGCATAACTTGGCCACTCTTTTCAGGACAGAATTCGTTTAACTCGCGTATTATGAGGCCACCTATGTATTTATATCATTCATGAGGTCCATTGAACTCGCGCATTACTCGATCACCTTACTTAAAGTCAGAGTCCGGAAATCTCGCGTATTACTTGGCCACCTTACTTATAGTCAGAGTTCGGAAATCTCGCGTATTGCTTGGCGACTTTAGAAAAATTCTTATACTCCTATAAATTCGCGCATTACTTGGCCACTTTACTTTAAGTCAGAGTCCGGAAATCTCGCGCATTACTTGGCGACTTTACTTTAAGTCAGAGTCCGGAAATCTCGCGTATTACTTGGCCACTTTATAACAATTCTTATACTCCTAAGAATTCGCGCATTGCTTGGCCACTCTTTTCAGGACAGGCTTCGTCTAACTCGCGTATTCCGAGGCCACTTATGTATTTATATCAGTCATGAGGTCCACTGAACTCGCGCATTACTTGATCACCTTACTAAAAGTCAGAGTCCGGAAATCTCGCGTATTACTTGGCCACCTTACTTATAGTCAGAGTTCGGAAATCTCGCGTATTGCTTGGCGACTTTAGAAAAATTCTTATACTCCTATGAATTCGCGCATTACTTGGCCACTTTACTTTAAGTCAGAGTCGGGAAATCTCGCGCATTACTTGGCCACTTTACTTTAAGTCAGAGTCCGGAAATCTCGCGTATTAGTTGACCACTTTATAACAATTTTTATACTCCTTAGAATTCGCGCATTACTTGGCCACTCTTTTCAGGACAGGCTTCGTCTAACTCGCGTATTACGAGGCCACTGATGTATTTAAATCATTCATGAGGTCCATTGAACTCGCGCATTACACGATCACCTTACTTAAAGTCAGATTCCGGAAATCTCGGGTATTACTTGGCCACCTTACTTATAGTCAGAGTTCGGAAATCTCGCGTATTGCTTGGCGACTTTAGAAAAATTCTTATACTCCTATGAATTCGCGCATTACTTGGCCACTTTACTTTAAGTCAGAGTCTGGAAATCTCGCGCATTACTTGGCCACTTTACTTTAAGTCAGAGTCCGGAAATCTCGCGTATTAGTTGGCCACTTTATAACAATTCTAATACTCCTAACAATTCGAGCATTACTTGGCCACTCTTTTCAAGACAGACTTTGTTTAACTCGCGAATTACTTGGCCACTTTACTTTATTCAGAGTCCGGAAATCTCGCGTATTAGTTGGCCACTTCATAACAATTCTTATACTCCTAAGAACTCGCGCATTACTTGGCCACTTTACTTTAAGTCAGAGTCCGGAAATCTCGCGCATTACTTGGCCACTTTACTTTAAGTCAGAGTCAGGAAATCTCGCGTATTAGTTGGCCACTTTATAACAATTCTTATACTCCTTAGAATTCGCGCATTACTTGGCCACTCTTTTCAGGACAGGCTTCGTCTAACTCGCGTATTACGAGGCCACTTATGTATTTATATCATTCATGAGGTCCATTGAACTCGCGCATTACTCGATCACCTTACTTAAAGTCAGAGTCCGGAAATCTCGCGTATTACTTGGCCACCTTACTTATAGTCAGAGTTCGGAAATCTCGCGTATTGCATGGCGACTTTAGAAAAATTCTTATACTCCTATAAATTCGCGCATTACTTGGCCACTTTACTTTAAGTCAGAGTACGGAAATCTCGCGCATTACTTGGCCACTTTAATTTCAGTCATAGTCCGGAAATCTCGCGTATTAGTTGGTCACTTTATAAAAATTCTTATACGCCTAAGAATTCGCGCATTACTTGGCCACTCTTTTCAGGACTGGCTTCGTCTAACTCGCGTATTCCGAGGACACTTATGTATTTATATCAGTCATGAGGTCCACTGAACTCGCGCATTACTTGATCACCTTACTAAAAGTCAGAGTCCGGAAATCTCGCGTATTACTTGGCGACTTTAGAAAAATTCTTATACTCCTATGAATTCGCGTATTACTTGGCCACCTTACTTTAAGTCAGAGTCCGAAAATCTCGCGTATTAGTTGGCCACTTTATAACAATTCTTATACTCCTAACAATTCGAGCAATACTTGGCCACTCTTTTCAGGACAGGCTTCGTCTAACTCGCGTATTACTTGGCCACATATAAAAAGTCTTATACTCCTAAGAACTCGCGGATTACATGGCCACATTACTTTAAGTCGGATTCCGGAAATCTCGCGTATTAGTTGGCCACTTTATAACAATTCTTATACTCCTAAGAATTCGCGCATTACTTGGCCACTCTTTTCAGGACAGGCTTCGTCTAAATCGCGTATTACGAGGCCACTTATGTATTTATATCAGTCATGAGGTCCAATGAACTCGCGCATTACTTGATCACCTTACTAAAATTCAGAGTCCGGAAATCTCGCGTATTACTTGGCCAATATAGAAAAATGGTTGTACTACTATGAATTCGCGTATTACTTGGCCACCTTACTTTAAGTCAGAGTCCGAAAATCTGGCGTATTAGTTGGCCACTTTATAACAATTCTTATACTCCTAAGAATTCGCGCATTACTTGACCACTCTTTTCAGGACAGGCTTCGTCTAACTCGCGTATTACTTGGCCACTTATAAAAATTCTTATACTCCTAAGAACTCGCGCATTACTTGGCCACTTTACTTTAAGTCAGATTCCGGAAATCTCGCGTATTAGTTGGCCACTTTATAACAATTCTTATACTCCTAAGAATTCGTGCATTACTTGGCCACTCTTTTCAGGACAGGCTTCGTCTAACTCGCGTATTACGAGGCCACTTATGTATTTATATCAGTCATGAGGTCCATTGAACTTGCTCATTACTTGATCACCTTACTTTAAGTCAGAGTCCGAAAATCTCGCGTATTAGTTGGCCACGTTATAACAATTCTTATACTCCTAACAATTCGCGCATTACTTGGCCACTCTTTTCAAGACAGACTTCGTTTAACTCGCGTATTACTTGTCCACTTTACTTTAAGTGAGAGTCCGGAAATCTCGCGTATTAGTTGGCCACTTTATAACAATTCTTACACTCCTAAGAACTCGCGCATTACTTGGCCACTTTACTTTAAGTCAGAGTCCGGAAATCTCGCGCATTACTTGGCCACTTTACTTTAAGTCAGAGTCCGGAAATCTCGCGTATTAGTTGGCCACTTTATAACAATTCTTATACTCCTAAGAATTCGTGCATTACTTGGCCACTCTTTTCAGGACAGGCTTCGTCTAACTCGCGTATTACGAGGCCACTTATGTATTTATATCATTCATGAGGTCCATTGAATTCGCGCATTACTCGATCACCTTACTTAAAGTCAGAGTCCGGAAATCTCGCGTATTACTTGGCCACCTTACTTATAGTCAGAGTTCGGAAATCTCGCGTATTGCTTGGCGACTTTAGAAAAATTCTTATACTCCTATAAATTCGCGCATTACTTGGCCACTTTACTTTAAGTCAGAGTCCGGAAATCTCGCGCATTACTTGGCCACTTTACTTTAAGTCAGAGTCCGGAAATCTCGCGTATTAGTTGGCCACTTTATAACAATTCTTATACTCCTAAGAATTCGCGCATTGCTTGGCCACTCTTTTCAGGACAGGCTTCGTCTAACTCGCGTCTTCCGAGGCCACTTATGTATTTATATCAGTCATGAGGTCCACTGAACTCGCGCATTACTTGATCACCTTACTAAAAGTCAGAGTCCGGAAATCTCGCGTATTACTTGGCCACCTTACTTATAGTCAGAGTTCGGAAATCTCGCGTATTGCTTGGCGACTTTAGAAAAATTCTTATACTCCTATAAATTCGCGCATTACTTGGCCACTCTTTTCAAGACAGACTTCGTTTAACTCGCGTATTACTTGGCCATTTTACTTTAAGTCAGAGTCCGGAAATCTCGCGTATTAGTTGGCCACTTTATAACAATTCTTATACTCCTTAGAATTCGCGCATTACATGGCAACTCTTTTCAGGACAGGCTTCGTCTAACTCGCGTATTACGAGGCCACTTAGGTATATAAATCATTAAGGAGGTCCAATGAACTCGCGCATTACTCGATCACCTTACTTAAAGTCATAGTCCGGAAATCTCGCGTATTACTTGGCCACCTTACTTATAGTCAGAGTTCGGAAATCTCGCGTATTGCTTGGCGACTTTAGAAAAATTCTTATACTCCTATAAATTCGCGCATTACTTGGCCACTTTACTTTAAGTCAGAGTCCGGAAATCTCGCGCATTACTTGGCCACTTTACTTTAAGTCAGAGTCCGGAAATCTCGCGTATTAGTTGGCCACTTTATAACAATTCTTATACTCCTAACAATTCGCGCATTACTTGGCCACTCTTTTCAAGACAGACTTGGTTTAACTCGCGTATTACTTGGCCATTTTACTTTAAGTCAGAGTCCGGAAATCTCGCGTATTAGTTGGCCACTTTATAACAATTCTTATACTCCTAAGAACTCGCGCATTAGTTGGCCACTTTACTTTAAGTCAGAGTCCGGAAATCTCGCGCATTACTTGGCCACTTTACTTTAAGTCAGAGTCAGGAAATCTCGCGTATTAGTTGGCCACTTTATAACAATTCTTATACTCCTTAGAATTCGCGCATTACTTGGCCACTCTTTTCAGGACAGGCTTCGTCTAACTCGCGTATTACGAGGCCACTTATGTATTTATATCATTCATGAGGTCCATTGAACTCGCGCATTACTCGATCACCTTACTTAAAGTCAGAGTCCGGAAATCTCGCGTATTACTTGGCCACCTTACTTATAGTCAGAGTTCGGAAATCTCGCGTATTGCTTGGCGACTTTAGAAAAATTCTTATACTCCTATAAATTCGCGCATTACTTGGCCACTTTACTTTAAGTCAGAGTCCGGAAATCTCGCGCATTACTTGGCCACTTTACTTTAAGTCAGAGTCCGGAAATCTCGCGTATTAGTTGGCCACTTTATAACAATTCTTATACTCCTAACAATTCGCGCATTACTTGGCCACTCTTTTCAAGACAGACTTCGTTTAACTCGCGTATTACTTGGCCATTTTACTTTAAGTCAGAGTCCGGAAATCTCGCGTATTAGTTGGCCACTTTATAACAATTCTTATACTCCTTAGAATTCGCGCATTACTTGGCCACTTTACTTTAAGTCGGAGTCCGAAAATCTCGCGTATTACTTGGCCACTTTATAAAAATTCTTACACTGCTAAGAACTCGCGCATTACTTGGCCACTTTACTTTCAGTCAGAGTCCGGAAATTTCGCGTATTACTTGGCCACTTTACTTTAAGTCAGAGTCCGGAAATCTCGCGTATTAGTTGGCCACTTTATAACAATTCTTATACTCCTTAGAATTCGCGCATTACTTGGCCACTCTTTTCAGGACAGGCTTCGTCTAACTCGCGTATTACGAAGCCACTTATGTATTTATATCATTCATGAGGTCCATTGAACTCGCGCATTACTCGATCACCTTACTTAAAGTCAGAGTCCGGAAATCTCGCGTATTACTTGGCCACCTTACTTATAGTCAGAGTTCGGAAATCTCGCGTATTGCTTGGCGACTTTAGAAAAATTCTTATACTCCTATAAATTCGCGCATTACTTGGCCACTTTACTTTAAGTCAGAGTCCGGAAATCTCGCGCATTACTTGGCCACTTTACTTTAAGTCAGAGTTCGGAAATCTCGCGTATTAGTTGGCCACTTTATAACAATTCTTATATTCCTAAGAATTCGCGCATTACTTGGCCACTCTTTTCAGGACAGGCTTCGTTTAACTCGCGTATTACGAGACCACTTATGTATTTATATCATTCCTGTGGCCCATTGAACCTGACCTTACTTAAGGTCAGAGTCCGGAAATCTCGCGTATTAGTTGGCCACTTTATAACAATTCTTATACTCCTAAGAACTCGCGCATTACTTGGCCACTTTACTTTAAGTCAGAGTCCGGAAATCTCGCGTATTACTTGGCCACTTTAGAAAAATTCTTATACTCCTAAGAACTCGAGCATTACTTTGCCACTTTACTTTAAGTCAGAGTCCGGAAATCTCGAGTATTACTTGGCCACTTTAGAAAAATTCTTATACTCCTATGAATTCGCGTATTACTTGGCCACTCTTTTCAGGACAGGCTTCGTCTAACTCGCGTATTACGAGGCCACTTATGTATTTATATCATTCATGAGGTCCATTGAACTCGCGCATTACTCGATCACCTTACTTAAAGTCAGAGTCCGGAAATCTCGCGTATTACTTGGCCACTTTAGAAAAATTCTTATACTCCTATGAATTCGCGTATTACTTGGCCACTCTTTTCAAGACAGACTTTGCTTAACTCGCGTATTACGAGGCCACTTATGTATTTAAATCATTCATGAGGTCCATTGAACTCGCGCATTACTCGATCACCTTACTTAAAGTCAGAGTCCGGAAATCTCGCGTATTACTTGGCCACCTTACTTATAGTCAGAGTTCGGAAATCTCGCGTATTGCTTGGCGACTTTAGAAAAATTCTTATACTCCTATAAATTCGCGCATTACTTGGCCACTTTACTTTAAGTCAGAGTCCGGAAATCTCGCGCATTACTTGGCCACTTTACTTTAAGTCAGAGTCCGGAAATCTCGCGTATTAGTTGGCCACTTTATAACAATTCTTATACTCCTAACAATTCGCGCATTACTTGGCCACTCTTTTCAAGACAGACTTCGTTTAACTCGCGAATTACTTGGCCACTTTACTTTATTCAGAGTCCGGAAATCTCGCGTATTAGTTGGCCACTTTATAACAATTCTTATACTCCTAAGAACTCGCGCATTACTTGGCCACTTTACTTTAAGTCAGAGTCCGGAAATCTCGCGCATTACTTGGCCACTTTACTTTAAGTCAGAGTCAGGAAATCTCGCGTATTACTTGGCCACTTTATAACAATTCTTATACTCCTTAGAATTCGCGCATTACTTGGCCACTCTTTTCAGGACAGGCTTCGTCTAACTCGCGTATTACGAGGCCACTTATGTATTTATATCATTCATGAGGTCCATTGAACTCGCGCATTACTCGATCACCTTACTTAAAGTCAGAGTCCGGAAATCTCGCGAATTACTTGGCCACCTTACTTATAGTCAGAGTTCGGAAATCTCGCGTATTGCATGGCGACTTTAGAAAAATTCTTATACTCCTATAAATTCGCGCATTACTTGGCCACTTTACTTTAAGTCAGAGTCCGGAAATCTCGCGCATTACTTGGCCACATTACTTTAAGTCAGAGTCCGGAAATCTCGCGTATTACTTGGTCACTTTATAAAAATTCTTATACTCCTAAGAATTCGCGCATTACTTGGCCACTCTTTTCAGGACTGGCTTCGTCTAACTCGCGTATTCCGAGGACACTTATGTATTTATATCAGTCATGAGGTCCACTGAACTCGCGCATTACTTGATCACCTTACTAAAAGTCAGAGTCCGGAAATCTCGCGTATTACTTGGCGACTTTAGAAAAATTCTTATACTCCTATGAAGTCGCGTATTACTTTGCCACCTTACTTTAAGTCAGAGTCCGTAAATCTCGCGTATTAGTTGGCCACTTTATAACAATTCTTATACTCCTAACAATTCGAGCAATACTTGGCCACTCTTTTCAGGACAGGCTTCGTCTAACTCGCGTATTACTTGGCCACTTATAAAAATTCTTATACTCCTAAGAACTCGCGCATTACTTGGCCACTTTACTTTAAGTCGGATTCCGGAAATCTCGCGTATTAGTTGGCCACTTTATAACAATTCTTATACTCCTAAGAATTCGCGCATTACTTGGCCACTCTTTTCAGGACAGGCTTCGTCTAAATCGCGTATTACGAGGCCACTTATGTATTTATATCAGTCATGAGGTCCATTGAACTCGCGCATTACTCGATCACCTTACTAAAAGTCAGAGTCCGGAAATCTCGCGTATTACTTGGCCACTTTAGAAAAATTCTTATACTTCTATGAATTCGCGTATTACTTGGCCACCTTACTTTAAGTCAGAGTCCGAAAATCTGGCGTATTAGTTGGCCACTTTATAACAATTCTTATACTCCTAACAATTCGCGCATTACTTGGACACTCTTTTCAGGACAGGCTTCGTCTAACTCGCGTATTACTTGGCCACTTATAAAAATTCTTATACTCCTAAGAACTCGCGCATTACTTGGCCACTTTACTTTAAGTCAGAGTCCGGAAATCTCGCGTATTAGTTGGCCACTTTATAACAATTCTTATACTCCTAAGAATTCGCGCATTACTTGGCCACTCTTTTCAGGACAGGCTTCGTCTAACTCGCGTATTACGAGGCCACTTATGTATTTATATCAGTCATGAGGTCCATTGAACTTGCGCATTACTTGATCACCTTACTTTAAGTCAGAGTCCGAAAATCTCGCGTATTAGTTGGCCACGTTATAACAATTCTTATACTCCTAACAATTCGCGCATTACTTGGCCACTCTTTTCAAGACAGACTTCGTTTAACTCGCGTATTACTTGGCCACTTTACTTTAAGTCAGAGTCCGGAAATCTCGCGTATTAGTTGGCCACTTTATAACAATTCTTACACTCCTAAGAACTCGCGCATTACTTGGCCACTTTACTTTAAGTCAGAGTCCGGAAATCTCGCGCATTACTTGGCCACTTTACTTTAAGTCAGAGTCCGGAAATCTCGCGTATTAGTTGGCCACTTTATAACAATTCTTATACTCCTAAGAATTCGCGCATTACTTGGCCACTCTTTTCAGGACAGGCTTCGTCTAACTCGCGTATTACGAGGCCACTTATGTATTTATATCATTCATGAGGTCCATTGAACTCGCGCATTACTCGATCACCTTACTTAAAGTCAGAGTCCGGAAATCTCGCGTATTACTTGGCCACCTTACTTATAGTCAGAGTTCGGAAATCTCGCGTATTGCTTGGCGACTTTAGAAAAATTCTTATACTCCTATAAATTCGCGCATTACTTGGCCACTTTACTTTAAGTCAGAGTCCGGAAATCTCGCGCATTACTTGGCCACTTTACTTTAAGTCAGAGTCCGGAAATCTCGCGTATTAGTTGGCCACTGTATAACAATTCTTCTACTCCTAAGAATTCGCGCCGGGCTTGGCCACTCTTTTCAGGACAGCCTTCGTATAACTCGCGTCTTACGAGGCCACGCATGTGTTTAGATCAGTCCTGTCGTCCTCTGAACTCTCGCATTACTTGCACACCTTACTTAAAGTCAGAGTCCGGAAATCTCGCGTATTACTTGGCCACCTTACTTATAGTCAGAGTTCGGAAATCTCGCGTATTGCTTGGCGACTTTAGAAAAATTCTTATACTCCTATAAATTCGCGCATTACTTGGCCACTCTTTTCAAGACAGACTTCGTTTAACTCGCGTATTACTTGGCCATCTTACTTTAAGTCAGAGTCCGGAAATCTCGCGTATTAGTTGGCCACTTTATAACAATTCTTATACTCCTTAGAATTCGCGCATTACATGGCAACTCTTTTCAGGACAGGCTTCGTCTAACTCGCGTATTACGAGGCCACTTACGTATTTATATCATTCATGAGGTCCATTGAACTCGCGCATTACTCGATCACCTTACATAAAGTCAGATTCCGGAAATCTCGCGTATTACTTTGCCACCTTACTTATAGTCAGAGTTCGGAAATCTCGCGTATTGCTTGGCGACTTTAGAAAAATTCTTATACTCCTATAAATTCGCGCATTACTTGGCCACTTTACTTTAAGTCAGAGTCCGGAAATCTCGCGCATTACTTGGCCACTTTACTTTAAGTCAGAGTCCGGAAATCTCGCGTATTAGTTGGCCACTTTATAACAATTCTTATACTCCTAACAATTCGCGCATTACTTGGCCACTCTTTTCAAGACAGACTTCGTTTAACTCGCGTATTACTTGGCCATTTTACTTTAAGTCAGAGTTCGGAAATCTCGCGTATTAGTTGGCCACTTTATAGCAATTCTTATACTACGAAGAACTAGCGCATTACTTGGCCACTTTACTTAGAGTCAGATTCCGGGAATCTCGCGTATTACTTGGCCACTTTACTTTAAGTCAGAGTCAGGAAATCTCGCGTATTAGTTGGCCACTTTATAACAATTCTTATACTCCTTAGAATTCGCGCATTACTTGGCCACTCTTTTCAGGACAGGCTTCGTCTAACTCGCGTATTACGAGGCCACTTATGTATTTATATCATTCATGAGGTCCATTGAACTCGCGCATTACTCGATCACCTTAATTAAAGTCAGATTCCGGACAGCGCGCGTATTACTTGGCCACCTTACTTATAGTCAGAGTCCGGAAATCTCGAGTATTAGTTGGCCACTTTAGAAAAATTCTTATACTCCTATGAATTCGCGCATTACTTGGCCACTTTACTTTAAGTCAGAGTCTGGAAATCTCGCGCATTACTTGGCCACTTTACTTTAAGTCAGAGTCCGGAAATCTCGCGTATTAGTTGGCCACTTTATAACAATTCTTATACTCCTAACAATTCGCGCATTACTTGGACACTCTTTTCAAGACAGACTTCGTATAACTCGCGTATTACTTGGCCATTTTACTTTAAGTCAGAGTCCGGAAATCTCGCGTATTAGTTGGCCACTTTATAACAATTCTTATACTCCTTAGAATTCGCGCATTACTTGGCCACTTTACTTTAAGTCGGAGTCCGAAAATCTCGCGTATTACTTGGCCCCTTATAAAAATTCTTACACTCCTAAGAACTCGCGCATTACTTGGCCACTTTACTTTAAGTCAGAGTCTGGAAATCTCGCGCATTACTTGGCCACTTTACTTTAAGTCAGAGTCCGGAAATCTCGCGTATTAGTTGGCCACTTTATAACAATTCTTATACTCCTTAGAATTCGCGCATTACTTGGCCACTCTTTTCAGGACAGGCTTCGTCTAACTCGCGTATTACGAAGTCACTTATGTATTTATATCATTCATGAGGTCCATTGAACTCGCGCATTACTCGATCACCTTACTTAAAGTCAGAGTCCGGAAATCTCGCGTATTACTTGGCCACCTTACTTATAGTCAGAGTTCGGAAATCTCGCGTATTGCTTGGCGACTTTAGAAAAATTCTTATACTCCTATAAATTCGCGCATTACTTGGCCACTTTACTTTAAGTCAGAGTCCGGAAATCTCGCGCATTACTTGGCCACTTTACTTTAAGTCAGAGTTCGGAAATCTCGCGTATTAGTTGGCCACTTTATAACAATTCTTATATTCCTAAGAATTCGCGCATTACTTGGCCACTCTTTTCAGGACAGGCTTCGTTTAACTCGCGTATTACGAGACCACTTATGTATTTATATCATTCCTGTGGCCCATTGAACCTGACCTTACTTAAGGTCAGAGTCCGGAAATCTCGCGTATTAGTTGGCCACTTTATAACAATTCTTATACTCCTAAGAACTCGCGCATTACTTGGCCACTTTACTTTAAGTCAGAGTCCGGAAATCTCACGTATTACTTGGCCACTTTAGAAAAATTCTTATACTCCTAAGAACTCGCGCATTACTTCGCCACTTTACTATAAGAAAGAAGCCGGTAAACACGCGAATAACTTGGCCACTATAGAAAAATTCATATACTCCTATGAATACGCGTATTACTTGGCCACTCTTTTCAGGACAGGCTTCGTCTAACTCGCGTATTACGAGGCCACTTATGTATTTATATCATTCATGAGGTCCATTGAACTCGCGCATTACTCGATCACCTTACTTAAAGTCAGAGTCCGGAAATCTCGCGTATTACTTTGCCACTTTAGAAAAATTCTTATACTCCTATGAATTCGCGTATTACTTGGCCACTCTTTTCAAGACAGACTTTGCTTAACTCGCGTATTACGAGACCACTTATGTATTTATATCAGTCCTGTGGCCCACTGTAGCTGACCTTACTTAAGGTCAGAGTCCGGAAATCTCGCGTATTACTTGGCCACTTTAGAAAAATTCTTATACTCCTAAGAATTCGCGCATTACTTGGCCACCTTATTTAAAGTCAGAGTCCGGAAATCTCGAGGATTACTTGGCCACTTTAGAAAAATTCTTATACTCCTATGAATTCGCGTATTACTTGGCCACTCTTTTCAAGACAGACTTTGTTTAACTCGCGTATTACGAGGCCACTTATGTATTTATATCAGTCCTGTGGTCCATTGAACTCGCGCATTACTTGGCCACTCTTTTCAAGACTGACTTTGTTTAACTCGCGTATTACGAGGCCACTTATGTATTTATATCAGTCCTGTGGCCCATTGAACCTGACCTTACTTAAGGTCAGAGTCCGGAAATCTCGCGTATTACTTGGCCACTTTAGAAAAATTCTTATACTCCTAAGAATTCGCGCATTACTTGGCCACCTTACTTAAAGTCAGAGTCCGGAAATCTCGCGTATTACTTGGCCACCTTACTTAAAGTCTGAGTCCGAAAATCTCGTGTATTAGTTGGCCACTTTATAACAATTTTTATACTCCTAACAATTCGCGCATTACTTGGACACTCTTTTCAAGACAGACTTCGTTTAACTCGCGTATTACTTGGCCACTTATAAAAATTCTTATACTCCTAAGAACTCGCGCATTACTTGGCCACTTTACTTTAAGTCAGAGTCCGGAAATCTCGCGTATTAGTTGGCCACTTTATAACAATTCTTATACTCCATTGAACTCGCGCATTACGTGATCACCTTACTAAAAGTCAGAGTCCGGATATCTCGCGTATTACTTGGCCACTTTAGAAAAATTCTTATACTCCTATGAATTCGCGTATTACTTGGCCACTCTTTTCAGGACAGACTTAGTTTAACTCGCGTATTACGAGACCACTTATGTATTTATATCAGTCCTGTGGCCCATTGAACCTGACCTTACTTAAGGTCAGAGTCCGTAAATCTCGCGTATTACTTGGCCACTTTAGAAAAATTCTTATAATCCTAAGAATTCGCGCATTACTTGGCCACTCTTTTCAAGACAGACTTTGTTTAACTCGCGTATTACGAGGCCACTTATGTATTTATATCAGTCATGAGGTCCATTGAACTTGCGCATTACTTGATCACCTTACTTTAAGTCAGAGTCCGAAAATCTCGCGTATTAGTTGGCCACGTTATAACAATTCTTATACTCCTAACAATTCGCGCATTACTTGGCCACTCTTTTCAAGACAGACTTCGTTTAACTCGCGGATTACTTGGCCATTTTACTTTAAGTCAGAGTCCGGAAATCTCGGTTATTAGTTGGCCACTTTATAAAAATTCTTATACTCCTAAGAACTCGCGCATTACTTGGCCACTTTACTTTAAGTCAGAGTCCGGAAATCTCACGTATTACTTGGCCACTTTAGAAAAATTCTTATACTACTATGAATTCGCGTATTACTTGGCCACCATATTTTAAGTCAGAGTCCGAAAATCTCGCGTATTAGTTGGCCACTTTATAACAATTCTTATACTCCTTAGAATTCGCGCATTACTTGGCCACTTTACTTTAAGTCAGAGTCCGGAAATCTCGCGCATTACTTGGCCACTTTACTTTAAGTCAGAGTCCGGAATTCTCTCGTATTAGTTGGCCACTTTATAACAATTCTTATACTCCTTAGAATTCGCGCATTACTTGGCCACTCTTTTCAGGACAGGCTTCGTCTAACTCGCGCATTACGAGGCCACTTATGTATTTATATCATTCATGAGGTCCATTGAACTCGCGCATTACTCGATCACCTTACTTAAAGTCAGAGTCCGGAAATCCTGCGTATTACTTGGCCACCTTACTTATAGTCAGAGTTCGGAAATCTCGCGTATTACTTGGCGACTTTAGAAAAATTCTTATACTCCTATAAATTCGCGCATTACTTGGCCACTTTACTTTAAGTCAGAGTCCGGAAATCTCGCGTATTACTTGGCCACTTTAGTTTAAGTCAGAGTCCGGAAATCTCGCGTATTAGTTGGCCACTTTATAACAATTCTTATACTCCTAAGAATTCGCGCATTACTTGGCCACTCTTTTCAGGACTGGCTTGGTTTAACTCCCGTATTCCGAGGCCACTTATGTATTTATATGAGTCATGAGGTCCACTGAACTCGCGCATTACTTGATCACCTTACTAAAAGTCAGAGTCCGGAAATCTCGCGTATTACTTGGCGACTTTAGAAAAATTCTTATACTCCTATAAATTCGCGTATTACTTGGCCACCTTACTTTAAGTCAGAGTCCGGAAATCTCGCGTATTATTTGTCCACTTTATAACAATTCTTATACTCCTAAGAATTCGCGCATTACTTGGCCACTCTTTTCAGGACAGGCTTCGTCTAACTCTCGTATTACTTGGCCACTTATAAAAATTCTTATACTCCTAAGAACTCGCGCATTACTTGGCCACCTTACTTAAAGTCAGAGTCCGGAAATCTCGCGTATTAGTTGGCCACTTTATAACAATTCTTATACTCCTAAGAATACGCGCATTACTTGGCCACTCTTTTCAGGACAGGCTTCGTCTAACTCGTGTATTACGAGGCCACTTATGTATTTATATCAGTCATGAGGTCCATTGAACTTGCGCATTACTTGATCACCTTACTTTCAGTCAGAGTCCGAAAATCTCGCGTATTAGTTGGCCACTTTATAACAATTCTTATACTCCTAACAATTCGCGCATTACTTGGCCACTCTTTTCAAGACAGACTTCGTTTAACTCGCGTATTACTTTGCCATTTTACTTTAAGTCAGAGTCCGGAAATCTCGCGTATTAGTTGGGCACTTTATAAAAATTCTTATACTCCTAAGAACTCGCGCATTACTTGGCCACTTTACTTTAAGTCAGAGTCCGGAAATCTCACGTATTACTTGGCCACTTTAGAAAAATTCTGATACTACTATGAATTCGCGTATTACTTGGCCACCTTATTTTAAGTCAGAGTCCGAAAATCTCGCGTATTAGTTGGCCACTTTATAACAATTCTTAGACTCCTTAGAATTCGCGCATTACTTGGCCACTTTACTTTAAGTCAGAGTCCGGAACACTCGCGCATTACTTCGCCTCAGTACTGTAAGTCTGTGTTCGGACATCTCGCGTTTTAGTTGGCCACTTTATAACAATTCTCATACTCCTTATAATTCGCGTATTACTTGGCCACTCTTTTCAGGACAGGCTTCGTCTAACTCGCGCATTACGAGGCCACTTATGTATTTATATCATTCATGAGGTCCATTGAACTCGCGCATTACTCGATCACCTTACTTAAAGTCAGAGTCCGGAAATCTCGCGTATTACTTGGCCACCTTACTTATAGTCAGAGTTCGGAAATCTCGCGTATTACTTGGCGACTTTAGAAAAATTCTTATACTCCTATAAATTCGCGCATTACTTGGCCAATTTACTTAAAGTCTGTGTACGGAAATCTCGCGCATTACTTGGCCACTTTACTTTAAGTCGGAGTCCTGAAATTTCGCGTATTAGTTGGCCACTTTATAACAATTCTTATACTCCTAAGAATTCGCGCATTACTTGGCCATTCTTTTCAGGACTGGCTTCGTCTAACTCGCGTATTTCGAGGCCACTTATGTATTTATATGAGTCATGAGGTCCACTGAACTCGCGCATTACTTGATCACCTTACTAAAAGTCAGAGTCCGGATATCTCGCGTATTACTTGGCCACTGTAGTAAAATTCTTATACTACTGTGAATTAGAGGATTACTTTGGCACCGTACTTTAAGTCAGAGTCCGGAAATCTCGCGTATTAGTTGGCCACTTAATAAGCATTCTTAAACTACTAAGAATTCGAGCAATACTTGGCCACTCTTTTCAGGACAGGCTTCGTCTAACTCGCGTATTACTTGGCCACTTATAAAAATTACTAAAAACCTAAGAACTAGCGCATGACTTGGCCACTTTTCTTTAAGTAAGATTCCGGAAATCTGGCGTATTAGTTGGCCACTTTATAACAATTCTTATACTCCTAAGAATTCGCGCATTACTTGGCCACTCTTTTCAGGACAGGCTTCGTCTAACTCGCGTATTACGAGGCCACTTATGTATTTATATCAGTCATGAGGTGCATTGAACTCGCGCATTACTTGATCACCTTACTAAAAGTCAGAGTCCGGAAATCTCGCGTATTACTTTGCCAATTTAGAAAAATTCTTATACTCCTATGAATTCGCGTATTACTTTGCCACCTTACTTTAAGTCAGAGTCCGTAAATCTCGCGTATTAGTTGGCCACTTTATAAAAATTCTTATACTCCTAACAATTCGCGCATTACTTGGACACTCTTTTCAGGACAGGCTTCGTCTAACTCGCGTATTACTTGGCCACTTATAAAAATTCTTATACTCCTAAGAACTCGCGCATTACTTGGCAACTTTACTTTAAGTCAGAGTCCGGAAATCTCGCGTATTAGTTGGCCACTTTATAACAATTTTTATACTCCTAAGAATTCGCGCATTACTTGGCCACTCTTTTCAGGACAGGCTTCGTCTAACTCGCGTATTACGAGGCCACTTATGTACTTATATCAGTCATGAGGTCCATTGAACTTGCGCATTACTTGATCACCTTACTTTAAGTCAGAGTCCGAAAATCTCGCGTATTAGTTGGCCACTTTGTAACAATTCTTATACTCCTAACAATTCGCGCATTACTTGGCCACTCTTTTCAAGACAGACTTCGTTTAACTCGCGTATTACTTGGCCATTTTACTTTAAGTCAGAGTCCGGAAATCTCGCGTATTAGTTGGCCACTTTATAACAATTCTTATACTCCTTAGAATTCGCGCATTACTTGGCCACTTTACTTTAAGTCAGAGTCCGAAAATCTCACGTATTACTTGGCCACTTTAGATAAATTCTGATACTACTATGAATTCGCGTATTACTTGGCCACCTTATTTTAAGTCAGAGTCCGAAAATCTCGCGTATTAGTTGGCCACTTTATAACAATTCTTATACTCCTTAGAATTCGCGCATTACTTGGCCACTTTACTTTAAGTCAGAGTCCGGAAATCTCGCGCATTACTTGGCCACCTTACATTAAGTCAGAGTCCGGAAATCTCGCGTCGAAGGTGAAGCCATTATATCACTTCTCACACTCCTTACAATTCGCGCATTACTTGGCCACTTTACTTTAAGTCAGAGTCCGAAAATCTCACTTATTACTTGGCCACTTTAGAAAAATTCTTATACACCTATGAATTCGCGCATTACTTGGCCACCTTACTTTAAGTCAGAGTCCGGAAATCTCGCGTATTACTTGGCCACCTTACTTATAGTCAGAGTTCGGAAATCTCGCGTAGTAGTTGGCCACTTTATGACAATTCTTATACTCATAAGACTACGCGCATTACTTGGCCACTCTTTTCAAGACAGACTTGGTTTAACTCGCGTATTACGAGACCACATATGTATTTATATCAATCCTGTGGCCCATTGATCCTGACCTTACTTAAGGTCAGAGTCCGGAAATCTCGCGTATTGCTTGGCCACTTTAGAAAAATTCTTATACTCCTATGAATTCGCGTATTACTTGGCCACTCTTTTCAAGACAGACTTTGTTTAACTCGCGTATTACGAGGCCACTTATGTATTTATATCAGTCCTGTTGTCCATTGAACTCGCGCATTACTTGTCCACTCTTTTCAAGACAGACTTCGTTTATCTCGCGTATTACTTGGCCACCTTACTTAAAGTCAGAGTTCGGAAATCTCGCGTATTAGTTGTCCACTTTATAACAATTCTTATACTCCTAAGAATTCGCGCATTACTTGGCCACTCTTTACAGGACAGGCATCTTATAAATCGCGTATTACGAGACCACTTATGTATTTATATCAGTCTTGTGGCCCATTGAACCTGAACTTAATTAAAGTCAGAGTCCGGAAATCTCACGTATTACTTTGCCACTTTAGAAAAATTCTTATACTCCTATGAATTCGCGTATTACTTGGCCACTCTTTTCAGGACAGGCTTCGTCTAACTCGCGGATTACTTGGCCACTTATAAAAATTCTTAGACTCCTAAGAACTCGCGCATTACTTGGCCACTTTACTTTAAGTCAGAGTCCGGAAATCTCGCGTATTAGTTGGCCACTTTATAACAATTCTTATACTCCTAAGAATTCGCGCATTACTTGGCCACTCTTTTCAGGACAGGCTTCGTCTAACTCGCGTATTACTTGGCCACTTATGTATTTATATCAGTCATGAGGTCCATTGAACTTGCGCATTACTTGATCACCTTACTTTAAGTCAGAGTCCGAAAATCTCGCGTATTAGTTGGCCACTTTATAACAATTCTTATACTCCTAACAATTCGCGCATTACTTGGCCACTCTTTTCAAGACAGACTTCGTTTAACTCGCGTATTACTTGACCATTTTACTTTAAGTCAGAGTCCGGAAATCTCGCGTATTAGTTGGCCACTTTATAACAATTCTTATACTCCTTAGAATTCGCGCATTACTTGGCCACTTTACTTTAAGTCAGAGTCCGAAATCTCGCGTATTAGTTGGCCACTTTATAACAATTCTTATACTCCTTAGAATTCGCGCATTACTTGGCCACTTTACTTTAAGTCAGAGTCCGTAAATCTCGCGTATTAGTTGGCCACTTTATAACAATTCTTATACTCCTAAGAATTCGCGCATTACTTGGCCACTCTTTTCAGGACAGGCTTCGTCTAACTCGCGTATTACTTGGCCACTTATAAAAATTCTTATACTCCTAAGAACTCGCGCATTACTTGGCCACTTTACTTTAAGTCAGAGTCCGGAAATCTCGCGTATTAGTTGGCCACTTTATAACAATTCTTATACTCCTAAGAATTCGCGCATTACTTGGCCACTCTTTTCAGGACAGGCTTCGTCTAACTAGCGTATTACGAGGCCACTTATGTATTTATATCAGTCATGAGGTCCATTGAACTTGCGCATTACTTGATCACCTTACTTTAAGTCAGAGTCCGAAAATCTCGCGTATTAGTTGGCCACGTTATAACAATTCTTATACTCCTAACAATTCGCGCATTACTTGGCCACTCTTTTCAAGACAGACTTCGTTTAACTCGCGTATTACTTGGCCATTTTACTTTAAGTCAGAGTCCGGAAATCTCGCGTATTAGTTGGCCACTTTATAACAATTCTTATACTCCTTAGAATTCGCGCATTACTTGGCCACTTTACTTTAAGTCAGAGTCCGAAATCTCGCGTATTAGTTGGCCACTTTATAACAATTCTGATACTACTATGAATTCGCGTATTACTTGGCCACCTTATTTTAAGTCAGAGTCCGAAAATCTCGCGTATTAGTTGGCCACTTTATAACAATTTTTATACTCCTTAGAATTCGCGGATTACTTGGCCACTTTACTTTAAGTCAGAGTCCGAAAATCTCGCGTATTAGTTGGCCACTTTATAACAATTCTTATACTCCTTATATCTCGAGGATTACTTGGCCACTTTACTTTAAGTCAGAGTCCGGAAATCTCGCGTATTAGTTGGCCACTTTATAACAATTCTTATACTCCTTAGAATTCGCGCATTACTTGGCCACTCTTTTCAGGACAGGCTTCGTCTAACTCGCGTATTACGAGGCCACTTATGTATTTATATCATTCATGAGGTCCATTGAACTCGCGCATTACTCGATCACCTTACTTAAAGTCAGAGTCCGGAAATCTCGCGTATTACTTGGCCACCTTACTTATAGTCAGAGTTCGGAAATCTCGCGTATTACTTGGCGACTTTAGAAAAATTCTTATACTCCTATAAATTCGCGCATTACTTGGCCACTTTACTTTAAGTCAGAGTCCGGAAATCTCGCGCATTACTTGGCCACTTTACTTTAAGTCAGAGTCCGGAAATCTCGCGTATTAGTTGGCCACTTTATAACAATTCTTATACTCCTAAGAATTCGCGCATTACTTGGCCACTCTTTTCAGGACTGGCTTCGTCTAACTCGCGTATTCCGAGGACACTTATGTATTTATATCAGTCATAAGGTCCACTGAACTCGCGCATTACTTGATCACCTTACTAAAAGTCAGAGTCCGGAAATCTCGCGTATTACTTGGCGACTTTAGAAAAATTCTTATACTGCTATAAATTCGCGTATTACTTGGCCACCTTACTTTAAGTCAGAGTCCGAAAATTTCGCGTATTAGTTGGCCACTTTATAACAATTCTTATACTCCTAAGAATTCGAGCAATACTTGGCCACTCTTTTCAGGACAGGCTTCGTCTAACTCGCGTATTACTTGGCCACTTATAAAAATTTTTATACTCCTAAGAACTCGCGCATTACTTGGCCACTTTACTTTAAGTCGGATTCCGGAAATCTCGCGTATTAGTTGGCCACTTTATAACAATTCTTATACTCCTAAGAATTCGCGCATTACTTGGCCACTCTTTTCAGGACAGGCTTCGTCTAACTCGCGTATTACGAGGCCACTTATGTATTTATATCAGTCATGAGGTCCATTGAACTCGCGCATTACTTGAACACCTTACTAAAAGTCAGAGTCCGGAAATCTCGCGTATTACTTGTCCACAATACAAAAATTCTTATACTTCTATGAATTCGCGTATTACTTGGCCACCTTACTTAAAGTCTGAGTCCGAAAATCTCGGGTATTAGTTGGCCACTTTATAACAATTTTTATACTCCTAACAATTCGCGCATTACTTGGACACTCTTTTCAGGACAGGCTTCGTCTAACTCGCGTATTACTTGGCCACTTATAAAATTCTTATACTCCTAAGAACTCGCGCATTACTTGGCCACTTTACTTTAAGTCAGAGTCCGGAAATCTCGCGTATTAGTTGGCCACTTTATAACAATTCTTATACTCCTAAGAATTCGCGCATTACTTGGCCACTCTTTTCAGGACAGGCTTCGTCTAACTCGCGTATTACGAGGCCACTTATGTATTTATATCAGTCATGAGGTCCATTGAACTTGCGCATTACTTGATCACCTTACTTTAAGTCAGAGTCCGAAAATCTCGCGTATTAGTTGGCCACGTTATAACAATTCTTATACTCCTAACAATTCGCGCATTACTTGGCCACTCTTTTCAAGACAGACTTCGTTTAACTCGCGTATTACTTGGCCACTTTACTTTAAGTCAGAGTCCGGAAATCTCGCGAATTAGTTGGCCACTTTATAACAATTCTTAGACTCCTTAGAACTCGCGCATTACTTGGTCACTTTACTTCAAGTCAGAGTCCGGAAATCTCGCGTATTACTTGGCCACTTTAGAAAAATTCTGATACTACTATGAATTCGCGTATTACTTGGCCACTCTTTTCAGGACAGGCTTCGTCTAACTCGCGAATTACTTGGCCACTTTTAAAAATTCTTATACTCCTAACAAGTCGCGCATTACTTGGCCTCTTTACTTTAAGTCAGAGTCCGGAAATCTCGCGTATTAGTTGGCCACTTTATAACAATTCTTATACTCCTAACAATTCGCGCATTACTTGGCCACTCTTTTCAGGACAGGCTTCGTCTAACTCGCGTATTACGAGGCCACTTATGTATTTATATCAGTCATGAGGTCCATTGAACTCGCGCATTACCTGATCACCTTACTTTAAGACAGAGTCCGAAAATCTCGCGTATTAGTTGGCCACTTTATAACAATTCTTATACTCCTAACAATTCGAGCAATACTTGGCCAATCTTTTCAGGACAGGCTTCGTCTAACTCGAGTATTACTTGGCCACTTATAAAAATTCTTATACTCCTAAGAACTCGCGCATTACTTGGCCACTTTACTTTAAGTCGGATTCCGGAAATCTCGCGTATTAGTTGGCCACTTTATGACAATTCTTATACTCATAAGAATTCGCGCATTACTTGGCCACTCTTTTCAGGACAGGCTTCGTCTAACTCGCGTATTACGAGGCCACTTATGTATTTATATCAGTCATGAGGTCCATTGAACTTGCGCATTACTTGATCACCTTACTTTAAGTCAGAGTCCGAAAATCTCGCGTATTAGTTGGCCACGTTATAACAATTCTTATACTCCTAACAATTCGCGCATTACTTGGCCACTCTTTTCAAGACAGACTTCGTTTAACTAGAGAATTACTTGGCCACTTTACTTTAAGTCAGAGTCCGGAAATATCGCGTATTAGTTGGCCACTTTATAACAATTCTTATACTCCTAACAATTCGCGCATTACTTGGCCACTCTTTTCAAGACAGACTTCGTTTAACTCGAGTTGGCCACTTTACTTTAAGTCAGAGTCCGGAAATCTCGCGTATTAGTTGGCCACTTTATAACAATTCTTATACTCCTCAGAATTCGCGCATTACTTGGCCACTTTACTTTAAGTCAGAGTCCGGAAATCTCGCGTATTACTTGGCCCCTTATAAAAATTCTTACACTCCTAAGAACTCGCGCATTACTTGGCCACTTTACTTTAAGTCAGAGTCCGGAAATCTCGCGCATTACTTGGCCACTTTACTTTAATTCAGAGTCCGGAAATCTCGCGTATTAGTTGGCCACTTTATAACAATTCTTATACTCCTAAGAATTCGCGCATTACTTGGCCACTCTTTTCAAGACAGACTTCGTTTAACTCGCGTATTACGAGGCCACTTATGTATTTATATCAGTCATGAGGTCCATTGAACTTGCGCATTACTTGATCACCTTACTTTTAGTCAGAGTCCGAAAATCTCGCGTATTAGTTGGCCACGTTATAACAATTCTTATACTCCTAACAATTCGCGCATTACTTGGCCACTCTTTTCAAGACAGACTTCGTTTAACTCGAGTATTACTTGGCCATTTTACTTTAAGTCAGAGTCCGGAAATCTCGCGTATTAGTTGGCCACTTTATAACAATTCTTATACTCCTCAGAATTCGCGCATTACTTGGCCACCTTACTTTAAGTCAGAGTCCGCAACTCTCGCGTATTAATTTGCCACTTATAACAATTCTTACACTCCTAAGAACTCGCGCATTACTTGGCCACTTTACTTTAAGTCAGAGTCCGGAAATCTCGCGCATTACTTGGCCACTTTACTTTAAGTCAGAGTCCGGAAATCTCGCGTATTAGTTGGCCACTTTATAACAATTCTTATACTCCTTAGAATTCGCGCATTACTTGGCCACTCTTTTCAGGACAGGCTTCGTCTAACTCGCGTATTACGAGGCCACTTATGTATTTATATCAGTCATGAGGTGCATTGAACTCGCGCATTACTTGATCACCTTACTAAAAGTCAGAGTCCGGAAATCTCGCGTATTACTTGGCCACTTTAGAAAAATTCTTATACTCCTAAGAATTCGCGCATTACTTGGCCACCTTATTTAAAGTCAGAGTCCGGAAATCTCGCGTATTAGTTGGCCACTTTATAACAATTTTTATACTCCTAACAATTCGCGCATTACTTGGACACTCTTTTCAGGACAGTCTTCGTCTAACTCGCGTATTACTTGGCCACTTATAAAAATTCTTATACTCCTAAGAACTCGCGCATTACTTGGCCACTTTACTTTAAGTCAGAGTCCGGAAATCTCGCGTATTAGTTGGCCACTTTATAACAATTCTTATACTCTTAAGAATTCGCGCATTACTTGGCCACTCTTTTCAGGACAGGCTTCGTCTAACTCGCGTATTACGAGGCCACTTATGTATTTATATCAGTCATGAGGTCCATTGAACTTCCGCATTACTTGATCACCTTACTTTAAGTCAGAGTCCGAAAATCTCGCGTATTAGTTGGCCACGTTATAACAATTCTTATACTCCTAACAATTCGCGCATTACTTGGCCACTCTTTTCAAGACAGACTTCGTTTAACTCGAGTATTACTTGGCCATTTTACTTTAAGTCAGAGTCCGGAAATCTCGCGTATTAGTTGGCCACTTTATAACAATTCTTATACTCCTTAGAATTCGCGCATTACTTGGCCACTTTACTTTAAGTCAGAGTCCGAAAATCTCGCGTATTACTTGGCCCCTTATAAAAATTCTTACACTCCTAAGAACTCGCGCATTACTTGGCCACTTTACTTTAAGTCAGAGTCCGGAAATCTCGCGCATTACTTGGCCACTTTACTTTAAGTCAGAGTCCGGAAATCTCGCGTATTAGTTGGCCACTTTATAACAATTCTTATACTCCTTAGAATTCGCGCATTACTTGGCCACTCTTTTCAGGACAGGCTTCGTCTAACTCGCGTATTACGAGGCCACTTATGTATTTATATCATTCATGAGGTCCATTGAACTCGCGCATTACTCGATCACCTTACTTAAAGTCAGAGTCCGGAAATCTCGCGTATTACTTGGCCACCTTACTTATAGTCAGAGTTCGGAAATCTCGCGTATTGCTTGGCGACTTTAGAAAAATTCTTATACTCCTATAAATTCGCGCATTACTTGGCCACTTTACTTTAAGTCAGAGTCCGGAAATCTCGCGCATTACTTGGCCACTTTACTTTAAGTCAGAGTCCGGAAATCTCGCGTATTAGTTGGCCACTTTATAACAATTCTTATACTCCTAAGAATTCGCGCATTGCTTGACCACTCTTTTCAGGACAGGCTTCGTCTAACTCGCGTATTCCGAGGCCACTTATGTATTTATATCAGTCATGAGGTCCACTGAACTCGCGCATTACTCGATCACCTTACTTAAAGTCAGAGTTCGGAAATCTCGCGTATTACTTGGCCACCTTACTTATAGTCAGAGTTCGGAAATCTCGCGTATTGCTTGGCGACTTTAGAAAAATTCTTATACTCCTATGAATTCGCGTATTACTTGGCCACCTTACTTTAAGTCAGAGTCCGAAAATCTCGCGTATTATTTGGCCTCTTTATAACAATTCTTATACTCCTAAGAATTCGCTCATTACTTGGACACTCTTTTCAGGACAGGCTTCGTCTAACTCGCGTATTACTTGGCCACTTATAAAAATTCTTATACTCCTAAGAACTTGCGCATTACTTGGCCACTTTACTTTAAGTCAGAGTCCGGAAATCTCGCGTATTAGTTGGCCACTTTATAACAATTCTTATACTCCTTAGAATTCGCGCATTACTTGGCCACTCTTTTCAGGACAGGCTTCGTCTAACTCGCGTATTACGAGGCCACTTATGTATTTATATCAGTCATGAGGTCCATTGAACTTGCGCATTACTTGATCACCTTACTTTAAGTCAGAGTCCGAAAATCTCGCGTATTAGTTGGCCACGTTATAACAATTCTTATACTCCTAACAATTCGCGCATTACTTGGCCACTCTTTTCAAGACAGACTTCGTTTAACTCGCGTATTACTTGGCCATTTTACTTTAAGTCAGAGTCCGTAAATCTCGCGTATATGTTGGCCACTTTATATCAATTCTTATACTCCTTATAATTAGCGTATTACTTGGCCACTCTTTTCAGGACAGGCTTCGTCTAACTCGCGTATTACGAGGCCACTTATGTATTTATATCAGTCATGAGGTCCATTGAACTTGCGCATTACTTGATCACCTTACTTTAAGTCAGAGTCCGAAAATCTCGCGTATTACTTGGCCACTTTAGAAAAATTCTGATACTACTATGAATTCGCGTATTACTTGGCCACTCTTTTCAGGACAGGCTTCGTCTAACTCGCGAATTACTTGGCCACTTTTAAAAATTCTTATACTCCTAAGAACTCGCGCATTACTTGGCCACTTTACTTTGAGTCAGAGTCCGGAAATCTCGCGTATTAGTTGGCCACTTTATAACAATTCTTATACTCCTAAGAATTCGAGCATTACTTGGCCACTCTTTTCAGGACAGGCTTCGTCTAACTCGCGTATTACGAGGACACTTATGTATTTATATCAGTCATGAGGTGCATTGAACTCGCGCATTACTTGATCACCTTACTAAAAGTCAGAGTCCGGATATCTCGCGTATTACTTGGCCACTTTAGAAAAATTCTTATACTCCTATGAATTCGCGTATTACTTTGCCACCTTACTTTAAGTCAGAGTCCGAAAATCTCGCGTATTAGTTGGCCACTTTATAACAATTCTTATACTCCTAACAATTCGAGCAATACTTGGCCACTCTTTTCAGGACAGGCTTCGTCTAACTCGCGTATTACTTGGCCACTTATAAAAATTCTTATACTCCTAAGAACTCGCGCATTACTTGGCCACTTTACTTTAAGTCAGATTCCGGAAATCTCGCGTATTAGTTGGCCACTTTATGACAATTCTTATACTCATAAGAATTCGCGCATTACTTGGCCACTCTTTTCAGGACAGGCTTCGTCTAACTCGCGTATTACGAGGACACTTATGTATTTATATCAGTCATGAGGTGCATTGAACTCGCGCATTACTTGATCACCTTACTAAAAGTCAGAGTCCGGATATCTCGCGTATTACTTGGCCACTTTAGAAAAATTCTTATACTCCTATGAATTCGCGTATTACTTTGCCACCTTACTTTAAGTCAGAGTCCGAAAATCTCGCGTATTAGTTGGGCACTTTATAACAATTCTTATACTCCTAACAATTCGCCCATTACTTGGACACTCTTTTCAGGACAGGCTTCGTCTAACTCGCGTATTACTTGGCCACTTATAAAAATTCTTATACTGCTAAGAACTCGCGCATTACTTGACCACTTTACTGTAAGTCAGAGTCCGGAAATCTCGCGTATTAGTTGGCCACTTTATAACAATTCTTATACTCCTAAGAATTCGCGCATTACTTGGCGACTCTTTTCAGGACAGGCTTCGTCTAACTCGCGTATTACGAGGCCACTTATGTATTTATATCAGTCATGAGGTCCATTGAACTTGCGCATTACTTGATCACCTTACTTTAAGTCAGAGTCCGAAAATCTCGCGTATTAGTTGGCCACGTTATAACAATTCTTATACTCCTAACAATTCGCGCATTACTTGGCCACTCTTTTCAAGACAGACTTCGTTTAAATCTAGTATTAATTGGCCATTTTACTTTAAGTCAGAGTCCGGAAATCTCGCGTATTAGTTGGCCACTTTATAACAATTCTTATACTCCTTAGAATTCGCGCATTACTTGGCCACTTTACTTTAAGTCAGAGTCCGAAAATCTCGCGTATTACTTGGCCCCTTATAAAAATTCTTACACTCATAAGAACTCGCGCATTACTTGGCCACTTTACATTAAGTCAGAGTCCGGAAATCTCGCGCATTACTTGGCCACTTTACTTTAAGTCAGAGTTCGGAAATCTCGCGTATTAGTTGGCCACTTTATAACAATTCTTATACTCCTTAGAATTCGCGCATTACTTGGCCACTCTTTTCAGGACAGGCTTCGTCTAACTCGGGTATTACGAGGCCACTTATGTATTTATATCATTCTTGAGGTCCATTGAACTCGCGCATTACTCGATCACCTTACTTAAAGTCAGAGTCCGGAAATCTCGCGTATTACTTGGCCACCTTACTTATAGTCAGAGTTCGGAAATCTCGCGTATTGCTTGGCGACTTTAGAAAAATTCTTATACTCCTATAAATTCGCGCATTACTTGGCCACTTTACTTTAAGTCAGAGTCCGGAAATCTCGCGCATTACTTGGCCACCTTACTTTAAGTCAGAGTCCGGAAATCTCGCGTATTAGTTGGCCACTTTATAACAATTCTTATACTCCTAAGAATTCGCGCATTGCTTGGCCACTCTTTTCAGGACAGGCTTCGTCTAACTCGCGTATTCCGAGGCCAGTTATGTATTTATATCAGTCATGAGGTCCACTGAACTCGCGCATTACTTGATCACCTTACTAAAAGTCAGAGTCCGGAAATCTCGCGTATTACTTGGCGACTTTAGAAAAATTCTTATACTCCTATAAATTCGCGCATTACTTGGCCACTTTACTTTAAGTCGGATTCCGGAAATCTCGCGTATTAGTTGGCCACTTTATAACAATTCTTATACTCCTAAGAATTCGCGCATTACTTGGCCACTCTTTTCAGGACAGGCTTCGTTTAACTCGAGTATTACTTGGCCATTTTACTTTAAGTCAGAGTCCGGAAATCTCGCGTATTAGTTGGCCACTTTATAACAATTCTTATACTCCTTAGAATTCGCGCATTACTTGGCCACTTTACTTTAAGTCAGAGTCCGAAAATCTCGCGTATTACTTGGCCCCTTATAAAAATTCTTACACTCCTAAGAACTCGCGCATTACTTGGCCACTTTACTTTAAGTCAGAGTCCGGAAATCTCGCTGCGCATTACTTGGCCACTTTACTTTAAGTCAGAGTCCGGAAATCTCGCGTATTAGTTGGCCACTTTATAACAATTCTTATACTCCTTAGAATTCGCGCATTACTTGGCCACTCTTTTCAGGACAGGCTTCGTCTAACTCGCGTATTACGAGGCCACATATGTATTAATATTATTCTTGAGGTCCATTGAACTCGCGCATTACTCGATCACCTTACTTAAAGTCAGAGTCCGGAAATCTCGCGTATTACTTGGCCACCTTACTTATAGTCAGAGTTCGGAAATCTCGCGTATTGCTTGGCGACTTTAGAAAAATTCTTATACTCCTATAAATTCGCGCATTACTTGGCCACTTTACTTTAAGTCAGAGTCCGGAAATCTCGCGCATTACTTGGCCACTTTACTTTAAGTCAGAGTCCGGAAATCTCGCGTATTAGTTGGCCACTTTATAACAATTCTTATACTCCTAAGAATTCGCGCATTGCTTGGCCACTCTTTTCAGGACAGGCTTCGTCTAACTCGCGTATTCCGAGGCCAGTTATGTATTTATATCAGTCATGAGGTCCACTGAACTCGCGCATTACTTGATCACCTTACTAAAAGTCAGAGTCCGGAAATCTCGCGTATTACTTGGCGACTTTAGAAAAATTCTTATACTCCTATAAATTCGCGCATTACTTGGCCACTTTACTTTAAGTCGGATTCCGGAAATCTCGCGTATTAGTTGGCCACTTTATAACAATTCTTATACTCCTAAGAATTCGCGCATTACTTGGCCACTCTTTTCAGGACAGGCTTCGTCTAACTCGTGTATTACGAGGCCACTTATGTATTTATATCAGTCATGAGGTCCACTGAACTCGCGCATTACTTGATCACCTTACTAAAAGTCAGAGTCCGGAAATCTCGCGTATTACTTGGCGACTTTAGAAAAATTCTTATACTCCTATGAATTCGCGTATTACTTGGCCACCTTACTTTAAGTCAGAGTCCGAAAATCTGGCGTATTAGTTGGCCACTATAACAATTCTTATACTCCTAACAATTCGCGCATTACTTGGACACTCTTTTCCAGACAGACTTCGTTTAACTCGCGTATTACTTGGCCACTTATAAAAATTCTTATACTCCTAAGAACTTGCGCATTACTTGGCCACTTTACTTTAAGTCAGAGTCCGGAAATCTCGCGTATTTGTTGGCCACTTTATAACAATTCTTATACTCCTAAGAATTCGCGCATTACTTGGCCACTCTTTTCAGGACAGGCTTCGTCTAACTCGCGTATTACGAGGCCACTTATGTATTTATATCAGTCCTGTGGTCCATTGAACTCGCGCATTACTTGGCCACTCTTTTCAAGACAGACTTCGTTTATCTCGCGTATTACTTGGCCACCTTACTTAAAGTCAGAGTTCGGAAATCTTGCGTATTACTTGGCCACCTTACTTAAAGTCAGAGTCCGAAAATCTCGCGTATTAGTTGGCCACTTTATAACAATTCTTATACTCCTAAGAATTCGCGCATTACTTGGCCACTCTTTTCAAGACAGACTTTGTTTAACTCGCGTATTACGAGGCCACTTATGTATTTATATCAGTCCTGTGGTCCATTGAACTCGCGCATTACTTGGCCACTCTTTTCAAGACAGACTTCGTTTATCTCGCGTATTACTTGGCCACTTTACTTTATTCAGAGTCCGGAAATCTCGCGTATTAGTTGGCCACTTCATAACAATTCTTATACTCCATTGAACTCGCGCATTACTCGATCACCTTACTTAAGGTCAGAGTCCGGAAATCTCGCGTATTACTTGGGCAATTTAGAAAAATTCTTATACTCCTATGAATTCGCGCATTACTTGGCCACTCTTTTCAAGACAGACTTCGTTTAACTCGCGTATTACTTGGCCACTTATAAAAATTCTTATACTCCTAAGAACTCGCGCATTACTTGGCCACTTTACTTTAAGTCAGATTTCGGAAATCTCGCGTATTAGTTGGCCACTTTATAACAATTCTTATACTCCATTGAACTCGCGCATTACTCGATCACCTTACTTACAGTCAGAGTCCGGAAATCTCGCGTATTACTTGGCCACTTTAGAAAAATTCTTATACTCCTATGAATTCGCGTATTACTTGGACACTCTTTTCAAGACAGACTTCATTTATCTCGCGTATTACTTGGCCACCTTACTTATAGTCAGAGTTCGGAAATCTCGCGTATTAGTTGGCCACTTTATTACAATTCGTATACTCATAAGACTTCGCGGATTTCATGTCCAGTCTTTTCCGGACAGACTTCGTATATCTCGCGTATTACGAGACCACATATGTATTTATATCAATCATGTGGCCCATTGATCCTGACCTTACTTAAGGTCAGAGTCCGGAAATCTCGAGGATTACTTGGCCACTTTAGAAAAATTCTTATACTCCTATGAATTCGCGTATTACTTGGCCACTCTTTTCAAGACAGACTTTGTTTAACTCGCGTATTACGAGGCCACTGATGTATTTATATCAGTCCTGTTGTCCATTGAACTCGCGCATTACTTGTCCACTCTTTTCAAGACAGACTTCGTTTATCTCGCGTATTACTTGGCCACCTTACTTAAAGTCAGGGCTCGGAAATCTCGCGTATTAGTTGGCCACTTTATAACAATTCTTATACTCCTAAGTATTCGCGCATTACTTGGCCACTCTTTTCAAGACAGACTTCGTTTAACTCGCGTATTACGAGGCCACTTATGTATTTATATCAGTCCTGAGGTCCATTGAACCTGAACTTACTTAAGGTCAGAGTCCGGAAATCTCGCGTATTACTTGGCCACTTTAGAAAAATTCTTATACTCCTATGAATTCGCGTATTACTTGGCCACTCTTTTCAGGACAGGCTTCGTCTAACTCGCGAATTACTTGGCCACTTCTAAAAATTCTTATACTCCTAAGAACTCGCGCATTACTTGGCCACTTTACTTTAAGTCAGAGTCCGGAAATCTCGCGTATTAGTTGGCCACTTTATAACAATTCTTATACTCCTAAGAATTCGCGCATCACTTGGCCACTCTTTTCAGGACAGGCTTCGTCTAACTCGCGTATTACGAGGCCACTTATGTATTTATATCAGTCATGAGGTGCATTGAACTCGCGCATTACTTGATCACCTTACTAAAAGTCAGAGTCCGGAAATCTCGCGTATTACTTGGCCACTTTAGAAAAATTCTTATACTCCTATGAATTCGCGTATTACTTTGCCACCTTACTTTAAGTCAGAGTCCGAAAATCTCGCGTATTAGTTGGCCACTTTATAACAATTCTTATACTCCTAAGAATTCGCGCATTACTTGGACACTCTTTTCAGGACAGGCTTCGTCTAACTCGCGTATTACTTGGCCACTTATAAAAATTCTTATACTCCTAAGAACTCGCGCATTACTTGGCCACTTTACTTTAAGTCAGAGTCCGGAAATCTCGCGTATTTGTTGGCCACTTTATAAAAATTCTTATACTCCTTATAACTAGCGCATTACTTGGCCACTCTTTTCAGGACAGGCTTCGTCTAACTCGCGTATTACGAGGCCACTTATGTATTTATATCAGTCATGAGGTCCATTGAACTTGCGCATTACTTGATCACCTTACTTTAAGTCAGAGTCCGAAAATCTCGCGTATTAGTTGGCCACTTTATAACAATTCTTATACTCCTAACAATTCGCGCATTACTTGGCCACTCTTTTCAAGACAGACTTCGTTTAACTCGCGTATTACTTGGCCATTTTACTTTAAGTCAGAGTCCGGAAATCTCGCGTATTAGTTGGCCACTTTATAACAATTCTTATACTCCTTAGAATTCGCGCATTACTTGGCCACTTTACTTTAAGTCAGAGTCCGAAAATCTCGCGTATTACTTGGCCACTTTAGAAAAATTCTGATACTACTATGAATTCGCGTATTACTTGCCCACCTTATTTTAAGTCAGAGTCCGAAAATCTCGCGTATTAGTTGGCCACTTTATAACAATTCTTATACTCCTTAGAATTCGCGCATTACTTGGCCACTTTACTTTAAGTCAGAGTCCGGAAATCTCGCGCATTACTTGGCCACTTTACTTTAAGTCAGAGTCCGGAAATCTCACGTATTAGTTGGCCACTTTATAACAATTCTTATACTCCTTAGAATTCGCGCATTACTTGGCCACTCTTTTCAGGACAGGCTTCGTCTAACTCGCGTATTACGAGGCCACTTATGTTTTTATATCATTCATGAGGTCCATTGAACTCGCGCATTATTTGATCACCTTACTTAAAGTCAGAGTCCGGAAATCTCGCGTATTACTTGGCCACCTTACTTGTAGTCAGAGTTCGGAAATCTCGCGTATTACTTGGCGACTTTAGAAAAATTCTTATACTCCTATAAATTCGCGCATTACTTGGCCACTTTACTTTAAGTCAGAGTCCGGAAATCTCGCGCATTACTTGGCCACTTTACTTTAAGTCAGAGTTCGGAAATCTCGCGTATTAGTTGGCCACTTTATAACAATTCTTATACTCCTAAGAATTCGCGCATTACTTGGACACTCTTTTCAGGACAGGCTTCGTCTAACTCGCGTATTACGAGGCCACTTATGTATTTATATCAGTCATGAGGTGCATTGAACTCGCGCATTACTTGATCACCTTACTAAAAGTCAGAGTCCGGAAATCTCGCGTATTACTTGGCCACTTTAGAAAAATTCTTATACTCCTATGAATTCGCGTATTACTTGGCCACCTTACTTTAAGTCAGAGTCCGAAAATCTCGCGTATTAGTTGGCCACTTTATAACAATTCTTATACTCCTAAGAATTCGCGCATTACTTGGCCACTCTTTTCAGGACAGGCTTCGTCTAACTCGCGTATTACTTGGCCACTTATAAAAATTCTTATACTCCTAAGAACTCGCGCATTACTTGGCCACTTTACTTTAAGTCAGATTTCGGAAATCTCGCGTATTAGTTGGCCACTTTATAACAATTCTTATACTCCTAAGAATTCGCGCATTACTTGGCCACTCTTTTCAGGACAGGCTTCGTCTAACTCGCGTATTACGAGGCCACTTATGTATTTATATCAGTCATGAGGTCCATTGAACTTGCGCATTACTTGATCACCTTACTTTCAGTCAGAGTCCGAAAATCTCGCGTATTAGTTGGCCACTTTATAACAATTCTTATACTCCTAACAATTCGCGCATTACTTGGCCACTCTTTTCAAGACAGACTTCGTTTAACTCGCGCATTACTTGGCCACTTTACTTTAAGTCAGAGTCCGGAAATCTCTCGTATTAGTTGGCCACTTTATAACAATTCTTATACTCCTTAGAATTCGCGCATTACTTGGCCACTTTACTTAAGGTCAGAGTCCGGAAATCTCGCGTATTACTTGGCCACTTTAGAAAAATTCTTACACTCCTAAGAACTCGCGCATTACTTGGCCACTTTACTTTAAGTCAGAGTCCGGAAATCTCGCGCATTACTTGGCCACTTTACTTTAAGTCAGAGTCCGGAAATCTCGCGTATTAGTTGGCCACTTTATAACAATTCTTATACTCCTTAGAATTCGCGCATTACTTGGCCACTCTTTTCAGGACAGGCTTCGTCTAACTCGCGTATTACGAAGCCACTTATGTATTTATATCATTCATGAGGTCCATTGAACTCGCGCATTACTCGATCACCTTACTTAAAGTCAGAGTCCGGAAATCACGCGTATTACTTGGCCACCTTACTTATAGTCAGAGTTCGGAAATCTCGCGTATTGCTTGGCGACTTTAGAAAAATTCTTATACTCCTATAAATTCGCGCATTACTTGGCCACATAATTTTAAGCCAGAGTCCGGAAATCTCGCGCATTACTTGGCCACTTTACTTTCAGTCAGAGTCCGGAAATCTCGCGTATTAGTTGGCCACTTCATAACAATTCTTATACTCCTAAGAATTCGCGCATTACTTGGCCACTCTTTTCAGGACAGGCTTCGTCTAACTCGCGTATTCCGAGGCCACTTATGTATTTATATCAGTCATGAGGTCCACTGAACTCGCGCATTACTTGATCACCTTACTAAAAGTCAGAGTCCGGAAATCTCGCGTATTACTTGGCGACTTTAGAAAAATTCTTATACTCCTATAAATTCGCGCATTACTTGGCCACTTTACTTTAAGTCGGATTCCGGAAATCTCGCGTATTAGTTGGCCACTTTATAACAATTCTTATACTCCTAAGAATTCGCGCATTACTTGGCCACTCTTTTCAGGACAGGCTTCGTCTAACTCGCGTATTAGGAGGCCACTTATGTATTTATATCAGTCATGAGGTCCACTGAACTCGCGCATTACTTGATCACCTTACTAAAAGTCAGAGTCCGGAAATCTCGCGTATTACTTGGCGACTTTAGAAAAATTCTTATACTCCTATGAAATCGCGTATTACTTGGCCACCTTACTTTAAGTCAGAGTCCGAAAATCTGGCGTATTAGTTGGCCACTTTATAACAATTCTTATACTCCTAACAATTCGCGCATTACTTGGACACTCTTTTCCAGACAGACTTCGTTTAACTCGCGTATTACTTGGCCACTTATAAAAATTCTTATACTCCTAAAAACTTGCGCATTACTTGGCCACTTTACTTTAAGTCAGAGTCCGGAAATCTCGCGTATTTGTTGGCCACTTTATAACAATTCTTATACTCCTTACAATTAGCGCATTACTTGGCCACTCTTTTCAGGACAGGCTTCGTCTAACTCGCGTATTACGAGGCCACTTATGTATTTATATCAGTCCTGTGGTCCATTGAACTCACGCATTACTTGGCGACTATTTTCAAGACAGTCTTCGTTTATCTCGCGCATTACTTGGCCACTTTACTTTAAGTCAGAGTCCGGAAATCTCGCGTATTAGTTGGCTACTTGATAACAATTCTTATACTCCTAAGAATTCGAGCATTACTTGGCCACTCTTTTCAGGACAGGCTTCGTCTAACTCGCGTATTACGAGGCCACTTATGTATTTATATCAGTCCTGTGGTCCATTGAACTCGCGCATTACTTGGCCTCTCTTTTCAAGACAGTCTTCGTTTATCTCGCGTATTACTTCGCCACCTTACTTTAAGTCAGAGTTCGGAAATCTCGCGTATTACTTGGCCACCTTACTTAAAGTCAGAGTTCGGAAATCTCGCGTATTAGTTGGCCACTTTATAACAATTCTTATACTCCTAAGAATTCGCGCATTACTTGGCCACTCTTTTCAAGACTGACTTTGTTTAACTCCCGTATTACGAGGCCACTTATGTTTTTATATCAGTCCTGTCGTCCATTGAACTCGCGCATTACTTGGCCACTCTTTTCAAGACAGACTTCGTTTATCTCGCGTATTACTTGGCCACTTTACTTTAAGTCAGAGTCCGGAAATCTCGCGTATTAGTTGGCAACTTTATAACAATTCTTATACTCCTAAGACTTCGCGCATTACTTGGCCACCTTATTTAAAGTCAGAGTCCGGAAAACTCGATTTTTACTTGGCCACTTTAGAAAAATTCTTATACTCCTATGAATTCGCGCATTACTTGGCCACTCTTTTCAAGACTGACTTTGTTTAACTCGCGTATTACGAGGCCACTTATGTATTTATATCAGTCCTGTCGTCCATTGAACTCGCGCATTACTTGGCCACTCTTTTCAAGACAGACTTCGTTTATCTCGCGTATTACTTGGCCACGTTACTTTATTCAGAGTCCGGAAATCTCGCGTATTAGTTGGCCACTTCATAACAATTCTTATACTCCATTGAACTCGCGCATTACTCGATCACCTTACTTAAGGTCAGAGTCCGGAAATCTAGAGTAGTACTGGGCCAATTTATAAAAATTCTAGTCCTCCTATGAATTCGCGCATTACTTGGCCACTCTTTTCAAGACAGACTTCGTTTATCTCGCGTATTACTTGGCCACTTATAAAAATTCTTATACTCCTAAGAACTCGCGCATTACTTGGCCACTTTACTTTAAGTCAGAGTCCGGAAATCTCGCGAATTAGTTGGCCACTTTATAACAATGCTAATACTCCATTGAACTCGCGCATTACTCGATCACCTTACTTACAGTCAGAGTCCGGAAATCTCGCGTATTACTTGGCAACTTTAGAAAAATTCCTTATACTCCTATGAATTCGCGTATTACTTGGCCACATTACTTTAAGTCAGACTTTGTTTATCTCGCGTATTACGAGGCCAGTTATGTATTTATATCAGTCCTGTGGTCCATTGAACTCGCGCATTACTTGGCCACTCTTTTCAAGACAGACTTCGTTTATCTCGCGTATTACTTGGCCACCTTACTTAACGTCAGAGTTCGGAAATCTCGCGTATTACTTGGCCACCTTACTTAAAGTCAGAGTCCGGAAATCTCGCGTATTAGTTGGCCACTTTATAACAATTCTTATACTCCTAAGAATTCGCGCATTACTTTGCCTCTCTTTTCAGGACTGGCTTCGTCTATCTCGCGTATTCCGAGGCCACATATGTATTTATATCAGTCATGAGGTCCACTGAACTCGCGCATTACTTGATCACCTTACTAAAAGTCAGAGTCCGGAAATCTCGCGTATTACTTGGCGACTTTAGAAAAATTCTTATACTCCTATGAATTCGCGTATTACTTGGCCACCTTACTTTAAGTCAGAGTCCGAAAATCTGGCGTATTAGTTGGCCACTTTATAACAATTCTTATACTCATAATAATTCGCGCTTTTCTTGGACAGTCTTTTCAGGACAGGCTTCGTCTAACTCGCGTATTACTTGGCCACTTATAAAAATTCTTATACTCCTAAGAACTCGCGCATTACTTGGCCACTTTACTTTAAGTCAGAGTCCGGAAATCTCGCGTATTAGTTGGCCACTTTATAACAATTCTTATACTCCTAAGAATTCGCGCATAACTTGGCCACTCTTTTCAGGACAGGCTTCGTCTAACTCGCGTATTACGAGGCCACTTATGTATTTATATCAGTCATGAGGTCCATTGAACTTGCGCATTACTTGATCACCTTACTAAAAGTCAGAGTCCGGAAATCTCGCGTATTACTTGGCGACTTTAGAAAAATTCTTATACTCCTATAAATTCGCGTATTACTGGGCCACCTTACTTTAAGTCAGAGTCCGTAAATCTCGCGTATTAGTTGGCCACTTTATAACAATTCTTATACTCCTAAGAATTCGAGCAATACTTGGCCACTCTTTTCAGGACAGGCTTCGTCTAACTCGCGTATTACTTGGCCACTTATAAAAATTCTTATACTCCTAAGAACTCGCGCATTACTTGGCCACTTTACTTTAAGTCAGAGTTCGGAAATCTCGCGTATTAGTTGGCCACTTTATGACAATTCTTATACTCATAAGAATTCGCGCATTACTTGGCCACTCTTTTCAGGACAGGCTTCGTCTAACTCGCGTATTACGAGGACACTTATGTATTTATATCAGTCATGAGGTGCATTGAACTCGCGCATTACTTGATCACCTTACTAAAAGTCAGAGTCCGGAAATCTCGCGTATTACTTGGCCACTTTAGAAAAATTCTTATACTCCTATGAATTCGCGTATTACTTTGCCACCTTACTTTAAGTCAGAGTCCGAAAATCTCGCGTATTAGTTGGGCACTTTATAACAATTCTTATACTCCTAACAATTCGAGCAATACTTGGCCACTCTTTTCAGGACAGGCTTCGTCTAACTCGCGTATTACTTGGCCACTTATAAAAATTCTTATACTCCTAAGAACTCGCGCATTACTTGTCAACTTTACTTTAAGTCAGAGTCCGGAAATCTCGCGTATTAGTTGGCCACTTTATAACAATTCTTATACTCCTAAGAATTCGCGCATTACTTGGCCACTCTTTTCAGGACAGGCTTCGTCTAACTCGCGTATTACGAGGCCACTTATGTATTTATATCAGTCATGAGGTCCATTGAACTTGCGCATTACTTGATCACCTTACTTTCAGTCAGAGTCCGAAAATCTCGCGTATTAGTTGGCCACTTTATAACAATTCTTATACTCCTAACAATTCGCGCATTACTTGGCCACTCTTTTCAAGACAGACTTCGTTTAACTCGAGTATTACTTGGCCATTTTACTTTAAGTCAGAGTCCGGAAATCTCGCGTATTAGTTCTCCACTTTATAACAATTCTTATACTCCTTAGATTTCGCGCATTACTTGACCACTTTACTTTAAGTCAGAGTCCGAAAATCTCGCGTATTACTTGGCCCCGTATAATAATTCTTACACTCCTAAGAACTCGCGCATTACTTGGCCACTTTACTTTAAGTCAGAGTCCGGAAATCTCGCGCATTACTTGGCCACTTTACTTTAAGTCAGAGTCCGGAAATCTCGCGTATTAGTTGGCCACTTTATAAAAATTCTTATACTTCTAAGAATTCGCGCATTACCCTGCCACTCTTTTCAGGACAGGCTTCGTCTAACTCGCGTATTACGCGGCCACTTATGTATTAATATTATTCTTGAGGTCCATTGAACTCGCGCATTACTCGATCACCTTACTTAAAGTCAGAGTCCGGAAATCTCGCGTATTACTTGGCCACCTTACTTATAGTCAGAGTTCGGAAATCTCGCGTATTGCTTGGCGACTTTAGAAAAATTCTTATACTCCTATAAATTCGCGCATTACTTGGCCACTTTACTTTAAGTCAGAGTCCGGAAATCTCGCGCATTACTTGGCCACTTTACTTTAAGTCAGAGTTCGGAAATCTCGCGTATTAGTTGGCCACTTTATAACAATTCTTATACTCCTAAGAATTCGCGCATTACTTGGCCACTCTTTTCAGGACATGCTTCGTCTAACTCGCGTATTCCGAGGCCAGTTATGTATTTATATCAGTCATGAGGTCCACTGAACTCGCGCATTACTTGATCACCTTACTAAAAGTCAGAGTCCGGAAATCTCGCGTATTACTTGGCGACTTTAGAAAAATTCTTATACTCCTATAAATTCGCGCATTACTTGGCCACCTTACTTAAAGTCAGAGTTCGGAAATCTCGCGTATTAGTTGGCCACTTTATAACAATTCTTATACTCCTAAGAATTCGCGCATTACTTGGCCACTCTTTTCAGGACTTGGCCACTTTACTTTAAGTCAGAGTCCGGAAATATCGCGTATTAGTTGGCCACTTCATAACAATTCTTATACTCCTAAGAATTCGCGCATTACTTGGCCACTTTACTTTAAGTCAGAGTTCGGAAATCTCGCGTATTACTTGGCCACTTATAAAAATTCTTATACTCCTAAGAACTCGCGCATTACTTGGCCACTTTACTTTAAGTCAGAGTCCGGAAATCTCGCGCATTACTTGGCCACTTTACTTTAAGTCAGAGTCCGGAAATATCGCGTATTAGTTGGCCACTTTATAACAATTCTTATACTCCTAAGAATTCGCGCATTACTTGGCCACTCTTTTCAGGACAGGCTTCGTCTAACTCGCGTATTACGAGGCCACTTATGTATTAATATTATTCTTGAGGTCCATTGAACTCTCGCATTACTCGATCACCTTACTTAAAGTCAGAGTCCGGAAATCTCGCGTATTACTTGGCCACCTTACTTATAGTCAGAGTTCGGAAATCTCGCGTATTGCTTGGCGACTTTAGAAAAATTCTTATACTCCTATAAATTCGCGCATTACTTGGCCACTTTACTTTAAGTCAGAGTCCGGAAATCTCGCGCATTACTTGGCCACTTTACTTTAAGTCAGAGTCCGGAAATCTCGCGTATTAGTTGGCCACTTTATAACAATTCTTATACTCCTAAGAATTCGCGCATTGCTTGGCCACTCTTTTCAGGACAGGATTCGTCTAACTCGCGTATTACGATGCCAGTTATGTATTTATATCAGTCATGAGGTCCACTGAACTCGCGCATTACTTGATCACCTTACTAAAAGTCAGAGTCCGGAAATCTCGCGTATTACTTGGCGACGTTAGAAAAATTCTTATACTCCTATAAATTCGCGCATTACTTGGCCACTTTACTTTAAGTCGGATTCCGGAAATCTCGCGTATTAGTTGGCCACTTTATAACAATTCTTATACTCCTAAGAATTCGCGCATTATTTGGCCACTCTTTTCAGGACAGGCTTCGTCTAACTCGCGTATTACGAGGCCGCTTATGTATTTATTCCTGTCATGAGGTCCATTGAACTCGCGCGTTACTTGATCACCTTACTAAAAGTCAGAGTCCGGATATCTCGCGTATTACTTGGCCACTTTAGAAAAATTCTTATACTCCTATGAATTCGCGTATTACTTTGCCACCTTACTTTAAGTCAGAGTCCGAAAATCTCGCGTATTAGTTGGCCACTTTATAACAATTCTTATACTCCTTAGAATTCGCGCATTACTTGGCCACTTTACTTTAAGTCAGAGTCCGGAAATCTCGCGCATTACTTGGCCACTTTACTTTAAGTCAGAGTCCGGAAATCTCGCGTATTAGTTGGCCACTTTATAACAATTCTTATACTCCTTAGAATTCGCGCATTACTTGGCCACTCTTTTCAGGACAGGCTTCGTCTAACTCGCGTATTACGAAGCCACTTATGTATTTATATCATTCTTGAGGTCCATTGAACTCTAGCATTACTTGGACTCCTTACTTAAAGTAAGAGTCCGGAAATCTCGCGTATTACTTGGCCACCTTACTTATAGTCAGAGTTCGGAAATCTCGCGTATTGCTTGGCGACTTTAGAAAAATTCTTATACTCCTATAAATTCGCGCATTACTTGGCCACTTTACTTTAAGTCAGAGTCCGGAAATCTCGCGCATTACTTGGCCACTTTACTTTAAGTCAGAGTCCGGAAATCTCGCGTATTAGTTGGCCACTTTATAACAATTCTTATACTGCTAAGAATTCGCGCATTGCTTGGCCACTCTTTTCAGGACAGGCTTCGTCTAACTCGCGTATTCCGAGGCCAGTTATGTATTTATATCAGTCATGAGGTCCACTGAACTCGCGCATTACTTGATCACCTTACTAAAAGTCAGAGTCCGGAAATCTCGCGTATTACTTGGCGACTTTAGAAAAATTCTTATACTCCTATAAATTCGCGCATTACTTGGCCACTTTACTTTAAGTCGGATTCCGGAAATCTCGCGTATTAGTTGGCCACTTTATGACAATTCTTATACTCATAAGAATTCGCGCATTACTTGGCCACTCTTTTCAGGACAGTCTTCGTTTAACTCGAGTATTACTTGGCCATTTTACTTTAAGTCAGAGTCCGGAAATCTCGCGTATTAGTTGGCCACTTTATCACAATTCTTATACTCCTTAGAATTCGCGCATTACTTGGCCACTTTACTTTAAGTCAGAGTCCGAAAATCTCGCGTATTACTTGGCCCCTTATAAAAATTCTTACACTCATAAGAACTCGCGCATTACTTGGCCACTTTACTTTAAGTCAGAGTCCGGAAATCTCGCGCATTACTTGGCCACTTTACTTTAAGTCAGAGTTCGGAAATCTCGCGTATTAGTTGGCCACTTTATAACAATTCTTATACTCCTAAGAATTCGCGCATTACTTGGCCACTCTTTTTAGGTCAGGCTTCAATTAACTCGCGTATTACGCGGCCACATATGTATTAATATTATTCTTGAGGTCCATTGAACTCGCGCATTACTCGATCACCTTACTTAAAGTCAGAGTCCGGAAATCTCGCGTATTACTTGGCCACCTTACTTATAGTCAGAGTTCGGAAATCTCGCGTATTGCTTGGCGACTTTAGAAAAATTCTTATACTCCTATAAATTCGCGCATTACTTGGCCACTTTACTTTCAGTCAGAGTCCGGAAATCTCGCGCATTACTTGGCCACTTTACTTTAAGTCAGAGTCCGGAAATCTCGCGTATTAGTTGGCCACTTTATAACAATTCTTATACTCCTAAGAATTCGCGCATTGCATGGCCACTCTTTTCAGGACAGGCTTCGTCTAACTCGCGTATTCCGAGGCCAGTTATGTATTTATATCAGTCATGAGGTCCACTGAACTCGCGCATTACTTGATCACCTTACTAAAAGTCAGAGTCCGGAAATCTCGCGTAATACTTGGCGACTTTATAAAAATTCTTATACTCCTATAAATTCGCGCATTACTTGGCCACTTTACTTTCAGTCAGAGTCCGGAAATCTCGCGCATTACTTGGCCACTTTACTTTAAGTCAGAGTCCGGAAATCTCGCGTATTAGTTGGCCACTTTATAACAATTCTTATACTCCTAAGAATTCGCGCATTACTTGGCCACTCTTTTCAGGACAGGCTTCGTCTAACTCGCGTATTACGAGGCCACTTATGTATTTATATCAGTCATGAGGTCCACTGAACTCGCGCATTACTTGATCACCTTACTAAAAGTCAGAGTCCGGAAATCTCGCGTATTACTTGGCGACTTTAGAAAAATTCTTATACTCCTATGAATTCGCGTATTACTTGGCCACCTTACTTTAAGTCAGAGTCCGAAAATCTGGCGTATTAGTTGGCCACTATAACAATTCTTATACTCCTAACAATTCGCGCATTACTTGGACACTCTTTTCCAGACAGACTTCGTTTAACTCGCGTATTACTTGGCCTCTTATAAAAATTCTTATACTCCTAAGAACTTGCGCATTACTTGGCCACTTTACTTTAAGTCAGAGTCCGGAAATCTCGCGGATTTGTTGGCCACTTTATAACAATTCTTATACTCCTAAGAATTCGCGCATTACTTGGCCACTCTTTTCAGGACAGGCTTCGTCTAACTCGCGTATTACGAGGCCACTTATGTATTTATATCAGTCCTGTGGTCCATTGAACTCGCGCATTACTTGGCCACTCTTTTCAAGACAGACTTCGTTTATCTCGCGTATTACTTGGCCACCTTACTTAAAGTCAGAGTTCGGAAATCTCGCGTATTACTTGGCCACCTTACTTAAAGTCAGAGTCCGGAAATCTCGCGTATTAGTTGGCCACTTTATAACAATTCTTATACTCCTAAGAATTCGCGCATTACTTGGCCACTCTTTTCAAGACAGACTTTGTTTAACTCGCGTATTACGAGGCCACTTATGTATTTATATCAGTCCTGTGGTCCATTGAACTCGCGCATTACTTGGCCACTCTTTTCAAGACAGACTTCGTTTATCTCGCGTATTACTTGGCCACTTTACTTTATTCAGAGTCCGGAAATCTCGCGTATTAGTTGGCCACTTCATAACAATTCTTATACTCCATTGAACTCGCGCATTACTCGATCACCTTACTTAAGGTCAGAGTCCGGAAATCTCGCGTATTACTTGGCCACTTTAGAAAAATTCTTATACTCCTATGAATTCGCGTATTACTTGGCCACTCTTTTCAAGACAGACTTCGTTTATCTCGCGTATTACTTGGCCACTTATGAAAATTCTTATACTCCTAAGAACTAGCGCATTACTTGGCCACTTTACTATAAGTCAGAGTCCGGAAATCTCGCGTATTAGTTGGCCACTTTATAACAATTCTTATACTCCATTGAACTCGCGGATTACTTGTTCACCTTACTCACAGTCAGAGTCCGGAAATCTCGCGTATTACTTGGCCACTTTAGAAAAATTCTTATACTCCTATGAATTCGCGTATTACTTGGACACTCTTTTCAAGACAGACTTCATTTATCTCGCGTATTACTTGGCCACCTTACTTTTAGTCAGAGTTCGGAAATCTCGCGTATTAGTTGGCCACTTTATAACAATTCTAATACTCCTAAGAATTCGCGCATTACTTGGCCACTCTTTTCAGGACAGACTTCGTTTAACTCGCGTATTACGAGACCACATATGTATTTATATCAATCATGTGGCCCATTGATCCTGACCTTACTTAAGGTCAGAGTCCGGAAATCTCGCGTATTACTTGGCCACTTTAGAAAAATTCTTATACTCCTATGAATTCGCGGATTACTTGGCCACTCTTTTCAGGACAGTCTTTGTCTAACTCGCGTATTACGAGGCCACTTATGTATTTATATCAGTCCTGTGGTCCATTGAACTCGCGCATTACTTGTCCACTCTTTTCAAGACAGACTTCGTTTATCTCGCGTATTACTTGGCCACCTTACTTAAAGTCAGAGTTCGGAAATCTCGCGTATTAGTTGGCCACTTTATAACAATTCTTATACTCCTAAGAATTCGCGCATTACTTGGCCACTCTTTTCAGGACAGGCTTCGTCTAACTCGCGTATTACGAGACCACTTATGTATTTATATCAGTCTTGTGGCCCATTGAACCTGAACTTACTTAAGGTCAGAGTCCGGAAATCTCGCGTATTACTTGGCCACTTTAGAAAAATTCTTATACTCCTATGAATTCGCGTATTACTTGGCCACTCTTTTCAGGACAGGCTTCGTCTAACTCGCGAATTACTTGGCCACTTTTAAAAATTCTTATACTCCGATGAACTCGCGCATTACTTGGCCACTTTACTTTAAGTCAGAGTCCGGAAATCTCGCGTATTAGTTGGCCACTTTATAACAATTCTTATACTCCTAAGAATTCGCGCATTACTTGGCCACTCTTTTCAGGACAGGCTTCGTCTAACTCGCGTATTACGAGGCCACTTATGTATTTATATCAGTCATGAGGTCCATTGAACTCGCGCATTACTTGATCACCTTACTAAAAGTCAGAGTCCGGAAATCTCGCGTATTACTTGGCCACTTTAGAAAAATTCTTATACTCCTATGAATTCGCGTATTACTTTGCCACATTACTTTAAGTCAGAGTCCGAAAATCTCGCGTATTAGTTGGCCACTTTATAACAATTCTTATACTCCTAAGAATTCGCGCATTACTTGGACACTCTTTTCAGGACAGGCTTCGTTTAACTCGCGTATTACTTGTCCACTTATAAAAATTCTTATACTCCTAAGTACTCGCGCATTACTTGGCCACTTTACTTTAAGTCAGAGTCCGGAAATATCGCGTATTTGTTGGCCACTTTATAACAATTCTTATACTCCTTATATTTCGCGCATTACTTGGCCACTCTTTTCAGGACAGGCTTCGTCTAACTCGCGTATTACGAGGCCACTTATGTATTTATATCAGTCATGAGGTCCATTGAACTTGCGCATTACTTGATCACCTTACTTTAAGTCAGAGTCCGAAAATCTCGCGTATTAGTTGGCCACTTTATAACAATTCTTATACTCCTAACAATTCGCGCATTACTTGGCCACTCTTTTCAAGACAGACTTCGTTTAACTCGCGTATTACTTGGCCATTTTACTTTAAGTCAGAGTCCGGAAATCTCGCGTATTAGTTGGCCACTTTATAACAATTCTTATACTCCTTAGAATTCGCGCATTACTTGGCCACTTTACTTTAAGTCAGAGTCCGAAAATCTCGCGTATTACTTGGCCACTTTAGAAAAATTCTGATACTACTATGAATTCGCGTATTACTTGCCCACCTTATTTTAAGTCAGAGTCCGGAAATCTCGCGTATTACTTGGCCACTTTATAAAAATTCTTAAACTCCTAAGAAATCGCGCATTACTTGGACACTATACTTTAAGTCAGAGACCGGAAATCTCGCGCATTACTTGGCCACTTTACTTTAAGTCAGAGTCCGGAAATCTCGCGTATTAGTTGGCCACTTTATAACAATTCTTATACTCCTTAGAATTCGCGCATTACTTGGCCACTCTTTTCAGGACAGGCTTCGTCTAACTCGCGTATTACGAGGCCACTTATGTATTTATATCATTCATGAGGTCCATTGAACTCGCGCATTACTCGATCACCTTACTTAAAGTCAGATTCCGGAAATCTCGCGTATTACTTGGCCACCTTACTTGTAGTCAGAGTTCGGAAATCTCGCGTATTACTTGGCGACTTTAGAAAAATTCTTATACTCCTATAAATTCGCGCATTACTTGGCCACTTTACTTTAAGTCAGAGTCCGGAAATCTCGCGCATTACTTGGCCACTTTACTTTAAGTCAGAGTCCGGAAATCTCGCGTATTAGTTGGCCACTTTATAACAATTCTTATACTCCTAAGAATTCGCGCATTACTTGGACACTCTTTTCAGGACAGGCTTCGTCTAACTCGCGTATTACGAGGCCACTTATGTATTTATATCAGTCATGAGGTCCATTGAACTCGCGCATTACTTGATCACCTTACTAAAAGTCAGAGTCCGGAAATCTCGCGTATTACTTGGCCACTTTAGAAAAATTCTTATACTCCTATGAATTCGCGTATTACTTGGCCACCTTACTTTAAGTCAGAGTCCGAAAATCTGGCGTATTAGTTGGCCACTTTATAACAATTTTTATACTCCTAACAATTCGCGCATTACTTGGACACTCTTTTCAGGACAGGCTTCGTCTAACTCGCGTATTACTTGGCCACTTATAAAAATTCTTATACTCCTAAGAACTCGCGCATTACTTGGCCACTTTACTTTCAGTCAGAGTCCGGAAATCTCGCGTATTAGTTGGCCACTTTATAGCAATTCTTATACTCCTAGGAATTCGCGCATTACTTGGCCACTCTTTTCAGGACAGGCTTCGTCTAACTCGCGTATTACGAGGCCACTTATGTATTTATATCAGTCATGAGGTCCATTGAACTTGCGCATTACTTGATCACCTTACTTTAAGTCAGAGTCCGAAAATCTCGCGTATTAGTTGGCCACTTTATAACAATTCTTATACTCCTAACAATTCGCGCATTACTTGGCCACTCTTTTCAAGACAGACTTCGTTTAACTCGCGTATTACTTGGCCATTTTACTTTAAGTCAGAGTCCGGAAATCTCGCGTATTAGTTGGCCACATTATAACAAATCTTATACTCCTTAGAAATCGCGCATTACTTGGCCACTTTACTTTAAGTCAGAGTCCGAAAATCTCGCGTATTACGAGGCCCCTTATAAAAATTCTTACACTCCTAAGAACTCGCGCATTACTTGGCCACTTTACTTTAAGTCAGAGTCCGGAAATCTCGCGCATTACTTGGCCACTTTACTTTAAGTCAGAGTCCGGAAATCTCGCGTATTAGTTGGCCACTTTATAACAATTCTTATACTCCTTAGAATTCGCGCATTACTTGGCCACTCTTTTCAGGACAGGCTTCGTCTAACTCGCGTATTACGAGGCCACTTATGTATTTATATCATTCATGAGGTCCATTGAACTCGCGCATTACTCGATCACCTTACTTAAAGTCAGAGTTCGGAAATCACGCGTATTACTTGGCCACCTTACTTATAGTCAGAGTTCGGAAATCTCGCGTATTGCTTGGCGACTTTAGAAAAATTCTTATACTCCTATAAATTCGCGCATTACTTGGCCACTTTACTTTAAGTCAGAGTCCGGAAATCTCGCGCATTACTTGGCCACTTTACTTTAAGTCAGAGTCCGGAAATCTCGCGTATTAGTTGGCCACTTTATAACAATTCTTATACTCCTAAGAATTCGCGCATCACTTGGCCACTCTTTTCAGGACAGGCTTCGTCTAACTCGCGTGTTCCGAGGCCACTTATGTATTTATATCAGTCATGAGGTCCACTGAACTCGCGCATTACTTGATCACCTTACTAAAAGTCAGAGTCCGGAAATCTCGCGTATTACTTGGCGACTTTAGAAAAATTCTTATACTCCTATAAATTCGCGCATTACTTGGCCACTTTACTTTAAGTCGGATTCCGGAAATCTCGCGTATTAGTTGGCCACTTTATAACAATTCTTATACTCCTAAGAATTCGCGCATTACTTGGCCACTCTTTTCAGGACAGGCTTCGTCTAACTCGCGTATTAGGAGGCCACTTATGTATTTATATCAGTCATGAGGTCCACTGAACTCGCGCATTACTTGATCACCTTACTAAAAGTCAGAGTCCGGAAATCTCGCGTATTACTTGGCGACTTTAGAAAAATTCTTATACTCTGTTGATATCGCGTATTACTTGGCCACCTTACTTTAAGTCAGAGTCCGAAAATCTGGCGTATTAGTTGGCCACTTTATAACAATTCTTATACTCCTAACAATTCGCGCATTACTTGGACACTCTTTTCCAGACAGACTTCGTTTAACTCGCGTATTACTTGGCCACTTATAAAAATTCTTATACTCCTAAGAACTTGCGCATTACTTGGCCACTTTACTTTAAGTCAGAGTCCGGAAATCTCGCGTATTTGTTGGCCACTTTATAACAATTCTTATACTCCTTACAATTAGCGCATTACTTGGCCACTCTTTTCAGGACAGGCTTCGTCTAACTCGCGTATTACGAGGCCACTTATGTATTTATATCAGTCCTGTGGTCCATTGAACTCACGCATTACTTGGCGACTCTTTTCAAGACAGTCTTCGTTTATCTCGCGCATTACTTGGCCACTTTACTTTAAGTCAGAGTCCGGAAATCTCGCGTATTGGTTGGCCACTTTATAACAATTCTTATACTCCTTACAATTAGCGCATTACTTGGCCACTCTTTTCAGGACAGGCTTCGTCTAACTCGCGTATTACGAGGCCACTTATGTATTTATATCAGTCCTGTGGTCCATTGAACTCGCGCATTACTTGGCGACTCTTTTCAAGACAGTCTTCGTTTATCTCGCGTATTACTTGGCCACCTTACTTAAAGTCAGAGTTCGGAAATCTCGCGCATTACCTGATCACCTTACTTTAAGACAGAGTCCGAAAATCTCGCGTATTAGTTGGCCACTTTATAACAATTCTTATACTCCTAACAATTCGAGCATTACTTGGCCACTCTTTTCAAGACAGACTTCGTTTAACTCGCGTATTACTTGGCCACTTTACTTTAAGTCAGAGTCCGGAAATCTCGCGTATTAGTTGGCCACTTTATAACAATTCTTATACTCCTTAGAATTCGCGCATTACTTGGCCACTTTACTTTAAGTCAGAGTCCGAAAATCTCGCGTATTACTTGGCCCCTTATAAAAATTCTTATACTCCTAAGAACTCGCGCATTACTTGGCCACTTTACTTAAAGTCAGACCCCCGACACCACGCGCATTACTTGGCCACTTTACTTTAAGTCAGAGTCCGGAAATCTCGCGTATTAGTTGGCCACTTTATAACAATTCTTATACTTCTTAGAATTCGCGCATTAGTTGGCCACTCTTTTCAGGACAGACTTCGTCTAACTCGCGTATTACGAGGCCACTTATGTATTTATATCATTCATGATGTCCATTGAACTCGCGCATTACTCGATCACCTTACTTAAAGTCAGAGTCCGGAAATCACGCGTATTACTTGGCCACCTTACTTATAGTCAGAGTTCGGAAATCTCGCGTATTGCTTGGCGACTTTAGAAAAATTCTTATACTCCTATAAATTCGCGCATTACTTGGCCACTTTACTTTAAGTCAGAGTCCGGAAATCTCGCGCATTACTTGGCCACTTTACTTTAAGTCAGAGTCCGGAAATCTCGCGTATTAGTTGGCCACTTTATAACAATTCTTATACTCCTAAGAATTCGCGCATTACTTGGCCACTCTTTTCAGGACAGGCTTCGTCTAACTCGCGTATTCCGAGGCCACTTATGTATTTATATCAGTCATGAGGTCCACTGAACTCGCGCATTACTTGATCACCTTACTAAAAGTCAGAGTCCGGAAATCTCGCGTATTACTTGGCGACTTTAGAAAAATTCTTATACTCCTATAAATTCGCGCATTACTTGGCCACTTTACTTTAAGTCGGATTCCGGAAATCTCGCGTATTAGTTGGCCACTTTATAACAATTCTTATACTCCTAAGAATTCGCGCATTACTTGGCCACTCTTTTCAGGACAGGCTTCGGCTAAATCGCGTATTAGGAGGCCACTTATGTATTTATATCAGTCATGAGGTCCACTGAACTCGCGCATTACTTGATCACCTTACTAAAAGTCAGAGTCCGGAAATCTCGCGTATTACTTGGCGACTTTAGAAAAATTCTTATACTCCTATGAAATCGCGTATTACTTGGCCACCTTACTTTAAGTCAGAGTCCGAAAATCTGGCGTATTAGTTGGCCACTTTATAACAATTCTTATACTCCTAAGAATTCGCGCATTACTTGGACACTCTTTTCCAGACAGGCTTCGTTTAACTCGCGTATTACTTGGCCACTTATAAAAATACTTATACTCCTAAGAACTAGCGCATTACTTGGCCTCTTTACTTTACTTCTGAGTACGGAAATCTCGGGTATTTTTTGGCCACATTATAACAATTCTTATACTCCTAACAAGTCGCGCATTACTTGGCCACTCTTTTCAGGACAGGCTTCGTCTAACTCGCGTATTACGAGGCCACTTATGTATTTATATCAGTCCTGTGGTCCATTGAACTAACGCATTACTTGGCGACTCTTTTCAAGACAGTCTTCGTTTATCTCGCGCATTACTTGGCCACTTTACTTTAAGTCAGAGTCCGGAAATCTCGCGTATTAGTTGGCTACTTTATAACAATTCTTATACTCCTAAGAATTCGAGCATTACTTGGCCACTCTTTTCAGGACAGGCTTCGTCTAACTCGCGTATTACGAGGCCACTTATGTATTTATATCAGTCCTGTGGTCCATTGAACTCGCGCATTACTTGGCCACTCTTTTCAAGACAGACTTCGTTTATCTCGCGTATTACTTGGCCACCTTACTTGAAGTCAGAGTTCGGAAATCTCGCGTATTACTTGGCCACCTTACTTAAAGTCAGAGTTCGGAAATCTCGCGTATTAGTTGGCCACTTTATAACAATTCTTATACTCCTAAGAATTCGCGCATTACTTGGCCACTCTTTTCAAGACTGACTTTGTTTAACTCCCGTATTACGAGGCCACTTATGTTTTTATATCAGTCCTGTCGTCCATTGAACTCGCGCATTACTTGGCCACTCTTTTCAAGACAGACTTCGTTTATCTCGCGCATTACTTGGCCACTTTACTTTAAGTCAGAGTCCGGAAATCTCGCGTATTAGTTGGCCACTTTATAACAATTCTTATACTCCTAAGAATTCGCGCATTACTTGGCCACCTTATTTAAAGTCAGAGTCCGGAAATCTCGCGTATTACTTGGCCACTTTAGAAAAATTCTTATACTCCTATGAATTCGCGTATTACTTGGCCACTCTTTTCAAGACAGACTTTGTTTAACTCGCGTATTACGAGGCCACTCATGTATTTATATCAGTCCTGTGGTCCATTGAACTCGTGCATTACTTGGCCACTCTTTTCAAGACAGACTTCGTTTATCTCGCGCATTACTTGGCCACTTTACTTTAAGTCAGAGTCCGGAAATCTCGCGTATTAGTTGGCCACTTTATAACAATTCTTATACTCCATTGAACTCGCGCATTACTCGATCACCTTACATAAGGTCAGAGTCCGGAAATCTCGCGTATTACTTGGCCACTTTAGAAAAATTCTTATACTCCTATGAATTCGCGTATTACTTGGCCACTCTTTTCAAGACAGACATCGTTTATCGCGCGTATTACTTAGCCACCTTATAAAAATTCTTATACTCCTAAGAACTAGCGCATTACTTGGCCACTTTACTATAAGTCAGAGTCCGGAAATCTCGCGTATTAGTTGGCCACTTTATAACAATTCTTATACTCCATTGAACTCGCGCATTACTCGATCACCTTACTTACAGTCAGAGTCCGGAAATCTCGCGTATTACTTTGCCACTTTAGAAAAATTCTTATACTCCTATGAATTCGCGTATTACTTGGCCACCTTACTTTGAGTCAGAGTCCGAAAATCTCGCGTATTAGTTGGCCACTTTATAACAATTCTTATACTCCTAACAAGTCGCGCATTACTTGGACACTCTTTTCAAGACAGACTTCGTTTAACTCGCGTATTACTTGGCCACTTATAAAAATTCTTATACTCCTAAGAACTTGCGCATTACTTGGCCACTTTACTTTAAGTCAGAGTCCGGAAATCTCGCGTATTAGTTGGCCACTTTATAACAATTCTTATACTCCTAAGAATTATCGCATTACTTGGCCACTCTTTTCAGGACAGGCTTCGTCTAACTCGCGTATTACGAGGCCACTTATGTATTTATATCAGTCCTGTGGTCCATTGAACTCGCGCATTACTTGGCCACTCTTTTCAAGACAGACTTCGTTTATCTCGCGTATTACTTGGCCACCTTACTTAAAGTCAGAGTTCGGAAATCTCGCGTATTACTTGGCCACCTTACTTAAAGTCAGAGTCCGAAAATCTCGCGTATTAGTTGGCCACTTTATAACAATTCTTATACTCCTAAGAATTCGCGCATTACTTGGCCACTCTTTTCAAGACAGACTTTGTTTAACTCGCGTATTACGAGGCCACTTATGTATTTATATCAGTCCTGTGGTCCATTGAACTCGCGCATTACTTGGCCACTCTTTTCAAGACAGACTTCGTTTATCTCGCGCATTACTTGGCCACTTTACTTTAAGTCAGAGTCCGGAAATCTCGCGTATTAGTTGGCCACTTTATAACAATTCTTATACTCCTAAGAATTCGCGCATTACTTGGCCACCTTATTTAAAGTCAGAGTCCGGAAATCTCGCGTATTACTTGGCCACTTTAGAAAAATTCTTATACTCCTATGAATTCGCGTATTACTTGGCCACTCTTTTCAAGACAGACTTTGTTTAACTCGCGTATTACGAGGCCACTTATGTATTTATATCAGTCCTGTGGTCCATTGAACTCGCGCATTACTTGGCCACTCTTTTCAAGACAGACTTCGTTTATCTCGCGTATTACTTGGCCACTTTACTTTATTCAGAGTCCGGAAATCTCGCGTATTAGTTGGCCACTTCATAACAATTCTTATACTCCTAAGAATTCGCGCATTACTTGGCCACTCTTTTCAAGACAGACTTCGTTTAACTCGCGTATTACTTGGCCACTTATAAAAATTCTTATACTCCTAAGAACTCGCGCATTACTTGGCCACTTTACTTTAAGTGAGAGTCCGGAAATCTCGCGTATTAGTTGGCCACTTTATAACAATTCTTATACTCCTAAGAACTCGCGCATTACTCGATCACCTTACTTACAGTCAGAGTCCGGAAATCTCGCGTATTACTTGGCCACTTTAGAAAAATTCTTATACTCCTATGAATTCGCGTATTACTTGGACACTCTTTTCAAGACAGACTTGGTTTATCTCGCATATTACTTGGCCACTTTTCTTTTAGTCAGAGTTCGGAAATCTCGCGTATTAGTTGGCCACTTGATAAAAATTCTTATACTCCTAAGAATTCGCGCATTACTTGGCCACTCTTTTCAGGACAGACTTCGTCTAACTCGCGTATTACGAGACCACATATGTATTTATATCAATCCTGTGGCCCATTGATCCTGACCTTACTTAAAGTCAGAGTCCGGAAATCTCACGTATTACTTGGCCACTTTAGAAAAATTCTTATACTCCTATGAATTCGCGTATTACTTGGCCACTCTTTTCAAGACAGACTTTGTTTAACTCGCGTATTACGAGGCCACTTATGTATTTATATCAGTCCTGTTGTCCATTGAACTCGCGCATTACTTGTCCACTCTTTTCAAGACAGACTTCGTTTATCTCGCGTATTACTTGGCCACCTTACTTAAAGTCAGAGTTCGGAAATCTCGCGTATTAGTTGGCCACTTTATAACAATTCTTATACTCCTAAGAATTCGCGCATTACTTGGCCACTCTTTTCAGGACAGGCTTCGTTTAACTCGCGTATTACGAGGCCACTTATGTATTTATATCAGTCTTGTGGCCCATTGAACCTGAACTTACTTAAGGTCAGAGTCCGGAAATCTCGCGTATTACTTGGCCACTTTAGAAAAATTCTTATACTCCTATGAATTCGCGTATTACTTGGCCACTCTTTTCAAGACAGGCTTCGTCTAACTCTCGTATTACGAGGCCACTTATAAAAATTCCTATACTCCTAAGAACTCGCGCATTACTTGGCCACTTTACTTTAAGTCAGAGTCCGGAAATCTCGCGTATTAGTTGGCCACTTTATAACAATTCTTATGCTCCTAAGAATTCGCGCATTAATTGTCCACTCTTTTCAGGACAGGCTTCGTCTAACTCGAGTATTACGAGGCCACTTATGTATTTATATCAGTCATGAGGTACATTGAACTCGCGCATTACTTGATCACCTTACTAAAAGTCAGAGTCCGGAAATCTCGCGTATTACTTGGCCACTTTAGAAAAATTCTTATACTCCTATGAATTCGCGTATTACTTTGCCACCTTACTTTAAGTCAGAGTCCGAAAATCTCGCGTATTAGTTGGCCACTTTATAACAATTCTTATACTCCTAAGAATTCGCGCATTACTTGGCCACTCTTTTCAGGACAGGCTTCGTCTAACTCGCGTATTACTTGGCCACTTATAAAAATTCTTATACTCCTAAGAACTCGCGCATTACTTGGCCACTTTACTTTAAGTCAGAGTCCGGAAATCTCGCTTTTTAGTTGGCCACTTTATAACAATTCTTATACTCCTAAGAATTCGTGCATTACTTGGCCACTCTTTTCAGGACAGGCTTCGTCTAACTCGCGTATTACGAGGCCACTTATGTATTTATATCAGTCATGAGGTCCATTGAACTTGCGCATTACTTGATCACCTTACTTTAAGTCAGAGTCCGAAAATCTCGCGTATTAGTTGGCCACGTTATAACAATTCTTATACTCCTAACAATTCGCGCATTACTTGGCCACTCTTTTCAAGACAGACTTCGTTTAACTCGCGTATTACTTGGCCACTTTACTTTAAGTCAGAGTCCGGAAATCTCGCGTATTAGTTGGCCACTTTATAACAATTCTTATACTCCTTAGAATTCGCGCATTACTTGGCCACTTTACTTTAAGTCAGAGTCCGAAAATCTCGCGTTTTACTTGGCCACTTTAGAAAAATTCTGATACTACTATGAATTCGCGTATTACTTGGCCACCTTATTTTAAGTCAGAGTCCGAAAATCTCGCGTATTAGTTGGCCACTTTATAACAATTCTTATACTCCTTAGAATTCGCGCATTACTTGGCCACTTTACTTTAAGTCAGAGTCCGGAAATCTCGCGTATTAGTTGACCACTTTATAACAATTTTTATACTCCTTAGAATTCGCGCATTACTTGGCCACTATTTTCAGGACAGGCTTCGTCTAACTCGCGTATTACGAGGCCACTGATGTATTTATATCATTCATGAGGTCCAATGAACTCGCGCATTACTCGATCACCTTACTTAAAGTCAGAGTCCGGATATCTCGCGTATTACTTGGCCACCTTACTTATAGTCAGAGTTCGGAAATCTCGCGTATTACTTGGCGACTTTAGAAAAATTCTTATACTCCTATAAATTCGCGCATTACTTGGCCACTTTACTTTAAGTCAGAGTCCGGAAATCTCGCGCATTACTTGGCCACCTTACTCTAACTCAGAGTTCGGATATCTCTAGTATTCGTTGGAGACTTTATTTCATTTCTTATTCTCCTAAGAATTCGCGCATTACTTGGCCACTCTTTTCAGGACTGGCTTCGTCTATCTCGCGTATTCCGAGGCCACATATGTATTTATATCAGTCATGAGGTCCACTGAACTCGCGCATTACTTGATCACCTTACTAAAAGTCAGAGTCCGGAAATCTCGCGTATTACTTGGCGACTTTAGAAAAATTCTTATACTCCTATGAATTCGCGTATTACTTGGCCACCTTACTTTAAGTCAGAGTCCGAAAATCTGGCGTATTAGTTGGCCACTTTATAACAATTCTTATACTCCTAACAATTCGCGCATTACTTGGACACTCTTTTCAGGACAGGCTTCGTCTAACTCGCGTATTACTTGGCCACTTATAAAAATTCTTATACTCCTAAGAACTCGCGCATTACTTGGCCACTTTACTTTAAGTCAGAGTCCGGAAATCTCGCGTATTAGTTGGCCACTTTATAACAATTCTTATACTCCTAAGAATTCGCGCATAACTTGGCCACTCTTTTCAGGACAGGCTTCGTCTAACTCGCGTATTACGAGGCCACTTATGTATTTATATCAGTCATGAGGTCCATTGAACTTGCGCATTACTTGATCACCTTACTTTAAGTCAGAGTCCGAAAATCTCGCGTATTAGTTGGCCACGTTATAACAATTCTTATACTCCTAACAATTCGCGCATTACTTGGCCACTCTTTTCAAGACAGACTTCGTTTAACTCGCGTATTACTAGGCCATTTTACTTTAAGTCAGAGTCCGGAAATCTCGCGTATTAGTTGGCCACTTTATAACAATTCTTATACTCCTTAGAATTCGCGCATTACTTGGCCACTTTACTTTAAGTCAGAGTCCGGAAATCTCGCGTATTACTTGGCCCCTTATAAAAATTCTTACACTCCTAAGAACTCTCGCATTACTTGGCCACTTTACTTTAAGTCAGAGTCCGGAAATCTCGCGCATTACTTGGCCACTTTACTTTAAGTCAGAGTCCGGAAATCTCGCGTATTAGTTGGCCACTTTATAACAATTCTTATACTCCTTAGAATTCGCGCATTACTTGGCCACTCTTTTCAGGACAGGCTTCGTCTAACTCGCGTATTACGAGGCCACTTATGTATTTATATCATTCATGAGGTCCATTGAACTCGCGCATTACTCGATCACCTTACTTAAAGTCAGAGTCCGGAAATCTCGCGTATTACTTGGCCACCTTACTTATAGTCAGAGTTCGGAAATCTCGCGTATTGCTTGGCGACTTTAGAAAAATTCTTATACTCCTATAAATTCGCGCATTACTTGGCCACTTTACTTTAAGTCAGAGTCCGGAAATCTCGCGCATTACTTGGCCACTTTACTTTAAGTCAGAGTCTGGAAATCTCGCGTATTAGTTGGCCACTTTATAACAATTCTTATACTCCTTAGAACTCGCGCATTACTTGGCCACTTTACTTTAAGTCAGAGTCCGGAAATCTCACGTATTACTTGGCCCCTTATAAAAATTCTTACACTCCTAAGAACTCGCGCATTACTTGGCCACTTTACTTTAAGTCAGAGTCCGGAAATCTCGCGCATTACTTGGCCACTTTACTTTAAGTCAGAGTCCGGAAATCTCGCGTATTAGTTGGCCACTTTATAACAATTCTTATACTCCTTAGAATTCGCGCATTACTTGGCCACTCTTTTCAGGTCAGGCTTCGTCTAACTCGCGTATTCCGAGGCCACTTATGTATTTATATCAGTCATGAGGTCCACTGAACTCGCGCATTACTTGATCACCTTACTAAAAGTCAGAGTCCGGAAATCTCGAGTATTACTTGGCGACTTTAGAAAAATTCTTATACTCCTATAAATTCGCGCATTACTTGACCACTTTACTTTAAGTCGGATTCCGGAAATCTCGCGTATTAGTTGGCCACTTTATAACAATTCTTATACTCCTAAGAATTCGCGCATTACTTGGCCACTCTTATCAGGACAGGCTTCGTCTAACTCGCGTATTACAAGGCCACTTATGTATTTATATCAGTCATGAGGTCCACTGAACTCGCGCATTACTTGATCACCTTACTAAAAGTCAGAGTCCGGAAATCTCGCGTATTACTTGGCGACTTTAGAAAAATTCTTATACTCCTATGAATTCGCGTATTACTTGGCCACCTTACTATGAGTGAGAGTCCGTAAATGTCGCGTATTACTTGGCCACTTTATAAAAATTCTTATACTCCATTGAACTCGCGCATTACTTGGTCACCTTACTTAAGGTCAGAGTCCGGAAATCTCGCGTATTACTTGGCCACTTTAGAAAAACTTTATACTCCTATGAATTCGCGTATTACTTGGCCACTCTTTTCAAGACTGACTTTGTTTAACTCGCGTATTACGAGGACACTTATGTATTTATATCAGTCCTGTGGTCCATTTAACTCGCTCGTTAATTGGCAACTCTTTTCAAGACAGAATTCGTTTATCTCTCTTATTACTTGGCCACTTTACTTTAAGTCAGAGTCCGGAAATCTCGCGTATTAGTTGACCACTTTATAACAATTCTTATACTCCATTGAACTCGCGCATTACTCGATCACCTTACATAAGGTCAGAGTCCGGAAATCTCGCGTATTACTTGGCCACTTTAGAAAAATTCTTATACTCCTATGAATTCGCGTATTACTTGGCCACTCTTTTCAAGACAGACATCGTTTATCGCGCGTATTACTTAGCCACTTATAAAAATTCTTATACTCCTAAGAACTCGCGAATTACTTGGACACTTCACTTTATTCAGAGTCCGTAAATCTCGCGTATTAGTTGGCCACTTTATAACAATTCTTATACTCCATTGAACTCGCGCATTACTCGATCACCTTACTTACAGTCAGAGTCCGGAAATCTCGCGTATTACTTTGCCACTTTAGAAAAATTCTTATACTCCTATGAATTCGCGTATTACTTGGCCACCTTACTTAAAGTCAGAGTCCGAAAATCTCGCGTATTAGTTGGCCACTTTATAACAATTCTTATACTCCTAACAATTCGCGCATTACTTGGACACTCTTTTCAAGACAGACTTCGTTTAACTCGCGTATTACTTGGCCACTTATAAAAATTCTTATACTCCTAAGAACTTGCGCATTACTTGGCCACTTTACTTTAAGTCAGAGTCCGGAAATCTCGCGTATTTGTTGGACACTTTATAACAATTCTTATACTCCTTACAATTAGCGCATTACTTGGCCACTCTTTTCAGGACAGGCTTCGTCTAACTCGCGTATTACGAGGCCACTTATGTATTTATATCAGTCCTGTGGTCCATTGAACTCGCGCATTACTTGGCCACTCTTTTCAAGACAGACTTCGTTTATCTCGCGTATTACTTGGCCACCTTACTTGAAGTCAGAGTTCGGAAATCTCGCGTATTACTTGGCCACCTTACTTAAAGTCTGAGTCCGAAAATCTCGGGTATTAGTTGGCCACTTTATAACAATTCTTATACTCCTAAGAATTCGCGCATTACTTGGCCACTCTTTTCAGGACAGGCTTCGTCTAACTCGCGTATTACGAGGCCACTTATGTATTTATATCAGTCATGAGGTGCATTGAACTCGCGCATTACTTGATCACCTTACTAAAAGTCAGAGTCCGGATATCTCGCGTATTACTTGGCCACTTTAGAAAAATTCTTATACTCCTATGAATTCGCGTATTACTTTGCCACCTTACTTTAAGTCAGAGTCCGAAAATCTCGCGTATTAGTTGGCCACTTTATAACAATTCTTATACTCCTAAGAATTCGCGCATTACTTGGCCACTCTTTTCAGGACAGGCTTCGTCTAACTCGCGTATTACTTGGCCACTTATAAAAATTCTTATACTCCTAAGAACTCGCGCATTACTTGGCCACTTTACTTTAAGTCAGAGTCCGGAAATCTCGCGTATTAGTTGGCCACTTTATAACAATTCTTATACTCCTAAGAATTCGCGCATTACTTGGCCACTCTTTTCAGGACAGGCTTCGTCTAACTCGCGTATTACGAGGCCACTTATGTATTTATATCAGTCATGAGGTCCATTGAACTTGCGCATTACTTGATCACCTTACTTTAAGTCAGAGTCCGAAAATCTCGCGTATTAGTTGGCCACTTTATAACAATTCTTATACTCCTAGCAATTCGCGCATTAATTGGCCACTCTTTTCAAGACAGACTTCGTTTAACTCGCGTATTACTTGGCCATTTTACTTTAAGTCAGAGTCCGGAAATCTCGCGTATTAGTTGGCCACTTTATAACAATTCTTATACTCCTTAGAATTCGCGCATTACTTGGCCACTTTACTTTAAGTCAGAGTCCGAAAATCTCGCGTTTTACTTGGCCACTTTAGAAAAATTCTGATACTACTATGAATTCGCGTATTACTTGGCCACCTTATTTTAAGTCAGAGTCCGAAAATCTCGCGTATTAGTTGGCCACTTTATAACAATTCTTATACTCCTTAGAATTCGCGCATTACTTGGCCACTTTACTTTAAGTCAGAGTACGGAAATCTCGCGCATTACTTGGCCACCTTACTTTCAGTCAGAGTCCGGAAATCTCGCGTATTAGTTGGCCACTTTATAACAATTCTTATACTCCTAATAATTCGCGCATTACTTGGCCACTCTTTTCAGGACAGGCTTCGTCTAACTCGCGTATTACGATGCCACTTATGTATTTATATCATTCATGAGGTCCATTGAACTCGCGCATTACTCGATCACCTTACTTAAAGTCAGAGTCCGGATATCTCGCGTATTACTTGGCCACCTTACTTATAGTCAGAGTTCGGAAATCTCGCGTATTACTTGGCGACTTTAGAAAAATTCTTATACTCCTATAAATTCGCGCATTACTTGGCCACTTTACTTTAAGTCAGAGTCCGGAAATCTCGCCCATTACTTGGCCACTTTACTCTAAGTCAGAGTCCGGAAATCTCGCGTATTACTTGGCGACTTTAGAAAAATTCTTATACTCCTATGAATTCGCGTATTACTTGGCCACCTTACTTTAAGTCAGAGTCCGGAAATCTCGCGTATTAGTTGACCACTTTATAACAATTCTTATACTCCATTGAACTCGTGCATTACTCGATTATCTTACTTAAGGTCAGAGTCCGGAAATCTCGCGTATTACTTGGCCACTTTAGAAAAATTCTTATACTCCTATGAATTCGCGTATTACTTGGCCACTCTTTTCAAGACAGACTTTGTTTAACTCGCGTATTACGAGGCCACTCATGTATTTATATCAGTCCTGTGGCCCATTGATCCTGACCTTACTTAAGGTCAGAGTCCGGAAATCTCGAGGATTACTTGGCCACTTTAGAAAAATTCTTATACTCCTAAGAATTCGCGCATTACTTGGCCACTCTTTTCAGGACAGGCTTCGTCTAACTCGCGTATTACGAGGCCACTCTTTTCAAGACAGACTTCGTTTATCTCGCGTATTACTTGGCCACTTTACTTTAAGTCAGAGTCCGGAAATCTCGCGTATTAGTTGACCACTTTATAAAAATTCTTATACTCCTCAGAACTCACGCATTACTCGATCACCTTACTTAAAGTCAGAGTCCGGAAATCTCGCGTATTACTTGGCCACTTATAAAAATTCTTATACTCCTATGAATTCGCGTATTACTTGGCAACTCTTTTCAAGACAGACATCGTTTATCGCGCGTATTACTTAGCCACTTATAAAAATTCTTATACTCCTAAGAACTCGCGCATTACTTGGCCACAATAATATAAGACAGAGTCCGGAAATCGCGCGTATTAGTTGGCCACTTTATAACAATTCTTATACTCCATTGAACTCGCGCATTACTCGATCACCTTACTTACAGTCAGAGTCCGGAAATCTCGCGTATTACTTGGCGACTTTAGAAAAATTCTTATACTCCTATGAATTCGCGTATTACTTGGCCACCTTACTTTAAGTCAGAGTCCGAAAATCTGGCGTATTATTTGGCCACTTTAGAAAAATTCTTATACTCCTAACAATTCGCGCATTACTTGGACACTCTTTTCAAGACAGACTTCGTTTAACTCGCGTATTACTTGGCCACTTATAAAAATTCTTATACTCCTAAGAACTTGCGCATTACTTGGCCACTTTACTTTAAGTCAGAGTCCGGAAATCTCGGGTATTAGTTGGCCACTTTATAACAATTCTTATACTCCTAACAATTCGCGCATTACTTGGCCACTCTTTTCAGGACAGGCTTCGTCTAACTCGCGTATTACGAGGCCACTTATGTATTTATATCAGTCCTGTCGTCCATTGAACTCGCGCATTACTTGGCCACTCTTTTCAAGACAGACTTCGTTTATCTCGCGTATTACTTGGCCACCTTACTTAAAGTCAGAGTTCGGAAATCTCGCGTATTACTTGGCCACCTTACTTTAAGTCAGAGTCCGAAAATCTCGCGTATTAGTTGGCCACTTTATAACAATTCTTATACTCCTAAGAATTCGCGCATTACTTGGCCATTCTTTTCAAGACAGACTTTGTTTAACTCGCGTATTACGAGGCCACTTATGTATTTATATCAGTCCTGTGGTCCATTGAACTCGCGCATTACTTGGCCACTCTTTTCAAGACAGACTTCGTTTATCTCGCGCATTACTTGGCCACTTTACTTTAAGTCAGAGTCCGGAAATCTCGCGTATTAGTTGGCCACTTTATAACAATTCTTATACTCCTAAGAATTCGCGCATTACTTGGCCACTCTTACTTAAAGTCAGAGTCCGGAAATCTCGCGCATTACTTGGCCACATTAGAAAAATTCTTATACTCCTATGAATTCGCGTATTACTTGGCCACTCTTTTCAAGACAGACTTTGTTTAACTCGCGTATTATGAGGCCACTCATGTATTTATATCAGTCCTGTCGTCCATTGAACTCGCGCATTACTTGGCCACTCTTTTCAAGACAGACTTCGTTTTTCTCGCGTATTACTTGGCCACTTTACTTTAAGTCAGAGTCCGGAAATCTCGCGTATTAGTTGGCCACTTTATAACAATTCTTATACTCCATTGAACTCGCGCATTACTCGATCACCTTACTTAAGGTCAGAGTCCGGAAATCTCGCGTATTACTTGGCCACTTTAGAAAAATTCTTATACTCCTATGAATTCGCGTATTACTTGGCCACTCTTTTCAAGACAGACTTCGTTTACCTCGCGTATTACTTGGCCACTTATAAAAATTCTTATACTCCTAAGAACTAGCGCATTACTTGGCCACTTTACTATAAGTCAGAGTCCGGAAATCTCGCGTATTAGTTGGCCACTTTATAACAATTCTTATACTCCATTGAACTCGCGCATTACTCGATCACCTTACTTACAGTCAGAGTCCGGAAATCTCGCGTATTACTTGGCCACTTTAGAAAAATTCTTATACTCCTATGAATTCGCGTATTACTTGGACACTCTTTTCAAGACAGACTTCGTTTATCTCGCGTATTACTTGGCCACCTTACTTATAGTCAGAGTTCGGAAATCTCGCGTATTAGTTGGCCACTTTATAACAATTCTAATACTCCTAAGAATTCGCACATTACTTGGCCACTCTTTTCAGGACAGACTTCGTTTAACTCGCGTATTACGAGACCACATATGTATTTATATCAATCCTGTGGCCCATTGATCCTGACCTTACTTAAGGTCAGAGTCCGGAAATCTCACGTATTACTTGGCCACTTTAGAAAAATTCTTATACTCCTATGAATTCGCGTATTACTTGGCCACTCTTTTCAAGACAGACTTTGTTTAACTCGCGTATTACGAGGCCACTTATGTATTTATATCAGTCCTGTTGTCCATTGAACTCGCGCATTACTTGTCAAAAATTTTAAAGACGGAGTTAGTTTATCTCGCGTATTACTTGGCCACCTTACTTAAAGTCAGAGTCAGGAAATCTCGCGTATTAGTTGGCCACTTCATAACAATTCTTATACTCCTAAGAATTCGCGCATCACTTGGCCACTCTTTTCAGGACAGGCTTCGTTTAACTCGCGTATTACGAGACCACTTATGTATTTCTATCAGTCTTGTGGCCCATTGAACCTGAACTTACTTAAGGTCAGAGTCCGGAAATCTCGCGTATTACTTGGCCACTTTAGAAAAATTCTTATACTCCTATGAATTCGCGTATTACTTGGCCACACTTTTCAGGACAGGCTTCGTCTAACTCGCGAATTACTTATCCACTTTTAAAAATTCTTATACTCCTAAGAACTCGCGCATTACTTGGCCACTTTACTTTGAGTCAGAGTCCGGAAATCTCGCGTATTAGTTGGCCACTTTATAACAATTCTTATACTCCTAAGAATTCGCGCATTACTTGGCCACTCTTTTCAGGACAGGCTTCGTCTAACTCGCGTATTACGAGGCCACTTATGTATTTATATCAGTCATGAGGTCCATTGAACTCGCGCATTACTTGATCACCTTACTAAAAGTCAGAGTCCGGAAATCTCGCGTATTTGTTGGCCACTTTAGAAAAATTCTTATACTCCTTTGAATTCGCGTATTACTTGGCCACCTTACTTAAAGTCAGAGCCCGGATATCTCGCGTATTATTTGGCCACTTTATAACAATTCTTATACTCCTAAGAATTCGCGCATTACTTGGCCACTCTTTTCAGGACAGGCTTCGTCTAACTCGCGTATTACTTGGCCACTTATAAAAATACCTATACTCCTAAGAACTAGCGCATTAATTGGACACTTTACTATAAGTCAGAGTCCGGAAATCTCGCGTATTAGTTGGCCACTTTATAACAATTCTTATACTCCATTGAACTCGCGCATTACTCGATCACCTTACTTACAGTCAGAGTCCGGAAATCTCGCGTATTACTTGGCCACTTTAGAAAAATTCTTATACTCCTATGAATTCGCGTATTACTTGGACACTCTTTTCAAGACAGACTTCGTTTATCTCGCGTATTACTTGGCCACCTTACTTATAGTCAGAGTTCGGAAATCTCGCGTATTAGTTGGCCACTTTATAACAATTCTAATACTCCTAAGAATTCGCACATTACTTGGCCACTCTTTTCAGGACAGACTTCGTTTAACTCGCGTATTACGAGACCACATATGTATTTATATCAATCCTGTGGCCCATTGATCCTGACCTTACTTAAGGTCAGTGTCCGGAAATCTCGCGTATTACTTGGCCACTTTAGAAAAATTCTTATACTCCTATGAATTCGCGTATTACTTGGCCACTCTTTTCAAGACAGACTTTGTTTAACTCGCGTATTACGAGGCCACTTATGTATTTATATCAGTCCTGTGGTCCATTGAACTCGCGCATTACTTGTCAACTCTTTTCAAGACAGACTTCGTTTATCTCGCGTATTACTAGGCCACCTTACTTAAAGTCAGAGTTCGGAAATCTCGCGTATTAGTTGGCCACTTTATAACAATTCTTATACTCCTAAGAATTCGCGCATTACTTGGCCACTCTTTTCAGGACAGGCTTCGTTTAACTCGCGTATTACGAGACAACTTATGTATTTATATCAGTCTTGTGGCCCATTGAACCTGAACTTACTTAAGGTCAGAGTCCGGAAATCTCGCGTATTACTTGGCCACTTTAGAAAAATTCTTATACTCCTATGAATTCGCGTATTACTTGGCCACTCTTTTCAGGACAGGCTTCGTCTAACTCGCGAATTACTTGGCCACTTTTAAAAATTCTTATACTCCTAAGAACTTGCGCATTACTTGGCCACTTTACTTTGAGTCAGACTACGGAAAACTCGCGTATTAGTAGACCACTTTATAACAATTCTTATACTCCTAAGAATTCGCGCATTAATTGGCCACTCTTTTCAGGACAGGCTTCGTCTAACTCGCGTATTACGAGGCCACTTATGTATTTATATCAGTCATGAGGTCCATTGAACTCGCGCATTACTTGATCACCTTACTAAAAGTCAGAGTCCGGAAATCTCGCGTATTATTTGGCCACTTTATAAAAATTCTTATACTCCTATGAATTCGCGTATTACTTGGCCACTTTACTTTAAGTCAGAGTTCGGAAATCTCGCGTATTATTTGGCCACTTTATAACAATTCTTATACTCCTAAGAATTCGCGCATTACTTGGCCACTCTTTTCAGGACAGGCTTCGTCTAACTCGCGTATTACTTGGCCACTTATAAAAATTCCTATACTCCTAAGAACTCGCGCATTACTTGGCCACTTTACTTTAAGTCAGAGTCCGGAAATCTCGCGTATTAGTTGGCCACTTTATAACAATTCTTATACTCCTAAGAATTCGCGCATTACTTGGCCACCTTATTTAAAGTCAGAGTCCGGAAATCTCGAGTATTACTTGGCCACATTACAAAAATTCTTATTCTCCGATGAATTCGCGTATTACTTGGCCACTCTTTTCAAGACTGACTTTGTTTAACTCGCGTATTATGAGGCCACTTATGTATTTATATCAGTCCTGTGGTCCATTGAACTCGCGCATTACTTGGCCACTCTTTTCAAGACAGACTTCGTTTATCTCGCGTATTACTTGGCCACCTTACTTTAAGTCAGAGTTCGGAAATCTCGCGTATTAGTTGGCCACTTTATAACAATTCTTATACTCCATTGAACTCGCGCATTACTTGGTCACCTTACTTTAGGTCAGAGTCCGGAAATCTCGCGTATTACTTGGCCACTTTAGAAAAATTCTTATACTCCTATGAATTCGCGTATTACTTGGCCACTCTTTTCAAGACAGACATCGTTTATCGCGCGTATTACTTAGCCACTTATAAAAATTCTTATACTCCTAAGAACTAGCGCATTACTTGGCCACTTTACTATAAGTCAGAGTCCGGAAATCTCGCGTATTAGTTGGCCACTTTATAACAATTCTTATACTCCATTGAACTCGCGCATTACTCGATCACCTTACTTACAGTCAGAGTCCGGAAATCTCGCGTATTACTTGGCCACTTTAGAAAAATTCTTATACTCCTATGAATTCGCGTATTACTTGGACACTCTTTTCAAGACAGACTTCGTTTATCGCGCGTATTACTTAGCCACCTTACTTAAAGTCAGAGTTCGGAAATCTCGCGTATTAGTTGGCCACTTTATAACAATTCTTAGACTCCTAAGAATTCGCGCATTACTTGGCCACTCTTTTCAGCACAGACATCGTTTCACTCGCGTATTACGAGACCACATATGTATTTATATCAATCCTGTGGCCCATTGATCCTGACCTTACTTAAGGTCAGAGTCCGGAAATCTCGAGTATTACTTGGCCACTTTAGAAAAATTCTTATACTCCTATGAATTCGCGTATTACTTGGCCACTCTTTTCAAGACAGACTTTGTTTAACTCGCGTATTACGAGGCCACTTATGTATTTATATCAGTCCTGTTGTCCATTGAACTCGCGCATTACTTGTCGACTCTTTTCAAGACAGACTTCGTTTATCTCGCGTATTACTTGGCCACCTTACTTAAAGTCAGAGTTCGGAAATCTCGCGTATTAGTTGGCCACTTTATAACAATTCTTATACTCCTAAGAATTCGCGCATTACTTGGCCACTCTTTTCAAGACAGGCTTCGTCTAACTCGCGTATTACGAGACCACTTATGTATTTATATCAGTCTTGTGGCCCATTGAACCTGAACTTACTTAAGGTCAGAGTCCGGAAATCTCGCGTATTACTTGGCCACTTTAGAAAAATTCTTATACTCCTATGAATTCGCGTATTACTTGGCCACTCTTTTCAGGACAGGCTTCGTCTAACTCGCGTATTACTTGGCCACTTATAAAAATTCTTATACTCCTAAGAACTCGCGCATTACTTGGCCACTTTACTTTAAGTCAGAGTCCGGAAATCTCGCGTATTAGTTGGCCACTTTATAACAATTCTTATACTCCTAAGAATTCGCGCATCACTTGTCCACTCTTTTCAGGACAGGCTTCGTCTAACTCGCGTATTACGAGGCCACTTATGTATTTATATCAGTCCTGAGGTCCATTGAACTCGCGCATTACATGATCACCTTACTAAAAGTCAGAGTCCGGAAATCTCGCGTATTTGTTGGCCACTTTAGAAAAATTCTTATACTCCTATGAATTCGCGTATTACTTGGCCACCTTACTTTAAGTCAGAGTCCGGAAATCTCGCGTATTATTTGGCCACTTTATAACAATTCTTATACTCCTAAGAATTCGCGCATTACTTGGCCACTCTTTTCAGGACAGGCTTCGTCTAACTCGCGTATTACTTGGCCACTTATAAAAATTCCTATACTCCTAAGAACTCGCGCATTACTTGGCAACTTTACTTTGAGTCAGAGTCCGGAAATCTCGCGTATTAGTTGGCCACTTTATAACAATTCTTATACTCCTAACAATTCGCGCATTACTTGGCCACTCTTTTCAGGACAGGCTTCGTCTAACTCGCGTATTACGAGGCCACTTATGTATTTATATCAGTCATGAGGTCCATTGAACTCGCGCATTACCTGATCACCTTACTAAAAGTCAGAGTCCGGAAATCTCGCGTATTTGTTGGCCACTTTAGAAAAATTCTTATACTCCTATGAATTCGCGTATTACTTTGCCACCTTACTTTAAGTCAGAGTCCGAAAATCTCGCGTATTATTTGGCCACTTTATAACAATTCTTATACTCCTAAGAATTCGCGCATTACTTGGCCACTCTTTTCAGGACAGGCTTCGTTTAACTCGCGTATTACGAGGCCACTTATGTATTTATATCAGTCTTGTGGCCCATTGAACCTGAACTTACTTAAGGTCAGAGTCCGGAAATCTCGCGTATTACTTGGCCACTTGATAACAATACTCTTACTCCTAAGAATACGCGCATTACTTGGCCACTCTTTTTAAGACAGACTGCGTTTAACTCGCGTATTACGTGGCCATTTTACTTTAAGTCAGAGTCCGGAAATCTCGCGTATTAGTTGGCCACTTTATAACAATTCTTATACTCCTTAGAATTCGCGCATTACTTGGCCACTTTAGTTTAAGTCAGAGTCCGAAAATCTCGCGTTTTACTTGGCCACTTTAGAAAAATTCTGATACTACTATGAATTCGCGTATTACTTGGCCACCTTATTTTAAGTCAGAGTCCGAAAATCTCGCGTATTAGTTGGCCACTTTATAACAATTCTTATACTCCTTAGATTTCGCGCATTACTTGGCCACTTTACTTTAAGTCAGAGTCCGGAAATCTCGCGCATTACTTGGCCACTTTACTTTAAGTCAGAGTCCGGAAATCTCGCGTATTAGTTGACCACTTTATAACAATTTTTATACTCCTTAGAATTCGCGCATTACTTGGCCACTCTTTTAAGGACAGGCATCGTCTAACTCGCGTATTACGAGGCCACTTATGTATTTATATCAGTAATGAGGTACATTGAACTCGCGCATTACTCGATCACCTTACTTAAAGTCAGAGTCCGGATATCTCGCGTATTACTTGGCCACCTTAATTAAAGTCAGAGTCCGGAAATCTCGCGTATTACTTGGCGACTTTAGAAAAATTCTTATACTCCTATAAATTCGCGCATTACTTGGCCACTTTACTTTAAGGCAGAGTCCGGAAATCTCGCGCATTACTTGGCCACTTTACTTTTAAGTCCGAGTCCGGAAATCTCGCGTATTAGTTGGCCACTTTATAACAATTCTTATACTCCTAAGAATTCGCGCATTACTTGGCCACTCTTTTCAGGACTGGCTTCGTCTATCTCGCGTATTCCGAGGCCACTTATGTATTTATATCAGTCATGAGGTCCACTGAACTCGCGCATTACTTTATCACATTACAAAAAGTCAGAGTCCGTAAATCTAGCGTATTAATTGGCGACTTTAGAAAAATTCTTATACTCCTATGAATTCGCGTATTACTTGGCCACCTTACTTTAAGTCAGAGTCCTAAAATCTCTCGTATTAGTTGGCCACTTTATAACAATTCTTATACTCCTAAGAATTCGCGCATTACTTGGCCACTCTTTTCAGGACAGGCTTCGTCTAACTCGCGTATTACGAGGACACTTATGTATTTATATCAGTCATGAGGTGCATTGAACTCGCGCATTACTTGATCACCTTACTAAAAGTCAGAGTCCGGATATCTCGCGTATTACTTGGCCACTTTAGAAAAATTCTTATACTCCTATGAATTCGCGTATTACTTTGCCACCTTACTTTAAGTCAGAGTCCGAAAATCTCGCGTATTAGTTGGGCACTTTATAACAATTCTTATACTCCTAACAATTCGAGCATTACTTGGACACTCTTTTCAGGACAGGCTTCGTCTAACTCGCGTATTACTTGGCCACTTATAAAAATTCTTATACTCCTAAGAACTCGCGCATTACTTGGCCACTTTACTTTAAGTCAGAGTCCGGAAATCTCGCGTATTTGTTGGCCACTTTATAACAATTCTTATACTCCTAAGAATTCGCGCATTACTTGGCCACTCTTTTCAGGACAGGCTTAGTCTAACTCGCGTATTACGAGGCCACTTATGTATTTATATCAGTCCTGTCGTCCATTGAACTCGCGCATTACTTGGCCACTCTTTTCAAGACAGACTTCGTTTATCTCGCGTATTACTTGGCCACCTTACTTAAAGTCAGAGTTCGGAAATCTCGCGTATTACTTGGCCACCTTACTTAAAGTCAGAGTCCGGAAATCTCGCGTATTAGTTGGCCACTTTATAACAATTCTTATACTCCTAACAATTCGCGCATTACTTGGCCACTCTTTTCAAGACAGACTTTGTTTAACTCGCGTATTACGAGGCCACTTATGTATTTATATCAGTCCTGTGGTCCATTGAACTCGCGCATTACTTGGCCACTCTTTTCAAGACAGACTTCTTTTATCTCGCGCATTACTTGGCCACTTTACTTTAAGTCAGAGTCCGGAAATCTCGCGTATTAGTTGGCCACTTTATAACAATTCTTATACTCCATTGAACTCGCGCATTACTTGATCACCTTAATTAAAGTCAGAGCCCGGAAATCTCGCGTATTATTTGGCCACTTTAGAAAAATTCTTATACTCCTATGAATTCGCGTATTACTTGGCCACTTTACTTTAAGTCAGAGTCCGGAAATCTCGCGTATTAGTTGTCCACTTTATAACAATTCTTAAACTCCATTGAACTCGCGCATTACTCGATCACCTTACTTAAGGTCAGAGTCCGGAAATCTCGCGTATTACTTGGCCACATTAGAAAAATTCTTATACTCCTATGAATTCGCGTATTACTTGGCCACTCTTTTCAAGACAGACTTTGTTTAACTCGCGTATTATGAGGCCACTCATGTATTTATATCAGTCCTGTGGTCCATTGAACTCGCGCATTACTTGGCCACTCTTTTCAAGACTGACTTCGTTTATCTCGCGTATTACTTGGCCACTTTACTTTAAGTCAGAGTCCGGAAATCTCGCGTATTAGTTGACCACTTTATAACAATTCTTATACTCCATTGAACTCGCGCATTACTCGATTATCTTACTTAAGGTCAGAGTCCGGAAATCTCGCGTATTACTTGGCCACTTTAGTAAAATTCTTATACTCCTATGAATTCGCGTATTACTTGGCCACTCTTTTCAAGACAGACTTTGTTTAACTCGCGTATTACGAGGCCACTTATGTATTTATATCCGTCCTGTTGCCCATTGATCCTGACCTTACTTAAGGTCAGAGTCCGGAAATCTCGAGGACTACTTGGCCACTTTAGAAAAATTCTTATACTCCTATGAATTCGCGTATTACTTGGCCACTCTTTTCAAGACAGACTTTGTTTAACTCGCGTATTACGAGGCCACTCTTTTCAAGACAGACTTCGTTTATCTCGCGTATTACTTGGCCACTTTACTTTAAGTCAGAGTCCGGAAATCTCGCGTATTAGTTGACCACTTTATAACAATTCTTATACTCCATTGAACTCGCGCATTACTCGATCACCTTACTTAAGGTCAGAGTCCGGAAATCTCGCGTATTACTTGGCCACTTTAGAAAAATTCTTATACTCCTATGAATTCGCGTATTACTTGGCCACTCTTTTCAAGACAGACTTTGTTTAACTCGCGTATTATGAGGCCACTCATGTATTTATATCAGTCCTGTGGTCCATTGAACTCGCGCATTACTTGGCCACTCTTTTCAAGACAGACTTCGTTTATCTCGCGCATTACTTGGCCACTTTACTTTAAGTCAGAGTCCGGAAATCTCTCGTATTAGTTGGCCACTTTATAACAATTCTTATACTCCATTGAACTCGCGCATTACTCGATTATCTTACTTAATGTCAGAGTCCGGAAATCTCGCGTATTACTTGGCCACTTTAGAAAAATTCTTATACTCCTATGAATTCGCGTATTACTTGGCCACTCTTTTCAAGACAGACTTTGTTTAACTCGCGTATTACGAGGCCACTTATGTATTTATATCAGTCCTGTGGCCCATTGATCCTGACCTTACTTAAGGTCAGAGTCCGGAAATCTCGCGTATTACTTGGCCACTTTAGAAAAATTCTTATACTCCTATGAATTCGCGTATTACTTGGCCACTCTTTTCAAGACAGACTTTGTTTAACTCGCGTATTACGAAGCCACCCATGTATTTCTATCAGTCCTGTGGCCCATTGATCCTGACCTTACTTAAGGTCAGAGTCCGGATATCTCGAGGATTACGTTGCCACTTTAGAATAATTCTTTTACTCCTATGAATTCGCGTATTACTTGGCCACTCTTTTCAGGACAGGCTTCGTCTAACTCGCGTATTACGAGGCCACTCTTTTCAAGACAGACTTCGTTTATCTCGCGTATTACTTGGCCACCTTACTTAACGTCAGAGTTCGGAAATCTCGCGTATTAGTTGACCACTTTATAACAATTCTTATACTCCATTGAACTCGCGCATTACTTGATCACCTTACTAGAAGTCAGAGTCCGGAAATCTCGCGTATTACTTGGCCACTTTAGAAAAATTCTTATACTCCTATGAATTCGCGTATTACTTGGCCACCTTACTTTAAGTCAGAGTCCGAAAATCTGGCGTATTAGTTGGCCACTTTATAACAATTCTTATACTCCTAACAATTCGCGCATTACTTGGACACTCTTTTCAGGACAGGATTCGTGTAACTCGCGTATTACTTGGCCACTTATAAAAATTCTTATACTCCTAAGAACTCGCGCATTACTATGCCACTTTACTTTAAGTCAGAGTCCGGAAATCTCGCGTATTAGTTGGCCACTTTATAACAATTCCTATACTCCTTACAATTAGCGCATTACTTGGCCACTCTTTTCAGGACAGGCTTCGTCTAACTCGCGTATTACGAGGCCACTTATGTATTTATATCAGTCCTGGGGTCCATTGAACTCACGCATTACTTGGCCACTCCTTTCAAGACAGACTTCGTTTATCTCGCGTATTACTTGGCCACCTTACTTGAAGTCAGAGTTCGGAAATCTCGCGTATTACTTGGCCACCTTACTTAAAGTCAGAGTCCGGAAATCTCGCGTATTAGTTGGCCACTTTATAACAATTCTTATACTCCTAAGAATTCGCGCATTACTTGGCCACTCTTTTCAAGACAGACTTTGTTTAACTCGCGTATTACGAGGCCACTTATGTATTTATATCAGTCCTGTGGTCCATTGAACTCGCGCATTACTTGGCCACTCTTTTCAAGACAGACTTTTTTTATCTCGCGCATTACTTGGCCACTTTACTTTAAGTCAGAGTCCGGAAATCTCGCGTATTGGTTGGCCACTTTATAACAATTCTTATACTCCTAAGAATTCGTGCATTACTTGGCCACCTTATTTAAAGTCAGAGTCCGGAAATCTCGAGTATTACTTGGCCACTTTAGAAAAATTCTTATACTCCTAAGAATTCGCGCATTACTTGGCCACTCTTTTCAAGACAGACTTTGTTTAACTCGCGTATTACGAGGCCACTTATGTATTTATATCAGTCCTGTTGTCCATTGAACTCGCGCATTACTTGTCCACTCTTTTCAAGACAGACTTCGTTTATCTCGCGTATTACTTGGCCACTTTACTTTAAGTCAGAGTCCGGAAATCTCGCGTATTAGTTGGCCACTTCATAACAATTCTTATACTCCATTGAACTCGCGCATTACTCGATCACCTTACTTAAGGTCAGAGTCCGGAAATCTCGCGTATTACTTGGCCACTTTAGAAAAATTCTTATACTCCTATGAATTCGCGTATTACTTGGCCACTCTTTTCAAGACAGACTTCGTTTATCTCGCGTATTACTTGGCCACTTATAAAAATTCTTATACTCCTAAGAACTAGCGCATTACTCGATCACCTTACTTACAGTCAGAGTCCGGAAATCTCGCGTATTAGTTGGCCACTTTATAACAATTCTTATACTCCATTGAACTCGCGCATTACTCGATCACCATACTTACAGTCAGAGTCCGGAAATCTCGCGTATTACTTGGCCACTTTAGAAAAATTCTTATACTCCTATGAATTCGCGTATTACTTGGACACTCTTTTCAAGACAGACTTCGTTTATCTCGCGTATTACTTGGCCACCTTACTTATAGTCAGAGTTCGGAAATCTCGCGTATTAGTTGGCCACATTATAACAATTCTAATACTCCTAAGAATTCGCGCATTACTTGGCCACTCTTTTCAGGACAGACTTCGTTTAACTCGCGTATTACGAGACCACATATGTATTTATATCAATCCTGTGGCCCATTGATCCTGACCTTACTTAAGGTCAGAGTCCGGAAATCTCGCGTATTACTTGGCCACTTTAGAAAAATTCTTATACTCCTATGAATTCGCGTATTACTTGGCCACTCTTTTCAGGACAGGCTTCGTCTAACTCGCGAATTACTTGGCCACTTTTAAAAATTCTTATACTCCTAAGAACTCGCGCATTACTTGGCCACTTTACTTTGAGTCAGAGTCCGGAAATCTCGCGTATTAGTTGGCCACTTTATAACAATTCTTATACTCCTTACAATTAGCGCAGTACTTGGCCACTCTTTTCAGGACAGGCTTCGTCTAACTCGCGTATTACGAGGCCACTTATGTATTTATATCAGTCCTGTGGTCCATTGAACTCGCGCATTACTTGTCCACTCTTTTCAAGACAGACTTCGTTTATCTCGCGTATTACGAGGCCACCTTACTTAAAGTCAGAGTACGGAAATCTCGCGTATTAGTTGGCCACTTTATAACAATTCTTATACTCCAAAGAATTCGCACATTACTTGGCCATTCTTTTCAGGACAGACTTCGTTTAACTCGCGTATTACGAGACCACTTATGTATTTATATCAGTCTTGTGGCCCATTGAACCTGAACTTACTTAAGGTCAGAGTCCGGAAATCTCGCGTATTACTTGGCCACTTTAGAAAAATTCTTATACTCCTATGAATTCGCGTATTACTTGGCCACTCTTTTCAGGACAGGCTTCGTCTAACTCGCGAATTACTTGGCCACTTTTAAAAATTCTTATACTCCTAAGAACTCGCGCATTACTTGGCCACCTTACTTTGAGTCAGAGTCCGGAAATCTCTCGTATTAGTTGGCCACTTTATAACAATTCTTATACTCCTAAGAATTCGCGCATTATTTGGCCACTGTTTTCAGGACAGGCTTCGTCTAACTCGCGTATTACGAGGCCACTTATGTATTTATATCAGTCATGAGGTGCATTGAACTCGCGCATTACTTGATCACCTTACTAAAAGTCAGAGTCCGGAAATCTCGCGTATTACTTGGCCACTTTAGAAAAATTCTTATACTCCTATGAATTCGCGTATTACTTTGCCACTCTTTTCAAGACAGACTTTGTTTAACTCGCGTATTATGAGGCCACTCATGTATTTATATCAGTCCTGTGGTCCATTGAACTCGCGCATTACTTGGCCACTCTTTTCAAGACAGACTTCGTTTATCTCGCGTATTACTTGGCCACTTTACTTTAAGTCAGAGTCCGGAAATCTCGCGTATTAGTTGACCACTTTATAACAATTCTTATACTCCATTGAACTCGCGCATTACTCGATCACCTTACTTAAGGTCAGAGTCCGGAAATCTCGCGTATTACTTGGCCACATTAGAAAAATTCTTATACTCCTATGAATTCGCGTATTACTTGGCCACTCTTTTCAAGACAGACTTTGTTTAACTCGCGTATTACGAGGCCACTTATGTATTTATATCAGTCCTGTGGTCCATTGAACTCGCGCATTACTTGGCCACTCTTTTCAAGACAGACTTCGTTTATCTCGCGTATTACTTGGCCACTTTACTTTCAGTCAGAGTCCGGAAATCTCGCGTATTAGTTGACCACTTTATAACAATTCTTATACTCCATTGAACTCGCGCATTACTCGATTATCTTACTTAAGGTCAGAGTCCGGAAATCTCGCGTATTACTTGGCGACTTTAGAAAAATTCTTATACTCCTATGAATTCGCGAATTACTTGGCCACCTTACTTTAAGTCAGAGTCCGGAAATCTCGCGTATTAGTTGACCACTTTATAACAATTTTTATACTCCATTGAACTCGCGCATTACTCGATTATCTTACTTAAGGTCAGAGTCCGGAAATCTCGCGTATTACTTGGCCACTTTAGAAAAATTCTTATACTCCTATGAATTCGCGCATTACTTGGCCACTCTTTTCAAGACTGACTTTGTTTAACTCGCGTATTACGAGGCCACTCATGTATTTATATCAGTCCTGTGGCCCATTGATCCTGACCTTACTTAAGGTCAGAGTCCGGAAATCTCGCGCATTACTTGGCCACTTTATATATAAAAATTCTTATACTCCTAAGAATTCGCGCATTACTTGGCCACTCTTTTCAGGACAGGCTTCGTCTAACTCGCGTATTACGAGGCCACTCTTTTCAAGACAGACTTCGTTTATCTCGCGTATTACTTGGCCACTTTACTTTAAGTCAGAGTCCGGAAATCTCGCGTATTAGTTGACCACTTTATAACAATTCTTATACTCCATTGAACTCGCGCATTACTCGATCACCTTACTTAAGGTCAGAGTCCGGAAATCTCGCGTATTACTTGGCCCCTTTTTAAAAATTCTTTTCCTCCCATGAATTCGCGTATTACTTGGCCACTCTTTTCAAGACAGACTTCGTTTACCTCGCGTATTACTTGGCCACTTATAAAAATTCTTATACTCCTAAGAACTAGCGCATTACTTGGCCACTTTACTATAAGTCAGAGTCCGGAAATCTCGCGTATTAGTTGGCCACTTTATAACAATTCTTATACTCCATTGAACTCGCGCATTACTCGATCACCTTACTTACAGTCAGAGTCCGGAAATCTCGCGTATTACTTGGCGACTTTAGAAAAATTCTTATACTCCTATGAATTCGCGTATTACTTGGCCACCTTACTTTAAGTCAGAGTCCGAAAATCTGGCGTATTATTTGGCCACTTTATAACAATTCTTATACTCCTAACAATTCGCGCATTACTTGGACACTCTTTTCCAGACAGACTTCGTTTAACTCGCGTATTACTTGGCCACTTATAAAAATTCTTATACTCCTAAGAACTTGCGCATTACTTGGCCACTTTACTTTAAGTCAGAGTCCGGAAATCTCGCGTATTTGTTGGCCACTTTATAACAATTCTTATACTCCTTACAATTAGCGCATTACTTGGCCACTCTTTTTCAGGACAGGCTTCGTCTAACTCGCGTATTGCGAGGCCACTTATGTATTTATATCAGTCCTGTTGTCCATTTTACTAACTCATTACTTGTCCACTCTTTTCAATACAGAGTTCGTTTATATCGCTAATTACTTGGCCACCTTACTTAAAGTCAGAGTACGGAAATCTCGCGTATTACTTGGCCACATTACTTAAAGTCAGAGTCCGGAAATCTCGCGTATTAGTTGGCCACTTTATAACAATTCTTATACTCCTAAGAATTCGCGCATTACTTGGCCACTCTTTTCAAGACAGACTTTGTTTAACTCGCGTATTACGAGGCCACTTATGTATTTATATCAGTCCTGTGGTCCATTGAACTCGCGCATTACTTGGCCACTCTTTTCAAGACAGACTTCGTTTATCTCGCGCATTACTTGGCCACTTTACTTTAAGTCAGAGTCCGGAAATCTCGCGTATTAGTTGGCCACTTTATAACAATTCTTATACTCCTTAGAATTCGTTCATTACTTGGCCACCTTATTTAAAGTCAGAGTCCGGAAATCTCGCGTATTACTTGGCCACATTAGAAAAATTCTTATACTCCTATGAATTCGCGTATTACTTGGCCACTCTTTTCAAGACAGACTTTGTTTAACTCGCGTATTATGAGGCCACTCATGTATTTATATCAGTCCTGTGGTCCATTGAACTCGCGCATTACTTGGCCACTCTTTTCAAGACAGACTTCGTTTATCTCGCGTATTACTTGGCCACTTTACTTTAAGTCAGAGTCCGGAAATCTCGCGTATTAGTTGACCACTTTATAACAATTCTTATACTCCATTGAACTCGCGCATTACTCGATCACCTTACTTAAGGTCAGAGTCCGGAAATCTCGCGTATTACTTGGCCACTTTAGAAAAATTCTTATACTCCTATGAATTCGCGTATTACTTGGCCACTCTTTTCAAGACAGACTTCGTTTACCTCGCGTATTACTTGGCCACTTATAAAAATTCTTATACTCCTAAGAACTAGCGCATTACTTGGCCACTTTACTATAAGTCAGAGTCCGGAAATCTCGCGTATTAGTTGGCCACTTTATAACAATTCTTATACTCCATTGAACTCGCGCATTACTCGATCACCTTACTTACAGTCAGAGTCCGGAAATCTCGCGTATTACTTGGCCACTTTAGAAAAATTCTTATACTCCTATGAATTCGCGTATTACTTGGACACTCTTTTCAAGACAGACTTCGTTTATCTCGCGTATTACTTGGCCACCTTACTTATAGTCAGAGTACGGAAATCTCGCGTATTAGTTGGCCACTTTATAACAATTCTAATACTCCTAAGAATTCGCACATTACTTGGCCACTCTTTTCAGGACAGACTTCGTTTAACTCGCGTATTACGAGACCACATATGTATTTATATCAATCCTGTGGCCCATTGATCCTGACCTTACTTAAGGTCAGAGTCCGGAAATCTCACGTATTACTTGGCCACTTTAGAAAAATTCTTATACTCCTATGAATTCGCGTATTACTTGGCCACTCTTTTCAAGACAGACTTTGTTTAACTCGCGTATTACGAGGCCACTTATGTATTTATATCAGTCCTGTTGTCCATTGAACTCGCGCATTACGTGTCAACTCTTTTCAAGACAGACTTCGTTTATCTCGCGTATTACTAGGCCACCTTACTTAATGTCAGAGTTCGGATATCTCGCGTTTTAGTTGGCCACTTTAGAACAATTCTTATACTCCTAAGAATTCGCGCATTACTTGGCCACTCTTTTCAGGACAGACTTAGTATAACTCGCGTATTACGAGGCCACTTATGTATTTCTATCAGTCTTGTGGCCCATTGAACCTGAACTTACTTAAGGTCAGAGTCCGGAAATCTCGCGTATTACTTGGCCACTTTAGAAAAATTCTTATACTCCTATGAATTCGCGTATTACTTGGCCACTCTTTTCAGGACAGGCTTCGTCTAACTCGCGAATTACTTATCCACTTTTAAAAATTCTTATACTCCTAAGAACTCGCGCATTACTTGGCCACTTTACTTTAAGTCAGAGTCCGGAAATCTCGCGTATTAGTTGGCCACTTTATAACAATTCTTATACTCCTAAGAATTCGCGCATTACTTGGCCACTCTTTTCAGGACAGGCTTCGTCTAACTCGCGTATTACGAGGCCACTTATGTATTTATATCAGTCATGAGGTGCATTGAACTCGCGCACTACTTGATCACCTTACTAAAAGTCAGAGTCCGGAAATCTCGCGTATTACTTTGCCACTTTAGAAAAATTCTTATACTCCTATGAATTCGCGTATTACTTGGCCACCTTACTTAAAGTCAGAGTACGGAAATCTCGCGTATCAGTTGGCCACATTATAACAATTCTTATACTCCTAAGAATTCGCACATTACTTGGCCACTCTTTTCAGGACAGACTTCGTCTAACTCGCGTATTACGACGCCACTTATGTATTTATATCAGTCCTGTGGCCCATTGATCCTGACCTTACTTAAGGTCAGAGTCCGGAAATCTCGAGGATTACTTGGCCACTTTAGAAAAATTCTTATACTCCTATGAATTCGCGTATTACTTGGCCACTCTTTTCAAGACAGACTTTGTTTAACTCGCGTATTACGAGGCCACTTATGTATTTATATCAGTCCTGTGGTCCATTGAACTCGCGCTTTACTTGTCCACTCTTTTCAAGACAGACTTCGTTTATCTCGCGTATTACTAGGCCACCTTACTTAAAGTCAGAGTTCGGAAATCTCGCGTATTAGTGGGCCACTTTATAACAATTCTTATACTCCTAAGAATTCGCGCATTACTTGGCCACTCTTTTCAGGACAGACTTCGTTTAACTCGCGTATTACGAGACCACTTATGTATTTATATCAGTCTTGTGGCCCATTGAACCTGAACTTACTTAAGGTCAGAGTCCGGAAATCTCGCGTATTACTTGGCCACTTTAGAAAAATTCTTATACTCCTATGAATTGGCGTATTACTTGGCCACTCTTTTCAGGACAGGCTTCGTCTAACTCGCGAATTACTTATCCACTTTTAAAAATTCTTATACTCCTAAGAACTCGCGCATTACTTGGCCACATTACTTTGAGTCAGAGTCCGGAAATCTCGCGGATTACTTGGCAACTTTATAACAATTCTTATACTCCTAAGAATTCGCGCATTAATTGGCCACTCTTTTCAGGACAGGCTTCGTCTAACTCGCGTATTACGAGGCCACTTATGTATTTATATCAGTCATGAGGTCCATTGAACTCGCGCATTACTTGATCACCTTACTAAAAGTCAGAGTCCGGAAATCTCGCGTATTTGTTGGCCACTTTAGAAAAATTCTTATACTCCTAAGAATTCGCGTATTACTTGGCCACCTTACTTTAAGTCAGAGTCCGGAAATCTCGCGTATTATTTGGCCACTTTATAACAATTCTTATACTCCTAAGAATTCGCGCATTACTTGGCCACTCTTTTCAGGACAGGCTTCGTCTAACTCGCGTATTACTTGGCCACTTATAAAAATTCCTATACTCCTAAGAACTAGCGCATAACTTGGCCACTTTACTTTAAGTCAGAGTCCGGAAATCTCGCGTATTAGTTGGCCACTTTATAACAATTCTTATACTCCATTGAACTCGCGCATTACTCGATCACCTTACTTACAGTCAGAGTCCGGAAAGCTCGCGTATTACTTGGCCACTTTAGAAAAATTCTTATACTCCTATGAATTCGCGTATTACTTGGACACTCTTTTCAAGACAGACTTCGTTTATCTCGCGTATTACTTGGCCACCTTACTTATAGTCAGAGTTCGGAAATCTCGCGTATTAGTTGGCCACTTTATAACAATTCTAATACTCCTAGGAATTCGCACATTACTTGGCCACTCTTTTCAGGACAGACTTCGTTTAACTCGCGTATTACGAGACCACATATGTATTTATATCAATCCTGTGGCCCATTGATCCTGACCTTACTTAAGGTCAGTGTCCGGAAATCTCGCGTATTACTTGGCCACTTTAGAAAAATTCTTATACTCCTATGAATTCGCGTATTACTTGGCCACTCTTTTCAAGACAGACTTTGTTTAACTCGCGTATTACGAGGCCACTTATGTATTTATATCAGTCCTGTTGTCCATTGAACTCGCGCATTACTTGTCAACTCTTTTCAAGACAGACTTCGTTTATCTCGCGTATTAATTGGCCAGCTTACTTAAAGTCAGAGTTCGGAAATCTCGCGTATTAGTTGGCCACTTTATAACAATTCTTATACTCCTAAGAATTCGCGCATTACTTGGCCACTCTTTTCAGGACAGGCTTCGTTTAACTCGCGTATTACGAGACAACTTATGTATTTATATCAGTCTTGTGGCCCATTGAACCTGAACTTACTTAAGGTCAGAGTCCGGAAATCTCGCGTATTACTTGGCCACTTTAGAAAAATTCTTATACTCCTATGAATTCGCGTATTACTTGGCCACTCTTTTCAGGACAGGCTTCGTCTAACTCGCGAATTACTTGGCCACTTTTAAAAATTCTTATACTCCTAAGAACTCGCGCATTACTTGGCCACTTTACTTTGAGTCAGAGTCCGGAAATCTCGCGTATTAGTTGGCCACTTTATAACAATTCTTATACTCCTAAGAATACGCGCATTAATTGGCCACTCTATTGAGGGCAGGATTCGTCTAACTCGCGTATTACGAGGCCACTTATGTATTTATATCAGTCATGAGGTCCATTGAACTCGCGCATTACTTGATCACCTTACTAAAAGTCAGAGCCCGGAAATCTCGCGTATTATTTGGCCACTTTAGAAAAATTCTTATACTCCTATGAATTCGCGTATTACTTGGCCACTTTACTTTAAGTCAGAGTCCGGAAATCTCGCGTATTATTTGGCCACTTTATAACAATTCTTATACTCCTAAGAATTCGCGCATTACTTGGCCACTCTTTTCAGGACAGGCTTCGTCTAACTCGCGTATTACTTGGCCACTTATAAAAATTCCTATACTCCTAAGAACTCGCGCATTACTTGGCCACTTTACTTTAAGTCAGAGTCCGGAAATCTCGCGTATTAGTTGGCCACTTTATAACAATTCTTATACTCCTTAGAATTCGCGCATTACTTGGCCACCTTATTTAAAGTCAGAGTCCGGAAATCGCGAGTATTACTTGGCCACTTTAGAAAAATTCTTATACTCCTATGAATTCGCGTATTACTTGGCCACTCTTTTCAAGACAGACTTTGTTTAACTCGCGTATTACGAGGCCACTTATGTATTTATATCAGTCCTGTGGTCCATTGAACTCGCGCATTACTTGGCCACTCTTTTCAAGACAGACTTCGTTTATCTCGCGTATTACTTGGCCACTTTACTTTATTCAGAGTCCGGAAATCTCGCGTATTAGTTGGCCACTTCATAACAATTCTTATACTCCATTGAACTCGCGCATTACTCGATCACCTTACTTAAGGTCAGAGTCCGGAAATCTCGCGTATTACTTGGCCACTTTAGAAAAATTCTTATACTCCTAAGAATTCGCGCATCACTTGGCCACTCTTTTCAGGACAGGCTTCGTTTAACTCGCGTATTACTTGGCCATTTATAAAAATTCTTATACTCCTAAGAACTCGCGCATTACTTGGCCACTTTACTTTAAGTCAGATTTCGGAAATCTCGCGTATTAGTTGGCCACTTTATAACAATTCTTATACTCCTAAGAATTCGCGCATTACTCGATCACCTTACTTACAGTCAGAGTCCGGAAATCTCGCGTATTACTTGGCCACTTTAGAAAAATTCTTATACTCCTATGAATTCGCGTGTTACTTGGCCACTCTTTTCAAGACAGACTTCGTTTATCGCGCGTATTACTTAGCCACCTTACTTAAAGTCAGAGTTCGGAAATCTCGCGTATTAGTGGGCCACTTTATAACAATTCTTATACTCCTAAGAATTCGCGCATTACTTGGCCACTCTTTTCAGGACAGACTTCGTTTAACTCGCGTATTACGAGACCACTTATGTATTTATATCAGTCCTGAGGCCCACTGAACCTGACCTTACTTAAGGTCAGAGTCCGGAAATCTCGAGGATTACTTGGCCACTTTAGAAAAATTCTTATACTCCTATGAATTCGCGTATTACTTGGCCACTCTTTTCAAGACAGACTTTGTTTAACTCGCGTATTACGAGGCCACTTATGTATTTATATCAGTCCTGTGGTCCATTGAACTCGCGCATTACTTGTCAACTCTTTTCAAGACAGACTTCGTTTATCTCGCGTATTACTTGGCCACCTTACTTAAAGTCAGAGTCCGGAAATCTCGCGTATTAGTTGGCCACTTCATAACAATTCTTATACTCCTAAGAATTCGCGCATCACTTGGCCACTCTTTTCAGGACAGGCTTCGTTTAACTCGCGTATTACGAGGCCACTTATGTATTTATATCAGTCCTGTGGCCCATTGAACCTGAACTTACTTAAGGTCAGAGTCCGGAAATCTCGCGTATTACTTGGCCACTTTAGAAAAATTCTTATACTCCTATGAATTCGCGTATTACTTGGCCACTCTTTTCAGGACAGGCTTCGTCTAACTCGCGAATTACTTGGCCACTTTTAAAAATTCTTATACTCCTAAGAACTCGCGCATTACTTGGCCACTTTACTTTAAGTCAGAGTTCGGAAATCTCGCGTATTAGTTGGCCACTTTATAACAATTCTTATACTCCTAAGAATTCGCGCATTACTTGGCCACTCTTTTCAGGACAGGCTTCGTCTAACTCGCGTATTACGAGGCCACTTATGTATTTATATCGGTCATGAGGTCCATTGAACTCGCGCATTACTTGATCACCTTACTAAAAGTCAGAGTCCGGAAATCTCGCGTATTTGTTGGCCACTTTAGAAAAATTCTTATACTCCTATGAATTCGCGTATTACTTGTCCACCTTACTTTAAGTCAGAGTCCGGAAATCTCGCGTATTATTTGGCCACTTTATAACAATTCTTATACTCCTAAGAATTCGCGCATTACTTGGCCACTCTTTTCAGGACAGGCTTCGTCTAACTCGCGTATTACTTGGCCACTTATAAAAATTCCTATACTCCTAAGAACTCGCGCATTACTTGGCAACTTTACTTTCAGTCAGAGTCCGGAAATCTCGCGTATTAGTTGGCCACTTTATAACAATTCTTATACTCCTAAGAATTCGCGCATTAATTGGCCACTCTTTTCAGGACAGGCTTCGTCTAACTCGCGTATTACGAGGCCACTTATGTATTTATATCGGTCATGAGGTCCATTGAACTCGCGCATTACTTGATCACCTTACTAAAAGTCAGAGTCCGGAAATCTCGCGTATTTGTTGGCCACTTTAGAAAAATTCTTATACTCCTATGAATTCGCGTATTACTTGTCCACCTTACTTTAAGTCAGAGTCCGAAAATCTCGCGTATTATTTGGCCACTTTAGAAAAATTCTTATACTCCTAAGAATTCGCGCATTACTTGGCCACTCTTTTCAGGACAGGCTTCGTTTAACTCGCGTATTACGAAGCCACTTATGTATTTATATCAGTCCTGTGGCCCATTGAACCTGACCTTACTTAATGTCAGAGTCCGGAAATCTCGAGTATTACTTGGCCACTTGATAACAATTCTTATACTCCTAACAATTCGCGCATTACTTGGCCACTCTTTTCAGGACAGACTTCGTTTAACTCGCGTATTACTTGGCCATTTTACTTTAAGTCAGAGTCCGGAAATCTCGCGTATTAGTTGGCCACTTTATAACAATTCTTATACTCCTTAGAATTCGCGCATTACTTGGCCACTTTACTTTAAGTCAGAGTCCGAAAATCTCGCGTTTTACTTGGCCACTTTAGAAAAATTCTGATACTACTATGAATTCGCGTATTACTTGGCCACCTTATTTTAAGTCAGAGTCCGAAAATCTCGCGTATTAGTTGGCCACTTTATAACAATTCTTATACTCCTTAGAATTCGCGCATTACTTGGCCACTTTACTTTAAGTCAGAGTCCGGAAATCTCGCGCATTACTTGGCCACTTTACTTTAAGTCAGAGTCCGGAAATCTCGCGTATTAGTTGGCCACTTTATAACAATTCTTATACTCCTTAGAATTCGCGCATTACTTGGCCACTCTTTTCAGGACAGGCTTCGTCTAACTCGCGTATTACGAGGCCACTTATGTATTTATATCATTCATGAGGTCCATTGAACTCGCGCATTACTCGATCACCTTACTTAAAGTCAGAGTCCGGATATCTCGCGTATTACTTGGCCACCTTACTTATAGTCAGAGTTCGGAAATCTCGCGTATTACTTGGCGACTTTAGAAAAATTCTTATACTCCTATAAATTCGCGCATTACTTGGCCACTTTACTTTAAGGCAGAGTCCGGAAATCTCGCGCATTACTTGGCCACTTTACTTTAAGTCAGAGTCCGGAAATCTCGCGTATTAGTTGGCCACTTTATAACAATTCTTATACTCCTAAGAATTCGCGCATTACTTGGCCACTCTTTTCAGGACTGGCTTCGTCTATCTCGCGTATTCCGAGGCCACTTATGTATTTATATCAGTCATGAGGTCCACTGAACTCGCGCATTACTTGATCACCTTACAAAAAGTCAGAGTCCGGAAATCTCGCGTATTACTTTGCCACATTAGAACAATTCTTATACTCCTATGAATTCGCGTATTACTTGGCCACCTTACTTTAAGTCAGAGTCCGAAAATCTCGCGTATTAGTTGGCCACTTTATAACAATTCTTATACTCCTAAGAATTCGCGCATTACTTGGCCACTCTTTTCAGGACAGGCTTCGTCTAACTCGCGTATTACGAGGCCACTTATGTATTTATATCAGTCATGAGGTGCATTGAACTCGCGCATTACTTGATCACCTTACTAAAAGTCAGAGTCCGGATATCTCGCGTATTACTTGGCCACTTTAGAAAAATTCTTATACTCCTATGAATTCGCGTATTACTTTGCCACCTTACTTTAAGTCAGAGTCCGAAAATCTGGCGTATTAGTTGGCCACTTTATAACAATTCTTATACTCCTAACAATTCGCGCATTACTTGGACACTCTTTTCAGGACAGGCTTCGTCTAACTCGCGTATTACTTGGCCACTTATAAAAATTCTTATACTCCTAAGAACTCGCGCATTACTTGGCCACTTTACTTTAAGTCAGAGTCCGGAAATCTCGCGTATTTGTTGGCCACTTTATAACAATTCTTATACTCCTTACAATTAGCGCATTACTTGGCCACTCATTTCAGGACAGGCTTCGTCTATCTCGCGTATTACGAGGCCACTTATGTATTTATATCAGTCCTGTGGTCCATTGAACTCGCGCATTACTTGGCCACTCTTTTCAAGACAGACTTCGTTTATCTCGCGTATTACTTGGCCACCTTACTTGAAGTCAGAGTTCGGAAATCTCGCGTATTACTTGGCCACCTTACTTAAAGTCAGAGTCCGAAAATCTCGCGTATTAGTTGGCCACTTTATAACAATTCTTATACTCCTAACAATTCGCGCATTACTTGGACACTCTTTTCAAGACAGACTTTGTTTAACTCGCGTATTACGAGGCCACTTATGTATTTATATCAGTCCTGTGGTCCATTGAACTCGCGCATTACTTGGCCACTCTTTTCAAGACAGACTTCTTTTATCTCGCGCATTTCTTGGCCACTTTACTTTAAGTCAGGGTCCGGAAATATCGCGTATTAGTTGGCCACTTCATAACAATTCTTATACTCCTAAGAATTCGCGCATTACTTGGCCACCTTATTTAAAGTCAGAGTCCGGAAATCTCGAGTATTACTTTGCCACTTTAGAAAAATTCTTATACTCCTATGAATTCGCGTATTACTTGGCCACTCTTTTCAAGACAGACTTCGTTTAACTAGCGTATTACGAGGACACTTATGTATTTATATCAGTCCTGTGGTCCATTGATCTCGCGCATTACTTGGCCACTCTTTTCAAGACAGACTTCGTTTATCTCGCGTATTACTTGGCCACTTTACTTTATTCAGAGTCCGGAAATCTCGCGTATTAGTTGGCCACTTCATAACAATTCTTATACTCCATTGAACTCGCGCATTACTCGATCACCTTACTAAAGGTCAGAGTCCGGAAATCTCGCGTATTACTTGGCCACTTTAGAAAAATTCTTATACTCCTATGAATTCGCGTATTACTTGGCCACTCTTTTCAAGACAGACTTCGTTTATCGCGCGTATTACTTAGCCACTTATAAAAATTCTTATACTCCTAAGAACTAGCGCATTACTCGATCACCTTACTTACAGTCAGAGTCCGGAAATCTCGCGTATTAGTTGGCCACTTTATAACAATTCTTATACTCCATTGAACTCGCGCATTACTCGATCACCTTACTTACAGTCAGAGTCCGGAAATCTCGCGTATTACTTGGCCACTTTAGAAAAATTCTTATACTCCTATGAATTCGCGTATTACTTGGACACTCTTTTCAAGACAGACTTCGTTTATCTCGCGTATTACTTGGCCACCTTACTTATAGTCAGAGTTCGGAAATCTCGCGTATTAGTTGGCCACTTTATAACAATTCTAATACTCCTAAGAATTCGCGCATTACTTGGCCACTCTTTTCAGGACAGACTTCGTTTAACTCGCGTATTACGAGACCACATATGTATTTATATCAATCCTGTGGCCCATTGATCCTGACCTTACTTAAGGTCAGAGTCCGGAAATCTCGCGTATTACTTGGCCACTTTAGAAAAATTCTTATACTCCTATGAATTCGCGTATTACTTGGCCACTCTTTTCAGGACAGGCTTCGTCTAACTCGCGAATTACTTGGCCACTTTTAAAAATTCTTATAATCCTAAGAACTCGCGCATTACTTGGCCACTTTACTTTGAGTCAGAGTCCGGAAATCTCGCGTATTAGTTGGCCACTTTATAACAATTCTTATACTCCTTACAATTAGCGCATCACTTGGCCACTCTTTTCAGGACAGGCTTCGTCTAACTCGCGTATTACGAGGCCACTTATGTATTTATATCAGTCCTGTGGTCCATTGAACTCGCGCATTACTTGTCCACTCTTTTCAAGACAGACTTCGTTTATCTCGCGTATTACGAGGCCACCTTACTTAAAGTCAGAGTACGGAAATCTCGCGTATTAGTTGGCCACTTTATAACAATTCTTATACTCCTAAGAATTCGCGCATTACTTGGCCACTCTTTTCAGGACAGACTTCGTTTAACTCGCGTATTACGAGACAACTTATTTATTTATATCAGTCTTGTGGCCCATTGAACCTGAACTTACTTAAGGTCAGAGTCCGGAAATCTCGCGTATTACTTGGCCACTTTAGAAAAATTCTTATACTCCTATGAATTCGCGTATTACTTGGCCACTCTTTTCAGGACAGGCTTCGTCTAACTCGCGAATTACTTGGCCACTTTTAAAAATTCTTATACTCCTAAGAACTCGCGCATTACTTGGCCACTTTACTTTGAGTCAGAGTCCGAAAATCTCGCGTATTATTTGGCCACTTTATAACAATTCTTATACTCCTTACAATTCGCGCATTACTTGGCCACTCTTTTCAGGACAGGCTTCGTCTAACTCGCGTATTACGAGGCCACTTATGTATTTATATCAGTCCTGTGGTCCATTGAACTCGCGCATTACTTGTCCACTCTTTTCAAGACAGACTTCGTTTATCTCGCGTATTACGAGGCCACCTTACTTAAAGTCAGAGTACGGAAATCTCGCGTATTAGTTGGCCACTTTATAACAATTCTTATACTCCTAAGAATTCGCGCATTACTTGGCCACTCTTTTCAGGACAGGCTTCGTTTAACTCGCGTATTACGAGACCACTTATTTATTTATATCAGTCTTGTGGCCCATTGAACCTGAACTTACTTAAGGTCAGAGTCCGGAAATCTCGCGTATTACTTGGCCACTTTAGAAAAATTCTTATACTCCTATGAATTCGCGTATTACTTGGCCACTCTTTTCAGGACAGGCTTCGTCTAACTCGCGAATTACTTGGCCACTTTTAAAAATTCTTATACTCCTAAGAACTCGCGCATTACTTGGCCACTTTACTTTGAGTCAGAGTCCGAAAATCTCGCGTATAAGTTGGCCACTTTATAACAATTCTTATACTCCTAAGAATTCGCGCATTAATTGGCCACTCTTTTCAGGACAGGCTTCGTCTAACTCGCGTATTACGAGGCCACTTATGTATTTATATCAGTCATGAGGTGCATTGAACTCGCGCATTACTTGATCACCTTACTAAAAGTCAGAGTCCGGAAATCTCGCGTATTACTTGGCCACTTTAGAAAAATTCTTATACTCCTATGAATTCGCGTATTACTTGGCCACTCTTTTCAAGACAGACTTTGTTTAACTCGCGTATTATGAGGCCACTCATGTATTTATATCAGTCCTGTGGTCCATTGAACTCGCGCATTACTTGGCCACTCTTTTCAAGACAGACTTCGTTTATCTCGCGTATTACTTGGCCACTTTACTTTAAGTCAGAGTCCGGAAATCTCGCGTATTAGTTGACCACTTTATAACAATTCTTATACTCCATTGAACTCGCGCATTACTCGATCACCTTACTTAAGGTCAGAGTCCGGAAATCTCGCGTATTACTTGGCCACTTTAGAAAAATTCTTATACTCCTATGAATTCGCGTATTACTTGGCCACTCTTTTCAAGACAGACTTTGTTTAACTCGCGTATTACGAGGCCACTTATGTATTTATATCAGTCCTGTGGTCCATTGAACTCGCGCATTACTTGGCCACTCTTTTCAAGACAGACTTCGTTTATCTCGCGTATTAGTTGGCCACTTTACTTGAAGTCAGAGTCCGGAAATCTCGCGTATTAGTTGACCACTTTATAACAATTCTTATACTCCATTGAACTCGCGCATTACTCGATCACCTTACATAAGGTCAGAGTCCGGAAATCTCGCGTATTACTTGGCCACTTTAGAAAAATTCTTATACTCCTATGAATTCGCGTATTACTTGGCCACTCTTTTCAAGACAGACATCGTTTACCTCGCGTATTACTTGGCCACTTATAAAAATTCTTATACTCCTAAGAACTAGCGCATTACTTGGCCACTTTACTATAAGTCAGAGTCCGGAAATCTCGCGTATTAGTTGGCCACTTTATAACAATTCTTATACTCCATTGAACTCGCGCATTACTCGATCACCTTACTTCCAGTCAGAGTCCGGAAATCTCGCGTATTACTTGGCCACTTTAGAAAAATTCTTATACTCCTATGAATTCGCGTATTACTTGGACACTCTTTTCAAGACAGACTTCGTTTATCTCGCGTATTACTTGGCCACCTTACTTATAGTCAGAGTTCGGAAATCTCGCGTATTAGTTGGCCACTTTATAACAATTCTAATACTCCTAAGAATTCGCACATTACCTGGCCACTCTTTTCAGGACAGACTTCGTTTAACTCGCGTATTACGAGACCACATATGTATTTATATCAATCCTGTGGCCCATTGATCCTGACCTTACTTAAGGTCAGAGTCCGGAAATCTCACGTATTACTTGGCCACTTTAGAAAAATTCTTATACTCCTATGAATTCGCGTATTACTTGGCCACTCTTTTCAAGACAGACTTTGTTTAACTCGCGTATTACGAGGCCACTTATGTATTTATATCAGTCCTGTTGTCCATTGAACTCGCGCATTACTTGTCGACTCTTTTCAAGACAGACTTCGTTTATCTCGCGCATTACTAGGCCACCTTACTTAAAGTCAGAGTTCGGAAATCTCGCGTATTAGTTGGCCACTTTATAACAATTCTTATACTCCTAAGAATTCGCGCATTACTTGGCCACTCTTTTCAGGACAGGCTTCGTCTAACTCGCGTATTACGAGGCCACTTATGTATTTATATCAGTCCTGTGGTCCATTGAACCTGACCTTACTTAAGGTCAGAGTCCGGAAATCTCGCGTATTACTTGGCCACTTTAGAAAAATTCTTATACTCCTATGAATTCGCGTATTACTTGGCCACTCTTTTCAGGACAGGCTTCGTCTAACTCGCGAATTACTTATCCACTTTTAAAAATACATATACTCTTATGAACTCGCGTATTACGTGGCCACTTTACTTTAAGTCAGAGTCCGGAAATCTCGCGTATTAGTGGGCCACTTTATAACAATTCTTATACTCCTAAGAATTCGCGCATTAATTGGCCACTCTTTTAAGGACAGGCTTCGTCTAACTCGCGTATTACGAGGCCACTTATGTATTTATATCAGTCATGAGGTCCACTCAACTCGCGCATTACTTGTCACCTTACTAAAAGTCAGAGTCCGGAAATCTCGCGTATTTGTTGGCCACTTTAGAAAAATTCTTATACTCCTATGAATTCGCGTATTACTTGGCCACATTACTTTCAGTCAGAGTCCGGAAATCTCGCGTATTATTTGGCCACTTTATAACAATTCTTATACTCCTAAGAATTCGCGCATTACTTGGCCACTCTTTTCAGGACAGGCTTCGTCTAACTCGCGTATTACTTGGCCACTTATAAAAATTCTTATACTCCTAAGAACTCGCGCATTACTTGGCCACTTTACTTTAAGTCAGAGTCCGGAAATCTCGCGTATTAGTTGGCCACTTTATAACAATTCTTATACTCCATTGAACTCGCGCATTACTCGATCACCTTACTTACAGTCAGAGTCCGGAAATCTCGCGTATTACTTGGCCACTTTAGAAAAATTCTTATACTCCTATGAATTCGCGTATTACTTGGACACTCTTTTCAAGACAGACTTCGTTTATCTCGCGTATTACTTGGCCACCTTACTTATAGTCAGAGTTCGGAAATCTCGCGTATTAGTTGGCCACTTTATAACAATTCTAATACTCCTAAGAATTCGCACATTACTTGGCCACTCTTTTCAGGACAGACTTCGTTTAACTCGCGTATTACGAGACCACATATGTATTTATATCAATCCTGTGGCCCATTGATCCTGACCTTACTTAAGGTCAGTGTCCGGAAATCTCTCGTATTACTTGGCCACTTTAGAAAAATTCTTATACTCCTATGAATTCGCGTATTACTTGGCCACTCTTTTCAAGACAGACTTTGTTTAACTCGCGTATTACGAGGCCACTTATGTATTTATATCAGTCCTGTTGTCCATTGAACTCGCGCATTACTTGTCCACTCTTTTCAAGACAGACTTCGTTTATCTCGCGTATTACTAGGCCACCTTACTTAAAGTCAGAGTTCGGAAATCTCGCGTATTAGTGGGCCACTTTATAACAATTCTTATACTCCTAAGAATTCGCGCATTACTTGGCCACTCTTTTCAGGACAGACTTCGTTTAACTCGCGTATTACGAGACCACTTATGTATTTATATCAGTCTTGTGGCCCATTGAACCTGAACTTACTTAAGGTCAGAGTCCGGAAATCTCGCGTATTACTTGGCCACTTTAGAAAAATTCTTATACTCCTATGAATTCGCGTATTACTTGGCCACTCTTTTCAGGACAGGCTTCGTCTAACTCGCGAATTACTTGGCCACTTTTAAAAATTCTTATACTCCTAAGAACTCGCGCATTACTTGGCCACTTTACTTTGAGTCAGAGTCCGGAAATCTCGCGTATTAGTTGGCCACTTTATAACAATTCTTATACTCCTAAGAATTCGCGCATTAATTGGCCACTCTTTTCAGGACAGGCTTCGTCTAACTCGCGTATTACGAGGCCACTTATGTATTTATATCAGTCATGAGGTCCATTGAACTCGCGCATTACTTGATCACCTTACTAAAAGTCAGAGTCCGGAAATCTCGCGTATTTGTTGGCCACTTTAGAAAAATTCTTATACTCCTATGAATTCGCGTATTACTTGGCCACCTTACTTTAAGTCAGAGTTCGGAAATCTCGCGTATTATTTGGCCACTTTATAACAATTCTTATACTCCTAAGAATTCGCGCATTACTTGGCCACTCTTTTCAGGACAGGCTTCGTCTAACTCGCGTATTACTTGGCCACTTATAAAAATTCTTATACTCCTAAGAACTCGCGCATTACTTGGCCACTTTACTTTAAGTCAGAGTCCGGAAATCTCGCGTATTAGTTGGCCACTTTATAACAATTCTTACTCCTAAGAATACGCGCATTACTTGGCAACCTTATTTAAAGTCAGAGTCCGGAAATCTCCCGTATTACTTGGCCACATTAGAAAAATTCTTATACTCCTATGAATTCGCGTATTACTTGGCTACTCTTTTCAAGACAGACTTTGTTTAACTCGCGTATTATGAGGCCACTCATGTATTTAAATCAGTCCTGTCGTCCATTGAACTCGCGCATTACTTGGCCACTCTTTTCAAGACAGACTTCGTTTATCTCGCGTATTACTTGGCCACTTTACTTTAAGTCAGAGTCCGGAAATCTCGCGTATTAGTTGACCACTTTATAACAATTCTTATACTCCATTGAACTCGCGCATTACTCGATCACCTTACTTAAGGTCAGAGTCCGGAAATCTCGCGTATTACTTGGCCACTTTAGAAAAATTCTTATACTCCTATGAATTCGCGTATTACTTGGCCACTCTTTTCAAGACAGACTTTGTTTAACTCGCGTATTATGAGGCCACTCATGTATTTATATCAGTCCTGTGGTCCATTGAACTCGCGTATTACTTGGCCACTCTTTTCAAGACAGACTTCGTTTACCTCGCGTATTACTTGGCCACTTATAAAAATTCTTATACTCCTAAGAACTAGCGCATTACTTGGCCACTTTACTATAAGTCAGAGTCCGGAAATCTCGCGTATTAGTTGGCCACTTTATAACAATTCTTATACTCCATTGAACTCGCGCATTACTCGATCACCTTACTTACAGTCAGAGTCCGGAAATCTCGCGTATTACTTGGCCACTTTAGAAAAATTCTTATACTCCTATGAATTCGCGTATTACTTGGACACTCTTTTCAAGACAGACTTCGTTTATCTCGCGTATTACTTGGCCACCTTACTTATAGTCAGAGTTCGGAAATCTCGCGTATTAGTTGGCCACTTTATAACAATTCTAATACTCCTAAGAATTCGCGCATTACTTGGCCACTCTTTTCAGGACAGACTTCGTTTAACTCGCGTATTACGAGACCACATATGTATTTATATCAATCCTGTGGCCCATTGATCCTGACCTTACTTAAGGTCAGAGTCCGGAAATCTCGAGTATTACTTGGCCACTTTAGAAAAATTCTTATACTCCTATGAATTCGCGTATTACTTGGCCACTCTTTTCAAGACAGACTTTGTTTAACTCGCGTATTACGAGGCCACTTATGTATTTATATCAGTCCTGTTGTCCATTGAACTCGCGCATTACTTGTCCACTCTTTTCAAGACAGACTTCGTTTATCTCGCGTATTACTTGGCCACCTTACTTAAAGTCAGAGTTCGGAAATCTCGCGTATTAGTTGGCCACTTTATAACAATTCTTATACTCCTAAGAATTCGCGCATTACTTGGCCACTCTTTTCAGGACAGGCTTCGTCTAACTCGCGTATTACGAGGCCACTTATGTATTTATATCAGTCATGAGGTCCATTGAACTTGCGCATTACTTGATCACCTTACTTTAAGTCAGAGTCCGAAAATCTCGCGTATTAGTTGGCCACGTTATAACAATTCTTATACTCCTAACAATTCGCGCATTACTTGGCCACTCTTTTCAAGACAGACTTCGTTTAACTCGCGTATTACTTGGCCACCTTACTTTAAGTCAGAGTCCGGAAATATCGCGTATTAGTTGGCCACTTCATAACAATTCTTATACTCCTAAGAATTCGCGCATTACTTGGCCACTTTACTTTAAGTCAGAGTTCGGAAATCTCGCGTATTAGTTGGCCACTTTAGAAAAATTCTGATACTACTATGAATTCGCGTATTACTTGGCCACCTTATTTTAAGTCAGAGTCCGAAAATCTCGCGTATTAGTTGGCCACTTTATAACAATTCTTATACTCCTTAGAATTCACGCATTACTTGGCCACTTTACTTTAAGTCAGAGTCCGGAAATCTCGCGCATTACTTGGCCACTTTACTTTAAGTCAGAGTCCGGAAATCTCGCGTATTAGTTGGCCACATAATAACAATTCTTATACTCCTAAGAATTCGCGCATTACTTGGCCACTCTTTTCAGGACAGGCTTCGTCTAACTCGCGTATTACGAGGCCACTTATGTATTTATATCATTCATGAGGTCCATTGAACTCGCGCATTACTTGGCCACTCTTTTCAAGACAGACTTCGTTTATCTCGCGTATTACTTGGCCACTTTACTTTAAGTCAGAGTCCGGAAATCTCGCGTATTAGTTGACCACTTTATAACAATTCTTATACTCCATTGAACTCGCGCATTACTCGATCACCTTACTTAAGGTCAGAGTCCGGAAATCTCGCGTATTACTTGGCCACATTAGAAAAATTCTTATACTCCTATGAATTCGCGTATTACTTGGCCACTCTTTTCAAGACAGACTTTGTTTAACTCGCGTATTATGAGGCCACTCATGTATTTATATCAGTCATCTGGTCCATTGAACTCGCGCATTACTTGGCCACTCTTTTCAAGACAGACTTCGTTTATCTCGCGTATTACTTGGCCACTTTACTTGAAGTCAGAGTCCGGAAATCTCGCGTATTAGTTGACCACTTTATAACAATTCTTATACTCCATTGAACTCGCGCATTACTCGATCACCTTACTTAAGGTCAGAGTCCGGAAATCTCGCGTATTACTTGGCCACTTTAGAAAAATTCTTATACTCCTATGAATTCGCGTATTACTTGGCCACTCTTTTCAAGACAGACTTTGTTTACCTCGCGTATTACGTGGCCACTTATAAAAATTCTTACACTCCTAAGAACTCGCGCATTACTTGGCCACTTTACTTTAAGTCAGAGTCCGGAAATCTCGCGTATTAGTTGGCCACTTTATAACAATTCTTATACTCCATTGAACTCGCGCATTACTCGATCACCTTACTTACAGTCAGAGTCCGGAAATCTCGCGTATTACTTGGCCACTTTAGAAAAATTCTTATACTCCTATGAATTCGCGTATTACTTGGACACTCTTTTCAAGACAGACTTCGTTTATCTCGCGTATTACTTGGCCACCTTACTTATAGTCAGAGTTCGGAAATCTCGCGTATTAGTTGGCCACTTTATAACAATTCTAATACTCCTAAGAATTCGCACATTACTTGGCCACTCTTTTCAGGACAGACTTCGTTTAACTCGCGTATTACGAGACCACATATGTATTTATATCAATCCTGTGGCCCATTGATCCTGACCTTACTTAAGGTCAGAGTCCGGAAATCTCACGTATTACTTGGCCACTTTAGAAAAATTCTTATACTCCTATGAATTCGCGTATTACTTGGCCACTCTTTTCAAGACAGACTTTGTTTAACTCGCGTATTACGAGGCCACTTATGTATTTATATCAGTCCTGTGGTCCATTGAACTCGCGCATTACTTGGCAACTCTTTTCAAGACAGACTTCGTTTATCTCGCGTAGTACTAGGCCACCTTACTTAAAGTCAGAGTTCGGAAATCTCGCGTATTAGTTGGCCACTTTATAACAATTCTTATACTCCTAAGAATTCGCGCATTACTTGGCCACTCTTTTCAGGACAGGCTTCGTTTAACTCGCGTATTACGAGACCACTTATGTATTTATATCAGTCTTGTGGCCCATTGAACCTGAACTTACTTAAGGTCAGAGTCCGGAAATCTCGCGTATTACTTGGCCACTTTAGAAAAATTCTTATACTCCTATGAATTCGCGTATTACTTGGCCACTCTTTTCAGGACAGGCTTCGTCTAACTCGCGAATTACTTATCCACTTTTAAAAATTCTTATACTCCTAAGAACTCGCGCATTACTTGGCCACTTTACTTTGAGTCAGAGTCCGGAAATCTCGCGTATTAGTTGGCCACTTTATAACAATTCTTATACTCCTAACAATTCGCGCATTAATTGGCCACTCTTTTCAGGACAGGCTTCGTCTAACTCGCGTATTACGAGGCTACTTATGTATTTATATCAGTCATGAGGTCCATTGAACTCGGGCATTACTTGATCACCTTACTAAAAGTCAGAGTCCGGAAATCTCGCGTATTTGTTGGCCACTTTAGAAAAATTCTTATACTCCTATGAATTCGCGTATTACTTGGCCACCTTACTTTAAGTCAGAGTTCGGAAATCTCGCGTATTATTTGGCCACTTTATAACAATTCTTATACTCCTAAGAATTCGCGCATTACTTGGCCACTCTTTTCAGGACAGGCTTCGTCTAACTCGCGTATTACTTGGCCACTTATAAAAATTCTTATACTCCTAAGAACTCGCGCATTACTTGGCCACTTTACTATAAGTCAGAGTCCGGAAATCTCGCGTATTAGTTGGCTACTTTATAACAATTCTTATACTCCATTGAACTCGCGCATTACTCGATCACCTTACTTACAGTCAGAGTCCGGAAATCTCGCGTATTACTTGGCCACTTTAGAAAAATTCTTATTCTCCTATGAACTCGCGCATTACTTGGACACTCTTTTCAAGACTGACTTCGTTTATCTCGCGTATTACTTGGCCACCTTACTTATAGTCAGAGTTCGGAAATCTCGCGTATTAGTTGGCCACTTTATAACAATTCTAATACTCCTAGGAATTCGCACATTACTTGGCCACTCTTTTCAGGACAGACTTCGTTTAACTCGCGTATTACGAGACCACATATGTATTTATATCAATCCTGTGGCCCATTGATCCTGACCTTACTTAAGGTCAGTGTCCGGAAATCTCGCGTATTACTTGGCCACTTTAGAAAAATTCTTATACTCCTATGAATTCGCGTATTACTTGGCCACTCTTTTCAAGACAGACTTTGTTTAACTCGCGTATTACGAGGCCACTTATGTATTTATATCAGTCCTGTGGTCCATTGAACTCGCGCATTACTTGTCAACTCTTTTCAAGACAGACTTCGTTTATCTCGCGTATTACTAGGCCACCTTACTTAAAGTCAGAGTTCGGAAATCTCGCGTATTAGTTGGCCACTTTATAACAATTCTTATACTCCTAAGAATTCGCGCATTACTTGGCCACTCTTTTCAAGACTGACTTTGTTTAACTCCCGTATTACGAGGCCACTTATGTATTTATATCAGTCTTGTGGCCCATTGAACCTGAACTTACTTAAGGTCAGAGTCCGGAAATCTCGCGTATTACTTGGCCACTTTAGAAAAATTCTTATACTCCTATGAATTCGCGTATTACTTGGCGACTCTTTTCAGGACAGGCTTCGTCTAACTCGCGTATTACTAGGCCACTTTTAAAAATTCTTATACTCCTAAGAACTCGCGCTTTACTTCGCCACTCTACTTTTAGTCAGAGTCCGGAAATCTCGCGTATTAGTTGGCCACTTTATAACAATTCTTATACTCCTAAGAATTCGCGCATTACTTGGCCACTCTTTTCAGGACAGGCTTCGTCTAACTCGCGTATTACGAGGCCACTTATGTATTTATATCAGTCATGAGGTCCATTGAACTCGCGCATTACTTGATCACCTTACTAAAAGTCAGAGTCCGGAAATCTCGCGTATTTGTTGGCCACTTTAGAAAAATTCTTATACTCCTATGAATTCGCGTATTACTTGGCCACCTTACTTTAAGTCAGAGTTCGGAAATCTCGCGTATTATTTGGCCACTTTATAACAATTCTTATACTCCTAAGAATTCGCGCATTACTTGGCCACTCTTTTCAGGACAGGCTTCGTCTAACTCGCGTATTACTTGGCCACTTATAAAAATTCTTATACTCCTAAGAACTCGCGCATTACTTGGCCACTTTACTTTAAGTCAGAGTCCGGAAATCTCGCGTATTAGTTGGCCACTTTATAACAATTCTTATACTCCTAAGAATTCGCGCATTACTTGGCCACCTTATTTAAAGTCAGAGTCCGGAAATCTCGCGTATTACTTGGCCACATTAGAAAAATTCTTATACTCCTATGAATTCGCGTATTACTTGGCCACTCTTTTCAAGACTGTCTTTGTTTATCTCGCTTATTTCGATGCCACTTATGTATTTATATCAGTCCTGTCGTCCATTGAACTCGCGCATTACTTGGCCACTCTTTTCAAGACAGACTTCGTTTATCTCGCGTATTACTTGGCCACTTTACTTTAAGTCAGAGTCCGGAAATCTCGCGTATTAGTTGGCCACTTTATAACAATTCTTATACTCCATTGAACTCGCGCATTACTCGATCACCTTACTTAACGTCAGAGTCCGGAAATCTCGCGTATTACTTGGCCACTTTAGAAAAATTCTTGTACTCCTATGAATTCGCGTATTACTTGGCCACTCTTTTCAAGACAGACTTTGTTTAACTCGCGTATTATGAGGCCACTCATGTATTTATATCAGTCCTGTTGTCCATTGAACTCGCGTATTACTTGGCCACTCTTTTCAAGACAGACTTTGTTTACCTCGCGTATTACTTGGCCACTTATAAAAATTCTTATACTCCTAAGAACTAGCGCATTACTTGGCCACTTTACTATAAGTCAGAGTCCGGAAATCTCGCGTATTAGTTGGCCACTTTATAACAATTCTTATACTCCATTGAACTCGCGCATTACTCGATCACCTTACTTACAGTCAGAGTCCGGAAATCTCGCGTATTACTTGGCCACTTTAGAAAAATTCTTATACTCCTATGAATTCGCGTATTACTTGGACACTCTTTTCAAGACAGACTTCGTTTATCTCGCGTATTACTTGGCCACCTTACTTATAGTCAGAGTTCGGAAATCTCGCGTATTAGTTGGCCACTTTATAACAATTCTAATACTCCTAAGAATTCGCGCATTACTTGGCCACTCTTTTCAGGACAGACTTCGTTTAACTCGCGTATTACGAGACCACATATGTATTTATATCAATCCTGTGGCCCATTGATCCTGACCTTACTTAAGGTCAGAGTCCGGAAATCTCACGTATTACTTGGCCACTTTAGAAAAATTCTTATACTCCTATGAATTCGCGTATTACTTGGCCACTCTTTTCAAGACAGACTTTGTTTAACTCGCGTATTACGAGGCCACTTATGTATTTATATCAGTCCTGTTGTCCATTGAACTCGCGCATTACTTGTCCACTCTTTTCAAGACAGACTTCGTTTATCTCGCGTATTACTTGGCCACCTTACTTAAAGTCAGAGTTCGGAAATCTCGCGTATTAGTTGGCCACTTTATAACAATTCTTATACTCCTAAGAATTCGCGCATTACTTGGCCACTCTTTTCAGGACAGGCTTCGTCTAACTCGCGTATTACGAGGCCACTTATGTATTTATATCAGTCATGAGGTCCATTGAACTTGCGCATTACTTGATCACCTTACTTTAAGTCAGAGTCCGAAAATCTCGCGTATTAGTTGGCCACTTTATAACAATTTTTATACTCCTAACAATTCGCGCATTACTTGGCCACTCTTTTCAAGACAGACTTCGTTTAACTCGCGTATTACTTGGCCACTTTACTTTAAGTCAGAGTCCGGAAATCTCGCGTATTAGTTGGCCACTTCATAACAATTCTTATACTCCTTAGAATTCGCGCATTACTTGGCCACTTTACTTTAAGTCAGAGTCCGAAAATCTCGCGTATTACTTGGCCACTTTAGAAAAATTCTGATACTACTATGAATTCGCGTATTACTTGGCCACCTTATTTTAAGTCAGAGTCCGAAAATCTCGCGTATTAGTTGGCCACTTTATAACAATTCTTATACTCCTTAGAATTCACGCATTACTGGGCCACTTTACTTTAAGTCAGAGTCCGGAAATCTCGCGCATTACTTGGCCACTTTACTTTAAGTCAGAGTCCGGAAATCTCGCGTATTAGTTGGCCACTTTATAACAATTCTTATACTCCTAAGAATTCGCGCATTACTTGGCCACTCTTTTCAGGACAGGCTTCGTCTAACTCGCGTATTACGAGGCCACTTATGTATGGATATCACTCCTGTGGTCAATAGAACACGCGCCTTACTTGGCCACTCTTGTCCAGACAGCCTTCGTGTCTCTCGCGTATTACTTGGCCACTTTACTTTAAGTCAGAGTCCGGAAATCTCGCGTATTAGTTGACCACTTTATAACAATTCTTATACTCCATTGAACTCGCGCATTACTCGATCACCTTACTTAAGGTCAGAGTCCGGAAATCTCGCGTATTACTTGGCCACATTAGAAAAATTCTTATACTCCTATGAATTCGCGTATTACTTGGCCACTCTTTTCAAGACAGACTTTGTTTAACTCGCGTATTATGAGGCCACTCATGTATTTATACCAGTCCTGTTGTCCTTTGAACTCGCGCATTACTTGGCCACTCTTTTCAAGACAGACTTCGTTTATCTCGCGTATTACTTGGCCACTTTACTTTAAGTCAGAGTCCGGAAATCTCGCGTATTAGTTGACCACTTTATAACAATTCTTATACTCCATTGAACTCGCGCATTACTCGATCACCTTACATAAGGTCAGAGTCCGGAAATCTCGCGTATTACTTGGCCACTTTAGAAAAATTCTTATACTCCTATGAATTCGCGTATTACTTGGCCACTCTTTTCAAGACAGACATCGTTTATCGCGCGTATTACTTAGCCACTTATAAAAATTCTTATACTCCTAAGAACTAGCGCATTACTTGGCCACTTTACTATAAGTCAGAGTCCGGAAATCTCGCGTATTAGTTGGCCACTTTATAACAATTCTTATACTCCATTGAACTCGCGCATTACTCGATCACCTTACTTACAGTCAGAGTCCGGAAATCTCGCGTATTACTTGGCCACTTTAGAAAAATTCTTATACTCCTATGAATTCGCGTATTACTTGGACACTCTTTTCAAGACAGACTTCGTTTATCTCGCGTATTACTTGGCCACCTTACTTATAGTCAGAGTTCGGAAATCTCGCGTATTAGTTGGCCACTTTATAACAATTCTAATACTCCTAAGAATTCGCACATTACTTGGCCACTCTTTTCAGGACAGACTTCGTTTAACTCGCGTATTACGAGACCACTTATGTATTTATATCAATCCTGTGGCCCATTGAACCTGACCTTACTTAAGGTCAGAGTCCGGATATCTCGCGTATTATTTGGCCACTTTAGAAAAATTCTTATACTCCTATGAATTCGCGTATTACTTGGCCACTCTTTTCAAGACAGACTTTGTTTAACTCGCGTATTACGAGGCCACTTATGTATTTATATCAGTCCTGTCGTCCATTGAACTCGCGCATTACTTGTCAACTCTTTTCAAGACAGACTTCGTTTATCTCGCGTATTACTTGGCCACCTTACTTAAAGTCAGAGTTCGGAAATCTCGCGTATTAGTTGGCCACTTTATAACAATTCTTATACTCCTAAGAATTCGCGCATTACTTGGCCACTCTTTTCAAGACAGACTTTGTTTATCTCGCGTATTACGAGGCCAGTTATGTATTTATATCAGTCCTGTGGCCCATTGAACCTGAACTTACTTAAGGTCAGAGTCCGGAAATCTCGCGTATTACTTGGCCACTTTAGAAAAATTCTTATACTCCTATGAATTCGCGTATTACTTGGCCACTCTTTTCAGGACAGGCTTCGTCTAACTCGCGAATTACTTATCCACTTTTAAAAATTCTTATACTCCTAAGAACTCGCGCATTACTTGGCCACTTTACTTCAAGTCAGAGTCCGGAAATCTCGCGTATTAGTTGGCCACTTTAGAAAAATTCTTATACTCCTAAGAATTCGCGCATCACTTGGCCACTCTTTTCAGGACAGGCTTCGTCTAACTCGCGTATGACGAGGCCACTTATGTATTTATATCAGTCATGAGGTCCATTGAACTCGCGCATTACTTGATCACCTTACTAAAAGTCAGAGTCCGGAAATCTCGCGTATTTGTTGGCCACTTTAGAAAAATTCTTATACTCCTATGAATTCGCGTATTACTTGGCCACCTTACTTTAAGTCAGAGTTCGGAAATCTCGCGTATTATTTGGCCACTTTATAACAATTCTTATACTCCTAAGAATTCGCGCATTACTTGGCCACTCTTTTCAGGACAGGCTTCGTCTAACTCGCGTATTACTTGGCCACTTATAAAAATTCTTATACTCCTAAGAACTAGCGCATTACTTGAACACATTACTTTAAGTCAGAGTCCGGAAATCTCGCGTATTAGTTGGCAACTTTATAACAATTCTTATACTCCATTGAACTCGCGCATTACTCGATCACCTTACTTACAGTCAGAGTCCGGAAATCTCGCGTATTACTTGGCCACTTTAGAAAAATTCTTATACTCCTATGAATTCGCGTATTACTTGGACACTCTTTTCAAGACAGACTTCGTTTATCTCGCGTATTACTTGGCCACCTTACTTATAGTCAGAGTTCGGAAATCTCGCGTATTAGTTGGCCACTTTATAACAATTCTAATACTCCTAAGAATTCGCACATTACTTGGCCACTCTTTTCAGGACAGACTTCGTTTAACTCGCGTATTACGAGACCACATATGTATTTATATCAATCCTGTGGCCCATTGATCCTGACCTTACTTAAGGTCAGTGTCCGGAAATCTCACGTATTACTTGGCCACTTTAGAAAAATTCTTATACTCCTATGAATTCGCGTATTACTTGGCCACTCTTTTCAAGACAGACTTTGTTTAACTCGCGTATTACGAGGCCACTTATGTATTTATATCAGTCCTGTTGTCCATTGAAGTCGCTCATTACTTGTCAACTCTTTTCATGAAAGACTTCGTTTATCTCGCGTATTACTTGGCCACCTTACTTAAAGTGAGAGTTCGGAAATCTCGCGTATTAGTTGGCCACTTTATAACAATTCTTATACTCCTAAGAATTCGCGCATTACTTGGCCACTCTTTTCAGGACAGGCTTCGTTTAACTCGCGTATTACGAGACCACTTATGTATTTATATCAGTCTTGTGGCCCATTGAACCTGAACTTACTTAAAGTCAGAGTCCGGAAATCTCACGTATTACTTTGCCACTTTAGAAAAATTCTTATACTCCTATGAATTCGCGTATTACTTGGCGACTCTTTTCAGGACAGGCTTCGTCTAACTCGCGTATTACTTGGCCACTTATAAAAATTCTTATACGCCTAAGAACTCGCGCATTACTTGGCCACTTTACTTTCAGTCAGAGTCCGGAAATCTCGCGTATTAGTTGGCCACGTTATAACAATTCTTATACTCCTAAGAATTCGCGCATTACTTGGCGACTCTTTTCAGGACAGGCTTCGTCTAACTCGCGTATTACGAGGCCACTTATGTATTTATATCAGTCATGTGGTCCATTGAACTCGCGCATTACTTGATCACCTTACTAAAAGTCAGAGTCCGGAAATCTCGCGTATTTGTTGGCCACTTTAGAAAAATTCTTATACTCCTATGAATTCGCGTAATACTTGGCCACTTTACTTTAAGTCAGAGTCCGAAAATCTCGCGTATTATTTGGCCACTTTATAACAATTCTTATACTCCTAAGAATTCGCGCATTACTTGGCCACTCTTTTCAGGACAGGCTTCGTCTAACTCGCGTATTACTTGGCCACTTATAAAAATTCTTATACTCCTAAGAACTCGCGCATTACTTGGCCACTTTACTTTAAGTCAGAGTCCGGAAATCTCGCGTATTAGTTGGCCACTTTATAACAATTCTTATACTCCTAAGAATTCGCGCATTACTTGGCCACCTTATTTAAAGTCAGAGTCCGGAAATCTCGAGTATTACTTGGCCACATTAGAAAAATTCATATCCTCCGATGAATTCGCGTATTACTTGGCCACTCTTTTCACGACAGACTTTGTTTAACTCGCGTATTACGAGGCCACTTATGTATTTATATCAGTCCTGTGGTCCATTGAACTCGCGCATTACTTGGCCACTCTTTTCAAGACAGACTTCGTTTATCTCGCGTATTACTTGGCCACTTTAATATATTCAGAGTCCGGAAATCTCGCGGATTAGTTGGCCACTTCATAACAATTCTTATACTCCATTGAACTCGCGCATTACTCGATCACCTTACTTAAGGTCAGAGTCCGGAAATCTCGAGGACTACTTGGCCACTTTAGAAAAATTCTTATACTCCTATGAATTCGCGTATTACTTGGCCACTCTTTTCAAGACAGACTTTGTTTAACTCGCGTATTACGAGGCCACTTATGTATTTATATCAGTCCTGTGGTCCATTGAACTCGCGCATTACTTGGCCACTCTTTTCAAGACTGACTTTGTTTAACTCGCGTATTACGAGGCCACTTATAAAAATTCTTATACTCCTAAGAACTCGCGCATTACTTGGCCACTTTACTTTAAGTCAGAGTCTGAAAATCTCGCGTATTAGTTGGCCACGTTATAACAATTCTTATACTCCATTGAACTCGCGCATTACTCGATCACCTTACTTACAGTCAGAGTCCGGAAATCTCGCGTATTACTTGGCCACTTTAGAAAAATTCTTATACTCCTATGAATTCGCGTATTACTTGGACACTCTTTTCAAGACAGACTTCGTTTATCTCGCGTATTACTTGGCCACCTTACTTATAGTCAGAGTTCGGAAATCTCGCGTATTAGTTGGCCACTTTATAACAATTCTAATACTCCTAAGAATTCGCGCATTACTTGGCCACTCTTTTCAGGACAGACTTCGTTTAACTCGCGTATTACGAGACCACATATGTATTTATATCAATCCTGTGGCCCATTGATCCTGACCTTACTTAAGGTCAGAGTCCGGAAATCTCACGTATTACTTGGCCACTTTAGAAAAATTCTTATACTCCTATGAATTCGCGTATTACTTGGCCACTCTTTTCAAGACAGACTTTGTTTAACTCGCGTATTACGAGGCCACTTATGTATTTATATCAGTCCTGTTGTCCATTGAACTCGCGCATTACTTGTCCACTCTTTTCAAGACAGACTTCGTTTATCTCGCGTATTACTTGGCCACCTTACTTAAAGTCAGAGTTCGGAAATCTCGCGTATTAGTTGGCCACTTTATAACAATTCTTATACTCCTAAGAATTCGCGCATTACTTGGCCACTCTTTTCAGGACAGGCTTCGTCTAACTCGCGTATTACGAGGCCACTTATGTATTTATATCAGTCATGAGGTCCATTGAACTTGCGCATTACTTGATCACCTTACTTTAAGTCAGAGTCCGAAAATCTCGCGTATTAGTTGGCCACGTTATAACAATTCTTATACTCCTAACAATTCGCGCATTACTTGGCCACTCTTTTCAAGACAGACTTCGTTTAACTCGCGTATTACTTGGCCATTTTACTTTAAGTCAGAGTCCGGAAATCTCGCGTATTAGTTGGCCACTTTATAACAATTCTTATACTCCTTAGAATTCGCGCATTACTTGGCCACTTTACTTTAAGTCAGAGTCCGAAAATCTCGCGTATTACTTGGCCACTTTAGAAAAATTCTGATACTACTATGAATTCGCGTATTACTTGGCCACCTTATTTTAAGTCAGAGTCCGAAAATCTCGCGTATTAGTTGGCCACTTTATAACAATTCTTATACTCCTTAGAATTCACGCATTACTTGGCCACTTTACTTTAAGTCAGAGTCCGGAAATCTCGCGCATTACTTGGCCACTTTACTTTAAGTCAGAGTCCGGAAATCTCGCGTATTAGTTGGCCACTTTATAACAATTCTTATACTCTAAGAATTCGCGCATTACTTGGCCACTCTTTTCAGGACAGGCTTCGTCTAACTCGCGTATTACGAGGCCACTTATGTATTTATATCATTCATGAGGTCTATTGAACTCGCGCATTACTCGATCACAATACTAAAAGTCATAGTACTGAAAACTCTCGTATTAGTTGGCCACTTTAGAAAAATTCTTATACTCCTATGAATTCGCGCATTACTTGGCCACTTTACTGAAAGTCAGATTACGGAAATCTCGCGTATTAGTTGGCCACTTTATAACAATTCTTATACTCCTAAGAATTCGCGCATTACTTGGCCACTCTTTTCAGGACAGGCTTCGTCTAACTCGCGTATTACGAGGCCACTTATGTATTTATATCAGTCATGTGGTCCATTGAACTCGCGCATTACTTGGCCACTCTTTTCAAGACTGACTTTGTTTAACTCGCGTATTACTTGGCCACCTTACTTAAAGTCAGAGTTCGGAAATCTCGCGTATTAGTTGGCCACTTTATAACAATTCTTATACTCCTAAGAATTCGCGCATTACTTGGCCACTCTTTTCAGGACAGGCTTCGTCTAACTCGCGTATTACGAGGCCACTTATGTATTTATATCAGTCCTGTGGTCCATTGAACTCGCGCATTACTTGGCCACTCTTTTCAAGACAGACTTCGTTTATCTCGCGTATTACTTGGCCACTTATAAAAATTCTTATACTCCTTGGAATTCGCGAATTAGTTGGCCACCTTACTTTAAGTCAGAGTCCGGAAATCTCGCGTATTAGTTGGCCACTTTATAACAATTCTTATACTCCTAACAATTCGCGCATTACTTGGCCACTCTTTTCAGGACAGGCTTCGTCTAACTCGCGTATTACGAGGCCACTTATGTATTTATATCAGTCCTGTGGCCCATTGAACCTGACCTTACTTAAGGTCAGAGTCCGGAAATCTCGCGTATTACTTGGCCACTTTAGAAAAATTCTTATACTCCTAAGAATTCGCGCATTACTTGGCCACCTTATTTAAAGTCAGAGTCCGGAAATCTCGAGTATTACTTGGCCACTTTAGAAAAATTCTTATACTCCTATGAATTCGCGTATTACTTGGCCACTCTTTTCAGGACAGGCTTCGTCTAACTCGCGAATTACTTGGCCACTTATAAAAATTCTTATACTCCTAAGAACTCGCGCATTACTTGGCCACTTTACTTACAGTCAGAGTCCGGAAATCTCGCGTATTAGTTGGCCACTTTATAACAATTCTTATACTCCTAAGAATTCGCGCATTACTTGGCCACTCTTTTCAGGACAGGCTTCGTCTAACTCGCGTATTACGAGGCCACTTATGTATTTATATCAGTCATGAGGTCCATTGAACTCGCGCATTACTTGGCCACTCTTTTCAAGACTGACTTTGTTTAACTCGCGTATTACTTGGCCACCTTACTTAAAGTCAGAGTTCGGAAATCTCGCGTATTAGTTGGCCACTTTATAACAATTCTTATACTCCTAAGAATTCGCGCATTACTTGGCCACTCTTTTCAGGACAGGCTTCGTCTAACTCGCGTATTACGAGGCCACTTATGTATTTATATCAGTCCTGTGGTCCATTGAACTCGCGCATTACTTGGCCACTCTTTTCAAGACAGACTTCGTTTATCTCGCGTATTACTTGGCCACTTATAAAAATTCTTATACTCCTAGGAATTCGCGAATTAGTTGGCCACCTTACTTTAAGTCAGAGTCCGGAAATCTCGCGTATTAGTTGGCCACTTCATAACAATTCTTATACTCCTAAGAATTCGCGCATTACTTGGCCACTCTTTTCAGGACAGGCTTCGTCTAACTCGCGTATTACGAGGCCACTTATGTATTTATATCAGTCCTGTGGTCCATTGAACTCGCGCATTACTTGGCCACTCTTTTCAAGACAGACTTCGTTTATCTCGCGTATTACTTGGCCACCTTACTTAAAGTCAGAGTTCGGAAATCTCGCGTATTAGTTGGCCACTTTATAACAATTCTTATACTCCTAAGAATTCGCGCATTACTTGGCCACTCTTTTCAGGACAGGCTTCGTCTAACTCGCGTATTACGAGGCCACTTATGTATTTATATCAGTCATGAGGTCCATTGAACTTGCGCATTACTTGATCACCTTACTTTAAGTCAGAGTCCGAAAATCTCGCGTATTAGTTGGCCACTTTATAACAATTCTTATACTCCTAACAATTCGCGCATTACTTGGCCACTCTTTTCAAGACAGACTTCGTTTAACTCGCGTATTACTTGGCCACTTTACTTTAAGTCAGAGTCCGGAAATATCGCGTATTAGTTGGCCACTTCATAACAATTCTTATACTCCTTAGAATTCGCGCATTACTTGGCCACTTTACTTTAAGTCAGAGTCCGAAAATCTCGCGTATTACTTGGCCACTTTAGAAAAATTCTGATACTACTATGAATTCGCGTATTACTTGGCCACCTTATTTTAAGTCAGAGTCCGAAAATCTCGCGTATTAGTTGGCCACTTTATAACAATTCTTATACTCCTTAGAATTCACGCATTACTTGGCCACTTTACTTTAAGTCAGAGTCCGGAAATCTCGCGCATTACTTGGCCACTTTACTTTAAGTCAGAGTCCGGAAATCTCGCGTATTAGTTGGCCACTTTATAACAATTCTTATACTCCTAAGAATTCGCGCATTACTTGGCCACTCTTTTCAGGACAGGCTTCGTCTAACTCGCGTATTACGAGGCCACTTATGTATTTATATCATTCATGAGGTCCATAGAACTCGCGCATTACTTGATCACCTTACTAAAAGTCAGAGTCCCGAAATCTCGCGTATTACTTGGCCACTTTAGAAAAATTCTTATACTCCTATGAATTCGCGAATTACTTGGCCACTTTACTTTAAGTCAGAATCCGGAAATCTCGCGTATTAGTTGGCCACTTTATAACAATTCTTATACTCCTAAGAATTCGCGCATTACTTGGCCACTCTTTTCAGGACAGGCTTCGTCTAACTCGCGTATTACGAGGCCACTTATGTATTTATATCAGTCCTGTGGTCCATTGAACTCGCGCATTACTTGGCCACTCTTTTCAAGACTGACTTTGTTTAACTCGCGTATTACTTGGCCACCTTACTTAAAGTCAGAGTTCGGAAATCTCGCGTATTAGTTGGCCACTTTATAACAATTCTTATACTCCTAAGAATTCGCGCATTACTTGGCCACTCTTTTCAGGACAGGCTTCGTCTAACTCGCGTATTACGAGGCCACTTATGTATTTATATCAGTCCTGTGGTCCATTGAACTCGCGCATTACTTGGCCACTCTTTTCAAGACAGACTTCGTTTATCTCGCGTATTACTTGGCCACTTATAAAAATTCTTATACTCCTAGGAATTCGCGAATTAGTTGGCCACCTTACTTTAAGTCAGAGTCCGGAAATCTCGCGTATTAGTTGGCCACTTCATAACAATTCTTATACTCCTAAGAATTCGCGCATTACTTGGCCACTCTTTTCAGGACAGGCTTCGTCTAACTCGCGTATTACGAGGCCACTTATGTATTTATATCAGTCCTGTGGCCCATTGAACCTGACCTTACTTAAGGTCAGAGTCCGGAAATCTCGCGTATTACTTGGCCACTTTAGAAAAATTCTTATACTCCTAAGAATTCGCGCATTACTTGGCCACCTTATTTAAAGTCAGAGTCCGGAAATCTCGAGTATTACTTGGCCACTTTAGAAAAATTCTTATACTCCTATGAATTCGCGTATTACTTGGCCACTCTTTTCAGGACAGGCTTCGTCTAACTCGCGATTTACCTGGCCTCTTTTAAAAATTCTTATACTCCTAAGAACTCGCGCATTACTTGGCCACTTTACTTTAAGTCAGAGTCCGGAAATCTCGCGTATTAGTTGGCCACTTTATAACAATTCTTATACTCCTAAGAATTCGCGCATTACTTGGCCACTCTTTTCAAGACAGGCTTCGTCTAACTCACGTATTACGAGGCCACTTATGTATTTATATCAGTCATGAGGTGCATTGAACTCGCGCAGTACTTGATCACCTTACTAAAAGTCTGAGTCCGGAAATCTCGCGTATTTGTTGGCCACTTTAGAAAAATTCTTATACTCCTATGAATTCGCGTCTTACTTGGCCACCTTACTTTAAGTCAGAGTCCGGAAATCTCGCGTATTAGTTGGCCACTTTATAACAATTCTTATACTCCTAAGAATTCGCGCATTACTTGGCCACTCTTTTCAGGACAGGCTTCGTCTAACTCGCGTATTACTTGGCCACTTATAAAAATTCTTATACTCCTAAGAACTCGCGCATTACTTGGCCACTTTACTTTAAGTCAGAGTCCGGAAATCTCGCGTATTAGTTGGCCACTTTATAACAATTCTTATACTCCTAAGAATTCGCGCATTACTGGGCCACTCTTTTCAGGACAGGCTTCGTCTAACTCGCGTATTACGAGGCCACTTATGTATTTATATCAGTCATGAGGTCCATTGAACTTGCGCATTACTTGATCACCTTACTTTAAGTCAGAGTCCGAAAATCTCGCGTATTAGTTGGCCACGTTATAACAATTCTTATACTCCTAACAATTCGCGCATTACTTGGCCACTCTTTTCAAGACAGACTTCGTTTAACTCGCGTATTACTTGGCCATTTTACTTTAAGTCAGAGTCCGGAAATCTCGCGTATTAGTTGGCCACTTTATAACAATTCTTATACTCCTTAGAATTCGCGCATTACTTGGCCACTTTACTTTAAGTCAGAGTCCGAAAATCTCGCGTTTTACTTGGCCACTTTAGAAAAATTCTGATACTACTATGAATTCGCGTATTACTTGGCCACTTTATTTTAAGTCAGAGTCCGTAAATCTCGAGTATTAGTTGGCCACTTTATAAAAATTCTTATACTCCTAAGAATTCGCGCATTACTTGGCCACTTTACTTTAAGTCAGAGTCCGGAAATCTCGCGCATTACTTGGCCACTTTACTTAAAGTCAGAGTCCGGAAATCTCGCGTATTAGTTGGCCACTTTATAACCATTCTTATACTCCTTAGAATTCGCGCATTACTTGGCAACTCTTTTCAGGACAGGCTTCGTCTAACTCGCGTATTACGAGGCCACTTATGTATTTATATCATTCATGAGGTCCATTGAACTCGCGCATTACTCGATCACCTTACTTAAAGTCAGAGTCCGGATATCTCGCGTATTACTTGGCCACCTTACTTATAGTCAGAGTTCGGAAATCTCGCGTATTACTTGGCGACTTTAGAAAAATTCTTATACTCCTATAAATTCGCGCATTACTTGGCCACTTTACTTTAAGGCAGAGTCCGGAAATCTCGCGCATTACTTGGCCACTTTACTTTAAGTGAGAGTCCGGAAATCTCGCGTATTAGTTGGCCACTTTATAACAATTCTTATACTCCTAAGAATTCGCGCATTACTTGGCCACTCTTTTCAGGACTGGCTTCGTCTATCTCGCGTATTCCGAGGCCACTTATGTATTTATATCAGTCATGAGGTCCACTGAACTCGCGCATTACTTGATCACCTTACAAAAAGTCAGAGTCCGGAAATCTCGCGTATTACTTGGCCACTTTAGAAAAATTCTTATACTCCTAGGAATTCGCGAATTAGTTGGCCACCTTACTTTAAGTCAGAGTCCGGAAATCTCGCGTATTAGTTGGCCACTTTAAAACAATTCTTATACTCCTAAGAATTCGCGCATTACTTGGCCACTCTTTTCAGGACAGGCTTCGTCTAACTCGCGTATTACGAGGCCACTTATGTATTTATATCAGTCATGAGGTCCATTGAACTCGCGCATTACTTGATCACCTTACTAAAAGTCAGAGTCCGGAAATCTCGCGTATTTGTTGGCCACTTTAGAAAAATTCTTATACTCCTATGAATTCGCGTACTACTTGGCCACCTTACTTTAAGTCAGACTCCGAAAATCTCGCGTATTAGTTGGCCACTTTATAACAATTCTTATACTCCTAAGAATTCGCGCATTACTTGGCCACTCTTTTCAGGACAGGCTTCGTCTAACTCGCGTATTACTTGGCCACTTATAAAAATTCTTATACTCCTAAGAACTCGCGCATTACTTGGCCACTTTACTTTAAGTCAGAGTCCGGAAATCTCGCGTATTAGTTGGCCACTTTATAACAATTATTATACTCCTTACAATTAGCGCATTACTTGGCCACTCTTTTCAGGACAGGCTTCGTCTAACTCGCGTATTACGAGGCCACTTATGTATTTATATCAGTCCTGTGGTCCATTGAACTCGCGCATTACTTGGCCACTCTTTTCAAGACAGACTTCGTTTATCTCGCGTATTACTTGGCCACCTTACTTAAAGTCAGAGTTCGGAAATCTCGCGTATTACTTGGCCTACTTACTTAAAGTCAGAGTCCGGAAATCTCGCGTATTAGTTGGCCACTTTATAACAATTCTTATACTCCTAAGAATTCGCGCATTACTTGGCCACTCTTTTCAAGACAGCCTTTGTTTAACTCGCGTATTACGAGGCCACTTATGTATTTATATCAGTCCTGTGGTCCATTGAACTCGCGCATTACTTGGCCACTCTTTTCAAGACAGACTTCTTTTATCTCGCGCATTACTTGGCCACTTTACTTTAAGTCAGAGTCCGGAAATCTCGCGTATTGGTTGGCCACTTTATAACAATTCTTATACTCCTAAGAATTCGCGCATTACTTGGCCACCTTATTTAAAGTCAGAGTCCGGAAATCTCGCGTATTACTTGGCCACTTTAGAAAAATTCTTATACTCCTATGAATTCGCGTATTACTTGGCCACTCTTTTCAAGACAGACTTTGTTTATCTCGCGTATTACGAGGCCACTTATGTATTTATATCAGTCCTGTGGTCCATTGAACTCGCGCATTACTTGGCCACTCTTTTCAAGACAGACTTCGTTTATCTCGCGTATTACTTGGCCACTTTACTTTGAGTCAGAGTTCGGAAATCTCGCGTATTAGTTGACCACTTTATAACAATTCTTATACTCCATTGAACTCGCGCATTACTCGATCACCTTACATAAGGTCAGAGTCCGGAAATCTCGCGTATTACTTGGCCACTTTAGAAAAATTCTTATACTCCTATGAATTCGCGTATTACTTGGCCACTCTTTTCAAGACAGACATCGTTTATCGCGCGTATTACTTGGCCACTTATAAAAATTCTTATACTCCTAAGAACTAGCGCATTACTCGATCACCTTACTTACAGTCAGAGTCCGGAAATCTCGCGTATTAGTTGGCCACTTTATAACAATTCTTATACTCCATTGAACTCGCGCATTACTCGATCACCTTACTTACAGTCAGAGTCCGGAAATCTCGCGTATTACTTGGCCACTTTAGAAAAATTCTAAAACTCCTATGAATTCGCGTATTACTTGGACACTCTTTTCAAGACAGACTTCGTTTATCTCGCGTATTACTTGGCCACCTTACTTATAGTCAGAGTTCGGAAATCTCGCGTATTAGTTGGCCACTTTATAACAATTCTAATACTCCTAAGAATTCGCGCATTACTTGGCCACTCTTTTCAGGACAGACTTCGTTTAACTCGCGTATTACGAGACCACATATGTATTTATATCAATCCTGTGGCCCATTGATCCTGACCTTACTTAAGGTCAGAGTCCGGAAATCTCGCGTATTACTTGGCCACTTTAGAAAAATTCTTATACTCCTATGAATTCGAGTATTACTTGGCCACTCTTTTCAGGACAGGCTTCGTCTAACTCGCGAATTACTTGGCCACTTTTAAAAATTCTTATACTCCTAAGAACTCGCGCATTACTTGGCCACTTCACTTTAAGTCAGAGTCCGAAAATCTCGCGTATTAGTTGGCCACTTTATAAAAATTCTTATACTCCTAACAATTCGAGCAATACTTGGCCACTCTTTTCAGGACAGGCTTCGTCTAACTCGCGTATTACGAGGCCACTTATGTATTTATATCAGTCCTGTGGTCCATTGAACTCGCGCATTACTTGTCCACTCTTTTCAAGACAGACTTCGTTTATCTCGCGTATTACTTGGCCACCTTACTTAAAGTCAGAGTACGGAAATCTCGCGTATTAGTTGGCCACTTTATAACAATTCTTATACTCCAAAGAATTCGCACATTACTTGGCCATTCTTTTCAGGACAGACTTCGTTTAACTCGCGTATTACGAGCCAACGGATGTAGTTATATCAGTCTTGTGGCCCATTGAACCTGAACTTACTTAAGGTCAGAGTCCGGAAATCTCGCGTATTAGTTGGCCACTTTAGAAAAATTCTTATACTCCTATGAATTCGAGGATTACTTGGCCACTCTTTTCAGGACAGGATTCGTCTTACTCTCTTTTTACTTTGCCACTTATAAAAATTCTTATACTCCTAATAACTCGCGCATTACTTGGCCACTTTACTTTAAGTCAGAGTCCGGAAATCTCGCGTATTAGTTGGCCACTTTATAACAATTCTTATACTCCTAAGAATTCGCGCATTACTTGGCCACTCTTTTCAGGACAGGCTTCGTCTAACTCGCGTATTACGAGGCCACTTATGTATTTATATCAGTCATGAGGTCTATTGAACTCGCGCATTACTTGATCACCTTACTAAAAGTCAGAGTCCGGAAATCTCGCGTATTACTTGGCCACTTTAGAAAAAATTCTTATACTCCTATGAATTCGCGTATTACTTGGCCACCTTACTTTAAGTCAGAGTCCGAAAATCTCGCGTATTATTTGGCCACTTTATAACAATTCTTATACTCTAAGAATTCGCGCATTACTTGGCCACTCTTTTCAGGACAGGCTTCGTCTAACTCGCGTATTACTTGGCCACTTATAAAAATTCTTATACTCCTAAGAACTCGCGCATTACTTGGCCACTTTACTTTAAGTCAGAGTCCGGAAATCTCGCGTATTAGTTGGCCACTTTATAACAATTCTTATACTCCTAAGAATTCGCGCATTACTTGGCCACTCTTTTCAGGACAGGCTTCGTATAACTCGCGTATTACGAGGCCACTTATGTATTTATATCAGTCATGAGGTCCATTGAACTTGCGCATTACTTGATCACCTTACTTTAAGTCAGAGTCCGAAAATCTCGCGTATTAGTTGGCCACTTTATAACAATTCTTATACTCCTAACAATTCGCGCATTACTTGGCCACTCTTTTTCAAGACAGACTTCGTTTAACTCGCGTATTACTTGGCCATTTTACTTTAAGTCAGAGTCCGGAAATCTCGCGTATTAGTTGGCCACTTTATAACAATTCTTATACTCCTTAGAATTCGCGCATTACTTGGCCACTTTACATTAAGTCAGAGTCCGAAAATCTCGCGTATTACTGGGCCACTTTAGAAAAATTCTGATACTACTATGAATTCGCGTATTACTTGGCCACCTTATTTTAAGTCAGAGTCCGAAAATCTCGCGTATTAGTTGGCCACTTTATAACAATTCTTATACTCCCTTAGAATTCACGCATTACTTGGCCACTTTACTTTAAGTCAGAGTCCGGAAATCTCGCGCATTACTTGGCCACTTTACTTTAAGTCAGAGTCCGGAAATCTTGCGTATTTCTTGGCCACTTTATAACAATTCTTATACTCCTTAGAATTCGCGCATTACTTGGCCACTCTTTTCAGGACAGGCTTCGTCTAACTCGCGTATTACGAGGCCACTTATGTATTTATATCATTCATGAGGTCCATTGAACTCGCGCATTACTCGATCACCTTACTTAAAGTCAGAGTCCGGAAATCTCGCGTATTACTTGGCCACCTTACTTATAGTCAGAGTTCGGAAATCTCGCGTATTACTTGGCGACTTTAGAAAAATTCTTATACTCCTATAAATTCGCGCATTACTTGGCCACTTTACTTTAAGTCAGAGTCCGGAAATCTCGCGCATTACTTGGCCACTTTACTTTAAGTCAGAGTCCGGAAATCTCGCGTATTAGTTGGCCACTTTATAACAATTCTTATACTCCTAAGAATTCGCGCATTACTTGGCCACTCTTTTCAGGACCGTCTTCGTCTAACTCGCGTATTCCGAGGCCACTTATGTATTAATATCAGTCATGAGGTCCACTGAACTCGCGCATTACTGGATCACCTTACTTAAAGTCAGAGTCCGGAAATCTCGCGTATTACTTTGCCATTTTAGAAAAATTCTTATACTCCTATGAATTCGCGTATTACTTGGCCACCTTACTTTAAGTCAGAGTCCGAAAATCTCGCGTATTAGTTGGCCACTTTATAACAATTCTTATACTCCTAAGAATTCGCGCATTACTTGGACACTCTTTTCAGGACAGGCTTCGTCTAACTCGCGTATTACTTGGCCACTTATAAAAATTCTTATACTCCTAAGAACTCGCGCATTACTTGGCCACTTTACTTTAAGTCAGAGTCCGGAAATCTCGCGTATTAGTTGGCCACTTTATAACAATTCTTATACTCCTAAGAATTCGCGCATTACTTGGCCACTCTTTTCAGGACAGGCTTCGTCTAACTCGCGTATTACGAGGCCACTTATGTATTTATATCAGTCATGAGGTCCATTGAACTTGCGCATTACTTGATCACCTTACTTTAAGTCAGAGTCCGAAAATCTCGCGTATTAGTTGGCCACTTTATAACAATTCTTATACTCCTAACAATTCGCGCATTACTTGGCCACTCTTTTCAAGACAGACTTCGTTTAACTCGCGTATTACTTGGCCATTTTACTTTAAGTCAGAGTCCGGAAATCTGGCGTATTAGTTGGCCACTTTATAACAATTCTTATACTCCTAAGAATTCGAGCAATACTTGGCCACTCTTTTCAGGACAGGCTTCGTCTAACTCGCGTATTACTTGGCCACTTATAAAAATTCTTATACTGCTAAGAACTCGCGCATTACTTGGCCACTTTACTTTAAGTCGGATTCCGGAAATATCGCGTATTAGTGGGCCACTTTATAACAATTCTTATACTCCTAAGAATTCGCGCATTACTTGGCCACTCTTTTAAAGACAGGCTTCGTCTAACTCGCGTATTACGAGGCCACTTATGTATTTATATCAGTCATGAGGTCCATTGAACTCGCGCATTACTTGATCACCTTACTAAAAAGTCAGAGTCCGGAAATCCGGCGTATTACTTGGCCACTTTAGAAAAATTCTTATACTCCTATGAATTCGCGTATTACTTGGCCACCTTACTTTAAGTCAGAGTCCGAAAATCTCGCGTCTTAGTTGGCCACTTTATAACAATTCTTATACTACTAACAATTCGCGCATTACTTGGACACTCTTTTTCAGGACAGGCTTCGTCTAACTCGCGTATTACTTGGCCACTTATAAAAATTCTTATACTCCTAAGAACTCGCGCATTACTTGGCCACTTTACTTTAAGTCAGAGTCCGGAAATCTCGCGTATTAGTTGGCCACTTTATAACAATTCTTATACTCCTAAGAATTCGCGCATTACTTGGCCACTCTTTTCAGGACAGGCTTCGTCTAACTCGCGTATTACGAGGCCACTTATGTATTTATATCAGTCATGAGGTCCATTGAACTTGCGCATTACTTGATCACCTTACTTTAAGTCAGAGTCCGAAAATCTCGCGTATTAGTTGGCCACTTTATAACAATTCTTATACTCCTAACAATTCGCGCATTACTTGGCCACTCTTTTCAAGACAGACTTCGTTTAACTCGCGTATTACGTGGCCATTTTACTTTAAGTCAGAGTCCGGAAATCTGGCGTATTAGTTGGCCAATTTATAACAATTCTTATACTCCTAAGAATTCTCGAATTACTTGGCCACTCTTTTCAGGACAGGCTTCGTCTAACTCGCGTATTACTTGGCCACTTATAAAAATTCTTATACTGCTAAGAACTCGCGCATTACTTGGCCACTTTACTTTAAGTCAGATTCCGGAAATCTCGCGTATTAGTTGGCCACTTTATAACAATTCTTATACTCCTAAGAATTCGCGCATTACTTGGCCACTCTTTTCAGGACAGGCTTCGTCTAACTCGCGTATTACGAGGCCACTTATGTATTTATATCAGTCATGAGGTGCATTGAACTCGCGCATTACTTGATCACCTTACTAAAAGTCAGAGTCCGGATATCTCGCGTATTACTTGGCCACTTTAGAAAAATTCTTATACTCCTATGAATTCGCGTATTACTTTGCCACCTTACTTTAAGTCAGAGTCCGAAAATCTCGCGTATTAGTTGGCCACTTTATAACAATTCTTATACTCCTAACAATTCGCGCATTACTTGGACACTCTTTTCAGGACAGGCTTCGTCTAACTCGCGTATTACTTGGCCACTTATAAAAATTCTTATACTCCTAAGAACTCGCGCATTACTTGGCCACTTTACTTTAAGTCAGAGTCCGGAAATCTCGCGTATTAGTTGGCCACTTTATAACAATTCTTATACTCCTAAGAATTCGCGCATTACTTGGCCACTCTTTTCAGGACAGGCTTCGTCTAACTCGCGTATTACGAGGCCACTTATGTATTTATATCAGTCATGAGGTCCATTGAACTTGCGCATTACTTGATCACCTTACTTTAAGTCAGAGTCCGAAAATCTCGCGTATTAGTTGGCCACGTTATAACAATTCTTATACTCCTAACAATTCGCGCATTACTTGGCCACTCTTTTCAAGACAGACTTCGTTTAACTCGCGTATTACTTGGCCATTTTACTTTAAGTCAGAGTCCGGAAATCTCGCGTATTAGTTGGCCACTTTATAACAATTCTTATACTCCTTAGAATTCGCGCATTACTTGGCCACTTTACTTTAAGTCAGAGTCCGAAAATCTCGCGTATTACTTGGCCCCTTATAAAAATTCTTACACTCCTAAGAACTCGCGCATTACTTGGCCACTTTACTTTAAGTCAGAGTCCGGAAATCTCTCGCATTACTTGGCCACTTTACTTTAAGTCAGAGTCCGGAAATCTCGCGTATTAGTTGGCCACTTTATAACTATTCTTATACTCCTAAGAATTCGCGCATTACTTGGCCACTCTTTTCAGGACAGGCTTCGTCTAACTCGCGTATTACGAGGCCCCTTATGTATTTATATCATTCATGAGGTCCATTGAACTCGCGCATTACTCGATCACCTTACTTAAAGTCAGAGTCCGGAAATCTCGCGCATTACTGGGCCACCGTACTCAGAGTCAGAGTCCGATAATATCGGGTATTACTTGGCGACTTTAGAACATTTCTTTTAATGCTATATATTAGCGCATTACTTGGCCACTTTACTTTAAGTCGGATTCCGGAAATCTCGCGTATTAGTTGGCCACTTTATAACAATTCTTATACTCCTAAGAATTCGCGCATTACTTGGCCACTCTTTTCAGGACAGGCTTCGTCTAACTCGCGTATTACGAGGCCACTTATGTATTTATATCAGTCATGAGGTCCACTGAACTCGCGCATTACTTGATCACCTTACTAAAAGTCAGAGTCCGGAAATCTCGCGTATTACTTGGCGACTTTAGAAAAATTCTTATACTCCTATGAATTCGCGTATTACTTGGCCACCTTCCTTTAAGTCAGAGTCCGAAAATCTCGCGTATTAGTTGGCCACTTTAGAACAATTCTTATACTCCTAACAATTCGCGCATTACTTGGACACTCTTTTCTAGACAGACTTCGTTTAACTCGCGTATTACTTGGCGACTTATAAAAATTCTTATACTCCTAAGAACTTGCGCATTACTTGGCCACTTTACTTTAAGTCAGAGTCCGGAAATCTCGCGTATTTGTAGGCCACTTTATAACAATTCTTATACTCCTTACAATTAGCGCATTACTTGGCCACTCTTTTCAGGACAGGCTTCGTCTAACTCGCGTATTACGAGGCCACTTATGTATTTATATCAGTCCTGTCGTCCATTGAACTCGCGCATTACTTGGCCACTCTTTTCAAGACAGACTTCGTTTATCTCGCGTATTACTTGGCCACCTTACTTAAAGTCAGAGTTCGGAAATCTCGCGTATTAGTTGGCCACCTTACTTAACGTCAGAGTTCGGAAATCTCGCGTATTAGTTGGCCACTTTATAACAATTCTTATACTCCTAAGAATTCGCGCATTACTTGGCCACTCTTTTCAAGACAGACTTTGTTTAACTCGCGTATTACGAGGCCACTTATGTATTTATATCAGTCCTGTGGTCCATTGAACTCGCGCATTACTTGGCCAATCTTTTCAAGACAGACTTAGTTTATCTCGCGCATTACTTGGCCACTTTACTTTAAGTCAGAGTCTGGAAATCTCGCGTATTGGTTGGCCACTTTATAACAATTCTAATACTCCTTAGAATTCGCGCATTACTTGGCCACCTTATTTAAAAGTCAGAGTCCGGAAATCTCGCGCATTACTTGGCCACTTTAGAAAAATTCTTATACTCCTATGAATTCGCGTATTACTTGGCCACTCTTTTCAAGACAGACTTTGTTTAACTCGCGTATTACGAGGCCACTCATGTATTTATATCAGTCCTGTGGTCCATTGAACTCGCGCATTACTTGGCCACTCTTTTCAAGACAGACTTCGTTTATCTCGCGCATTACTTGGCCACTTTACTTTAAGTCAGAGTCCGGAAATCTCGCGTATTAGTTGACCACTTTATAACAATTCTTATACTCCATTGAACTCGCGCATTACTCGATCACCTTACTTAAGGTCAGAGTCCGGAAATCTCGCGCATTACTTGGCCACTTTAGAAAAATTCTTATACTCCTATGAATTCGCGTATTACTTGGCCACTCTTTTCAAGACAGACTTCGTTTACCTCGCGTATTACTTGGCCACTTATAAAAATTCTTATACTCCTAAGAACTAGCGCATTACTTGGCCACTTTACTATAAGTCAGAGTCCGGAAATCTCGCGTATTAGTTGGCCACTTTATAACAATTCTTATACTCCATTGAACTCGCGCATTACTCGATCACCTTACTTACAGTCAGAGTCCGGAAATCTCGCGTATTACTTGGCCACTTTAGAAAAATTCTTATACTCCTATGAATTCGCGTATTACTTGGACACTCTTTTCAAGACAGACTTCGTTTATCTCGCGTATTACTTGGCCACCTTACTTATAGTCAGAGTTCGGAAATCTCGCGTATTAGTTGGCCACTTTATAACAATTCTACGCCTCCTACGAATTCGCGCATTACTTGGCCACTCTTTTCAGGACAGACTTCGTTTAACTCGCGTATTACGAGACCACATATGTATTTATATCAATCCTGTGGCCCATTGATCCTGACCTTACTTAAGGTCAGAGTCCGGAAATCTCGCGTATTACTTGGCCACTTTAGAAAAATTCTTATACTCCTATGAATTCGCGTATTACTTGGCCACTCTTTTCAGGACAGGCTTCGTCTAACTCGCGAATTACTTGGCCACTTTTAAAAATTCTTATACTCCTAAGAACTCGCGCATTACTTGGCCACTTTACTTTGAGTCAGAGTCCGGAAATCTCGCGTATTAGTTGGCCACTTTATAACAATTCTTATACTCCTTACAATTAGCGCATTACTTGGCCACTCTTTTCAGGACAGGCTTCGTCTAACTCGCGTATTACGAGGCCACTTATGTATTTATATCAGTCCTGTGGTCCATTGAACTCGCGCATTACTTGTCCACTCTTTTCAAGACAGACTTCGTTCATCTCGCGTATTACTAGGCCACCTTACTTAACGTCAGAGTTCGGAATTCTCGCGTATTAGTTGGCCTTTTGATAACAATTCTTATACTCCTAAGAATTCGCGAATCACTTGGCCACTCTTTTCAGGACAGGCTTCGTCTAACTCGCGTATTACGAGGCCACTTATGTATTTATATCAGTCTTGTGGCCCATTGAACCTGAACTTACTTAAGGTCAGAGTCCGGAAATCTCGCGTATTACTTGGCCACTTTAGAAAAATTCTTATACTCCTATGAATTCGCGTATTACTTGGCCACTCTTTTCAGGACAGGCTTCGTCTAACTCGCGAATTACTTGGCCACTTTTAAAAATTCTTATACTCCTAAGAACTCGCGCATTACTTGGCCACTTTACTTTGAGTCAGAGTCCGGAAATCTCGCGTATTAGTTGGCCACTGTATAACAATTCTTATACTCCTAAGAATTCGCGCATTACTTGGCCACTCTTTTCAAGACAGGCTTCGTCTAACTCACGTATTACGAGGCCACTTATGTATTTATATCAGTCATGAGGTGCATTGAACTCGCGCATTACTTGATCACCTTACTAAAAGTCAGAGTCCGGAAATCTCGCGTATTACTTGGCCACTTTAGAAAAATTCTTATACTCCTATGAATTCGCGTATTACTTGGCCACCTTACTTTGAGTCAGAGTCCGAAAATCTCGCATCTTAGTTGGCCACTTTATAACAATTCTTATACTCCTAAGAATTCGCGCATTACTTGGCCACTCTTTTCAGGACAGACTTCGTTTAACTCGCGTATTACGAGACCACTTATGTATTTATATCAGTCCTGTGGCCCATTGAACCTGACCTTACTTAAGGTCAGAGTCCGGAAATCTCGAGGATTACTTGGCCACTTTTAAAAATTCTTATACTCCTAAGAACTCGCGCATTACTTGGCCACATTACTATAAGTCAGAGTCCGGAAATCTCGCGTATTAGTTGGCCACTTTATAACAATTCTTATACTCCATTGAACTCGCGCATTACTCGATCACCTTACTTAAAGTCAGAGTCCGGAAATCTCACGTATTACTTTGCCACTTTAGAAAAATTCTTATACTCCTATGAATTCGCGTATTACTTGGCGACTCTTTTCAGGACAGGCTTCGTCTAACTCGCGTATTACGCGGCCACTTATGTATTTATATCAGTCATGAGGTCCATTGAACTTGCGCATTACTTGATCACCTTACTTTCAGTCAGAGTCCGAAAATCTCGCGTATTAGTTGGCCACTTTATAACAATTCTTATACTCCTAACAATTCGCGCATTACTTGGCCACTCTTTTCAAGACAGACTTCATTTAACTCGCGTATTACTTGGCCATTTTACTTTAAGTCAGAGTCCGGAAATCTCGCGTATTAGTTGGCCACTTTATAACAATTCTTATACTCCTTAGAATTCGCGTATTACTTGGCCACTTTACTTTAAGTCAGAGTCCGAAAATCTCGCGTATTACTTGGCCACTTTAGAAAAATTCTGATACTACTATGAATTCGCGTATTACTTGGCCACCTTATTGTAAGTCAGAGTCCGAAAATCTCGCGTATTAGTTGGCCACTTTATAACAATTCTTATACTCCTAAGAACTCACGCATTACTTGGCCACTTTACTTTAAGTCAGAGTCCGGAAATCTCGCGCATTACTTGGCCACTTTACTTTAAGTCAGAGTCCGGAAATCTCGCGTATTAGTTGGCCACTTTATAACAATTCTTATACTCCTAAGAATTCGCGCATTACTTGGCCACTCTTTTCAGGACAGGCTTCGTCTAACTCGCGTATTACGAGGCCACTTATGTATTTATATCAGTCATGAGGTCCATTGAACTCGCGCATTACTTGATCACCTTACTAAAAGTCAGAGTCCGGAAATCTCGCGTATTACTTGGCCACTTTAGAAAAATTCTTATACTCCTATGAATTCGCGTATTACTTTGCCACCTTACTTTAAGTCAGAGTCCGAAAATCTCGCGTATTAGTTGGCCACTTTATAACAATTCTTATACTCCTAACAATTCGAGCAATACTTGGCCACTCTTTTCAGGACAGGCTTCGTTTAACTCGCGTATTGCTTGGCCACTTATAAAAATTCTTATACTCCTATGAATTCGCGTACTACTTGGCCACCTTACTTTAAGTCAGACTCCGAAAATCTCGCGTATTAGTTGGCCACTTTATAACAATTCTTATACTCCTAACAATTCGCGCATTACTTGGCCACTTTACTTTAAGTCAGAGTCCGGAAATCTCGCGCATTACTTGGCCACCTTATTTAAAGTCAGAGTCCGGAAATCTCGAGTATTACTTGGCCACTTTAGAAAAATTCTTATACTCCTATGAATTCGCGCATAACTTGGCCACTCTTTTCAAGACAGACTTCGCTTAACTCGCGTATTACTTGGCCCCTTATAAAAATTCTTATACTCCTATAAATTCGCGCATTACTTGGCCACTTTACTTTAAGGCAGAGTCCGGAAATCTCGCGCATTACTTGGCCACTTTACTTTAAGTCAGAGTCCGGAAATCTCGCGTATTAGTTGGCCACTTTATAACAATTCTTATACTCCTATGAATTCGCGCATTACTTGGCCACTCTTTTCAGGACTGGCTTCGTCTATCTCGCGTATTCCGAGGCCACTTATGTATTTATATCAGTCATGAGGTCCACTGAACTCGCGCATTACTTGATCACCTTACAAAAAGTCAGAGTCCGGAAATCTCGCGTATTACTTGGCCACTTTAGAAAAATTCTTATACTCCTATGAATTCGCGTATTACTTGGCCACCTTACTTTAAGTCAGAGTCCGAAAATCTCGCGTATTAGTTGGCCACTTTATAACAATTCTTATACTCCTAACAATTCGCGCATTACTTGGCCACTCTTTTCAGGACAGGCTTCGTCTAACTCGCGTATTACGAGGCCACTTATGTATTTATATCAGTCATGAGGTCCATTGAACTCGCGCTTTACATGATCACCTTACTAAAAGTCAGAGTCCGGAAATCTCGCGTATTACTTGGCCACTTTAGAAAAATTCTTATACTCCTATGAATTCGCGTATTACTTGGCCACCTTACTTTAAGTCAGAGTCCGAAAATCTAGCGTATTAGTTGGCCACTTTATAACAATTCTTATACTCCTAACAATTCGCGCATTACTTGGACACTCTTTTCAGGACAGGCTTCGTCTAACTCGCGTATTACTTGGCCACTTATAAAAATTCTTATACTCCTAAGAACTCGCGCATTACTTGGCCACTTTACTTTAAGTCAGAGTCCGGAAATCTCGCGTATTTGTTGGCCACTTTATAACAATTCTTATACTCCTTACAATTAGCGCATTACTTGGCCACTCTTTTCAGGACAGGCTTCGTCTAACTCGCGTATTACGAGGCCACTTATGTATTTATATCAGTCCTGGGGTCCATTGAACTCACGCATTACTTGGCCACTCTTTTCAAGACAGACTTCGTTTATCTCGCGTATTACTTGGCCACCTTACTTAAAGTCAGAGTTCGGAAATCTCGCGTATTACTTGGCCACCTTACTTAAAGTCAGAGTCCGAAAATCTCGCGTATTAGTTGGCCACTTTATAACAATTCTTATACTCCTAAGAATTCGCGCATTACTTGGCCACTCTTTTCAAGACTGACTTTGTTTAACTCGCGTATTACGAGGCCACTTATGTATTTATATCAGTCCTGTGGTCCATTGAACTCGCGCATTACTTGGCCACTCTTTTCAAGACAGACTTCTTTTATCTCGCGAATTACTTGGCCACTTTACTTTAAGTCAGAGTTCGGAAATCTCGCGTATTGGTTGGCCACTTTATAACAATACTTATACTCCTTAGAATTCGCGCATTACTTGGCCACCTTATTTAAAGTCAGAGTCCGGAAATCTCGCGTATTACTTGGCCACTTTAGAAAAATTCTTATACTCCTATGAATTCGCGTATTACTTGGCCACTCTCTTCACGACAGACGTTGTTTAACTCGCGTATTACGTGGCCAGTGATGAATTTATATCAGTCCTGTTGTCCATTGATCTCGCGCATTACTTGGCCACTCTTTTCAAGACAGACTTCGTTTATCTCGCGTATTACTTGGCCACTTTACTTTAAGTCAGAGTCCGGAAATCTCGCGTATTAGTTGACCACTTTATAACAATTCTTATACTCCATTGAACTCGCGCATTACTCGATCACCTTACTTAAGGTCAGAGTCCGGAAATCTCGCGTATTACTTGGCCACTTTAGAAAAATTCTTATACTCCTATGAATTCGCGTATTACTTGGCCACTCTTTCCAAGACAGACTTCGTTTACCTCGCGTATTACTTGGCCACTTATAAAAATTCTTATACTCCTAAGAACTAGCGCATTACTCGATCACCTTACTTACAGTCAGAGTCCGGAAATCTCGCGTATTAGTTGGCCACTTTATAACAATTCTTATACTCCATTGAACTCGCGCATTACTCGATCACCTTACTTACAGTCAGAGTCCGGAAATCTCGCGTATTACTTGGCCACTTTAGAAAAATTCTTATACTCCTATGAATTCGCGTATTACTTGGCCACTCTTTTCAAGACAGACTTCGTTTATCTCGCGTATTACTTGGCCACCTTACTTATAGTCAGAGTTCGGAAATCTCGCGTATTAGTTGGCCACTTTATAACAATTCTAATACTCCTAAGAATTCGCGCATTACTCGGCCACTCTTTTCAGGACAGACTTCGTTTAACTCGCGTATTACGAGACCACATATGTATTTATATCAATCCTGTGGCCCATTGATCCTGACCTTACTTAAGGTCAGAGTCCGGAAATCTCGCGTATTACTTGGCCACTTTAGAAAAATTCTTATACTCCTATGAATTCGCGTATTACTTGGCCACTCTTTTCAGGACAGGCTTCGTCTAACTCGCGAATTACTTGGCCACTTTTAAAAATTCTTATAATCCTAAGAACTCGCGCATTACTTGGCCACCTTACTTTTAGTCAGAGTACGGAAATCTCGCGTATTAGTTGGCCACTTTATAACAATTCTTATACTCCTTAGAATTCGCGCATTACTTGGCCACTCTTTTCAGGACAGGCTTCGTCTAACTCGCGTATTACGAGGCCACTTATGTATTTATATCAGTCCTGTGGTCCATTGAACTCGCGCATTACTTGTCCACTCTTTTCAAGACAGACTTCGTTTATCTCGCGTATTACGAGGCCACCTTACTTAAAGTCAGAGTACGGAAATCTCGCGTATTAGTTGGCCACTTTATAACAATTCTTATACTCCTAAGAATTCGCGCATTACTTGGCCACTCTTTTCAGGACAGACTTCGTTTAACTCGCGTATTACGAGACAACTTATTTATTTATATCAGTCTTGTGGCCCATTGAACCTGAACTTACTTAAGGTCAGAGTCCGGAAATCTCGCGTATTACTTGGCCACTTTAGAAAAATTCTTATACTCCTATGAATTCGCGTATTACTTGGCCACTCTTTTCAGGACAGGCTTCGTCTAACTCGCGAATTACTTGGCCACTTTTAAAAATTTTATACTCCTAAGAACTCGCGCATTACTTGGCCACTTTACTTTGAGTCAGAGTCCGAAAATCTCGCGTATTAGTTGGCCACTTTATAACAATTCTTATACTCCTAACAATTCGCGCATTAATTGGCCACTCTTTTCAGGACAGGCTTCGTCTAACTCGCGTATTACGAGGCCACTTATGTATTTATATCAGTCATGAGGTGCATTGAACTCGCGCATTACTTGATCACCTTACTAAAAGTCAGAGTCCGGAAATCTCGCGTATTACTTGGCCACTTTAGAAAAATTCTTATACTCCTATGAATTCGCGTATTACTTGGCCACTCTTTTCAAGACAGACTTTGTTTAACTCGCGTATTACGAGGCCACTTATGTATTTATATCAGTCCTGTGGTCCATTGAACTCGCGCATTACTTGGCCACTCTTTTCAAGACAGACTTCGTTTATCTCGCGTATTACTTGGCCACTTTACTTCAAGTCAGAGTCCGGAAATCTCGCGTATTAGTTGACCACTTTATAACAATTCTTATACTCCATTGAACTCGCGCATTACTCGATCACCTTACTTAAGGTCAGAGTCCGGAAATCTCGCGTATTACTTGGCCACATTAGAAAAATTCTTATACTCCTATGAATTCGCGTATTACTTGGCCACTCTTTTTCAAGACAGACTTTGTTTAACTCGCGTATTATGAGGCCACTCATGTATTTATATCAGTCCTGTGGTCCATTGAACTCGCGCATTACTTGGCCACTCTTTTCAAGACAGACTTCGTTTATCTCGCGTATTACTTGGCCACTTTACTTTAAGTCAGAGTCCGGAAATCTCGCGTATTAGTTGACCACTTTATAACAATTCTTATACTCCATTGAACTCGCGCATTACTCGATCACCTTACATAAGGTCAGAGTCCGGAAATCTCGCGTATTACTTGGCCACTTTAGAAAAATTCTTATACTCCTATGAATTCGCGTATTACTTGGCCACTCTTTTCAAGACAGACATCGTTTATCGCGCGTATTACTTAGCCACTTATAAAAATTCTTATACTCCTAAGAACTATCGCATTACTTGGCCACTTTACTATAAGTCAGAGTCCGGAAATCTCGCGTATTAGTTGGCCACTTTATAACAATTCTTATACTCCATTGAACTCGCGCATTACTAGATCTCCTTACTTACAGTCAGAGTCCGGAAATCTCGCGTATTACTTGGCCACTTTAGAAAAATTCTTATACTCCTATGAATTCGCGTATTACTTGGACACTCTTTTCAAGACAGACTTCGTTTATCTCGCGTATTACTTGGCCACCTTACTTATAGTCAGAGTTCGGAAATCTCGCGTATTAGTTGGCCACTTTATAACAATTCTAATACTCCTAAGAATTCGCACATTACTTGGCCACTCTTTTCAGGACAGACTTCGTTTAACTCGCGTATTACGAGACCACATATGTATTTATATCAATCCTGTGGCCCATTGATCCTGACCTTACTTAAGGTCAGAGTCCGGAAATCTCACGTATTACTTGGCCACTTTAGAAAAATTCTTATACTCCTATGAATTCGCGTATTACTTGGCCACTCTTTTCAAGACAGACTTTGTTTAACTCGCGTATTACGAGGCCACTTATGTATTTATATCAGTCCTGTTGTCAATTGAACTCGCGCATTACTTGTCCACTCTTTTCAAGACAGACTTCGTTTATCTCGCGTATTACTTGGCCACCTTACTTAAAGTCAGAGTTCGGAAATCTCGCGTATTAGTTGGCCACTTTATAACAATTCTTATACTCCTAAGAATTCGCGCATTACTTGGCCACTCTTTTCAAGACAGGCTTCGTCTAACTCGCGTATTACGAGACCACTTATGTATTTATATCAGTCTTGTGGCCCATTGAACCTGAACTTACTTAAGGTCAGAGTCCGGAAATCTCGCGTATTACTTGGCCACTTTAGAAAAATTCTTATACTCCTATGAATTCGCGTATTACTTGGCCACTCTTTTCAGGACAGGCTTCGTCTAACTCGCGAATTACTTATCCACTTTTAAAAATTCTTATACTCCTAAGAACTCGCGCATTACTTGGCCACTTTACTTTGAGTCAGAGTCCGGAAATCTCGCGTATTAGTTGGCCACTTTATAACAATTCTTATACTCCTAAGAATTCGCGCATTAATTGGCCACTCTTTTCAGGACAGGCTTCGTCTAACTCGCGTATTACGAGGCCACTTATGTATTTATATCAGTCATGAGGTCCATTGAACTCGCGCATTACTTGATCACCTTACTAAAAGTCAGAGTCCGGAAATCTCGCGTATTTGTTTGCCACTTCAGAAAAATTCTTATACTCCTATGAATTCGCGTATTACTTGTCCACCTTACTTTAAGTCAGAGTCCGGAAATCTCGCGTATTATTTGGCCACTTTATAACAATTCTTATACTCCTAAGAATTCGCGCATTACTTGGCCACTCTTTTCAGGACAGGCTTCGTCTAACTCGCGTATTACTTGGCCACTTATAAAAATTCCTATACTCCTAAGAACACGCGCATTACTTGGCCACTTTACTATAAGTCAGAGTCCGGAACTCTCGCGTATTAGTTGGCCACTTTATAACAATTCTTATACTCCATTGAACTCGCGCATTACTCGATCACCTTACTTACAGTCAGAGTCCGGAAATCTCGCGTATTACTTGGCCACTTTAGAAAAATTCTTATACTCCTATGAATTCGCGTATTACTTGGACACTCTTTTCTTGACAGACTTCGTTTATCTCGCGTATTACTTGGCCACATTACTTAAAGTCAGAGTTCGGAAATCTCGCGTATTAGTTGGCCACTTTATAACAATTCTTATACTCCTAAGAATTCGCACATTACTTGGCCACTCTTTTCAGGACAGACTTCGTTTAACTCGCGTATTACGAGACCACATATGTATTTATATCAATCCTGTGGCCCATTGATCCTGACCTTACTTAAGGTCAGTGTCCGGAAATCTCGCGTATTACTTGGCCACTTTAGAAAAATTCTTATACTCCTATGAATTCGCGTATTACTTGGCCACTCTTTTCAAGACAGACTTTGTTTAACTCGCGTATTACGAGGCCACTTATGTATTTATATCAGTCCTGTGGTCCATTGAACTCGCGCATTACTTGTCAACTCTTTTCAAGACAGACTTCGTTTATCTCGCGTATTACTAGGCCACCTTACTTAAAGTCAGAGTTCGGAAATCTCGCGTATTAGTTGGCCACTTTATAAGAATTCTTATACTCCTAAGAATTCGCGCATTACTTGGCCACTCTTTTCAGGACAGGCTTCGTTTAACTCGCGTATTACGAGACCACTTATGTATTTATATCAGTCTTGTGGCCCATTGAACCTGAACTTACTTAAGGTCAGAGTCCGGAAATCTCGCGTATTACTTGGCCACTTTAGAAAAATTCTTATACTCCTATGAATTCGCGTATTACTTGGCCACTCTTTTCAGGACAGGCTTCGTCTAACTCGCGAATTACTTGGCCACTTTTAAAAATTCTTATACTCCTAAGAACTCGCGCATTACTTGGCCACTTTACTTTATTCAGAGTCCGGAAATCTCGCGTATTAGTTGGCCACTTTATAACAATTCTTATACTCCTAAGAATTCGCGCATTACTTGGCCACTCTTTTCAGGACAGGCTTCGTATAACTCGCGTATTACGAGGCCACTTATGTATTTATATCAGTCATGAGGTCCATTGAACTCGCGCATTACTTGATCACCTTACTAAACGTCAGAGTCCGGAAATCTCGCGTATTTGTTGGCCACTTTAGAAAAATTCTTATACTCCTATGAATTCGCGTATTACTTGTCCACCTTACTTTAAGTCAGAGTCCGGAAATCTCGCGTATTATTTGGCCACTTTATAACAATTCTTATACTCCTAAGAATTCGCGCATTACTTGGCCACTCTTTTCAGGACAGGCTTCGTCTAACTCGCGTATTACTTGGCCACTTATAAAAATTCTTATACTCCTAAGAACTCGCGCATTACTTGGCCACTTTACTTTAAGTCAGAGTCCGGAAATCTCGCGTATTAGTTGGCCACTTTATAACAATTCTTATACTCCTTAGAATTCGCGCATTACTTGGCAACCTTATTTAAAGTCAGAGTACGGAAGTCTCGCGTATTACTTGGCCACATTAGAAAAATTCTTATACTCCTATGAATTCGCGTATTACTTGGCCACTCTTTTCAAGATAGACTTCGTTTATCTCGCGCATTATAAGGCCACTTATGTATTTATATCAGTCCTGTGGTCCATTGAACTCGCGCATTACTTGGCCACTCTTTTCAAGACAGACTTCGTTTATCTCGCGTATTACTTGGCCACTTTACTTTATTCAGAGTCCGGAAATCTCGCGTATTAGTTGACCACTTTATAACAATTCTTATACTCCATTGAACTCGCGCATTACTCGATCACCTTACTTAAGGTCAGAGTCCGGAAATCTCGCGTATTACTTGGCCACTTTAGAATAATTCTTAGACTTCTATGAATTCGCGTATTACTTGGCCACTCTTTTCAAGACAGACTTTGTTTAACTCGCGTATTATGAGGCCACTCATGTATTTATATCAGTCCTGTGGTCCATTGAACTCGCGCATTACTTGGCCACTCTTTTCAAGACAGACTTCGTTTATCTCGCGTATTACTAGGCCACTGATAAAAATTGGGATACTCCTAAGAACTAGCGAATTACTTGGCCACTTTACTATAAGTCAGAGTCCGGAAATCTCGCGTATTAGTTGGCCACTTTATAACAATTCTTATACTCCATTGAACTCGCGCATTACTCGATCACCTTACTTACAGTCAGAGTCCGGAAATCTCGCGTATTACTTGGCCCCTTTAGAAAAATTCTTATACTCCTATGAATTCGCGTATTACTTGGCCACTCTTTTCAAGACAGACTTCGTTTATCTCGCGTATTACTTGGCCACCTTACTTAAAGTAAGAGTTCTGAACTCTCGCGTATTCGTGGGCCACTATATAACAATTCTAATACTCCTAAGAATTCGCGCATTACTTGGCCACTCTTTTCAGGACCGCCGTCGGTTAACTCGCGTATTACGAGACCACATATGTATTTATATCAATCCTGTGGCCCATTGATCCTGACCTTACTTAAGGTCAGAGTCCGGAAATCTCACGTATTACTTGGCCACTTTAGAAAAATTCTTATACTCCTATGAATTCGCGTATTACTTGGCCACTCTTTTCAAGACAGACTTTGTTTAACTCGCGTATTACGAGGCCACTTATGTATTTATATCAGTCCTGTTGTCCATTGAACTCGCGCATTACTTGTCCACTCTTTTCAAGACAGACTTCGTTTATCTCGCGTATTACTTGGCCACCTTACTTAAAGTCAGAGTTCGGAAATCTCGCGTATTAGTTGGCCACTTTATAACAATTCTTATACTCCTAAGAATTCGCGCATTACTTGGCCACTCTTTTCAGGACAGGCTTCGTCTAACTCGCGTATTACGAGGCCACTTATGTATTTATATCAGTCATGAGGTCCATTGAACTTGCGCATTACTTGATCACCTTACTTTCAGTCAGAGTCCGAAAATCTCGCGTATTAGTTGGCCACTTTATAACAATTCTTATACTCCTAACAATTCGCGCATTACTTGGCCACTCTTTTCAAGACAGACTTCGTTTAACTCGCGTATTACTTGGCCATTTTACTTTAAGTCAGAGTCCGGAAATCTCGCGTATTAGTTGGCCACTTTATAACAATTCTTATACTCCTTAGAATTCGCGCATTACTTGGCCACTTTACTTTAAGTCAGAGTCCGAAAATCTCGCGTATTACTTGGCCACTTTAGAAAAATTCTGATACTACTATGAATTCGCGTATTACTTGGCCACCTTATTTTAAGTCAGAGTCCGAAAATCTCGCGTATTAGTTGGCCACTTTATAACAATTCTTATACTCCTTAGAATTCACGCATTACTTGGCCACTTTACTTTAAGTCAGAGTCCGGAAATCTCGCGCATTACTTGGCCACTTTACTTTAAGTCAGAGTCCGGAAATCTCGCGTATTAGTTGACCACTTTATAACAATTCTTATACTCCTAAGAATTCGCGCATTACTTGGCGACTCTTTTCAGGACAGGCTTCGTCTAACTCGCGTATTACGCGGCCACTTATGTATTTATATCAGTCATGAGGTCCATTGAACTCGCGCATTACTTGGCCACTCTTTTCAAGACAGACTTCGTTTATCTCGCGTATTACTTGGCCACATTACTTAAAGTCAGAGTACGGAAATCTCGCGTATTAGTTGACCACTTTATAACAATTCTTATACTCCATTGAACTCGCGCATTACTCGATCACCTTACTTAAGGTCAGAGTCCGGAAATCTCGCGTATTACTTGGCCACATTAGAAAAATTCTTATACTCCTATGAATTCGCGTATTACTTGGCCACTCTTTTCAAGACAGACTTTGTTTAACTCGCGTATTATGAGGCCACTCATGTATTTATATCAGTCCTGTGGTCCATTGAACTCGCGCATTACTTGGCCACTCTTTTCAAGACAGACTTCGTTTATCTCGCGTATTACTTGGCCACTTTACTTTAAGTCAGAGTCCGGAAATCTCGCGTATTAGTTGGCCACTTCATAACAATTCTTATACTCCATTGAACTCGCGCATTACTCGATCACCTTACTTAAGGTCAGAGTCCGGAAATCTCGCGTATTACTTGGCCACTTTAGAAAAATTCTTATACTCCTATGAATTCGCGTATTACTTGGCCACTCTTTTCAAGACAGACTTCGTTTACCTCGCGTATTACTTGGCCACTTATAAAAATTCTTATACTCCTAAGAACTAGCGCATTACTTGGCCACTTTACTATAAGTCAGAGTCCGGAAATCTCGCGTATTAGTTGGCCACTTTATAACAATTCTTATACTCCATTGAACTCGCGCATTACTCGATCACCTTACTTACAGTCAGAGTCCGGAAATCTCGCGTATTACTTGGCCACTTTAGAAAAATTCTTATACTCCTATGAATTCGCGTATTACTTGGACACTCTTTTCAAGACAGACTTCGTTTATCTCGCGTATTACTTGGCCACCTTACTTATAGTCAGAGTTCGGAAATCTCGCGTATTAGTTGGCCACTTTATAACAATTCTAATACTCCTAAGAATTCGCACATTACTTGGCCACTCTTTTCAGGACAGACTTCGTTTAACTCGCGTATTACGAGACCACATATGTATTTATATCAATCCTGTGGCCCATTGATCCTGACCTTACTTAAGGTCAGAGTCCGGAAATCTCACGTATTACTTGGCCACTTTAGAAAAATTCTTATACTCCTATGAATTCGCGTATTACTTGGCCACTCTTTTCAAGACAGACTTTGTTTAACTCGCGTATTACGAGGCCACTTATGTATTTATATCAGTCCTGTGGTCCATTGAACTCGCGCATTACTTGTCAACTCTTTTAAAGAAAGACTTCGTTTATCTCGCGTATTACTAGGCCACCTTACTTAAAGTCAGAGTTCGGAAATCTCGCGTATTAGTTGGCCACTTTATAACAATTCTTATACTCCTAAGAATTCGCGCATTACTTGGCCACTCTTTTCAGGACAGGCTTCGTTTAACTCGCGTATTACGAGACCACTTATGTATTTATATCAGTCTTGTGGCCCATTGAACCTGAACTTACTTAAGGTCAGAGTCCGGAAATCTCGCGTATTACTTGGCCACTTTAGAAAAATTCTTATACTCCTATGAATTCGCGTATTACTTGGCGACTCTTTTCAGGACAGGCTTCGTCTAACTCGCGAATTACTTATCCACTTTTAAAAATTCTTATACTCCTAAGAACTCGCGCATTACTTGGCCACTTTACTTTGAGTCAGAGTCCGGAAATCTCGCGTATTAGTTGGCCACTTTATAACAATTCTTATACTCCTAAGAATTCGCGCATTAATTGGCCACTCTTTTCAGGACAGGCTTCGTCTAACTCGCGTATTACGAGGCCACTTATGTATTTATATCAGTCATGAGGTCCATTGAACTCGCGCATTACTTGATCACCTTACTAAAAGTCAGAGTCCGGAAATCTCGCGTATTTGTTGGCCACTTTAGAAAAATTCTTATACTCCTATGAATTCGCGTATTACTTGGCCACCTTACTTTAAGTCAGAGTCCGAAAATCTCGCGTATTATTTGGCCACTTTATAACAATTCTTATACTCCTAAGAATTCGCGCATTACTTGGCCACTCTTTTCAGGACAGGCTTCGTCTAACTCGCGTATTACTTGGCCACTTATAAAAATACTTATACTCCTAAGAACTCGCGCATTACTTGGCCACTTTACTATAATTCAGAGTCCGGAAATCTCGCGTATTAGTTGGAAACTTTATAACAATTCTTATACTCCATTGAACTCGCGCATTACTCGATCACCTTACTTACAGTCAGAGTCCGGAAATCTCGCGTATTACTTGGCCACTTTAGAAAAATTCTTATACTCCTATGAATTCGCGTATTACTTGGACACTCTTTTCAAGACAGACTTCGTTTATCTCGCGTATTACTTGGCCACCTTACTTATAGTCAGAGTTCGGAAATCTCGCGTATTAGTTGGCCACTTTATAACAATTCTAATACTCCTAAGAATTCGCGCATTACTTGGCCACTCTTTTCAGGACAGACTTCGTTTAACTCGCGTATTACGAGACCACATATGTATTTATATCAATCCTGTGGCCCATTGATCCTGACCTTACTTAAGGTCAGTGTCCGGAAATCTCGCGTATTACTTGGCCACTTTAGAAAAATTCTTATACTCCTATGAATTCGCGTATTACTTGGCAACTCTTTTCAAGACAGACTTTGTTTAACTCGCGTATTACGAGGCCACTTATGTATTTATATCAGTCCTGTGGTCCATTGAACTCGCGCATTACTTGTCAACTCTTTTCAAGACAGACTTCGTTTATCTCGCGTATTACTAGGCCACCTTACTAAAAGTCTGAGTTCGGAATTCTCGCGTATTAGTTGGCCACTTTATAACAATTCTTATACTCCTAAGAATTCGCGCATTACTTGGCCACTCTTTTCAGGACAGGCTTAGTCTAAGTCGCGTATTACGAGGCCACTTATGTATTTATATCAGTCTTGTGGCCCATTGAACCTGAACTTACTTAAGGTCAGAGTCCGGAAATCTCGCGGATTACTTGGCCACTTTATAAAAATTCTTATACTCCTATGAATGCGCGTCTTACTGCGCCCCTCATTGCACGACAGGCTTAGTCTAACTCGCGAATTACTTGGCCACTTATAAAAATTCTTATACTTCTAAGAACTCGCGCATTACTTGGCCACTTTACTTTATTCAGAGTCCGGAAATCTCGCGTATTAGTTGGCCACTTAATAACAATTCTTATACTCCTAAGAATTCGCGCATCACTTGGCCACTCTTTTCAGGACAGGCTTCGTCTAACTCGCGTATTACGAGGCCACTTATGTATTTATATCAGTCCTGAGGTCCATTGAACTCGCGCATTACTTGATCACCTTACTAAAAGTCAGAGTCCGGAAATCTCGCGTATTTGTTGGCCACTTTAGAAAAATTCTTATACTCCTATGAATTCGCGTATTACTTGGCCAACTTACTTTAAGTCAGAGTTCGGAAATCTCGCGTATTATTTGGCCACTTTATAACAATTCTTATACTCCTAAGAATTCGCGCATTACTTGGCCACTCTTTTCAGGACAGGCTTCGTCTAACTCGCGTATTACTTGGCCACTTATAAAAATTCTTATACTCCTAAGAACTCGCGCATTACTTGGCCACTTTACTTTAAGTCAGAGTCCGGAAATCTCGCGTATTAGTTGGCCACTTTATAACAATTCTTATACTCCTAAGAATTCGCGCATTACTTGGCCACCTTATTTAAAGTCAGAGTCCGGAAATCTCGCGTATTACTTGGCCACTTTAGAAAAATTCTTATACTCCTTTGAATTCGCGTATTACTTGGCCACTCTTTTCAAGACAGACTTTGTTTAACTCGCGTATTACGAGGCCACTTATGTATTTATATCAGTCCTGTTGTCCATTGAACTCGCGCATTACTTGGCCACTCTTTTCAAGACAGACTTCGTTTATCTCGCGTATTACTTGGCCACATTACTTTAAGTCAGAGTCCGGAAATCTCGCGTATTAGTTGGCCACTTTATAACAATTCTTATACTCCATTGAACTCGCGCATTACTCGATCACCTTACTTAAGGTCAGAGTCCGGAAATCTCGCGTATTACTTGGCCACTTTAGAAAAATTCTTATACTCCTAAGAATTCGCGTATTACTTGGCCACTCTTTTCAAGACAGACTTTGTTTAACTCGCGTATTATGAGGCCACTCATGTATTTATATCAGTCCTGTGTTCCATTGAACTCGCGAATTACTTGGCCACTCTTTTCAAGACAGACTTCGTTTAACTCGCGTATTACTTTGCCACTTATAAAAATTCTTATACTCCTAAGAACTCGCGCATTACTTGGCCACTTTACTTTAAGTGAGAGTCCGGAAATCTCGCGTATTAGTTGGCCACTTTATAACAATTCTTATACTCCATTGAACTCGCGCATTACTCGATCACCTTACTTACAGTCAGAGTCCGGAAATCTCGCGTATTACTTGGCCACTTTAGAAAAATTCTTATACTCCTATGAATTCGCGTATTACTTGGCCACTCTTTTCAAGACAGACTTCGTTTATCTCGCGTATTACATGGCCACCTTACTTAAAGTCAGAGTTCGGAAATCTCGCGAAATAGTTGGCCACTTTATAACAATTCTAATACTCCTAAGAATTCGCGCATAACTTGGCCACTCTTTTCAGGACAGACTTCGTTTAACTCGCGTATTACGAGACCACATATGTATTTATATCAATCCTGTGGCCCATTGATCCTGACCTTACTTAAGGTCAGAGTCCGGAAATCTCACGTATTACTTGGCCACTTTAGAAAAATTCTTATACTCCTATGAATTCGCGTATTACTTGGCCACTCTTTTCAAGACAGACTTTGTTTAACTCGCGTATTACGAGGCCACTTATGTATTTATATCAGTCCTGTTGTCCATTGAACTCGCGCATTACTTGTCCACTCTTTTCAAGACAGACTTCGTTTATCTCGCGTATTACTTGGCCACCTTACTTAAAGTCAGAGTTCGGAAATCTCGCGTATTAGTTGGCCACTTTATAACAATTCTTATACTCCTAAGAATTCGCGCATTACTTGGCCACTCTTTTCAGGACAGGCTTCGTCTAACTCGCGTATTACGAGGCCACTTATGTATTTATATCAGTCATGAGGTCCATTGAACTTGCGCATTACTTGATCACCTTACTTTAAGTCAGAGTCCGAAAATCTCGCGTATTAGTTGGCCACGTTATAACAATTCTTATACTCCTAACAATTCGCGCATTACTTGGCCACTCTTTTCAAGACAGACTTCGTTTAACTCGCGTATTACTTGGCCACTTTACTTTAAGTCAGAGTTCGGATATCTCGCGTTGTAGTTGGCCATTTTATAACAATTCTGAGACTCCTTAGAATTCGCGCACTACTTGGCCACCTTACTTAAACTCAGAGTCCGGAAATCTCGCGTATTACTTAGCCACATTAGAAAAATTCTGATACTACTATGAATTCGCGTATTACTTGGCCACCTTATTTTAAGTCAGAGTCCGAAAATCTCGCGTATTAGTTGGCCACTTTATAACAATTCTTATACTCCTTAGAATTCACGCATTACTTGGCCACTTTACTTTAAGTCAGATTCCGGAAATCTCGCGCATTACTTGGCCACTTTACTTTAAGTCAGAGTCCGGAAATCTCGCGTATTAGTTGGCCACTTTATAACAATTCTTATACTCCTAAGAATTCGCGCATTACTTGGCCACTCTTTTCAGGACAGGCTTCGTCTAACTCGCGTATTACGAGGCCACTTATGTATTTATATCATTCATGAGGTCCATTGAACTCGCGCATTACTTGAACACCTTACTAAAAGTCAGAGTCCCGAAATCTCGCGTATTACTTGGCCACTTTAGAAAAATTCTTATACTCCTATGAATTCGCGCATTACTTGGCCACTTTACTTTAAGTCGGATTCCGGAAATCTCGCGTATTAGTTGGCCACTTTATAACAATTCTTATACTCCTAAGAATTCGCGCATTACTTGGCCACTCTTTTCAGGACAGGCTTCGTCTAACTCGCGTATTACGAGGCCACTTATGTATTTATATCAGTCATGAGGTCCATTGAACTCGCGCATTACTTGGCCACTCTTTTCAAGACAGACTTCGTTTATCTCGCGTATTACTTGGCCACCTTACTTAAAGTCAGAGTTCGGAAATCTCGCGTATTAGTTGGCCACTTTATAACAATTCTTATACTCCTAAGAATTCGCGCATTACTTGGCCACTCTTTTCAGGACAGGCTTCGTCTAACTCGCGTATTACGAGGCCACTTATGTATTTATATCAGTCCTGTGGTCCATTGAACTCGCGCATTACTTGGCCACTCTTTTCAAGACAGACTTCGTTTATCTCGCGTATTACTTGGCCACTTATAAAAATTCTTATACTCCTAGGAATTCGCGAATTAGTTGGCCACCTTACTTTAAGTCAGAGTCCGGAAATCTCGCGTATTAGTTGGCCAATTCATAACAATTCTTATACTCCTAAGAATTCGCGCATTACTTGGCCACTCTTTTCAGGACAGGCTTCGTCTAACTCGCGTATTACGAGGCCACTTATGTATTTATATCAGTCCTGTGGCCCATTGAACCTGACCTTACTTAAGGTCAGAGTCCGGAAATCTCGCGTATTACTTGGCCACTTTAGAAAAATTCTTATACTCCTAAGAATTCGCGCATTACTTGGCCACCTTATTTAAAGTCAGAGTCCGGAAATCTCGAGTATTACTTGGCCACTTTAGAAAAATTCTTATACTCCTATGAATTCGCGTATTACTTGGCCACTCTTTTCAGGACAGGCTTCGTCTAACTCGCGGATTACTTGGCCACTTATAAAAATTCTTATACTCCTAAGAACTCGCGCATTACTTGGCCACTTTACTTTATTCAGAGTCCGGAAATCTCGCGTATTAGTTGGCCACTTTATAACAATTCTTATACTCCTAAGAATTCGCGCATTACTTGGCCACTCTTTTCAGGACAGGCTTCGTCTAACTCGCGTATTACGAGGCCACTTATGTATTTATATCAGTCCTGAGGTCCATTGAACTCGCGCATTACTTGGCCACTCTTTTCAAGACTGACTTTGTTTAACTCGCGTATTACTTGGCCACCTTACTTAAAGTCAGAGTTCGGAAATCTCGCGTATTAGTTGGCCACTTTATAACAATTCTTATACTCCTAAGAATTCGCGCATTACTTGGCCACTCTTTTCAGGACAGGCTTCGTCTAACTCGCGTATTACGAGGCCACTTATGTATTTATATCAGTCCTGTGGTCCATTGAACTCGCGCATTACTTGGCCACTCTTTTCAAGACAGACTTCGTTTATCTCGCGTATTACTTGGCCACTTATAAAAATTCTTATACTCCTAGGAATTCGCGAATTAGTTGGCCACCTTACTTTAAGTCAGAGTCCGGAAATCTCGCGTATTAGTTGGCCACTTTATAACAATTCTTATACTCCTAAGAATTCGCGCATTACTTGGCCACTCTTTTCAGGACAGGCTTCGTCTAACTCGCGTATTACGAGGCCACTTATGTATTTATATCAGTCCTGTGGTCCATTGAACTCGCGCATTACTTGTCCACTCTTTTCAAGACAGACTTCGTTTATCTCGCGTATTACTTGGCCACCTTACTTAAAGTCAGAGTTCGGAAATCTCGCGTATTAGTTGGCCACTTTATAACAATTCTTATACTCCTAAGAATTCGCGCATTACTTGGCCACTCTTTTCAGGACAGGCTTCGTCTAACTCGCGTATTACGAGGCCACTTATGTATTTATATCAGTCATGAGGTCCATTGAACTTGCGCATTACTTGATCACCTTACTTTAAGTCAGAGTCCGAAAATCTCGCGTATTAGTTGGCCACGTTATAACAATTCTTATACTCCTAACAATTCGCGCATTACTTGGCCACTCTTTTCAAGACAGACTTCGTTTAACTCGCGTATTACTTGGCCACTTTACTTTAAGTCAGAGTCCGGAAATATCGCGTATTAGTTGGCCACTTCATAACAATTCTTATACTCCTTAGAATTCGCGCATTACTTGGCCACTTTACTTTAAGTCAGAGTCCGGAAATCTCGCGTATTACTTTGCCACTTTAGAAAAATTCTTATACTCCTAAGAATTCGCGTATTACTTGGCCACATTAGTTTAAGACAGAGTCCGAAAAACACGCGTATAAGTTGGCCCCTTTATAACAATTCTTATACTCCTTAGAATTCACGCATTACTTGGCCACTTTACTTTAAGTCAGAGTCCGGAAATCTCGCGCATTACTTGGCCACTTTACTTTAAGTCAGAGTCCGGAAATCTCGCGTATTAGTTGGCCACTTTATAACAATTCTTATACTCCTAAGAATTCGCGCATTACTTGGCCACTCTTTTCAGGACAGGCTTCGTCTAACTCGCGTATTACGAGGCCACTTATGTATTTATATCATTCATGAGGTCCATTGAACTCGCGCATTACTCGATCACCTTACTAAAAGTCAGAGTCCGGAAATCTCGCGTATTACTTGGCCACTTTATAAAAATTCTTATACTCCTAGGAATTCGCGAATTAGTTGGCCACCTTACTTTAAGTCAGAATCCGGAAATCTCGCGTATTAGTTGGCCACTTTATAACAATTCTTATACTCCTAAGAATTCGCGCATTACTTGGCCACTCTTTTCAGGACAGGCTTCGTCTAACTCGCGTATTACGAGGCCACTTATGTATTTATATCAGTCATGAGGTCCATTGAACTCGCGCATTACTTGGCCACTCTTTTCAAGACTGACTTTGTTTAACTCGCGTATTACTTGGCCACCTTACTTAAAGTCAGAGTTCGGAAATCTCGCGTATTAGTTGGCCACTTTATAACAATTCTTATACTCCTAAGAATTCGCGCATTACTTGGCCACTCTTTTCAGGACAGGCTTCGTCTAACTCGCGTATTACGAGGCCACTTATGTATTTATATCAGTCCTGTGGTCCATTGAACTCGCGCATTACTTGGCCACTCTTTTCAAGACAGACTTCGTTTATCTCGCGTATTACTTGGCCACTTATAAAAATTCTTATACTCCTAGGAATTCGCGAATTAGTTGGCCACCTTACTTTAAGTCAGAGTCCGGAAATCTCGCGTATTAGTTGGCCACTTCATAACAATTCTTATACTCCTAAGAATTCGCGCATTACTTGGCCACTCTTTTCAGGACAGGCTTCGTCTAACTCGCGTATTACGAGGCCACTTATGTATTTATATCAGTCCTGTGGCCCATTGAACCTGACCTTACTTAAGGTCAGAGTCCGGAAATCTCGCGTATTACTTGGCCACTTTAGAAAAATTCTTATACTCCTAAGAATTCGCGCATTACTTGGCCACCTTATTTAAAGTCAGAGTCCGGAAATCTCGAGTATTACTTGGCCACTTTAGAAAAATTCTTATACTCCTATGAATTCGCGTATTACTTGGCCACTCTTTTCAGGACAGGCTTCGTCTAACTCGCGTATTACTTGGCCACTTATAAAAATTCTTATACTCCTAAGAACTCGCGCATTACTTGGCCACTTTACTTTAAGTCAGAGTCCGGAAATCTCGCGTATTAGTTGGCCACTTTATAACAATTCTTATACTCCTAAGAATTCGCGCATTACTTGGCCACTCTTTTCAGGACAGGCTTCGTCTAACTCGCGTATTACGAGGCCACTTATGTATTTATATCAGTCATGAGGTCCATTGAACTCGCGCATTACTTGATCACCTTACTAAAAGTCAGAGTCCGGAAATCTCGCGTATTTGTTGGCCACTTTAGAAAAATTCTTATACTCCTATGAATTCGCGTATTACTTGTCCACCTTACTTTAAGTCAGAGTCCGAAAATCTCGCGTATTATTTGGCCACTTTATAACAATTCTTATACTCCTAAGAATTCGCGCATTACTTGGCCACTCTTTTCAGGACAGGCTTCGTCTAACTCGCGTATTACTTGGCCACTTATAAAAATTCTTATACTCCTAAGAACTCGCGCATTACTTGGCCACTTTACTTTAAGTCAGAGTCCGGAAATCTCGCGTATTAGTTGGCCACTTTATAACAATTCTTATACTCCTAAGAATTCGCGCATTACTGGGCCACTCTTTTCAGGACAGGCTTCGTCTAACTCGCGTATTACGAGGCCACTTATGTATTTATATCAGTCATGAGGTCCATTGAACTTGCGCATTACTTGATCACCTTACTTTAAGTCAGAGTCCGAAAATCTCGCGTATTAGTTGGCCACGTTATAACAATTCTTATACTCCTAACAATTCGCGCATTACTTGGCCACTCTTTTCAAGACAGACTTCGTTTAACTCGCGTATTACTTTGCCATTTTACTTTAAGTCAGAGTCCGGAAATCTCGCGTATTAGTTGGCCACTTTATAACAATTCTTATACTCCTTAGAATTCGCGCATTACTTGGCCACTTTACTTTAAGTCAGAGTCCGAAAATCTCGCGTTTTACTTGGCCACTTTAGAAAAATTCTGATACTACTATGAATTCGCGTATTACTTGGCCACCTTATTTTAAGTCAGAGTCCGAAAATCTCGCGTATTAGTTGGCCACTTTATAACAATTCTTATACTCCTTAGAATTCGCGCATTACTTGGCCACTTTACTTTAAGTCAGAGTCCGGAAATCTCGCGCATTACTTGGCCACTTTACTTTAAGTCAGAGTCCGGAAATCTCGCGTATTAGTTGGCCACTTTATAACAATTCTTATACTCCTTAGAATTCGCGCATTACTTGGCCACTCTTTTCAGGACAGGCTTCGTCTAACTCGCGTATTACGAGGCCACTTATGTATTTATATCATTCATGAGGTCCATTGAACTCGCGCATTACTAGATCACCTTACTTAAAGTCAGAGTCCGGATATCTCGCGTATTACTTGGCCACCTTACTTATAGTCAGAGTTCGGAAATCTCGCGTATTACTTGGCGACTTTAGAAAAATTCTTATACTCCTATAAATTCGCGCATTACTTGGCCACTTTACTTTAAGGCAGAGTCCGGAAATCTCGCGCATTACTTGGCCACTTTACTTTAAGTCAGAGTCCGGAAATCTCGCGTATTAGTTGGCCACTTTATAACAATTCTTATACTCCTAAGAATTCGCGCATTACTTGGCCACTCTTTTCAGGACTGGCTTCGTCTATCTCGCGTATTCCGAGGCCACTTATGTATTTATATCAGTCATGAGGTCCACTGAACTCGCGCATTACTTGATCACCTTACAAAAAGTCAGAGTCCGGAAATCTCGCGTATTACTTGGCGACTTTAGAAAAATTCTTATACTCCTATGAATTCGCGTATTACTTGGCCACCTTACTTTAAGTCAGAGTCCGGAAATCTCGCGTATTAGTTGGCCACTTTATAACAATTCTTATACTCCTAAGAATTCGCGCATTACTTGGCCACTCTTTTCAGGACAGGCTTCGTCTAACTCGCGTATTACGAGGCCACTTATGTATTTATATCAGTCATGAGGTCCATTGAACTCGCGCATTAGATGATCACCAGACTAAAAGTCAGAGTCCGGAAATCTCGCGTATTTGTTGGCCACCTTAGAAAAATTCTTATACTCCTATGAATTCGCGTATTACTTGGCCACCTTACTTTCAGTCAGAGTCCGAAAATCTCGCGTATTAGTTGGCCACTTTATAACAATTCTTATACTCCTAAGAATTCGCGCATTACTTGGCCACTCTTTTCAGGACAGGCTTCGTCTAACTCGCGTATTACTTGGCCACTTATAAAAATTCTTATACTCCTAAGAACTCGCGCATTACTTGGCCACTTTACTTTAAGTCAGAGTCCGGAAATCTCGCGTATTTGTTGGCCACTTTATAACAATTCTTATACTCCTTAGAATTCGCGCATTACTTGGCCACTCTTTTCAGGACAGGCTTCGTCTAACTCGCGTATTACGAGGCCACTTATGTATTTATATCAGTCCTGTGGTCCATTGAACTCGCGCATTACTTGGCCACTCTTTTCAAGACAGACTTCGTTTATCTCGCGTATTACTTGGCCACCTTACTTAAAGTCAGAGTTCGGAAATCTCGCGTATTACTTGGCCACCTTACTTAAAGTCAGAGTCCGAAAATCTCGCGTATTAGTTGGCCACTTTATAACAATTCTTATACTCCTCAGAATTCGCGCATTACTTGGCCACTCTTTTCACGACAGTCTTTGTTTAACTCGCGTATTACGAGGCCACTTATGTATTTATATCAGTCCTGTGGTCCATTGAACTCGCGCATTACTTGGCCACTCTTTTCAAGACAGACTTATTTTATCTCGCGCATTACTTGGCCACTTTACTTTAAGTCCGAGTCCGGAAATCTCGCGTATTAGTTGGCCACTTTATAACAATTCTTATACTCCGAAGAATTCGCGCATTACTTGGCCACCTTATTTAAAGTCAGAGTCCGGAAATCTCGCGTATTACTTGGCCACTTTAGAAAAATTCTTATACTCCTATGAATTCGCGTATTACTTGGCCATTCTTTTCAAGACAGACTTTGTTTAACTCGCGTATTACGAGGCCACTTATGTATTTATATCAGTCCTGTGGTTCATTGAACTCGCGCATTACTTGGCCACTCTTTTCAAGACAGACTTCGTTGGCCACTTTACTTTAAGTCAGAGTCCGGAAATATCGCGTATTAGTTGGCCACTTCATAACAATTCTTATACTCCATTGAACTCGCGCATTACTCGATCACCTTACATAAGGTCAGAGTCCGGAAATCTCGCGTATTACTTGGCCACTTTAGAAAAATTCTTATACTCCTATGAATTCGCGTATTACTTGGCCACTCTTTTCAAGACAGACATCGTTTATCGCGCGTATTACTTAGCCACTTATAAAAATTCTTATACTCCTAAGAACTAGCGCATTACTCGATCACCTTACTTACAGTCAGAGTCCGGAAATCTCGCGTATTAGTTGGCCACTTTATAACAATTCTTATACTCCATTGAACTCGCGCATTACTCGATCACCTTACTTACAGTCAGAGTCCGGAAATCTCGCGTATTACTTGGCCACTTTAGAAAAATTCTTATACTCCTATGAATTCGCGTATTACTTGGACACTCTTTTCAAGACAGACTTCGTTTATCTCGCGTATTACTTGGCCACCTTACTTATAGTCAGAGTTCGGAAATCTCGCGTATTAGTTGGCCACTTTATAACAATTCTAATACTCCTAAGAATTCGCGCATTACTTGGCCACTCTTTTCAGGACAGACTTCGTTTAACTCGCGTATTACGAGACCACATATGTATTTATATCAATCCTGTGGCCCATTGATCCTGACCTTACTTAAGGTCAGAGTCCGGAAATCTCGCGTATTACTTGGCCACTTTAGAAAAATTCTTATACTCCTATGAATTCGAGTATTACTTGGCCACTCTTTTCAGGACAGGCTTCGTCTAACTCGCGAATTACTTGGCCACTTTTAAAAATTCTTATACTCCTAAGAACTCGCGCATTACTTGTCCACTTTACTTTGAGTCAGAGTCCGGAAATCTCGCGTATTAGTTGGCCACTTTATAACAATTCTTATACTCCTAAGAATTCGCGCATTACTTGGCCACTCTTTTCAGGACAGGCTTCGTCTAACTCGCGTATTACGAGGCCACTTATGTATTTATATCAGTCCTGTGGTCCATTGAACTCGCGCATTACTTGTCCACTCTTTTCAAGACAGACTTCGTTTATCTCGCGTATTACTTGGCCACCTTACTTAAAGTCAGAGTACGGAAATCTCGCGTATTAGTTGGCCACTTAATAACAATTCTTATACTCCTAAGAATTCGCGCATTACTTGGCCACTCTTTTTCAGGACAGGCTTCGTTTAACTCGCGTATTACGAGACCACTTATGTATTTATATCAGTCTTGTGGCCCATTGAACCTGAACTTACTTAAGGTCAGAGTCCGGAAATCTCGCGTATTACTTGGCCACGTCAGTAAAATTCTTATACTCCTATGAATTCGCGTATTACTTGGCCACTCTTTTCAGGACAGGCTTCGTCTAACTCGCGTATTACTTGGCCACTTATAAAAATTCTTATACTCCTAAGAACTCGCGCATTACTTGGCCACTTTACTTTAAGTCAGAGTCCGGAAATCTCGCGTATTAGTTGGCCACTTCATAACAATTCTTATACTCCTAAGAATTCGCGAATCACTTGGCCACTCTTTTCAGGACAGGCTTCGTCTAACTCGCGTATTACGAGGCCACTTATGTATTTATATCAGTCCTGTGGTCCATTGAACTCGCGCATTACTTGATCACCTTACTAAAAGTCAGAGTCCGGAAAACTCGCGTATTACTTGGCCACTTTAGAAAAATTCTTATACTCCTATGAATTCGCGTATTACTTTGCCACCTTACTTTAAGTCAGAGTCCGAAAATCTCGCGTATTATTTGGCCACTTTATAACAATTCTTATACTCCTAAGAATTCGCGCATTACTTGGCCACTCTTTTCAGGACAGGCTTCGTCTAACTCGCGTATTACTTGGCCACTTATAAAAATTCTTATACTCCTAAGAACTCGCGCATTACTTGGCCACTTTACTTTAAGTCAGAGTCCGGAAATCTCGCGTATTAGTTGGCCACTTTATAACAATTCTTATACTCCTAAGAATTCGCGCATTACTTGGCCACTCTTTTCAGGACAGGCTTCGTATAACTCGCGTATTACGAGGCCACTTATGTATTTATATCAGTCATGAGGTCCATTGAACTTGCGCATTACTTGATCACCTTACTTTAATTCAGAGTCCGAAAATCTCGCGTATTAGTTGGCCACTTTATAACAATTCTTATACTCCTAACAATTCGCGCATTACTTGGCCACTCTTTTCAAGACAGACTTCGTTTAACTCGCGTATTACTTGGCCATTTTACTTTAAGTCAGAGTCCGGAAATCTCGCGTATTAGTTGGCCACTTTATAACAATTCTTATACTCCTTAGAATTCGCGCATTACTTGGCCACTTTACATTAAGTCAGAGTCCGAAAATCTCGCGTATTACTGGGCCACTTTAGAAAAATTCTGATACTACTATGAATTCGCGTATTACTTGGCCACCTTATTTTAAGTCAGAGTCCGAAAATCTCGCGTATTAGTTTGCCACTTTATAACAATTCTTATACTCCTTAGAATTCACGCATTACTTGGCCACTTTACTTTAAGTCAGAGTCCGGAAATCTCGCGCATTACTTGGCCACTTTACTTTAAGTCAGAGTCCGGAAATCTTGCGTATTAGTTGGCCACTTTATCACAATTCTTATACTCCTTAGAATTCGCGCATTACTTGGCCACTCTTTTCAGGACAGGCTTCGTCTAACTCGCGTATTACGAGGCCACTTATGTATTTATATCATTCATGAGGTCCATTGAACTCGCGCATTACTCGATCACCTTACTTAAAGTCAGAGTCCGGAAATCTCGCGTATTACTTGGCCACCTTACTTATAGTCAGAGTTCGGAAATCTCGCGTATTACTTGGCGACTTTAGAAAAATTCTTATACTCCTATAAATTCGCGCATTACTTGGCCACTTTACTTTAAGTCAGAGTCCGGAAATCTCGCGCATTACTTGGCCACTTTACTTTAAGTCAGAGTCCGGAAATCTCGCGTATTAGTTGGCCACTTTATAACAATTCTTATACTCCTAAGAATTCGCGCATTACTTGGCCACTCTTTTCAGGACTTTCTTCGTCTAACTCGCGTATTCCGAGGCCACTTATGTATTTATATCAGTCATGAGGTCCACTGAACTCGCGCATTACTTGATCACCTTACTAAAAGTCAGAGTCCGGAAATCTCGCGTATTACTTGGCCACTTTAGAAAAATTCTTATACTCCTATGAATTCGCGTATTACTTGGCCACCTTACTTTAAGTCAGAGTCCGAAAATCTGGCGTATTAGTTGGCCACTTTATAACAATTCTTATACTCCTAACAATTCGCGCATTACTTAGACACTCTTTTCAGGACAGGCTTCGTCTAACTCGCGTATTACTTGGCCACTTATAAAAATTCTTATACTCCTAAGAACTCGCGCATTACTTGGCCACTTTACTTTAAGTCAGAGTCCGGAAATCTCGCGTATTAGTTGGCCACTTTATAACAATTCTTATACTCCTAAGAATTCGCGCATTACTTGGCCACTCTTTTCAGGACAGGCTTCGTCTAACTCGCGTATTACGAGGCCACTTATGTATTTATATCAGTCATGAGGTCCATTGAACTTGCGCATTACTTGATCACCTTACTTTAAGTCAGAGTCCGAAAATCTCGCGTATTAGTTGGCCACTTTATAACAATTCTTATACTCCTAACAATTCGCGCATTACTTGGCCACTCTTTTCAAGACAGACTTCGTTTAACTCGCGTATTACTTGGCCAATTTACTGTAAGTCATAGTCCGGAAATATCCCGTATTAGTTGGCCACTTCATAACAATTCTTATACTCCTAAGAATTCGAGCAATACTTGGCCACTCTTTTCAGGACAGGCTTCGTCTAACTCGCGTATTACTTGGCCACTTATAAAAATTCCTATACTCCTAAGAACTCGCGCATTACTTGGCCACTTTACTTTAAGTCAGAGTCCGGAAATCTCGCGTATTAGTTGGCCACTTTATAACAATTCTTATACTCCTAAGAATACGCGCATTACTTGGCCACTCTTTTCAGGACAGGCTTCGTCTAACTCGCGTATTACGAGGCCACTTATGTATTTATATCAGTCATGAGGTCCATTGAACTCGCGCATTACTTGATCACCTTACTAAAAGTCAGAGTCCGGAAATCTCGCGTATTACTTGGCCACTTTAGAAAAATTCTTATACTCCTATGAATTCGCGTATTACTTTGCCACCTTACTTTAAGTCAGAGTCCGAAAATCTCGCGTATTAGTTGGCCACTTTATAAAAATTCTTATACTCCTAACAATTCGCGCATTACTTGGACACTCTTTTCAGGACAGGCTTCGTCTAACTCGCGTATTACTTGGCCACTTATAAAAATTCTTATACTCCTAAGAACTCGCGCATTACTTGGCCACTTTACTTTAAGTCAGAGTCCGGAAATCTCGCGTATTAGTTGGCCACTTTATAACAATTCTTATACTCCTAAGAATTCGCGCATTACTTGGCCACTCTTTTCAGGACAGGCTTCGTCTAACTCGCGTATTACGAGGCCACTTATGTATTTATATCAGTCATGAGGTCCATTGAACTTGCGCATTACTTGATCACCTTACTTTAAGTCAGAGTCCGAAAATCTCGCGTATTAGTTGGCCACGTTATAACAATTCTTATACTCCTAACAATTCGCGCATTACTTGGCCACTCTTTTCAAGACAGACTTCGTTTAACTCGCGTATTACTTGGCCATTTTACTTTAAGTCAGAGTACGGAACTCTCTCGTATTAGTTGTCGTCTTTATAACAATTCATTTAGTCCTTAGAATTCGCGCATTACTTGGCCACTTTACTTTAAGTCAGATTACGAAAAACTCGCGTATTACTTGGCCCCTTATAAAAATTCTTACACTCCTAAGAACTCGCGCATTACTTGGCCACTTTACTTAAAGTCAGAGTCCGGAAATCTCTCGCATTACTTGGCCACTTTACTTTAAGTCAGAGTCCGGAAATCTCGCGTATTAGTTGACCACTTTATAACAATTTTTATACTCCTTAGAATTCGCGCATTACTTGGCCACTCTTTTCAGGACAGGCTTCGTCTAACTCGCGTATTACGAGGCCACTTATGTATTTATATCATTCATGAGGTCCATTGAACTCGCGCATTACTCGATCACCTTACTTAAAGTCAGAGTCCGGAAATCTCGCGTATTACTTGGCCACCTTACTTATAGTCAGAGTCCGAAAATCTCGCGTATTACTTGGCGACTTTAGAAAAATTCTTATACTCCTATAAATTCGCGCATTACTTGGCCACTTTACTTTAAGTCAGATTCCGGAAATCTCGCGTATTAGTTGGCCACTTTATAACAATTCTTATACTCCTAAGAATTCGCGCATTACTTGGCCACTCTTTTCAGGACAGGCTTCGTCTAACTCGCGTATTACGAGGCCACTTATGTATTTATATCAGTCATGAGGTCCACTGAACTCGCGCATTACTTGATCACCTTACTAAAAGTCAGAGTCCGGAATTCTAGCTTATTACTTGGCCACTTTAGAAAAATTCTTACACTCCTAAGAATTCGCGCATTACTTGGCCACCTTACTTTAAGTCAGAGTCTGAAAATCTCGCGTATTAGTTGGCCACGTTATAACAATTCTTATACTCCTAACAATTCGCGCATTACTTGGCCACTCTTTTCAAGACAGACTTCGTTTAACTCGCGTATTACTTTGCCACTTATAAAAATTCTTATACTCCTAAGAACTCGCGCATTACTTGGCCACTTTACTATAAGTCAGAGTCCGGAAATCTCGCGTATTTGTTGGCCACTTTATAACAATTCTTATACTCCTTACAATTAGCGCATTACTTGGCCACTCTTTTCAGGACAGGCTTCGTCTAACTCGCGTATTACGAGGCCACTTATGTATTTATATCAGTCCTGTGGTCCATTGAACTCGCGCATTACTTGGCCACTCTTTTCAAGACAGACTTCGTTTATCTCGCGTATTACTTGGCCACCGTACTTAAAGTCAGAGTCCGGAAATCTCGCGCATTACTTGGCCACCTTACTTTAAGTCAGAGTCCGAAAATCTCGCGTATTAGTTGGCCACTTTATAACAATTCTTATACTCCTAAGAATTCGCGCATTACTTGGCCACTCTTTTCAAGACAGACTTTGTTTAACTCGCGTATTACGAGGCCACTTATGTATTTATATCAGTCCTGTGGTCCATTGAACTCGCGCATTACTTGGCCAATCTTTTCAAGACAGACTTCGTTTATCTCGCGCATTACTTGATCACCTTACTTTTTGTCAGAGTCCGGAAATCTCGAGTATTAGTTGGCCAGTTTACAACTATTCTTATACTCCTATGAATTCGCGCATTACTTGGCCACCTTATTTAAAGTCAGAGTCCGGATATCTCGCGTATTACTTGGCCACTTTAGAAAAATTCTTATACTCCTATGAATTCGCGCATTACTTGGCCACTCTTTTCAAGACAGACTTTGTTTAACTCGCGTATTACGAGGCCACTCATGTATTTATATCAGTCCTGTGGTCCATTGAACTCGCGCATTACTTGGCCACTCTTTTCAAGACAGACTTCGTTTATCTCGCGTATTACTTGGCCACTTTACTTTAAGTCAGAGTCCGGAAATCTCGCGTATTAGTTGGCCACTTTATAACAATTCTTATACTCCATTGAACTCGCGCATTACTCGATCACCTTACATAAGGTCAGAGTCCGGAAATCTCGCGTATTACTTGGCCACTTTAGAAAAATTCTTATACTCCTATGAATTCGCGTATTACTTGGCCACTCTTTTCAAGACAGACATCGTTTATCGCGCGTATTACTTAGCCACTTATAAAAATTCTTATACTCCTAAGAACTAGCGCATTACTTGGCCACTTTACTATAAGTCAGAGTCCGGAAATCTCGCGTATTAGTTGGCCACTTTATAACAATTCTTATACTCCATTGAACTCGCGCATTACTCGATCACCTTACTTACAGTCAGAGTCCGGAAATCTCGCGTATTACTTGGCCACTTTAGAAAAATTCTTATACTCCTATGAATTCGCGTATTACTTGGACACTCTTTTCAAGACAGACTTCGTTTATCTCGCGTATTACTTGGACACGTTAATTAAAGTCAGAGTTCGGAAAACTAGCGTATTAGTTTGCCAAATTATAAAAATTCTAATAATCATAAGAATTCGCGCATTAATTGGACACTCTTTTCAGGACAGACTTCGTTTAACTCGCGTATTACGAGACCACATATGTATTTATATCAATCCTGTGGCCCATTGATCCTGACCTTACTTAAGGTCAGAGTCCGGAAATCTCGCGTATTACTTGGCCACTTTAGAAAAATTCTTATACTCCTATGAATTCGCGTATTACTTGGCCACTCTTTTCAGGACAGGCTTCGTCTAACTCGCGAATTACTTGGCCACTTTTAAAAATTCTTATACTCCTAAGAACTCGCGCATTACTTGGCCACTTTACTTTTAGTAAGAGTCCGTAAATCTAGCGTTTTAGTTGGACAATTTATAACAATTATTATACTTATTACAATTCGCGCATTACTTGGCCACTCTTTTCAGGACAGGCTTCGTCTAACTCGCGTATTACGAGGCCACTTATGTATTTATATCAGTCCTGTTGTCCATTGAACTCGCGCATTACTTGTCCACTCTTTTCAAGACAGACTTCGTTTATCTCGCGTATTACTAGGCCACCTTACTTAAAGTCAGAGTTCGGAAATCTCGCGTATTAGTTGGCCTTTTTATAACATTTCTTATACTCCTAAGAATTCGCGCATTACTTGGCCACTCTTTTCAGGACAGGCTTCGTTTAACTCGCGTATTACGAGACCACTTATGTATTTATATCAGTCTTGTGGCCCATTGAACCTGAACTTACTTAAGGTCAGAGTCCGGAAATCTCGCGTATTACTTGGCCACTTTAGAAAAATTCTTATACTCCTATGAATTCGCGTATTACTTGGCCACTCTTTTCAGGACAGGCTTCGTCTAACTCGCGAATTACTTGGCCACTTTTAAAAATTCTTATACTCCTAAGAACTCGCGCATTACTTGGCCACTTTACTTTTAGTCAGAGTTCGGAAATCTCGCGTATTAGTTGGCCACTGTATAACAATTCTTATACTCCTAAGAATTCGCGCATTACTTGGCCACTCTTTTCAAGACAGGCTTCGTCTAACTCACGTATTACGAGGCCACTTATGTATTTATATCAGTCATGAGGTGCATTGAACTCGCGCATTACTTGATCACCTTACTAAAAGTCAGAGTCCGGAAATCTCGCGTATTACTTGGCCACTTTAGAAAAATTCTTATACTCCTATGAATTCGCGTATTACTTTGCCACCTTACTTTAAGTCAGAGTCCGAAAATCTCGCGTATTAGTTGGCCACTTCATAACAATTCTTATACACCTAAGAATTCGCGCATTACTTGGCCACTCTTTTCAGGACAGGCTTCGTTTAACTCGCGCATTACGAGACCACTTATGTATTTATATCAGTCTTGTGGCCCATTGAACCTGAACTTACTTAAGGTCAGAGTCCGGAAATCTCGCGAATTACTTGGCCACTTTTAAAAATTCTTATACTCCTAAGAACTAGCGCATTACTTGGCCACTTTACTATAAGTCAGAGTCCGGAAATCTCGCGTATTAGTTGGCCACTTTATAACAATTCTTATACTCCATTGAACTCGCGCATAATTTGATCACCTTACTTAAAGTCAGAGTCCGGAAATCTCACGTATTACTTTGCCACTTTAGAAAAATTCTTATACTCCTATGAATTCGCGTATTACTTGGCGACTCTTTTCAGGACAGGCTTCGTCTAACTCGCGTATTACGCGGCCACTTATGTTTTTATATCAGTCATGAGGTCCATTGAACTTGCGCATTACTTGATCACCTTACTTAAAGTCAGAGTCCGAAAATCTCGCGTATTAGTTGGCCACTTTATAACAATTCTTATACTCCTAACAATTCGCGCATTACTTGGCCACTCTTTTCAAGACAGACTTTTGGCCACTTTACTTTAAGTCAGAGTCCGGAAATATCGCGTATTAGTTGGCCACTTCATAACAATTCTTATACTCCTTAGAATTCGCGTATTACTTGGCCACTTTACTTTAAGTCAGAGTCCGAAAATCTCGCGTATTACTTGGCCACTTTAGAAAAATTCTGATACTACTATGAATTCGCGTATTACTTGGCCACCTTATTGTAAGTCAGAGTCCGAAAATCTCGCGTATTAGTTGGCCACTTTATAACAATTCTTATACTCCTTAGAATTCACGCATTACTTGGCCACTTTACTTTAAGTCAGAGTCCGGAAATCTCGCGCATTACTTGGCCACTTTACTTTAAGTCAGAGTCCGGAAATCTCGCGTATTAGTTGGCCACTTTATAACAATTCTTATACTCCTAAGAATTCGCGCATTACTTGGCCACTCTTTTCAGGACAGGCTTCGTCTAACTCGCGTATTACGAGGCCACTTATGTATTTATATCAGTCATGAGGTGCATTGAACTCGCGCATTACTTGATCACCTTACTAAAAGTCAGAGTCCGGAAATCTCGCGTATTACTTGGCCACTTTAGAAAAATTCTTATACTCCTATGAATTCGCGTATTACTTTGCCACCTTACTTTAAGTCAGAGTCCGAAAATCTCGCGTATTAGTTGGCCACTTTATAACAATTCTTATACTCCTAACAATTCGAGCAATACTTGGCCACTCTTTTCAGGACAGGCTTCGTCTAACTCGCGTATTACTTGGCCACTTATAAAAATTCTTATACTCCTATGAATTCGCGTATTACTTGGCCACCTTACTTTAAGTCAGAGTCCGAAAATCTCGCGTATTAGTTGGCCACTTTATAACAATTCTTATACTCCTAAGAATTCACGCATTACTTGGCCACTTTACTTTAAGTCAGAGTCCGGAAATCTCGCGCATTACTTGGCCACCTTATGTAAAGTCAGAGTCCGGAAATCTCGAGTATTACTTGGCCACTTTAGAAAAATTCTTATACTCCTATGAATTCGCGCATAACTTGGCCACTCTTTTCAAGACAGACTTCGCTTAACTCGCGTATTACTTGGCCACTTATAAAAATTCTTATACTCCTAAGAACTCGCGCATTACTTGGCCACTTTACTTTAAGTCAGAGTCCGGAAATCTCGCGTATTAGTTGGCCACTTTATAACAATTCTTATACTCCTAAGAATTCGCGCATTACTTGGCCACTCTTTTCAGGACAGGCTTCGTCTAACTCGCGTATTACGAGGCCACTTATGTATTTATATCAGTCCTGTGGTCCATTGAACTCGCGCATTACTTGGCCACTCTTTTCAAGACAGACTTTGTTTAACTCGCGTATTACGAGGCCACTTATGTATTTATATCAGTCCTGTGGTCCATTGAACTCGCGCATTACTTGGCCACTCTTTTCAAGACAGACTTCGTTTATCTCGCGTATTACTTGGCCACCTTACTTAAAGTCAGAGTTCGGAAATCTCGCGTATTAGTTGGCCACTTTATAACAATTCTTATACTCCTAAGAATTCGCGCATTACTTGGCCACTCTTTTCAGGACAGGCTTCGTCTAACTCGCGTATTACGAGGCCACTTATGTATTTATATCAGTCCTGTGGTCCATTGAACTCGCGCATTACTTGGCCACTCTTTTCAAGACAGACTTCGTTTATCTCGCGTATTACTTGGCCACTTATAAAAATTCTTATACTCCTAGGAATTCGCGAATTAGTTGGCCACCTTACTTTAAGTCAGAGTCCGGAAATCTCGCGTATTAGTTGGCCAATTCATAACAATTCTTATACTCCTAAGAATTCGCGCATTACTTGGCCACTCTTTTCAGGACAGGCTTCGTCTAACTCGCGTATTACGAGGCCACTTATGTATTTATATCAGTCCTGTGGCCCATTGAACCTGACCTTACTTAAGGTCAGAGTCCGGAAATCTCACGTATTACTTTGCCACTTTAGAAAAATTCTTATACTCCTATGAATTCGCGTATTACTTGGCCACTCTTTTCAGGACAGGCTTCGTCTAACTCGCGTATTACTTGGCCACTTATAAAAATTCTTATACTCCTAAGAACTCGCGCATTACTTGGCCACTTTACTATAAGTCAGAGTCCGGAAATCTCGCATATTAGTTGGCCACTTATAAAAATTCTTATACTCCTAAGAACTCGCGCATAATTTGATCACCTTACTTAAAGTCAGAGTCCGGAAATCTCACGTATTACTTTGCCACTTTAGAAAAATTCTTATACTCCTATGAATTCGCGTATTACTTGGCGACTCTTTTCAGGACAGGCTTCGTCTAACTCGCGTATTACGCGGCCACTTATGTTTTTATATCAGTCATGAGGTCCATTGAACTTGCGCATTACTTGATCACCTTACTTTCAGTCAGAGTCCGAAAATCTCGCGTATTAGTTGGCCACTTTATAACAATTCTTATACTCCTAACAATTCGCGCATTACTTGGCCACTCTTTTCAAGACAGACTTCGTTTAACTCGCGTATTACTTGGCCACTTTACTTTAAGTCAGAGTCCGGAAATCTCGCGTATTAGTTGGCCACTTTATAACAATTCTTATACTCCTTAGAATTCGCGCATTACTTGGCCACTTTACTTTAAGTCAGAGTCCGAAAATCTCGCGTATTACTTGGCCACTTTAGAAAAATTCTGATACTACTATGAGTTCGCGTATTACTTGGCCACCTTATTTTAAGTCAGATTACGCAAATCTCGCGTATTACTTGGCCACCTTATTTTAAGTCAGAGTCCGAAAATCTCGCGTATTAGTTGGCCACTTTATAACAATTCTTATACTCCTAAGAATTCGCGCATTACTTGGCCACTTTACTTTAAGTCAGAGTCCGGAAATCTCGCGCATTACTTGGCCACTTTACTTTCAGTCAGAGTCCGGAAATCTCGCGTATTAGTTGGCCACTTTATAACAATTCTTATACTCCTATGAATTCGCGCATTACTTGGCCACTTTACTTTAAGTCAGAGTCCGGAAATCTCGCGTATTAGTTGGCCACTTTATAACAATTCTTATACTCCTAAGAATTCGCGCATTACTTGGCCACTCTTTTCAGGACAGGCTTCGTCTAACTCGCGTATTACGAGGCCACTTATGTATTTATATCAGTCATGAGGTCCATTGAACTCGCGCATTACTTGGCCACTCTTTTCAAGACTGACTTTGTTTAACTCGCGTATTACTTGGCCACCTTACTTAAAGTCAGAGTTCGGAAATCTCGCGTATTAGTTGGCCACTTTATAACAATTCTTATACTCCTAAGAATTCGCGCATTACTTGGCCACTCTTTTCAGGACAGGCTTCGTCTAACTCGCGTATTACGAGGCCACTTATGTATTTATATCAGTCCTGTGGTCCATTGAACTCGCGCATTACTTGGCCACTCTTTTCAAGACAGACTTCGTTTATCTCGCGTATTACTTGGCCACTTATAAAAATTCTTATACTCCTAGGAATTCGCGAATTAGTTGGCCACCTTACTTTAAGTCAGAGTCCGGAAATCTCGCGTATTAGTTGGCCACTTTATAACAATTCTTATACTCCTAAGAAATCGCGCATTACTTGGCCACTCTTTTCAGGACAGGCTTCGTCTAACTCGCGTATTACGAGGCCACTTATGTATTTATATCAGTCCTGTGGCCCATTGAACCTGACCTTACTTAAGGTCAGAGTCCGGAAATCTCGCGTATTACTTGGCCACTTTAGAAAAATTCTTGTACTCCTAAGAATTCGCGCATTACTTGGCCACCTTATGTAAAGTCAGAGTCCGGAAATCTCGAGTATTACTTGGCCACTTTAGAAAAATTCTTATACTCCTATGAATTCGCGCATAACTTGGCCACTCTTTTCAAGACAGACTTCGCTTAACTCGCGTATTACTTGGCCCCTTATAAAAATTCTTACACTCCTAAGAACTCGCGCATTACTTGGCCACTTTACTTTAAGTCAGAGTCTGGAAATCTCGCGCATTACTTGGCCACTTTACTTTAAGTCAGAGTCCGGAAATCTCACGTATTACTTGGCCACTTGATAAAAATTCTAATACTCCTAAGAATTCGCGCATTACTTGGCCACTCTTTTCAGGACAGACTTCGTTTAACTCGCGTATTACGAGACCACTTATGTATTTATATCAGTCCTGTGGCCCATTGAACCTGACCTTACTTAAGGTCAGAGTCCGGAAATCTCGCGTATTACTTGGCCACTTTAGAAAAATTCTTATACTCCTAAGAATTCGCGCATTACTTGGCCACCTTATTTAAAGTCAGAGTCCGGAAATCTCGAGTATTAGTTGGCCACTTTAGAAAAATTCTTATACTCCTATGAATTCGCGTATTACTTGGCCACTCTTTTCAAGACAGACTTTGTTTAACTCGCGTATTACGAGGCCCCTTATAAAAATTCTTACACTCCTAAGAACTCGCGCATTACTTGGCCACTTTACTTTAAGTCAGAGTCTGGAAATCTCGCGCATTACTTGGCCACTTTACTTTAAGTCAGAGTCCGGAAATCTCACGTATTACTTGGCCACTTGATAAAAATTCTAATACTCCTAAGAATTCGCGCATTACTTGGCCACTCTTTTCAGGACAGACTTCGTTTAACTCGCGTATTACGAGACCACTTATGTATTTATATCAGTCCTGTGGCCCATTGAACCTGACCTTACTTAAGGTCAGAGTCCGGAAATCTCGCGTATTACTTGGCCACTTTAGAAAAATTCTTATACTCCTAAGAATTCGCGCATTACTTGGCCACCTTATTTAAAGTCAGAGTCCGGAAATCTCACGTATTACTTGGCCACTTGATAAAAATTCTAATACTCCTAAGAATTCGCGCATTACTTGGCCACTCTTTTCAAGACAGACTTCGTTTATCGCGCGTATTACTTAGCCACCTTACTTGAAGTCAGAGTTCGGAAATCTCGCGTATTACTTGGCCACCTTACTTAAAGTCAGAGTCCGAAAATCTCGCGTATTAGTTGGCCACTTTATAACAATTCTTATACTCCTAACAATTCGCGCATTACTTGGACACTCTTTTCAAGACAGACTTCGTTTAACTCGCGTATTACTTGGCCACTTATAAAAATTCTTATACTCCTAAGAATTCGCGCATTACTTGGCCACTCTTTTCAGGACAGGCTTCGTCTAACTCGCGTATTACGAGGCCACTTATGTATTTATATCAGTCCTGTGGTCCATTGAACTCGCGCATTACTTGGCCACTCTTTTCAAGACAGACTTTGTTTAACTCGCGTATTACGAGGCCACTTATGTATTTATATCAGTCCTGTGGTCCATTGAACTCGCGCATTACTTGGCCACTCTTTTCAAGACAGACTTCGTTTATCTCGCGTATTACTTGGCCACCTTACTTAAAGTCAGAGTTCGGAAATCTCGCGTATTAGTTGGCCACTTTATAACAATTCTTATACTCCTAAGAATTCGCGCATTACTTGGCCACCTTATTTAAAGTCAGAGTCCGGAAATCTCGAGTATTACTTGGCCACTTGATAAAAATTCTATTACTCCTAAGAATTCGCGCATTACTTGGCCACTCTTTTCAAGACAGACTTCGTTTATCGCGCGTATTACTTAGCCACCTTACTTGAAGTCAGAGTTCGGAAATCTCGCGTATTACTTGGCCACCTTACTTAAAGTCAGAGTCCGAAAATCTCGCGTATTAGTTGGCCACTTTATAACAATTCTTATACTCCTAACAATTCGCGCATTACTTGGACACTCTTTTCAAGACAGACTTCGTTTAACTCGCGTATTACTTGGCCACTTATAAAAATTCTTATACTCCTAAGAACTCGCGCATTACTTGGCCACTTTACTTTAAGTCAGAGTCCGGAAATATCGCGTATTAGTTGGCCACTTCATAACAATTCTTATACTCCTAAGAATTCGCGCATTACTTGGCCACTCTTTTCAGGACAGGCTTCGTCTAACTCGCGTATTACGAGGCCACTTATGTAATTATATCAGTCCTGTGGTCCCTTGAACTCGCGCATTACTTGGCCACTCTTTTCAAGACAGACTTCGTTTATCTCGCGTATTACTTGGCCACTTATAAAAATTCTTATACTCCTAAGAACTCGCGCATTACTTGGCCACTTTACTTTAAGTCAGAGTTCGGAAATCTCGCGTATTAGTTGGCCACTTTATAACAAATCTTATACTCCTAAGAATTCGCGCATTACTTGGCCACTCTTTTCAAGACAGACTTCGTTTATCTCGCGTATTACTTGGCCACTTATAAAAATTCTTATACTCCTAAGAACTCGCGCATTACTTGGCCACTTTACTTTAAGTCAGAGTCCGGAAATCTCGCGTATTAGTTGGCCACTTTATAACAATTCTTATACTCCTAAGAATTCGCGCATTACTTGGCCACTCTTTTCAGGACAGGCTTCGTCTAACTCGCGTATTACGAGGCCACTTATGTATTTATATCAGTCCTGTGGTCCATTGAACTCGCGCATTACTTGGCCACTCTTTTCAAGACAGACTTCGTTTATCTCGCGTATTACTTGGCCACTTATAAAAATTCTTATACTCCTAAGAACTCGCGCATTACTTGGCCACTTCACTTTATTCAGAGTCCGGAAATCTCGCGTATTAGTTGGCCACTTCATAACAATTCTTATACTCCTAAGAATTCGCGCATCACTTGGCCACTCTTTTCAGGACAGGCTTCGTCTAACTCGCGTATTACGAGGCCACTTATGTATTTATATCAGTCCTGTGGTCCATTGAACTCGCGCATTACTTGGCCACTCTTTTCAAGACAGACTTTGTTTAACTCGCGTATTACGAGGCCACTTATGTATTTATATCAGTCCTGTGGTCCATTGAACTCGCGCATTACTTGGCCACTCTTTTCAAGACAGACTTCGTTTATCTCGCGTATTACTTGGCCACCTTACTTAAAGTCAGAGTTCGGAAATCTCGCGTATTAGTTGGCCACTTTATAACAATTCTTATACTCCTAAGAATTCGCGCATTACTTGGCCACTCTTTTCAGGACAGACTTCGTTTAACTCGCGTATTTTTTTTTTTTTTTTTTTGTTTGTTTTTTTTTGGTGAGGAGGAAAAATGGCAAAATCTTTTATAGACGTTGTACAGGACTCTCCTAGGACGGGTCTAGGCATACCTGTTAAAACCAGAAAACCCCCTCTCTCGAACCAATACACCACCCGCGGGACCGCCTTTCGGCTTTGAACTTCACGGGTGGTTGGTTCCATTAAAGTCGCGTGCGACTCTTCCGTCATCCGTTCGCTCGGAACTTCCACCCGCGGCCACCCGCCCACTAGGACAACCGACTTGCCGCGCCACCCAGGGGAGAAACAAACAGATTCCTCCCCCGAACGACTCGGACAGTCAAGTCTACCCGAGACGCAGGACCGCGGGCGCAGGCCCCGATGCGATTTCTACTGGCCCTCCCCGTTGTTTCTCTCCCGACGCCCATCAAGCTCCCTCGTCTTCATCACAAGTGTGACGAATGACTCGATGAGCGTCCAGAACCGCTCAGACTAGAGCATGAGGGGGACCATCGTGTCAGGAGTAAGTTCGGAACCCACCGCCTGACCGAGGACCCCCCTAGCCACACCCCATTTTGCGCAGACGAAGAGTGCGTGCTCTGCGTTATCCACCGGGGAATCGCAGTAGCAACACGTCTCCTCGTCTCTCTTCTTAAAGCGCCTCAGGTACGTGTTAAAACAGCCATGGCCCGAGAGCGCTTGTGCCAAGTAAAAGCCGACTTCCCCGTGCTTTCTGTTCAGCCAGGTGGCGAGCTCCGAGATCAGGCGGTGGGTCCATCTCCCTGTCTGCTCACCATGCCATCTCATCTATCTGCCGAAACTATTCTCAGCGCGACAAGTCTCTGCGCCGAGAACAGCTTCTTCTGAATAGCATGGTTTTGCAAGGCATTGGCCCAGACCGGAGCTGCATAAAGCAGCTTCGAATGGACCACGCTCGCCACCAATCTTCTTTTCGCTTCCCTGGGTCCACCAATGTTTGGCATAAGCCGGGCCAAGTTTGCTCCACAGTGGATGGCTTTGGCGGCTGCGATCTTTAGGTGTTCGCCAAAGCTAAGCCTACGATCCAGCTGCACCCCCAGGTACTTAATGCTTGTTTTCCACTCGACTTCATGCTCTCCGAGAACGATCCTCGGGTATTGGAAGGATCTCCTGTCCGTAACGAGCAAAGCCTCGGTTTTCTCAGGGGCCAATTTAAGACCTCTGCCATCCAACCAGCGCTTCGCTCGCCACAGACTTTCATTGATCCTCAGCTCTAGGATTCCGACGTCGTCAGCGGCGCACACGACAAGTGCGTCATCCGCGAAGACGACGATGCTCGTTCCAGCAGGCAGGTCCATGCGCAGGATATCGTCGTACATGACGTTCCAAACGAGTGGACCCACCCGCGACCCTTGAGGGGCGCCACATGTCATCTCCTCCTTGAGAGACCATTTTTCGCCCTCATATATCACCCACCTGTCGCTCAGATAGTCATCTATCATTCGCAACAGGTAGTCTGGAACCTTTTTCCGCACCATCGCCTCGATGCAGATGTTCCATCTCGCGGTATTGAACGCATTGCGTATGTCAATGCTAATCAACGCACAGAATCCCTTACGCTTACCAGTTCCTTTTCTTGCATTTGTGGCGATGTTAACCACAGCTTGGATGGCGTCCACCGTGGACCTGCCTTTCCTGAATCCGAACTGGTTTTCCGAGAGCCCGTTCTCCCCGACCAAGAGAGCCTGAAGCCGTTGTAGAATCAACTCCTCCAGAAGCTTCCCCATCGTATCCAATAGGCATATTGGTCTATACGACGAGGCGACCCCTAGAGGTTTGTTGCCCTTCCTCAGCAGGACCAACCTCTGCTTCTTCCAATCTGCGAAGAACCTCCCCTCCCGAAGACAGGAGTTAAAGGCTTCTAGGAGGATCTCTGGGTACGCCCCGATCACCTCTTTGAGGATCTCGTTCGGCACCCCGTCGATATCTGGCGCTGTATTTGCCTTAAGCCTTCCACCCGCTCTCTTTAGTTCTTCGAGAGTGAAGAGTTCTTCGCGCCGGACCACGCAGGAACTTCGGTCCTGTCTTTGTAACGGCTCCACGTGTGGAAACAAGCTACACACAATGTACTGGACTCGATCGGGATTATCCAGGCCCGGGGTCTTTCTCCTAGCCACCAATCTCTTGGTGACTATTTTGAAGGCGAGACCCCATGGGTCCTTCTCGACCTCACCGATCAAGTCTTTCCAGCATTGAAGTCGGCTTTTCTTTATGCCTCGCTTCAAAGCTGTTTTTGCCCCTTTCCATGCCTCGTGCAGCGTAGCATCCCCCTTTGAACGGGTGAATTTTCGCCGCGCTGCGAGGCATTCTCGACTAGGGCTGCCAATTGGTCGTTCAACCAGTACATCGAACCCTTGGCTTGCCTGCGCTCACGGCGAAGCATCGAGTAGTCGCAAGCCGCGACCACCTTCTGCCTCACCGAGCGCACAGCAGCTTCAAACGACCCAGCAGGGCAGACCCAACCAAGCTCATCGATGAGCCTGGTTTTTTCGAGGTGTTCGCGAAGTCTTTCCCTGCTGAGTCGTCTCGTGTTCCAGGAGGGGCTCCTTCCTTCGCCGCCCCTACCCTTATCCACCGCCTGACACCGTTGTTCTAGTGTGAATTCGATGCACCGGTGGTCACTCAAGGTTATTACCTCGAGGACCGACCAGTCGCTTATCCTTGAAGCGAGGCGAGGTGCGGCAATTGTGAGATCAATTATTGACCCCCCCGCTCCTCGTCTGAACGTAAATTCCCCGCCCTGATTCAAGACGATCAGTTCGTTCCTAGCGACCATCTCGCCAACCAAGATTCCCCTCCTATCTAGGCGGGCTTCACCCCACTCGGGCGACTTACTGTTGAAGTCCCCCCCTATGAGGGATCGCCCGATGGCCTCACGGAGGCTTTCCTCAAGGAGGAGGATCTGGGTCTCAAAGACATCGAAGGGATCGCCGGGGGAGAAGTAGCAGCTGTACACACGCACAACCGCCACCTCCACCCAGACGAACCCCGCGTCGGTCTCCAGGAAGTCCCCGACGCCCAAATCAGGGTTACAAACAAGGATGCCGGCCCTCCTTGATGCATCCTGATACCAAGCAGAGTTATCGGACCACTTGTACTGCTCACTAATGAGCAGCACATCAGCCCCCTCTCCCTGGCAGTCTGCATCAGGAGGTCCTGGGCATCCTTCCCCCTTCCGAGGTTGAGTTGCAGGAACTTCAATTCCTGCCTCTCAACCTCCGAAGCTCTTCCCGGAAGACCGGGCAGGAGCCCCTCCCCGACACATGGGCGACATCTTTTTCGCCCCTGTCTGCACATGACAGGCACCTTGGTGGTGCCTTACAGGTCCCGGCCAAGTGTCCCGTGGCGCCGCACCTCCAACAGGCGTTTTTCCTGTCGGGGTTGCTGCAGCCCCGGGACCCGTGGCCGTACCCAAGGCACCTGAAGCAGCGGGCGACTTCCAGGTGTTCGCGAATGCGGCACTCTACCCACCCGATCCTCAACTTACCTAGCTGAAGCAGACGCGCGGCGTCTGCCTCAGCCAGCCGGATCACTGCAGTCTTCACCCCACCAAAGCGGGTGAAGAGCCTGCAGGACCCCTCAAAAGCCGGTCTGCCCAATGCCAAGCACAGGGCAGACACAACCTCTTCTTTTTCAACGGTCTCGTCGAGGTCCCTGATTTCGAGGGACCTCGTCGAGACCAGGGCTGAAATTTGCGCCCTTTCCCCGACCGCCAGGTCGAGCTCCTTTCGGAAAGCCGAAACGTCTCCCCCCTTTTTGAGGACCAAAAGGACTTCTTCCTTCCTGGTCCTCCGGATAGACAGGACCTCAAGTCCTGCCTTCCGGGGGTCGACCTTCGCCTTCATTTCCCTCAAGATGTCGGCGTAGGACTGGCCGTCCTTCGCCGACACCTTGATGGCGTCGCCCGACCTCGCGGCCGGGGAGCGCCTCGGCAACTTTCCCTTTGTTTTGTGTTCCTGCGCGGAGGGCACGGGAACCTCTTTCTTCTTCTTCTCTTTTTTTTTCTTCTTTTTCTTCTTCTCCACCAGCTGCCATTCCCCATCCTTTTTTGGGGTCTGGCCTCTGGTGGCCGCGGCATAAGACGGCGATATGCCGCCCTTCCCTTTCTTGGGAAGCCGATCTTCGGGGGGAGAAGGAGCAACCCTCTTCTCCCCCTTTGTCAGCTTCTTGGGGGTATCTCCCAGAGACGCAGAGCGCAGTCTCCGGAAGATACCCATCTTTTTTGAGGCGGGGTGGGATTCCAGCTTCTTCTGGATTTCCATCCCGCTTTCTACAAGACATTTATGGTGTGTGAGGGCGTATCTGACGCCTTCAACTCTTCACCTCCTTTATTTTTTAAAATATTCATATCAAAACTGTCGTGACTTTTACTAGTAAAAGGTTACGGGATAGGCCCGCGCCATAATGATGCTAAAGGTTTAACGTCACCCCTATCGACCGAGCGGTGCCGAGTCCGCCCCGACACCTGACCCGGACTTCAGGCTAGACGGTGTGCGATTTATCCTACGCAGCGTCGGATATAAGGAAATACTGACCAGGTAATCCTTCATTCCTGCGCCCGGACGTCCATGATTTCAACCCCGACATTGGCTCCAGACAGTAGGATCGTGAGCGGTTTTCCCAGATTAACATGTGGTTTCACGAGATCTTTGCCCTTCGCGGTCGAACACCGGAGGGACTTACGGTTACCCATATTACTTCCACAGAGGTGAGGTACTGACATCGCGTCCTACCCTGGTCAAGAGGCTACTACTCCTCCCTTGGCTAGTCTATCGGGAATATCCACCAGGCGCCGGCCGCAGCCTCATTCACTCAGCGTCCCATTCATTCTGGTGTGTGTGGGTGTCGGTGTCGTGCATGTGATTGTAGTGTGACCGCAAGAGCGCACGCGGGAAGTTCAGCGTCATCGCCGCATACGCATTTGGGGCGATACCCCGATTAAGGGGCCCCCCGCATTCACTCCATGTACGATCATTCGGCATCAAGAGACCTGTTCACGGTCCCCTGATGCTTTCGCTCCACACCGCGTCATCGCGCGCTTGAAAGTCGCAGAACAACCGTCGTGGCACGTGCGCCCGGCAGGCCCATAACTAGGGAAAAGCCCGTCTATAGGGCTCCCTTGGCAGCCATCCTGACGGCAACAGCCCTACTGCTGGCAGAGTCCTTGCGGCTACTACCGTTGGTGGGCTGCAGGACGCGTCTGCTCCGTGCTTGGACTCATGCGTTCACCTCGGCGAGACCCTGCCCGCCCACAGAACGCTCTCTCGGTTGTTAGGTGTGTTGTGTTTAGTGTCGCTGTAATATGTTGTGTCAGAGTCCGGAAATCTCGAGTATTACTTGGCCACTTTAGAAAAATTCTTATACTCCTATGAATTCGCGTATTACTTGGCCACTCTTTTCAAGACAGACTTTGTTTAACTCGCGTATTACGAGGCCACTTATGTATTTATATCAGTCCTGTGGTCCATTAAACTCGCGCATTACTTGGCCACTCTTTTCAAGACAGACTTCGTTTATCTCGCGTATTACTTGGCCACCTTACTTAAAGTCAGAGTTCGGAAATCTCGCGTATTACTTGGCCACCTTACTTAAAGTCAGAGTCCGAAAATCTCGCGTATTAGTTGGCCACTTTATAACAATTCTTATACTCCTAACAATTCGCGCATTACTTGGACACTCTTTTCAAGACAGACTTCGTTTAACTCGCGTATTACTTGGCCACTTATAAAAATTCTTATACTCCTGAGAACTCGCGCATTACTTGGCCACTTTACTTTAAGTCAGAGTCCGGAAATCTCGCGTATTAGTTGGCAACTTTATAACAATTCTTATACTCCTAAGAATTCGCGCATTACTTGGCCACTCTTTTCAGGACAGGCTTCGTTTAACTCGCGTATTCCGAGGCCACTTATGTATTTATATCAGTCATGAGGTGCATTGAACTCGCGCATTACTTGATCACCTTACTAAAAGTCAGAGTCCGGATATCTCGCGTATTACTTGGCCACTTTAGAAAAATTCTTATACTCCTATGAATTCGCGTATTACTTTGCCACCTTACTTTAAGTCAGAGTCCGAAAATCTCGCGTATTAGTTGGCCACTTTATAACAATTCTTATACTCCTAACAATTCGAGCAATACTTGGCCACTCTTTTCAGGACAGGCTTCGTCTAACTCGCGTATTACTTGGCCACTTATAAAAATTCCTATACTCCTAAGAACTCGCGCATTACTTGGCCACTTTACTTTAAGTCAGAGTCCGGAAATCTCGCGTATTAGTTGGCCACTTTATAACAATTCTTATACTCCTAAGAATTCGCGCATTACTTGGCCACTCTTTTCAGGACAGGCTTCGTCTAACTCGCGTATTACGAGGCCACTTATGTATTTATATCAGTCATGAGGTGCATTGAACTCGCGCATTACTTGATCACCTTACTAAAAGTCAGAGTCCGGATATCTCGCGTATTACTTGGCCACTTTAGAAAAATTCTTATACTCCTAAGAATTCGCGCATTACTTGGCCACTCTTTTCAGGACAGGCTTCGTCTAACTCGCGTATTACTTGGCCACTTATAAAAATTCCTATACTCCTAAGAACTCGCGCATTACTTGGCCACTTTACTTTAAGTCAGAGTCCGGAAATCTCGCGTATTAGTTGGCCACTTTATAACAATTCTTATACTCCTAACAATTCGAGCAATACTTGGCCACTCTTTTCAGGACAGGCTTCGTCTAACTCGCGTATTACTTGGCCACTTATAAAAATTCCTATACTCCTAAGAACTCGCGCATTACTTGGCCACTTTACTTTAAGTCAGAGTCCGGAAATCTCGCGTATTAGTTGGCCACTTTATAACAATTCTTATACTCCTTAGAATTCGCGCATTACTTGGCCACTCTTTTCAGGACAGGCTTCGTCTAACTCGCGTATTACGAAGCCACTTATGTATTTATATCAGTCCTGTGGCCCATTGAACCTGACCTTACTTAAGGTCAGAGTCCGGAAATCTCGAGGATTACTTGGCCACTTTAGAAAAATTCTTATACTCCTATGAATTCGCGTATTACTTGGCCACTCTTTTCAAGACAGGCTTCGTCTAACTCGCGTATTACGAGGCCACTTATGTATTTATATCAGTCATGAGGTGCATTGAACTCGCGCATTACTTGATCACCTTACTAAAAGTCAGAGTCCGGAAATCTCGCGTATTACTTGGCCACTTTAGAAAAATTCTTATACTCCTAAGAATTCGCGCATTACTTGGCCACCTTATTTAAAGTCAGAGTCCGGAAATCTCGAGTATTACTTGGCCACTTGATAAAAATTCTAATACTCCTAAGAATTCGCGCATTACTTGGCCACTCTTTTCAGGACAGACTTCGTTTAACTCGCGTATTACGAGACCACTTATGTATTTATATCAGTCCTGTGGACCATTGAACCTGACCTTACTTAAGGTCAGAGTCCGGAAATCTCGAGGATTACTTGGCCACTTTAGAAAAATTCTTATACTCCTATGAATTCGCGTATTACTTGGCCACTCTTTTCAAGACAGACTTTGTTTAACTCGCGTATTACGAGGCCACTTATGTATTTATATCAGTCCTGTGGTCCATTGAACTCGCGCATTACTTGGCCACTCTTTTCAAGACAGACTTCGTTTATCTCGCGTATTACTTGGCCACCTTACTTGAAGTCAGAGTTCGGAAATCTCGCGTATTACTTGGCCACTTTAGAAAAATTCTTATACTCCTATGAATTCGCGTATTACTTGGCCACCTTACTTAAAGTCTGAGTCCGAAAATCTCGGGTATTAGTTGGCCACTTTATAACAATTCTTATACTCCTAACAATTCGCGCATTACTTGGACACTCTTTTCAAGACAGATTTCGTTTAACTCGCGTATTACTTGGCCACTTATAAAAATTCTTATACTCCTAAGAACTCGCGCATTACTTGGCCACTTTACTTTAAGTCAGAGTCCGGAAATCTCGCGTATTAGTTGGCCACTTTATAACAATTCTTATACTCCTAAGAATTCGCGCATTACTTGGCCACTCTTTTCAGGACAGGCTTCGTCTAACTCGCGTATTACGAGGCCACTTATGTATTTATATCAGTCCTGTGGTCCATTGAACTCGCGCATTACTTGGCCACTCTTTTCAAGACAGACTTCGTTTAACTCGCGTATTACTTGGCCACTTATAAAAATTCTTATACTCCTAAGAACTCGCGCATTACTTGGCCACTTTACTTTAAGTCAGAGTTCGGAAATCTCGCGTATTAGTTGGCCACTTTATAACAATTCTTATACTCCTAAGAATTCGCGCATTACTTGGCCACTCTTTTCAGGACAGGCTTCGTCTAACTCGCGTATTACGAGGCCACTTATGTATTTATATCAGTCCTGTGGTCCATTGAACTCGCGCATTACTTGGCCACTTATAAAAATTCTTATACTCCTAAGAACTCGCGCATTACTTGGCCACTTTACTTTATTCAGAGTCCGGAAATCTCGCGTATTAGTTGGCCACTTCATAACAATTCTTATACTCCTAAGAATTCGCGCATCACTTGGCCACTCTTTTCAGGACAGGCTTCGTCTAACTCGCGTATTACGAGGCCACTTATGTATTTATATCAGTCCTGTGGTCCATTGAACTCGCGCATTACTTGGCCACTTATAAAAATTCTTATACTCCTATGAATTCGCGTATTACTTGGCCACTCTTTTCAAGACAGACTTTGTTTAACTCGCGTATTACGAGGCCACTTATGTATTTATATCAGTCCTGTGGTCCATTGAACTCGCGCATTACTTGGCCACTCTTTTCAAGACAGACTTCGTTTATCTCGCGTATTACTTGGCCACCTTACTTGAAGTCAGAGTTCGGAAATCTCGCGTATTACTTGGCCACCTTACTTAAAGTCTGAGTCCGAAAATCTCGGGTATTAGTTGGCCACTTTATAACAATTCTTATACTCCTAACAATTCGCGCATTACTTGGACACTCTTTTCAAGACAGATTTCGTTTAACTCGCGTATTACTTGGCCACTTATAAAAATTCTTATACTCCTAAGAACTCGCGCATTACTTGGCCACTTTACTTTAAGTCAGAGTCCGGAAATCTCGCGTATTAGTTGGCCACTTTATAACAATTCTTATACTCCTAAGAATTCGCGCATTACTTGGCCACTCTTTTCAGGACAGGCTTCGTCTAACTCGCGTATTACGAGGCCACTTATGTATTTATATCAGTCCTGTGGTCCATTGAACTCGCGCATTACTTGGCCACTTATAAAAATTCTTATACTCCTAAGAACTCGCGCATTACTTGGCCACTTTACTTTATTCAGAGTCCGGAAATCTCGCGTATTAGTTGGCCACTTCATAACAATTCTTATACTCCTAAGAATTCGCGCATCACTTGGCCACTCTTTTCAGGACAGGCTTCGTTTAACTCGCGTATTACTTGGCCACTTATAAAAATTCTTATACTCCTAAGAACTCGCGCATTACTTGGCCACTTTACTTTAAGTCAGAGTTCGGAAATCTCGCGTATTAGTTGGCCACTTTATAACAATTCTTATACTCCTAAGAATTCGCGCATTACTTGGCCACTCTTTTCAGGACAGGCTTCGTCTAACTCGCGTATTACGAGGCCACTTATGTATTTATATCAGTCCTGTGGTCCATTGAACTCGCGCATTACTTGGCCACTCTTTTCAAGACAGACTTCGTTTATCTCGCGTATTACGAGGCCACTTATGTATTTATATCAGTCCTGTGGTCCATTGAACTCGCGCATTACTTGGCCATTCTTTTCAAGACAGACTTTGTTTAACTCGCGTATTACGAGGCCACTTATGTATTTATATCAGTCCTGTGGTCCATTGAACTCGCGCATTACTTGGCCACCTTACTTAAAGTCAGAGTTCGGAAATCTCGTGTATTAGTTGGCCACTTTATAACAATTCTTATACTCCTAAGAATTCGCGCATTACTTGGCCACTCTTTTCAGGACAGGCTTCGTCTAACTCGCGTATTACGAGGCCACTTATGTATTTATATCAGTCCTGTGGTCCATTGAACTCGCGCATTACTTGGCCACTCTTTTCAAGACAGACTTCGTTTATCTCGCGTATTACTTGGCCACTTATAAAAATTCTTATACTCCTAGGAATTCGCGAATTAGTTGGCCACCTTACTTTAAGTCAGAGTCCGGAAATCTCGCGTATTAGTTGGCCACTTTAAAACAATTCTTATACTCCTAACAATTCGCGCATTACTTGGACACTCTTTTCAAGACAGACTTCGTTTAACTCGCGTATTACTTGGCCACTTATAAAAATTCTTATACTCCTAAGAACTCGCGCATTACTTGGCCACTTTACTTTAAGTCAGAGTCCGGAAATCTCGCGTATTAGTTGGCCACTTTATAACAATTCTTATACTCCTTAGAATTCGCGCATTAGTTGGCCACTCTTTTCAGGACAGGCATCGTCTAACTCGCGTATTACGAGGCCACTTATGTATTTATATCATTCATGAGGTCTATTGAACTCGCGCATTACTCGATCACCTTACTTAAAGTCAGAGTCCGGAAATCTCGCGTATTACTTTGCCACTTTAGAAAAATTCTTATACTCCTAAGAATTCGCGCATAACTTGGCCACTCTTTTCAAGACAGACTTCGCTTAACTCGCGTATTACTTGGCCCCTTATAAAAATTCTTACACTCCTAAGAACTCGCGCATTACTTGGCCACTTTACTTTAAGTCAGAGTCTGGAAATCTCGCGCATTACTTGGCCACTTTACTTTAAGTCAGAGTCCGGAAATCTCACGTATTACTTGGCCACTTGATAAAAATTCTAATACTCCTAAGAATTCGCGCATTACTTGGCCACTCTTTTCAGGACAGGCTTCGTCTAACTCGCGTATTACGAGGCCACTTATGTATTTATATCAGTCCTGTGGTCCATTGAACTCGCGCATTACTTGGCCACTCTTTTCAAGACAGACTTCGTTTATCTCGCGTATTACGAGGCCACTTATGTATTTATATCAGTCCTGTGGTCCATTGAACTCGCGCATTACTTGGCCATTCTTTTCAAGACAGACTTTGTTTAACTCGCGTATTACGAGGCCACTTATGTATTTATATCAGTCCTGTGGTCCATTGAACTCGCGTATTACTTGGCCACCTTACTTAAAGTCAGAGTTCGGAAATCTCGTGTATTAGTTGGCCACTTTATAACAATTCTTATACTCCTAAGAATTCGCGCATTACTTGGCCACTCTTTTCAGGACAGGCTTCGTCTAACTCGCGTATTACGAGGCCACTTATGTATTTATATCAGTCCTGTGGTCCATTGAACTCGCGCATTACTTGGCCACTCTTTTCAAGACAGACTTCGTTTATCTCGCGTATTACTTGGCCACTTATAAAAATTCTTATACTCCTAGGAATTCGCGAATTAGTTGGCCACCTTACTTTAAGTCAGAGTCCGGAAATCTCGCGTATTAGTTGGCCACTTTAAAACAATTCTTATACTCCTAACAATTCGCGCATTACTTGGACACTCTTTTCAAGACAGACTTCGTTTAACTCGCGTATTACTTGGCCACTTATAAAAATTCTTATACTCCTAAGAACTCGCGCATTACTTGGCCACTTTACTTTAAGTCAGAGTCCGGAAATCTCGCGTATTAGTTGGCCACTTTATAACAATTCTTATACTTCTTAGAATTCGCGCATTAGTTGGCCACTCTTTTCAGGACAGGCATCGTCTAACTCGCGTATTACGAGGCCACTTATGTATTTATATCATTCATGAGGTCTATTGAACTCGCGCATTACTCGATCACCTTATTTAAAGTCAGAGTCCGGAAATCTCGCGCATTACTTGGCCACTTTACTTTAAGTCAGAGTCCGGAAATCTCACGTATTACTTGGCCACTTGATAAAAATTCTAATACTCCTAAGAATTCGCGCATTACTTGGCCACTCTTTTCAGGACAGACTTCGTTTAACTCGCGTATTACGAGACCACTTATGTATTTATATCAGTCCTGTGGCCCATTGAACCTGACCTTACTTAAGGTCAGAGTCCGGAAATCTCGCGTATTACTTGGCCACTTTAGAAAAATTCTTATACTCCTAAGAATTCGCGCATTACTTGGCCACCTTATTTAAAGTCAGAGTCCGGAAATCTCGAGTATTAGTTGGCCACTTTAGAAAAATTCTTATACTCCTATGAATTCGCGTATTACTTGGCCACTCTTTTCAAGACAGACTTTGTTTACCTCGCGTATTACGAGGCCCCTTATAAAAATTCTTACACTCCTAAGAACTCGCGCATTACTTGGCCACTTTACTTTAAGTCAGAGTCCGGAAATCTCGCGCATTACTTGGCCACTTTACTTTAAGTCAGAGTCCGGAAATCTCACGTATTACTTGGCCACTTGATAAAAATTCTAATACTCCTAAGAATTCGCGCATTACTTGGCCACTCTTTTCAGGACAGGCTTCGTCTAACTCGCGTATTACGAGGCCACTTATGTAATTATATCAGTCCTGTGGTCCCTTGAACTCGCGCATTACTTGGCCACTCTTTTCAAGACAGACTTCGTTTATCTCGCGTATTACTTGGCCACTTATAAAAATTCTTATACTCCTAAGAACTCGCGCATTACTTGGCCACTTTACTTTAAGTCAGAGTTCGGAAATCTCGCGTATTAGTTGGCCACTTTATAACAAATCTTATACTCCTAAGAATTCGCGCATTACTTGGCCACTCTTTTCAGGACAGGCTTCGTCTAACTCGCGTATTACGAGGCCACTTATGTATTTATATCAGTCCTGTGGCCCATTGAACCTGACCTTACTTAAGGTCAGAGTCCGGAAATCTCGCGTATTACTTGGCCACTTTAGAAAAATTCTTATACTCCTAAGAACTCGCGCATTACTTGGCCACTTTACTTTAAGTCAGAGTTCGGAAATCTCGCGTATTAGTTGGCCACTTTATAACAAATCTTATACTCCTAAGAATTCGCGCATTACTTGGCCACTCTTTTCAGGACAGGCTTCGTCTAACTCGCGTATTACGAGGCCACTTATGTATTTATATCAGTCCTGTGGTCCATTGAACTCGCGCATTACTTGGCCACTCTTTTCAAGACAGACTTCGTTTATCTCGCGTATTACTTGGCCACTTATAAAAATTCTTATACTCCTAAGAACTCGCGCATTACTTGGCCACTTCACTTTATTCAGAGTCCGGAAATCTCGCGTATTAGTTGGCCACTTCATAACAATTCTTATACTCCTAAGAATTCGCGCATCACTTGGCCACTCTTTTCAGGACAGGCTTCGTCTAACTCGCGTATTACGAGGCCACTTATGTATTTATATCAGTCCTGTGGTCCATTGAACTCGCGCATTACTTGGCCACTCTTTTCAAGACAGACTTTGTTTAACTCGCGTATTACGAGGCCACTTATGTATTTATATCAGTCCTGTGGTCCATTGAACTCGCGCATTACTTGGCCACTCTTTTCAAGACAGACTTCGTTTATCTCGCGTATTACTTGGCCACCTTACTTAAAGTCAGAGTTCGGAAATCTCGCGTATTAGTTGGCCACTTTATAACAATTCTTATACTCCTAAGAATTCGCGCATTACTTGGCCACTCTTTTCAGGACAGGCTTCGTCTAACGCGCGTATTACGAGGCCACTTATGTATTTATATCAGTCCTGTGGTCCATTGAACTCGCGCATTACTTGGCCACTCTTTTCAAGACAGACTTCGTTTATCTCGCGTATTACTTGGCCACTTATAAAAATTCTTATACTCCTTGGAATTCGCGAATTAGTTGGCCACCTTACTTTAAGTCAGAGTCCGGAAATCTCGCGTATTAGTTGGCCACTTTATAACAATTCTTATACTCCTAACAATTCGCGCATTACTTGGACACTCTTTTCAAGACAGACTTCGTTTAACTCGCGTATTACTTGGCCACTTATAAAAATTCTTATACTCCTAAGAACTCGCGCATTACTTGGCCACTTTACTTTAAGTCAGAGTCCGGAAATCTCGCGTATTAGTTGGCCACTTTATAACAATTCTTATACTCCTTAGAATTCGCGCATTACTTGGCCACTCTTTTCAGGACAGGCTTCGTCTAACTCGCGTATTACGAGGCCACTTATGTATTTATATCATTCATGAGGTCCATTGAACTCGCGCATTACTCGATCACCTTACTTAAAGTCAGAGTCCGGAAATCTCGCGTATTACTTTGCCACTTTAGAAAAATTCTTATACTCCTATGAATTCGCGTATTACTTGGCCACCTTACTTTAAGTCAGAGTCCGAAAATCTCGCGTATTAGTTGGCCACTTTATAACAATTCTTATACTCCTAACAATTCGCGCATTACTTGGCCACTCTTTTCAGGTCAGACTGCGTTCAACTCGCGTATTACGCGCCTATTTTTGTATTTATAACATTCCTGACGTCCATTGAACTCGCGCATTACTTGGCCACTTTATATATAAAAATTCTGTACTCAGAATTCGCGCATTACTTGGCCACATAATTTTAAGCCAGAGTCCGAAGAGCTCGCGCATTACTTGGCCACTTTATATAAAAATCCTGTCCTAAAAATTCGCGCATTACTTTGCCTCCTTATTTAGGTCAGACTTCGTTTGATCTCGCGTATTACGCGGCTGTTTTTGCATTTATATCAGTCCTGACGTTCATTGAACTCGCGCATTATTTGGCCACCTTACTCAGAATCAGAGTTTGATGTGCTCGCGCATTACTTGGCCACCTTACTCAGAATTAGAGTACGAAGTGCTCGCGCATTACTTGGCCGCTTTATTCAGGTCAGAGTCTAAGGACCCTAAGTGTTAATTATTATTTTTTGGCCACTTTATAAAAATTCTTATACCCCTAAGAATTCGCGCATTACTTGGCCACTCTTTTCAGGTCAGACTGCGTTCAACTCGCGTATTACGCGCCTATTTTTGTATTTATATCAGTCCTGACGTCCATTGAACTCGCGCATTACTTGGCCACTTTATATATAAAAATTCTGTACTAAGAATTCGCGCATTACTTGGCTACATAATTTTAAGCCAGAGTCCGAAGAGCTCGCGCATTACTTGGCCACTTTATATAAAAATCCTGTACTAAGAATTCGCGCATTAATTTGCCACCTTATTTAGGTCAGACTTTGTTTGATCTCGCGTATTACGCGGATTTTTGTGCATTTATATCAGTCCTGACGTCCATTGAACTCGCGCATTATTTGGCCACATAATTTTAAGCCAGAGTCCGAAGAGCTCGCGCATTACTTGGCCACTTTATATAAAAATCCTGTACTAAGAACTCGCGCATTACTTGGCCACATAATTTTAAGCCGGAGTCCGAAGAGCTCGCGCATTACATGGCCGCGTTATTCAGGTCAGAGTCTAAGGACCCTAAGTTGTTAATTATTATTTTTTGGCCACTTTATAAAAATTCTGATAACCCTAAGAATTCGCGCATTACTTGGCCACTCTTTTCAGGTCAGACTGCGTTCAACTCTCGCATTACGCGCCTATTTTTGTATTTATATCAGTCCTGACGTCCATTGAACTCGCGCATTAATTTTAAGCCAGAGTCCGAAGAGCTCGCGCATTACTTGGCCACTTTATATTAAAATTCTGTACTAAGAATTCGCGCATTACTTTGCCACCTTATTTAGGTCAGAAGTCGTTTGATCTCGCGTATTACGCGGCTATTTTTGCATTTATGTCAGTCCTGACGTCCATTGATCTCGCGAACTACGTGGCCACCTTACTGTAAATCAGAGTCCGAAGTGCTCGCGCATTACTTGGCCGCTTTATTCAGGTCAGAGTCTAAGGACCCTAAGTGTTAATTATTATTTTTTGGCCACTTATAAAAATTCTTATATCCCTAAGAATTCGCGCATTACTTGGCAACTCTTTTCAGGTCAGACTGCGTTCAACTCGCGTATTACGCGCCTATTTTTGTATTTATAACAGTCCTGACGTCCATTGAACTCGCGCATTACTTGGCCACTTTATATATAAAAATTCTGTACTAAGAATTCGCGCATTACTTGGCCACATAATTTTAAGCCAGAGTCCGAAGAGCTCGCGCATTACTTGGCCACTTTATATAAAAATTCTGTACTAAGAATTCGCGCATTACTTTGCCACCTTATTTAGGTCAGATTTTGTTTGATCTCGCGTATTACGCGGCTATTTTTGCATTTATGTCAGTCCTGACGTCCTTTGAACTCGCGCATTACTTGGCCACTCTTTTCAGGTCAGACTGCGTTCAACTCGCGTATTACGCGCCTCTTTTTGTATTTGTAACATTCCTGACGTCCATTGAACTCGCGCATTACTTGGCCACTTTATATATAAAAATTCTGTACTAAGAATTCGCGCATTACTTGGCCACATAATTTTAAGCCAGAGTCCGAAGAGCTCGCGCATTACTTGGCCTCTTTATATAAAAATCCTGTCCTAAAAATTCGCGCATTACTTTGCCTCATTATTTAGGTCAGACTTCGTTTGATCTCGCGTATTACGCGGCTGTTTTTGCATTTATATCAGTCCTGACGTCCATTGAACTCGCGCATTACTTGGCCACCTTACTCAGAATCAGAGTCTGATGTGCTCGCGCATTACTTGGCCACATAATTTTAAGCCAGAGTCCGAAGAGCTCGCGCATTACTTGGCCACTTTATATAAAAATTCTGTACTAAGAATTCGCGCATTACTTTGCCACCTTATTTAGGTCAGACTTTGTTTGATCTCGCGTATTACGCGGCTATTTTTGCATTTATGTCAGTCCTGACGTCCATTGAACTCGCGCATTACTTGGCCACTCTTTTCAGGTCAGACTGCGTTCAACTCGCGTATTACGCGCCTATTTTTGTATTTATAACATTCCTGACGTCCATTGAACTCGCGCATTACTTGGCCACTTTATATATAAAAATTCTGTACTCAGAATTCGCGCATTACTTGGCCACATAATTTTAAGCCAGAGTCCGAAGAGCTCGCGCATTACTTGGCCTCTTTATATAAAAATCCTGTCCTAAAAATTCGCGCATTATTTTGCCTCCTTATTTAGGTCAGACTTCGTTTGATCTCGCGTATTACGCGGCTGTTTTTGCATTTATATCAGTCCTGACGTTCATTGAACTCGCGCATTATTTGGCCACCTTACTCAGAATCAGAGTTTGATGTTCTCGCGCATTACTTGGCCACCTTACTCACAATTAGAGTACGAAGTGCTCGCGCATTACTTGGCCGCTTTATTCAGGTCAGAGTCTAAGGACCCTAAGTGTTAATTATTATTTTTTGGCCACTTTATAAAAATTCTTATACCCCTAAGAATTCGCACATTACTTGGCCACTCTTTTCAGGTCAGACTGCGTTCAACTCGCGTATTAGGCGCCTATTTTTGTATTTATATCAGTCCTGACGTCCATTGAACTCGCGCATTACTTGGCCACTTTATATTTAAAAATTCTGTTCTAAGAATTCGCGCATTACTTGGCCACATAATTTTAAGCCAGAGTCCGATAAGCTCGCGCATTACTTGGGCACTTTATATAAAAACTCTGTACTAAGAATTCGCGCATTACTTTGCCACCTTATTTAGGTCAGACTTCGGTTGATCTCGCGTATTACGCTGCTATTTTTGCATTTATATCAGTCCTGACGTCCATTGAACTCGCGCATTACTTGGCCACCTTACTCAGAATCAGGATCTGATGTGCTCGCGCATTACTTGGCCACCTTACTGAAAATCTGAGTCCGAAGAGCTCGCGCATTACTTTGCACCTTATTTAGGTCAGACTTTGTTTGATCTCGCGTATTACGCGGCTTTTTGTGCATTTATATCAGTCCTGACGTCCATTGATCTCGCGAATTACTTGGCCACATAATTTTAAGCCAGAGTCCGAAGAGCTCGCGCATTACTTGGCCACTCTTTTCAGGTCAGACTGCGTTCAACTCTCGTATTACGCGCCTATTTTTGTATTTATATCAGTCATGACGTCCATTGAACTCGCGCATTACTTGGCCACATAATTTTAAGCCAGAGTCCGAAGAGCTCGCGCATTACTTGGCCACTTTATATTAAAATTCTGTACTAAGAATTCGCGCATTACTTTGCCACCTTATTTAGGTCAGATTTCGTTTGATCTCGCGTATTACGCGGCTATTTTTGCATTTATGTCAGTCCTGACGTCCGTTGAACTCGCGCATTACTTGGCCACTTTATATATAAAAATTCTGTACTAAGAATTCACGCATTACTTGGCCACATAATCTTAAGCCAGAGTCCGAAGAGCTCGCGCATTACTTGGCCACTTTATATAAAAATTCTGTACTAAGAATTCGCGCATTACTTTGCCTCCTTATTTAGGTCAGATTTCGGTTGATCTCGCGTATCACGCGGCTATTTTTGCATTTATATCAGTCCTGGCGTCCATTTAACTCGCGAATTACTTGGCCACATAATTTTAAGCCAGAGTCCGAAGAGCTCGCGCATTACTTGGCCACTTTATATAAAAATCCTGTCCTAAAAATTCGCGCATTACTTTGCCTCCTTATTTAGGTCAGATTTCGGTTGATCTCGCGTATCACGCGGCTATTTTTGCATTTATATCAGTCCTGGCGTCCATTGATCTCGCGAATTACTTGGCCACATAATTTTAAGCCAGAGTCCGAAGAGCTCGCGCATTACTTGGCCACTCTTTTCAGGTCAGACTGCGTTCAACTCTCGTATTACGCGCCTATTTTCGTATTTATATCAGTCCTGACGTCCATTGTACTCGCGCATTACTTGGCCACATAATTTTAAGCCAGAGTCCGAAGAGCTCGCGCATTACTTGGCCACTTTATATTAAAATTCTGTACTAAGAATTCGCGCATTACTTTGCCACGTTATTTAGGTCAGATTTCGTTTGATCTCACGTATTACGCGGCTATTTTTGCATTTATGTCAGTCCTGACGTCCGTTGAACTCGCGCATTACTTGGCCGCCTTACTGAAAATCTGTGTGCGAAGTGCTCGGGCATTACTTGTCTTCAGTATTCAGGTCAGAGTCTAAGGACCCTACGTGTTAATTATTATTTTTTGGCCACTTTATAAAAATTCTTATACCCCTAAGAATTCGCGCATTACTTGGCCACTCTTTTCAGGTCAGACTGCGTTCAACTCGCGTATTACGCGCCTATTTTTGTATTTATATCAGTCCTGACGTCCATTGAACTCGCGCATTACTTGGCCACTTTATATATAAAAATTCTTTACTAAGAATTCGCGCATTACTTGGCTACATAATTTTAAGCCAGAGTCCGATAAGCTCGCGCATTACTTGGCCACTTTATATAAAAACTCTGTACTAAGAATTCGCGCATTACTTTGCCACCTTATTTAGGTCAGATTTCGTTTGATCTCGCGTATTACGCGGCTATTTTTGCATTTATATCAGTCCTGACGTCCATTGAACTCGCGAATTACTTGACCACATAATTTTAAGCCAGAGTCCGAAGAGCTCGCGCATTACTTGGCCACTTTATATAAAAATCCTGTACTAAGAATTCGCGCATTACTTTGCCTCCTTATTTAGGTCAGACTTCGGTTGATCTCGCGTATTACGCTGCTATTTTTGTATTTATATCAGTCCTGACGTCCATTGAACTCGCGCATTACTTGGCCACCTTACTGAAAATCTGAGTCCGAAGAGCTCGCGCATTACTTGGCCACTTTATTCATATAATAGTCTAAGGACCCTAAGTGTTAATTATTATTTTTTGGCCACATTATAAAAATTCTTATATCCCTAAGAATTCGCGCATTACTTGGCCACTCTTTTCAGGTCAGACTGCGTTCAACTCGCGCATTACGCGCCTATTTTTGTATTTATAACAGTCCTGACGTCCATTGAACTCGCGCATTACTTGGCCACTTTATATATAAAAATTCTGTACTAAGAATTCGCGCATTACTTGGCCACATAATTTTAAGCCAGAGTCCGAAGAGCTCGCGCATTACTTGGCCACTTTATATAAAAATTCTGTACTAAGAATTCGCGCATTACTTTGCCACCTTATTTAGGTCAGATTTCGTTTGATCTCGCGTATTACGCGGCTATTTTTGCATTTATGTCAGTCCTGACGTCCGTTGAACTCGCGCATTACTTGGCCACCTTACTGAAAATCTGAGTCCGAAGTGCTAGCGCATTACTTGGCCGCATTATTCAGGTCAGAGTCTAAGGACCCTAAGTGTTAATTATTATTTTTTGGCCACTGTATAATAATTCTTATACCCCTAAGAATTCGCGCATTACTTGGCCACTCTTTTCAGGTCAGACTGCGTTCAACTCGCAAATTACGCGCCTATTTTTGTATTTATATCAGTCCTGACGTCCATTGAACTCGCGCATTACTTGGCCACTTTATATATAAAAATTCTGTACTAAGAATTCGCGCATTACTTGGCTACATAATTTTAAGCCAGAGTCCGATAAGCTCGCGCATTACTTGGCCACTTTATATAAAAACTCTGTACTACGAATTCGCGCATTACTTTGCCACCTTATTTAGGTCAGATTTCGTTTGATCTCGCGTATTACGCTGCTATTTTTGTATTTATATCAGTCCTGACGTCCATTGAACTCGCGAATTACTTGACCACATAATTTTAAGCCAGAGTCCGAAGAGCTCGCGCATTACTTGGCCACTTTATATAAAAATCCTGTACTAAGAATTCGCGCATTACTTTGCCTCCTTATTTAGGTCAGACTTCGGTTGATCTCGCGTATTACGCTGCTATTTTTGTATTTATATCAGTCCTGACGTCCATTGAACTCGCGCATTACTTGGCCACCTTACTCAGAATCAGGATCTGATGTGCTCGCGCATTACTTGGCCACCTTACTGAAAATCTGAGTCCGAAGAGCTCGCGCATTACTTTGCCACCTTATTTAGGTCAGACTTTGTTTGATCTCGCGTATTACGCGGCTTTTTGTGCAGGTATAACAGTCCTGCCCTCCATTGATCTCGCGAATTACTTGCCCACATAATTTTAAGCCAGAGTCCGAAGAGCTCGCGCATTACTTGGCCACTTTATATAAAAATCCTGTACTAAGAATTCGCGCATTACTTTGCCTCCTTATTTAGGTCAGACTTTGTTTGATCTCGCGTATTACGCGGCTATTTTTGCATTTATATCAGTCCTGACGTCCATTGAACTCGCGCATTACTTGGCCACCTTACTCAGAATCAGAGTCTGATGTGCTCGCGCATTACTTGGCCACCTTACTCAGAATTAGAGTCCGAAGTGCTCGCGCATTACTTGGCCATTTTTTATCAGTCTTAGAATCCGTAGTGCTACTGTATTAATTGGCCACTCTATTTAAGTCAGAGTTCGAATAACTCTCGTAATATTTTGCCACTTTACAACAGTCTTATAATCTGAAAAACTCGGACATCATACTTACAAACTTAATATTGTATTTTTCCGGGTTCCATTTATTAAGAATGAGAGGTTTCGAAAAACCAGGAAATTAATTTTTCGTGAATTTCCACTTTAGTTGCATTTTACTTTCTATATCCACAGAAATGTGTACAACTTTTACGACGTCGGGACCGTGTTGAGTGCCTTTCCTTACAGAGTTTTTCGAACATGTGGTGTTTCTTTGATTTTGTCGGACGCTTGAGCACATAATAATCTCAAGTGCCGGGGACATTAAAATAAGGTTTTACTGTGTATAACCCTTGGTGTTGGAACCTGACCTATCTGGAGAATGCTTTCTATACACGTCAAACTCTGAACACTAGTCTTCCTAAATACGACTTCTTCCCAAATCAGTTTTCTTTTAGCCATGTGGCAGAGTGGTGGACTTACTTTCGTCTGTCATCTCTGCGGTTTCGGAGAAAATACAAAATAAAAATTTTTCCGTACCAATTACATCGTTCTTATTGTTTTAACTTCAGTTTCCTTTACTTCGGGTGCTCGTGAATGTGTGTGGTTTGCTGTGCGTGCTTTACCAAGGATCCACGTTATATTCTCCATCGTGTTGTTTCTTTCTTTGGTGAAATAATTGTGTTTATATATGTGCCCTTGAGAGAGTGCGTTCCGCGGTCGCATTTTTCACGGTTCCTGTGGGAGAGGATTACTCGTTGGAACAGTTTTTGGAACGGCCTGGTTCCTTCACACCTAGGAACTCGCTTACCCATAAGTCTTTCCGCATGTTTACTCTATCTTTTTCTAATATCAATAAGCAAAGGAAAAAAAGAAAAAACAAAAAATACAATAATTATTAAGTTGCATGTCTTAGTTAATAAATATTTAAAGGTTACTATTAAGCTAATTGGCACTGAAGAGGGCCCCCATTTGTGGCCGAAACGTTTGCCTTTTGTATTTTTTATGTGTTCTATCACTTAATTAAAAAAATAAATCCGTATCAAAACTGACCCCATGCCAAATTAACTATTACAAAATTATTATTGTGGGTCAATAAAACATTGAACATGTACGGAAACATGTCACGATATAAGTTCATAGAATACTCTGACCGTTCTCTGACCGTTCCCTGACCTCGCATTATTATGGCTAAGAACGATGAAAAAAACATTTAAGGCATTGCAATTATGATTCCATGGCAAAATTTGGAATAGAAGGAGTAGGAATAAATACAATAATTTTATTTTTCAGCGATAAACACTAGGAAAACATCATGTACCTGTCATTGAAGGCAGTGCAGTGGTTCACTATTTGCGGAACGTCTCCACCCATAGTAAACCTTCACGGTGGAGACGTTCCTCCAATTGTGAACCACTGCACTGCCTTTAATAAAAGGTATACGATGTTTTTCAAGTTTTTATCTCTAAATAATAAAACTATTGTATTTATTTCCACACCTGCTAATTCAAATTTGATCGAAGAATCATAATTGCAATGTTTTCAATGTTTTTTTTATCGTTCTTAGCCATAATAATGCGAGATCAGAGAACAGTCAGAGAACGGTCAGAGTATTCTATGACCGTTCACTCAACCGGGTCCGTTAGGGAAGGATACTTGAAAAATTCAATTTTAACCTCAAAACTTGTAGTAATCGTCATTTTTTCAAAACTTTTAGAAATATCATGATAAGTATTGGTTTTGCAAAGAAACGTTTTTTCCCTATGAATTTTTATTCAAATTAACAATTTATTTTAAAATAAAAATGTTTAGGTTGAATGCCAAAAAGAATTTTTTTTTTTAAACTCTTGATTTCGATTTTTTCAAAAATGAATTGCTCTACGAGAAATCCAGTTCGTGCAAAAATAAAGGACACTTATACGGCACCTTTATGGTATATGCAGGGCGTCAGAGAGACGTCTTATGTTCATGTCGTATTTTTACCTTTGAGACATTTTTGCAGCATTACAGTGTGTTAAATATATATTTACGACACGGTCATAGGACGTCTTTGCGACGCCCTGAAAATATTATAAAGATGCCGTGAAGACGTCCTTTATTTTTGTGCCCACTGGGACAATGTGTGCGGCAAAAAGAAAAAATAAATTTTCTTGAAAGAAATACAGTTTTAGTTGGACAATTTGTTCTGCAAAACCACCATTATCAAGATATTTAAAAAAATCATGAGAAAGTCACGGTGTTTCCATGTATAAAAATCCAGAACCACATGTTTACTTACATTTTACGCTGTTACCAAAAATAATAAATATCCTGTCATGATTCAGCATTTGGCTTTTACGACTTTTTTGTGTTATGTTTGACACCAAAGTAGAATCTAGGAAAATAATTCTTAAAATATTTTCATTAGTTAACAAAATTCAAATTTTTCACTCACCAAGAGCGTAAATAACTAACAATTTTATTATTTCTAATGTTAAATTTTTTCAAATTAGTCATTTCATTATTCTATAGTTTATTTGAATAAATACTATTGTTGTTTGGTAAAGGTAATGATAATATGTACAAATAAATTTTATATGTTGAACCACAATATATGGAGTTACATACAGCGCGGCGGAGATTTACCTGCTCAAAGTGTGATCCAGGCCATGCCCGCGTAATGCTTTAGTGGTGGCCCAACATAGATTTAGTCAGAGCCATCTGGCGTAAGCTCAAAACCCTAAAAGAAGATAATAGATGACTATTCAGATCATGTTCAGATCATATTCAGATCATATTCAGATCATATTCAGATTATGTTCAGATAATTCAGGAAATAATGAAATCGGAATAAACTTTGAGGTCAAATGAAATTATGTAAGTAATTATTGTCGAGTAATTATTCGAATCGTATTGATAATCTTGCTTTTTGTGATTGCAGTTTCCTGATGACTGCATCCTCACATACATGGAGTTTTAATTGTAAACACAAATAGAGATGATCACCCAAGCGTCCCAAAATTACAAATATATACATTGAAATAATAATACTCCATGTATGTAAGGATGCACTTATCAGAAAACTGCAATCACAAAAAGCAAGACTATCAATGCGATTCGAATACTTACTTAATAATAATTACTTAAATAGTTTTATTAAACCTCCAACTTTATTCCTATCCTTCAGCATCTTAGCACATTTTAGTGACCATTGGCAGCCATTAGTGATGCAACTATGGTGCGGTGGTCAGCGGGGTGAGGTTTAAGAAATTATACTTCGGCGCCATCCGGCGTAAGCTCAAAACAGGATCAAAGTATAGTGGCCGCGATCGCCTATGCTCGCGAACACGGCCTGGGGTGATCCTCTGCTGCGCGAGGCATGGAAAAAACCAAAATCAGCTCTGAGGCAAGGCATAAAGAAAAGCCGACTTCAGTGCTGGAAAGACTTGATCTTCAAAATATTCACCAAGAGATTATTGACTAGAAGAAAGACCCCGGGTCTGGATAGTCCCGATCGAGTCAAGTACATCGTGCGAAGCTTCTTTCCGAATGTAGAGCCGTTCCAAAGACAGGACCGAAGTTTCTGCGTCATCCGGCGCGAAGAACTCTTCACTCTCGAAGAAATAAAGAGAGCGGGTGGAAGGTCCAAGGCAAACACAGCGCCGGGAATCAACGGGTTGCCGAACGAGATCCTCAAAGAGGTCATCGGGGTATACCCGGAGATCCTCCTAGAAGTCTTTAACTCCTGTCATCGGGAGGGGAGATTTTTCGCAGACTGGAACAAGCAGAGGTTGGTCCGGCTGAGGAAGGGCAACAAACCTCTAGGGGATGCCTCATCGTATAGACCAATATGTCTATTGTATACGATGGGGAAACTTCTGGAGGAACTGATCCTACAAAGACTACAGGGTCACATGGTCCGCGAGAATGGTCTGTCAGAAAACCAGTTTGGCTTTCGGAAAGGCAGGTCCACAGTTGACGCCATCCAGGCAGTGGTGGACATCGCCACTAAAGCAAGAAGAGGAACTGGTAAGCGTAAGGGATTCTGCGCATTGATCAGCATTGGCATACGCAATGCGTTCAATACCACGAGATGGAACATCTGCATCGAGGCGATGGTGCGGTTAAAGGTTCCAGACTACCTGTTACGAATGATAGATGACTATCTGAACCACAGGTGGGTGATATACGAGGGCGACAAATGGTCTCTCAAGGAAGAGATGATATGTGGCGCCCCTCAAGGGTCGCGGGTAGGTCCACTCGTCTGGAACGTCATGTACGACGATTTCCTGCGCATGGGCCTGCCTGCTGGAACGAGCATCATCGGCTTCGCGGATGACGCACTTGTCGTGTGCGCCGCTGACGATGTCAAAATCCTGGAGCTGAGGATCAATGATAGTCTGTGGCGGGCAAAGCGTTGGTTAGATAGCAGATGCCTGAAAATGGCCCCTGAGAAGACCGAGGCTTTGCTTGTCACAGACAAGAGATCCTTCAAATACCCGAGGATCGTTCTCGGGCATTAAGTACCTGGGTGTGCAGTTGGATCGTAGGCTTAGCTTCGGCGAACACCTGCAGATCGCGACTGCCAAAGCCATCCAGTGTGGGCCGCCCTGACTCGGCTCATGCCCAACATTGGTGGTCCTAGGGAAGCTAAGAGAAGGCTAGTGGCGAGCGTGGTGAATTCGAAGCTGCTTTATGCAGCTCCGATCTGGACAAGTGCCCTTAACAACCATGCTATACTGAAGAAGCTGTTCTTGGTACAAAGAGGTGTGGTGATGAGAATTGTCTCAGTACACCGAACTGTGTCGACGAGCGCTGTGCTGGTCCTGGGGAGCGTTCCACTAATAGATTTATTGGTGAAGTAAAGGAAGGAGACCTTTCAGCTCCGTAAGGAGCTCACCTGCTCAACAAACCTGCAAATCGCTCGCGCGAAGGAGGGCATCCGCAAGGATAGAAGGCACACACTCTTTGTCTGTGCTTGGTGGGTCGTGGGAAGGGAGGTTGTCAGTCGGGCAATGGGCGCACAACTCACTGCTGACACGATGGTCTCTCTCATGCTCCAGTCTGAACAGATATGGATGCTTATCTAGTTATTTGTCACCCTGGTGATGAAGACGAGGGAGCTCGATGGGCGTGCAGAGCGCGGCAACAACGGGGGCCAGTAGGAATCGCATCGGGGCCTGCACTCGCGGTCCTACGTCTTGGGCGAACTTGGCTGTCCGCGTCGACCGGGGGAGGAATCTTCTTATTCCAAAAACCCACTTACTGACACAATCTTTTATTGAATCAGTAGAATCAAACGAGTACATAATCTGCAACGCACCTACGAAAGGAAATTTCGACATTATTATTAGTTTTTTGCATTATGTTAAACATTGATATTAAAATTAATGTAAAACGTTCGAAGACAATAATACTTACTGCATATACGGCTGCGTAAAGTTTCAACTTTCAGACGTTTCTACTATAAAGTATATGCAATTAAAAAAACATGCTTAAATCTTTATCTTTGTTTGAAAAGCTTATTGGTAACTTCAATAGCTCGTTAAAAATGTTATAGCTTTGATTATCTCTGCACAACGACGCTATCATTAATCCCATACTGTTGAGATTCTTCAGTACCAAAGTTTGTGAAATTCCCACTAAACAGTAAAATAAAAAAAAAAAAAGATAAGTGTCCCATTTAAAATAGTCCTATATGGAATCGAATTAATCGTAAGTTAAAAATACTTATACTTGCAATTATTTACATAGAATCAAGTAAATCCTTTTCTGAGTCGCGAAATATAGGAGGCACGTTTATGCTTGATTAACTTCTTTTCTACGACTAACTCTTTCGTTGCATTAAGATTTGTCATTTCCTCTGTTGGAAAAAAAATTGTTAACGGTAGCAATGAAATCCCTCTATAAATATTTTTTAATTTAAAAAAAAATTATCATGAACGATTAAAAAACATACGAAAAGGAATTCTATTATAAGTGATATCTTGTGTTTGACTGATAACTTCAGCATTCGGTGTATCCAATTTAATAGTTTTCTTACTACCCTAGTAGAAAGTACGTGGTTTCGGCACCAATTTCACGGCAGAAAGTCTAACTTTCATGCATTGGTCAAGCTATATGCGCCCCCTTTATAATAGCGGGAGTAAAAACGTCAATAACCTCAAGCGTCAAAATTTGTCCGCTCTCTGCCAATGTTTATTAGTGGCAATGAGTGGATATTATTTAGAATGTAATAGTAGTGACTGAAGTGTAACAAAAATAAAAATCTGCCCACTTCGCGGGCACATTCTCATTGCGCGCTTCGCGCTCGGTCTTGTGCTCTTCGCATACGTTTAAGTTTATTTCTTATAATTTAATACTGAAGCTCAAACCAATTTAATGATATTAAAGTTGATGTAAATTAGTCATTTTCTCAAATTCACTAAGTTTCTTTTTCAGATTAAGTGAAACAGGAAATTCAATTTACTTAAGGCTCTATCGGCCTTAAGGAACACATTCTCATCAAGACACTCGCGCTTTGCGCTCGAATTTCTGTATACATTTCAGTAACTTTTTAATAAATTACATGATTAAAATAATTTATTTTCTTCCAAATCTCTCAAAAAGAAAAAAACAATCGTAGACTTTATTTAAGGAAACGATTTTGCAGAACAACGCTTATTTCGTATCTCACATATTTTGGGGAAAAAATCGAATTTTTTTTATATTAAAAATCAAAACATAAAATATACATCCTGTCGAGAAATTTCTCGACAAGAATGTGTAGACCTTATTCAGCCAAACAATTTTCATCTCAAAGTTTTTTTTGAATCTCACATATTTTGTCTAAAAAATGGAATTTTTGAATTTTAATCGTATTTTTTGGAATTGAAACAAAGAATATATGTTTTATCAGAAACTGTGTAAGACAAAACTTGTAGATCTTTTTGAAACTAACAACTTTGTATTCTTACGTTTTTTTCTTATTTTACATATTATTGTTAAAAAATTGAATTTTGGATTTTCAATCGTTTTTTTTTTAATTAAAAAGAAAAATATGCATCTTATGAAAAAATGTTACAATTCAAATTTGTAGGTCTTTATTTATTCAATAATATTGTATTATAACGTTTTTTCGTATCTCGTATAATTTAACTGGAAAATGGAATTTTGATATTGACTTTTTTCGAATTTGAATATGCTGTAATATTTCTAATTTTGATTTAATCAAAAAATGTTATCAGGATAATTTTTAGAGATTTATGAGCACTATCTAAAACCAGTATTGAAATTTTTGATTTTTTCCAAAAAATAATTTTCAAAAACACAAAAGTGGTGCTCAACCCCTCAATTTTGATTGGATGTGGCTGGTTAACGAACTTCTCCTTACTTTTTCGGTTCCGATAAAGTGTACCAAAGCTCAATTCAATCTGATAATTCTATCGAGAGTTATGCCGCACACGACCTACAGACAGACTATATTTTTGTTGGCAGTTCTATAGTAAAAAAGTATGCAATACATATTAACATACACTGCCGTGCAAAAGTATCCGGGCACTGATTCTTTAGCAATCACACTAAAGCTCATAATTTAAATCATAGCTCAAGTAAATTAAATTTCTAGGAATCACGTCAAAGATAATGAAACTTTTCATTTAGTGACCTGAAAACAAAGTGTTTATTTGCAATATTAACAAAGATATAGCATTAAAAAAGTCAAAATTTAATAGTTTTTACCATTTTTGATTAGTACCTAAAGTAATTAATTTTTTAAAATGTGTCTTCATCTATCGCAAAGGGAAATTACGGAAAATGTCCGAAATATAACAAACAAACTATAATAATTTTCACTTGGATGCTGTGAAAGTTGAAATTTAGGAAAACAAAACTGTAAAAATTGAAATTTGTGAAATCATTGATGAAAAATTGTTTTAAATACTTTCAATGTATTTCTAACTTACATATTTTCTATTATGTTCCTAATAATGAATTTTCAGTATTTGTAAGATCCACTTTTTAGGTATGAGAATACATTGAATTTTTACAACTTTGTTTCCCTAAATTTCAACTTTCACAGCATCAAAGTGAAAGTTATTAAAGTTTCTTTCTTATACATAAAATATTTTTTGTAAATCCCCCTTTGTGATAGATGAAGAAAAATTTTGAAAAGTTTGTTACTTTAGGTGTTATCCAAAATTGGTGAAAACTATTACATTTGAACATTTTTTATGCTGTATCTTTGTTAATATTGCACAAAAACACTTTGTTTTTAAGTCACTAAATGCAAAATTTCATTACCTTTGACGAAATTGATAGAAATTTAATTTATTTGAGCTATTATTACAAATTATGAGCTTCAATGGTGATTGTTCAAAAATCGGTGCCCGGATACTTTTGCACGGCAGTGTATAAATGAATTAAAAGAAAGTAATAAAGAAACAGTGCATACTGTACTGTTAGTTTACTGACCATTTTCTTTAGAAGATTCTCCTTTTGACTTTTGACTGACAAATAAAGCTGACACAAAGGGTACCTTTGTTTCATAATTTTTTTGTGTCGATAGATGAATTGCATAATCATCTTTGCTAAAATCTTTCACACAGGGTGAGTGTCTAGACCTTTTTAACTTTGCAGCATTTAATGCGTCATCGCTTTCCACGTCTGATAATTTTAGGTGAAGGTCTAGTTTTTTCATTGCAGTATCCAAAGTTTCTATAAAACAGTAATGTCAGACAATGCTAGATATTTTACTTAAATGAGTATGGGAGCAAAGAACAATGTTGACTTACAATGCAATTTGTCTACTGCCGGTAATAGAATAAATAGATACATAGAATATATATATATATATATAACATAGAATATGTGATTCGAGAAAGCTTCCAAGTTCTTCATTGAATCGTTGTATATATATAATATATGTTAATCGCCCAATCAGGAATTAAGGAAAAATTGCAAACTGAAATAATACTGAGCTGCATTTTCTAAAAATTTTACTCTCCATTTTAATAGAAAATTCTTTCTCCCATATACTTTTATACGCTTATTAACAAAACTATAGTAAGAATACATACAACCTTCATTTTTAAAATCAAAGTTTGTAAACGGTCCTTTTTCTATAACGTTAATTAATGTCTCGATAATTATTGATTTTACAGAACAAAATTTCAGTTAAAAGCTGTAACTATTTCATCATACGTATAAACTTTTATTCTTTTTATTCTGCAGAATAAATATTCATGCAGATATCGCTGAAATTGATATAAAAACAATTATATTTCCAAGTTTTGACCTTACAAAATCAATTATTACAGATTTTTATTATTATACGTGTAATCGATACATAAAAATTCGGGAAAGTACGGAATTTCGATTAGATTGGAATTACATGTTTTAGAAAATGCAGTACAATAGCATTTCAGTCGTCGATTTTCAAATCCGACTCTTTTCAAGTTTCCAAATGGTAATTGCCATACACCATACACAAAACCTCATTGTGACACTGTACTTATTAACCGAAAACAATAACATATCCAAGAAAGCATAATAATAAAAAATGTTAGAACGTTCAGAAGGATGCTATCCGCAACAATAAGAAACTTGTACAACCTAAAATCAATGCATGTCTAGTGTACTTACTGGCGCAACAAAGACATTTCTTAATAGGCCATGGAGTGTTATTTTCGTCTGTCCATGATTCATCTGGCTCCTTATTCTCTTGTAAATTTGCTTCATTTCTGTTTTTGAGGTAACGAGAGGAAAAAAACTGCATTGTCGGAATCATTGAATATGGCCCACTTTGTACAAATTACTTCAATTCCATCCTCAAATTCCACAACTGCGAAGGGGGGTTTGCAAGGGGTGGAAATGCTGTAAAATAAAGTTTAGAAGACTCCCCTACTCCAGTATAGATATCAAGAAAGTAAATATTGGCTTCCAGGGACGAGTTTCAGAAATGATTTTTAGTCATTAAAATAGGTTGTAAATTTTTTCAACAAACTGTTATAAATAGAGAAAAATTATCCACGCAAAGCAATTTCTTATTACACTTTGTTTAAAAAAATAATTTATGCAACCAATTTCACGTAATAAAAATCATTGATAGAATCTGCGCCAGGAAACTAGACCTATTGAAATACACGAAATACTTATGAAACAATTACATATTTAATTTAGATCTTAAAAGGAAATCAAAAGATATTTTGATTGAATAAATAAAGAATGAAGTTGCCTATACTTAAATATTACAAACGGGCCAGGCTTGTTCTCATAAATAATTAAGTTAATAATTTATTTTCAAGATGACAGGTTGTAAGGAAACCTCGAGGAATGTGTCTAAAATAATTCATAAGTTTAATATAAAGAACTTCTGAAAATCGTTTTGGAGACTTAAAATATAACGCAAAAGGAAATCAAAACTAGTATTTATGTTTCTTTTATAACCATGTCTGAATGTCTAAAGCCTATATCACTTGTCGCCTCAAGAAAGCCGAAAAATAAGCGTTTCATTTATAAAATAAACCAAATCTCAAGTCTCCAGAACGATCGTAAAAGATAAATTAATGTGAAAACTCTACATCCCCCAACTAATAAGGGCATAATATTACGTAACCAGAGACTGAATCAGGGCAGGTCAACCTCTAATGTATTGGGTGTCCCCGTAGGATAGTTCATTTGAACGGATATGCGCGGCGCTAGTTGTAGGAAGCAGATGGAGTGCGGCAAGGGGAACGGCTTCGTATGAGTTCCGCCATTGTTGTATACTTTTTCTGAGCTACATGCCATAGAATTTTTGGTGCGTGGAAAAAATAATTTTATTCACTCCATAAATCTATTCAAATGATTTTTTTCTCATAATCGGTTTATTTTTTAAAAGTGTGCCTCAAACGATGTGTCGAAAATATTCATGTCTACGTGAGGGTTTTAAAATGCTTTACAAGTTGGATTATGGTTGATGCAATTTCTTTAAATTCCGTTACTTCAAGTGATGTGATAGCATATGCATTTCAGGTAAGATTTTTTCTTTCGTTTTACTTTAACAAATAAAAATTTATTTCATCTCAATTTGGAGAATAATAATATTTTTTCCTCTTTCCAGGTCAAGTTGGTTTTGAAGCACAATAAGTATTTCGTCGAATTTGGATTTCCAAAAGTATTACAGAAATTACTGAAAGATCCTGTCCAACATCCGTCTTCTAATTTAACTAAAAATGTAAATAACGACTTACTGTAGAATGAGCATCTTCTTGAAATCATAATATGGCTTCAAGATTTTTATATTGGCACATTGCTACGAAAGTATTATAAATTGGTTCAAAAAAAATTCAGCTAAATATGAATGATTCATCCAAATACTAATTTATCGCTTTAGCATTTTAATTAGATTCTATTTGACTGATGTGCCGAGCAACTATATTTTCTGAAAATAAAAATACAAATCTACAGATATTTCTGATTTTTACTTATTACAACCAAACCAAGATTTAAGGCAAAATTGGGAGAATGTAATTCAAGAGTGAGTTGATATTAACTTCTCACTCTTGAATTACATTTTCACAATTTTGCGTTAAATCTTCAATTTCCTTTTAATTATATTTGAATATATTATTCTCTGTAACACATTTGAAGAACCTATGTATGCATGTATATGCACTTACACGTGCACACATAATGGTAGTTCATTTCAGCGGATATACGCGGCGCTAGTTGCTAGCGGTTCACCACCTTTCCATTAGGTTTGCACGGCCTGGACCACGGTGTGCCCACCAGGGTTGCAAAATTACGCGTAATTTAAGGCTTTCTATGTAAATTACGTCAAATACGTAATTTACGTCGAAAACTGTAAATAATTACATATTCAATGTAGCGAACCTTAAAAGAGAGTACGTATAATCTCTCTTGTTGCGTTTGTTTATGCAATTAATTATAAGTGAAATTTAAATCTTCATTCCTCTTAATTCGGCAAGTGTCGAAATTAAAATCAAAATATAAAATGAGCAAATCTGAAGGAGGAAAAAGAATGAAATGCACAAATAAAATCCCATGGTCGGAATTGAATTTCAAGTGTTTAAAAGAAACTGATAAAGTTGTGGCAAAATGTTTATAGTGTGACCAAATTTTAAAAAACAGTGCTTACGATCGGCTTTTAGGTCATAGGTAAGTAAATAAAAATAAAAATCTATTAATTTACTTGTTTATTATCTTTGGCTAATCACTGGAATATCAATAATTTTAATAGAAACCTAGAGAAGTTATAAATATTTACCGAACTACTGTAATATGTTATATTCAGGATAACGTAAATTTCTTTTCAATAAATATTATAGTAATATACAGACTATATAATGTTTGTTAATGCTGTGATCACTTTGCTTTATACTTATACTAAATTATTGTTTTATTTATGTTAAGAAACGTCTGCAAAGTTAAATCGACGAAAATATACAATTCTGGGAATAACAATCATCCATCTCAAGAGGACCTTACGGAAATAAAAAAACCTTTTAAAAAACGTAAAGTAAAGCTTATAAGCTTTTCAGTGATCCTTTATTTACAGCAAAATAAAATAATATTGATAGCTTTAATAATAACGCTTTCGACTGCGCTGGGATTCGAGCTCAGGTATTTCGATAATATTTAATAATTTCATATTCAATAATTCAAAATCAAATTTTATTTTATTTATAAGCTTAATTTTTTGACATGTCAGTAGTTGAGTCTTGAGATTTAGAAAAATAGTTTTATAAAGTCTATATCATTCGATTTCTAACTCAAGAAAAAAATTGTTCATTGAAAAAAAGTACTAAAAAGACATAAACTAAATTTAATACTTATATTATAATTTGTGCAAAATTAAGAACATTTTTTATTTCTTTTGTGAACCATCTTTACTATTAAATAATTTTAGCCATGGTTAATTCTTTTTAATTGACATGATATTGAAGTTTTATTTCATATAAGCATTAAGCACAAGACTTACTTTAGCGTTATTGTTTAACAGCACTATTTCTTCTGAAGAAATATTGCTTTTATTGAGCATAAGATTAATACTTAAAGTGCAAGTGCTATCTTGCCTTTTGTCAATATGCATCTGCTCATCTGCTAGCAAATCATTTTCAATGACAATGGATCTTTTCCTGGAAAAAAGTAATTTTCGTACATTGGCCTACCACCCTTACTTATGTTTAAATTATAATTTTGACACTTATTAACGAAATGACAAGATTCGCGAACGATACACAAAAATTAGGTTAGCTTGCGCACCCGCCAAAACTTTAAGTCTAGCATACACGTGAATTACGTGTAGAAAACCTCCACGTAATATACATAGTAAATTACGTGTAGAAAACCATGTAAATTACGTTAGATATTTTACCTTCGCAACCCTGGTGCCCACTCCCATGTATTTTGAAGGGGTACTTACAGATGGTGTCGGGGTGAATGAATTTATATCAGCGACATCTAGGGGACGTAGCAGGAACTAGATTGCACAAAAACTACCCATCCCTGGCTCAAATCGGCTTTGAAGGTAACTAGAGTTTTATCTTTATCAACAGTTAAATGCGGATTTAAAACTGAAGGACAAAAATACTTTTTAATGCAAGATTTCTTACCGGGTTTTGCAATATGATAATACGTAATGAATTTGTCTACACAAAACGAGAAACCAATCCTTTACGATTTTTATTTTAGATTTAAAACAAAAGTTATTGGTGACTTACCCGATTTGCAGCTACAACTATTTTAATTTGGAGGACAAACAGTAAAGAACTGCTAATTGTTGGCACATTAGGTATTAGCACTTTATAGATCGAATTTCATTAAAATCACTTGAAATCGCTATGAATTTTAATTAATTAAAACAGGCAGACAAGTGACAACATGTCGACTCCGCACGATGTTCATTGCGATGACACACTAGCGGCGACTAGGGGACGTAGCAATTACTATTTTTCTTTCGCCACTTGGCCTATAGGAGTGGGATCAGCGCGGCCTGGACTGACTCCCCGCAGTGATCCCAAATCGTGGGAGCTAGCGGCCCCCACCACGCTCCCATGTGCGTGCACACACAATCAAGCGCGCCGTATCGGCATGTCCCCACTTCCTCGCTTCGATTTCACGCTTTCGTCAGTTGAGCCAAGATCGAAAATTATGTTTCTGTCGACTTCCTGTCAAAGTGGCGCGAAGCAGGCGACGCATTTAAAATAACCAAATATATCATTAAAGATATTAGCTTTCACTTTTTGATATTTTTAAAAACATTGACCTAAAATGGATATCTAAACATCTTATTATGAATTTTAGGATGATTTGAAGACTCAAAAAATGATTTTCTACTGAAATTTAAATTCAATAAATTTTCAAAGTTTCAAAACAAAATATCAATTTCAATATTCATTAGCTATGCAAATCAAATAGTTCAATTAGAAATTTATGTAGAGAATATTACACCAGGGGTGTTAGTTAAAATTTGACGGTTTTTTCAATATAGAAAACACTTAATTCTCAAGGGAATCTCAAAAAATGTTTATTCAAAGTATTGACCATTGGATTCTACACATTTTGCCCATCTTTCAGGAAAATCATAGATACCATTCCAAAAAAACTTTTTCTCTTTTAAGGCAAACCATTCGACGAGCCATTTTTCGACTTCTTCAAAATTGGCGTAGCGCTGCTCTGCGAGTGAGTGTCCCATCGATGTGAAAAGGTGATAGTTGGCCGGGGCGAGGTCTGGAGAGTACGACGGGTGCGATAATATTTCCCAATTCAATACTTTTAATGTGTTTTTCACCACTTTAGCGGTATGAGACGGTGCGTTGTCATCTTGTAGGATAACTTTGCCATGTCTTCGCGCCCATTCCGGCTGTTTTTCGATCAACGCATGATTCAAATTGATAATTTGTTGTCGGTAGCGATCCATATTGACCGTCTCGCCAGGTTTTAAAAATTCGAAGTACACCACACCACACTGGTCCCACCAAACACAGAGCATTGTCTTACGGCCAAAGCGATTTGGCCTTGGAGTCGATGGGCCGACCTCACCAGGTCAAAGCCATGATTTTTTCCGCTTCGGGTTCTTGAAATAAGTCCATTTTTCGTCCCCCGTGACAATTCGATGCAGAAAAGATTTCATTTCGAACCGTTGAAGCAGCATTTCACAAATGGTTTTTCGATTTTCCATTTGTCTATCGTTCAGTTGGTGTGGTAACCATTTTCTATACTTTTGGATTTTCCACATGGCTTTTAAACGTTGGCAAATTGCTCCTCGGGTCACATTTAGTGTTTGTGCCAATTGTTGTTGCGATTGGGCTGGGTCTTCATCCAATAACGCCTGCAATTCCTCGTCTTCGAACTTTTTCGCTGCACCAGGATGTTCATTGTCTGTTAAATCGAAATCTCCACTTCTAAATTGAGAAACATGTTCACACTGGAGCATGTTCACCATCAGTTTCTAGCAGCAATCGATGAGCTTCAACTGCTTTTTTCTTTTGATGAAATAAGAAAAGCAACGAATGCCGAAAATACGATTTACTTGGAACGAAACTCGACATATTCACTGAGGTAAACAACTATGATGCTATTGGTAGGTATACATTGTACCATAGTCTTAGTTGCCCAAAGTTTCAATTGCCCATAAAATCACTAGACGTCACTATATTTGAAAAGCAGTGTTAGACGAAGATTATGAAAGGAATGTGTTGGCAAAAACTGCGAGGATTGCAAGATGCAGGATTCCTGTACATTTCCCTGAAGGTGAATGTTTTTAAAAATATCAAAAAATGAAAGCTAATATCTTTAATGATATATTTGGTGTTTTTAAATTTGTCGTCTGCTTCGCGACACTTTGACACGAAGTCGACAGAAACATAATTTTCGATCTTGGCTCAACAGACGAAAGCCTGAAATCGAAGCGAGGAAGTGGGGACACACCGACACGACGTGCTTGATTTTGTGTGCACCCACATGGGAGCGTGGTGGGGGCCGCCAGCTCCCACGATCTGGGTTCACTGACTCCCCGAGGCTAAAACACATTATATGTGTTTTGACACTTATGTGCATGCACTTGACAAGCTTAAGGTGCACGTGGGCCTAACGCCCATGATTGGTCACTAATAGGTCTGTTCTTTAGCATTTTAAAGAAATTCCGGACCAATTAAAGACAAGAAAATTCCTAACAAAGAATTTTAGAGCCAACGATATTAAAGTTTACGCCTTAAAGACCAAAATCTCAAGGTGGGGAATTTATGTTTTAAGCCTCGAAGGATCATTTTCTGGATACGTTTTTTCGCTTAGCTTCTCACTTGTATTCGTACTTGCTCGTTTTTTTTCTGTACGCAAATTTTTTTTCTCCAAACAACTTTTTAGAGATCACCTATGTGTATAAAAATTAAATGACAGTTTACTTAAATTCACGTGTTTAAAACTTATTCAAAACTTTTAAAAATCCACATTCCTATCTTTATAGGATTTCAAATCGAACCGCACGTTGGAAAACTTAAAATCTAGTTCGTGAAGTTTTGTGAAGACGGCGCTGAGATCGGGTCGTCACAATAAAATTGGTGACAGCGGTGGGATTATTTAAAAAATATATACATGTGCACATCAAATAAAATTAAGTAAATAAATTTTATTTTATTAACAGTGGACTCCAAAATTTTTAATTTGATATAAGACTATGCTTAGTTGGACCTGGACCTGGAACCTGCCTCTGGACCTGGAAGCGGCTGGAATCCCTGGACTTAGACTGCTGCATCCTGCAGATCTGAAGAACTCAGCGAACCTGAAGAAAAAAGTGTTAGTGCGGGAGTGATAAGAGGGCAATTCCGAAATGTTTACTGAAAATAAAAGTGTATCAAGAATGGATTACAAGAATGCAGAATGAATAGTGAGTCTCTCTAAACAATAACATTTATTCTGCCTTTTTCTGTTTCGAAGTATTATTTTATATGAAATTGAAATAGAATAGAACACGGAAATTGATTACTTCTCAGTTTCCATTCAATGATTTTCAAATCGAAAAATCGAATCAGGTAAAGTAAATGCAAATGCAGATACATTATCGAGAAATTCGGTTAATATGAAACAAATATTCAAGGAAAATGGTACCGAAACGAAGACTCAAGGTTACACAGCAATAAATTCATATCACTTAAAGACTGACTCAAGTTACAATACTTTTACCCCTAGAGATCAGGAGCAAATACATGCTATTGATGGCACTCTATCGGCTCTTGATTTCGGTTAACATATCCTCACACACGATAATGACTATTTCAATAATGATCTACTTGTTAAAGAAAATTTCCATTTTCATATCCTTCATTTGTCAATGAAGGATATGAGACTTTCGAAAAAGATTCATCTTTCCTTATAGGAGTGGCGTTGATAGAAATATCCTCACACTTCGGGAGAAGGAATCACTCGATTCATTGGATTATGAATCGGATAGTAGGGAACCTCCTGGCTGGGTAGATGCCACAGTGCGGTCACTACCATGTATTTTAGGAGGGTACTTAAGAAAGTGAAAATGAGCATCAGCGCCGCCAAGTTTTGATAGCAAGAACTAATATCAATGCAAACAAAAACCCTGTCCCCCCAACCCGATGTATTCTAGAGAGCGGAAAATTTTGAAATATATTGTATGAAATCCATTTCATAAATTTAAATGATTTAAAGTTGAAAATGATTTGTGAAAGAATAAAAATACAACAAGAATTTTTAAATATGAATCACAATGAACAGTTAAATACTGTACTATTACACGGAGAAAAATAGTTGAAGTAATTTTACTCAACTCTGTCGATTAAACTTGGGACTTAAGGACATTTGAACATTTATTAAATCCTAGTCGGGTAAAATGAATTTGATAAATACGTAATTCACCCAAAGTGAATATCAATAAGCATTACATAGAAAATAGTAAGGACATGAGTAAAACGTTGTCGACGACAGGGCATCACAATGCGTCTGTGGGTTAACCTGAAATGTATAAATATATCACCGACGCTTGAGGTGCTTTGAACGGTAGTTGAGTGAAATGAGCATCGGCTGTATTATTTCAACTGGCAATGATATGGTTGCTATGGTTGCAACAGTTTAAAAATAAAATCTGTAGAGACAATAGCGCCACCACTTGATGATAGCAAACATTATAATTCGTTCCCCTTTTCTCCTATATGAGTGGACCCACTGTGGTAGATGCAACGACCGTATTGCCACCTTGGCCCGAGGTACAGAGGCACCTTTATCCTGAAAAAAAAATGAAAATCCTATAGGTGAAATCTCGCTGGAAAGCAGATTGGTAATTGATTGGAAAGATTCATCTCTCCTCATAAGAGTAGTGTTGATAGAAATATCCTTATACTTCGGGAGAAGGAATCACTTGATTCATTGGATTATGAATCGGATAATAGGGAACCTCCTGGCCGGGTATATGCAACGATCGTATTGCCACCTTGGCCCGAGGTAAAAGGTAAAGGTGCCGGAGAAATTGCAAAAAGTAACGGCGTTAAAGATTTTACAAATCCATCGAAACAAAAAAGGAAGAAAATTTTATCTTGTGATTGAAAATAAAATCCTTCTAAACCTGTGTTCGTTTCGATACTTAACACTTCTTGTATATAATGCAAAAAAGATATTTTCGAAACGAAAAGAAATTACCTTATCCATTTTATCTTCAAAGACTGCAAGTTTATCACATTGATTAGTAAAAAGTTAAAAAGTGAAGTTCTGGTAAATTTTGAGGCTTTTTTCTAGGCTCAACCTCAAAAAAGTCGTACGATAGTATTCGAACAAAATGATAAATATGTATTTTACTCTGTCGTAAAATCCACCTACGATGGAAAACCATATAATTAAAAATACAAATATATATAAAGCTCAAGTAACAGCTCAAGAAAATATTTTTCAAAATCGCGATTAACGAGAACAAGTGAAAACTCGTACAAGAGAATAAATTAAAATTAGCACATCTGCGTGAAAACCTAGAACAATTAGATTAGATAAAAATGTATATATAACATGCAATTAGTTTTATTTTATCATATTTTACTGAACTAAAGTAAAAGTTATTTTCGACAAAGAACATCTTTACTAAGAGTATTAAAAAATGTAGAAATAGGCTAGTATAGAAATTTTACATGTAAATAGATAAATTCAAAAAACCATCTAAGATTTGGACAATGTTTGTAAATTTTAAGCTAAAAGAAAATTTATGATAAAGAATTATAACCAAAGAAATTGAAATTATCTTTATAAAATAAGGTTCAGTCCGGATGAGATTAGAGATAAGTAACCAAAAATCATTCTTGATAAAAACTAGACAACATATAATAAAAAAAAGTATATAGTATTAAACAAGCTAGTAACAAAATAAGGTAAATGAAGTTCGCAACGTTGCTGTAGCAACGAAAAAGTAATTTTTGAGCATTTGGGGTTGAAGACGACAAACATCCCCGCTAGGTTTAGGGATGAATTTTTTTTTCTAATTAATTGGCACTAAATGCTACAATATCCAGTCTTAAAATTTTAGGTATCGAGCATAATTTGATTTTCCAAATTTTTTATTCATATTTTTGGGTATTTGGGGTTGAAAACGACATAAATCCCCGCTAGCTATGGGGATGAACATTTTTTCCTCATTAATTGGCCCTAAATGCTACAATATCCAGTCCTAAAATTTTAGGTATCGAGCTTAGTTCGGTTTTTTGTTTTTTTTACGTTTTTCGGTATTCAAGGGATAAAATGCATGCGGAACGGTTATTTTCGTGCTATATTGCCATTTAGACTTGATTAAAATATAGATTTGAATGACTAGAACCTTTTTTTTCACCTAAACTTGGAACTTTACTTTTTCGTTGCTACAGCAACGTTGCGAACTTCATTTACCTACAAAATGAGGAATTATACGTAAAATATAATAAGAAAATTAACGAAAGTTAAAATAATAATGGTAAAAGCTATATGTTTTGTTAATTGCAAATTGCACCAAACCTGGTGAGTGAATAACGTGGGGAGGTTCAAAGAATACAGAAAACAACAAAGTATCCTAAAGAGAAAAAACTGAAATATGCTATGGTTTTATTTTACTAAGAAACCCAAGAGAACTCTTACACGGACTTTACTCTATGATATTTTCTTGTCAACTACTCACACAAAATATAACATTCTACGTTTTCCAACCAAATTGAACCTCTCATTCTTCGAAGATGGTCATTCTTTACTTTCTCAACATCTGTTGCGAATTGTTTTACAGCCAAGATCCCTTTTATACACTTCGGCTCTTATACCTACTCATACCGCTTTTCCAAACATTTCCCGTCTTTTATAGCTGACCCGGATTAGTCGTTTTCACAGTCCGTCCGTGTATCCTCATTTCTTTCCAAAATTAAAATAAATATATATATGTATCTGACACTATAAAATAAGAATCAGATTAAATGAGAAATAATTTTAACTTTATGTATAGATATATACATGTAATTTTATCGTTTTAATATTATTAAGAAAAAACACATTAACCTCCTCATTACCTTGATAACCTCAACGGCACAAAATACATCATCTGCAAAAAGAATGTTTGATTCAGCTTCCCTAGATAATCTTGTCAGCTCAACAAATTCATAACCACTCATTCATCTGTCAAAGGAAAAATGAATAAATTATTCGGTATGAGGGGTGAGGGATAACGCTGTATGAAACTGCACTCATTTTCACTTACCCAGTTTTAATTATTTTTTCTCTCTCAGCTGTCTACCATTTTCCATATAGAACTACACCAATTCAGAGTGTGGAAAATGTTCCTCCACCATAGGGATCATAAAAGTCTCGGATTCTATCTGGGTTGAAATAATATTTTTTCCGGTTTCTATATGGGTATTATCTGGGCTCTGTAAGAGTTTTATCCGGTTTGCGCTACTGGATTTGTACCCGGCTTTTGTCCCCGGTTTATATCCGGAGCGTAACCGGGTTCTATCTGGCATCGCCCAAGTGGGGTTCCAGTATTGGAATAATGTCGTTCCGATATCGGCAGTCTATATTCCAGTGTCGGAACGACATCGGTTTCCGACACTGGATCGGTGTCGGATGAATGCCGAAATGTAAGACCGATTCGGTACTGGACTCCAACATCGTTCCGACATAGGATCCCAACATCGTTCCGATACTGGATTCCAACATCGTTCCGATACTGGATTCCAATATCGTTCCATTATCAAAGGACAACACTTATTTGGTATCGGAATTTTTAATACAATAAATATAAACAATAATTTAGTTTTCATAATATTTATTTAGATTGAATTTCGAAGCTTATAATCAATACTTATAAATATTAAAACGAACTAATATTACCATTTTCAATTTCGCTTCATCCGTCCTTACTCATATTGCGTCTGCATTTCGTTAATATCATTAGCACTATTAAAATTCGGATTATTCTCACTTATATTATTGGAACTGTAAATTTCACTTTCTAAACAACTATTTAATTCTTGAGTCTTTTGTCTTTTCAATGCACACTCACTTTTAATTATTTTGTCTCTCACGAAATGTCTTTTTAAGATACGATGCTTTCTGGTGTACTCGCGTGATCGTTTCCAATTTTTTTCAATATTACTATTTATATCAATCATTTTTCCACCGCACCGATATATAAACAGCCTATATGTTCAAAAAAGAATAAGACACTACTTGACTAAGACATTTCATACCTGGACAAGCAACGAAAAATAAGCGGCTAGCTACCAGATGTTCCTAAATATCCCTTGCAAAGGATATTCAGGTATATTAAAAGACTAATAAATTATGATTTACTCTGGAACTGTGAGGTTCCAAGTTTAAAGTACAACAATTTACTATTTTCTTAAAAATTACAAAAATTGATTAAAATTTATATTCTTTGACATAAAAATGCAAATTCAAGTAATTTAAAATCGAAATCTTTACCCGGTTTCTACATGGTTCTTACCCAGGAACTTTGAGATTTACGTTTACGTTTAGCATTACCCAGAAACAACGACGTGGATGTAGTAAATTCTGTTCCCTTTGGGAAAACCTTGAGCTTCTTGACAAAAAGCTATGCGATTTTAAAAATGAGTTACAGCATTACGAATCATCTCCCTATCAATCAAAGAAGCCTCTTGCAGAATCCGATTCTGCAATTCGTCTAATGAAAAATTTCCTATACATTTGATTTTACAATATTCAAAACGCTGTAACCAAGATCAATACAGAGCTCACCAATAAATTTCTCGTTGAAATTTACTTCAGGAATTACACTGACCTCTTGGAAAACTTTGTTAATTTCAAATAATCTCTAATTGACCTTGAACGTTACAATTGACCTATGACTTGGGTACGTACTTGACGTATTATTTTTCGCTCTATCGATTGCAGATGTGAAAAAGGGGGTTTCCATTTAAAAAAAACAAATTTGACCTTTAAAAAGCCATGAAGGTCATGTTTAAGGTCAAAATTAAGGTCACCATTGAATTCTTCGTTGAAATTTACTTCAGGAATGACCTTCACTTTTTTGAAAAATATTTTACCTGAGGAAATATCCAACCGTCCCGGGACTTTTTAGACACCCTGTATACCAGTCCGTCAGCACTTAACAACCGAGTAGGTTCTTTTCCATGCTATTCCCCAAGAGAGGGAGCTACCGCCCAAATCCTGCTTGGTCGGTAATGTAGATTGCTGAGACTCTGTGCTATAGCATGCTCTCTTGTGTGTAATTTAGTAACAACTGTTAGTATCAACGTTGTCTACATACGAGATCCGTCCGTATGTCGTGCTGTGTCGAACATCCGAGTACACCTTTCTAGATCATGCTCCGCTTAGCGGTACGCCTTCTAAGGCTAAGTGGGGCACAGACGACTTAAATGGTTACTCCGCTCGGACACTGTATCATTCAACGAGATGGAGCTCGAGATCGAGGTTAGTTCTCATACTGTATTTGCTTCCTTGCATGACTTCTAGCATAGGTTTGATTTTCAAGGCTTATACACGGAGAGAAGAGAACGCAGCTGTCATGTGCGCGGGACGAAGCAGAGCTGTGTTCTTACGAAAATGTTCGATTTGACACAGCTCAGCTTCGTCCACGCGTAGCCAGAATGTGCGAGCGCATATCTCTGCTTCGCGCCGGGCACACACCGTTCGGACGAAGCAGAGCTGTGTGCGTACAAATGAAGGCTTCATCCAAACGCAGAGCTACTGTGTCCACGCACTCCACTGCTTCGTGCTAAATTCTTTTTGAGTTACAAAACGTCTTCATATCAAATTATGAAAATTGGTTCGATAAATATCAATCTTTTATCCAGGTAAATGCCGATCAACGCATTATACATACACAAACGTGGCGCACACGCACGATATGTTTAGCACGAAGCAGACGAGTGGGTGCGCACAGTGGCGCTGCGTTTGGACGAAGCCTTCATTTGTTCGCACACAGCTCTGCTTCGTCCGAACGGTGTATGTCCATCGCGAAGCAGAGATATGCGCTCGCACATTCTGGCTACGCGAGGACGAAGCTGAGCTGTGTCCAATCGAACATTTTCGTAAGAACACAGCTCTGCTTCGTCCCGCGCACATGACAGCTGCGTTCTCTTCTCTCTGTGTAGTTGCATAGCTCTTTATTGCATGTCTTTTTAATTGGATGGCTTTTTATGCACGTTCTTGTAATTTCATCGCTCTCTGCATGGCCTTTAATTGCATAGTTTATAATTTCCTTGTTTTATGCATTTGCTTCAACTGTATGGCTATATGAATAATTGTAATTGCATGGTTTACAATTGTATCACTTTATGCAAGCCTTAAAACAATGGTTAAAATTTTTAATGTACATTTTAATAAATCTTCTAATTACATATTCAGATTAAGTCTGGGATTTAATGCCTTCTAGTGATGGGGAATAGAAGTGGCGGTTATGAGTGGCCGTTACCATCGCCTACACCGCTGCCATCGCCTACACCACTGCCATCGCTTACACCACCACCATCGCCTATACCACCATCTTGCGAAGACGACGACGATGATCAGTGACGAAAACATAAAAAACGAAGAAAGAGAAGTCGCAAACACCGGCACAAGCACCGCCGCTGTTATAATTTTTGTATATTAAATTAATAGATAAATTATCTCCCGGAATTAAAAAAATAGTCTAGTTGACAATTCAATTTTAATTATTTTAGAAGCCTGCTTGCTATGTACGCTTTTCAGTGGCTTAATGAATCTAGACTATCATGTCAAGACCACTATGAATGCGCACTATGCTACTAGTCTGTATCTTAAACTTGCATGCATCTATTGCTTCTAATCAGTCTATTGCCTTTGTTTCATTTATTACGCGTGCGTAGTAAGAAAAAAAGATTGATTTGCGCAGACGTAGAATTTTTGTGGGATAGACTCAATTAAAGTGAGGTGATTTTGGCAAAGTGGGGACAGCTTCTATAAAACTGCGGACTGGAACGCTTCAAAAGTATTCCGTCGCTTCATCGGATGCAGCGTGCATCGAGCAGCTCTGAAAATGACCAACGAGAAAAGAAACAAGATCTCCAGACAGCAAGACAATTGTCGATTACTTGAAGAGTGTGAAGTACTTATCCCGCATATCGAAAATGCTTTAACTTTATTATCTAAATTTAGTCATGTAAATCCTGTACACATTAACCGATGGGTAGAAAACTGTAATGTAAATCTAAGTACCCTAAATAAGGTATTAAGAACGCCAGGTCGTACGACCCAGCAGAAACAGAGATGTTTAAATACTATTCGACAAATTACTTGTCTCAGTGCCCGATTTGACGCACTATTGAAACGAGGCAAAGGTGTAGAAAGTAATGATCTAATTAGTAATCGAGTGCGTTGAGGAGAATGCGATGCAGCATTTTAACGTCGACTGCAAACTGGTGTTATTATAAACCTTTTTCATAAGGATATTGCCAATTTTTGAGATGATGCATTTACTCTATTTACAGAGCGTGTAAGAGATGCATTAAACAGGCATGGGGCGTCAAACGTGTACGCTGTACTTTTTGTAAAGATTATTAGAGTATTTAATGGTGAAGAACAGATTGCGTCTAAATCTTTCATTGCAAAAATTTGTAATAAATTCGCTACAACTCTCTTAGGTGATTGGTTTAACGACCATGTTAAACAACCAATCTTAAGAGATGTTGAAGAGTTTGAAAAAAATGGCTCTGATTGGAAACTACATTTGATTGAGCGGTTAGAAATTAACATAAATAAATACAATCCCATGCGTGCAAGTTCGTATATCGATTTGCCGCAGCAAATTAAAAGGAAGCAAGCGTGTGTGAATATAAGAAATTTAGACAATCAATGTTTTGAATGGGCAATGTTGTCAGTGTTGCATCCTGTTAATAGAAGAGATAGCAATTATCGTGTATCTAAGTATAAGAAGTATGAGTTCGAGTTAAATTTCACAGGAATAGATTTTCCTGTGACATTAAAAGACATGTTGCTTTTCATAATTTAAGCGGATACGACGCTCATTTTATAATAAGAGATATTTGTACTTATTTTGGTGGAAAAGATGATCTTCTCCCATTAAATAAAGAAAAATATATTGCACTATATATATAGTGCACTTAATGATTCCAGTATTTCAGATGATGACTATGTGCATGCTCAGAATGTGTGGTCAGCTTTTAACTTTCAAAGTCTTGGTGACTATCTAAAATTATATATGAAAACAGACGTGTTGCTCTTAGCGGATATCTTCGAAAATTTCCGAGAGCAGTGTCTAAATGCTTATAAATTGGATCCAGCACATTACTATACTATTTCTGGCTTGACCTGGGACGCTATGTTGAAGTATACTAAAATAAGATTAGAACTCCTGACTGACGTGGATAAACTCATGATTCTTCAACGAGGTATTAGAGGCGGCATCATTCAATGTTGCAACCGCTACGCCAAAGCCAACAATCTATATATGGACGTTTACGATGAAAATCAGGATATCAATTATTTGGTATACTTCATGATACACATAGCGACTTACCTTTTTGCTCCGAAAACTAAACCATCGGGGTCAATCCAGGAGAAATTGTTAACTACCCTCCTACCTAAGCGTAAGTACGTTCTTCATTATTAAAAAAATTATTAAAATGCATGAATATTTATTCTGACATGAAACAAGATATCCACAAGTTTGACACGTCCGATTATCTTCCAAATAATGTCTTTGCTATTCCACAAGTCAACAAAAAGATTGTGAATATTATGAAAGACGAATGTAGCAGTCAAATTGTAACAGAGTTTGTTGGCTTGCGGAGTGAAATGTATAGCATTCGAGTTGACGGCCAAGATTTTATCAAAAAGGCAAAAGGTATACGAATAGGTATAGTTGAGAAGACTATTGGTTTTGACAATTATGTCGAGTGTTTGAAAAATAAGCAAAGCCAAAGTAGGACGCAGTATATGAAAAGGTCACGTTTACATAACGTTGAAACTGTAAAACAGTTCAAAATAGCATTGGGTCCTTATGACGAAAAGAGGTTCCAATTGTACCAGAGTACTGATACTTTGGCATGGGGACACTATCAAATCCAATCGATTAAAGATGTAAAATTGGATGTTGATAGAGAGTAGATTATGTGTACATATTGTACATATTGTGACAACAAAAATAGAATTGAGTTAGTTGTGACAACACTATAAATGAGTATTGTGAATATAGTATTGCTATATTAAATAAACAACATAATATGGACACATCTTTTTATAATTTACCCTTATATGTAATTACATTATTTAACATTAACTGAACATCATTTTAATTTTATTTCAACATTGATTCAACATTGATTTACATTTCTGACTTTGCTATCCAGCTATTGTGTGAACTATCAAAGCCGAGCCATTTAACATAAATCTTATTGCCACGTTTTTTGAGAACCTTCTCTACAAGGTAAATATCTGGGTACTTGACTTTAAGAAGTTCCTGTTCATAGAAAGCGTTGCTGCTGTAGCTATAACTAACGTGATGAATGTTAAATCAAAACTCGGTATGGGGTTGAAGAGAAATAGAAAAGCAATTTCAATGAAAAAGAAGCGAAAAAATATAAAGAAACGAATGGCGTTGAGGAATATTGTTGACGCTGCAAAGCAATTTATAATTCCCAGCAATGATGCTAAAGACGCTATTCAAGATGCTGTAGAAGGTGCTCGGATAGCAGTGAAAAAAGCAGGTGGTAAACGACAGGTCAGACCTCCTCGAATTTTACCTATTTCTTCTAAAGTTGGAGGTGTTTTGCCTTTGATTCCAATCTTTGCAGGACTTAGCGCAATTGGAGCTCTTTCTGGTGGAGTAGCTGGAGTAGTAAAAGCTGCAAACGATGCAAATGCAGCCAAACAATAGTTGGCAGAAGCTCAACGTCACAATAAAGCAATGGAGAAAATTCCATTCGTTAAAGGATTACATCTGAAGCACTATCATCAAGGGCTCGGCCTCCATATGAAACCCTATCATCACCATTAAGATCAAGGAATGAAGAGAAAAAATACATCACAAAACTTGTAGTGAAGCTACCTCATCGAGCCCTAACTAATCCTGATTTGCTCAAGTATGCCAAAGCTTTGAAGATTTCTTATTTTCGTGGATTCTTTATGCGAAATGAACTATCTAGAAGAGTACCACATCAATATGAGTCAGGTATCATTAACCTTGATGATAAAGATGGACCTGGAACACATTGGGTAGCATACAAAAAGAGTAATACTGAAACATTATACTTTGACAATTTCGGTAATCTTAAACCACCACCCGATCTTGTTAAATACCTCGATGATGGTAGCTTCATAAAATATAATCATAGTAGATACCAAGAATATGATACATTTGAATGCGGTCATTTATGTCTTAAATTTTTATGTGATCAACTTAATGAATCCAGCAAATATAGTCTATATAAATTCAAGTGATTGCTTGAGAAATGTCAGTATAAAGTGAGGCATCTTCATGGACGAAACGTTCACTCTTACCATTACAGGAAATTCTCCTGTGTTAGAAGCAGAATGTTTCCCGCCAATAGAACTCTCATGAAAAAAGAACTATGTTCTCGGACTCGTTGAACTACTCATATTCAATTCAATTCCTAATGTTGACGTAGGGAAAAAAATTTTACATCGGTAATCAGGTTGTTACAATACCTCCTGGCAGCTACGAAATTGAGATATTGAGAATTATATAAAAATGTCCCTTGCAAATGGAGACTTTACCGTCGTTATAGTACCAACAAAGAATGACGAAATAAAAAATTATGTACAAAAAAATCTAGAAACTGCAAGTGCTATTATAAGTATAAAGCCTAATAACGATACGTTGCGTAGTGAAATCAAGCGCAACCGTGAAATTAATTTCAAACCAAAAGATTCTATCGGTGAACTTCTGGGATTTACACCACGTGTTCTCTTAGCTAATAAAACACACACGTCTAATTCACCAGTAGCTATTCACAAAGTGAATGCTCTCAGAATCGAGTGCAACATTACAACGGGAGTATATATTAAGGGCCGGTTTCACCAACTCTGATTAAATCGTTAATCATTGATTAACTTTATTTAATCAATACTTTGCGTTCCACCATTCTTTTAATCATGATTAAGGGAAGATAATCACCGGTTAGTCTAATCGCCCAAAAATGGCTGGTTATGGAGGTTAATCAGTGATTAAAGTAACCTTAATCTCAAAATTGAAATGCGAGTGCAGTGATTGCAGTATATAGCAAGGAAATATGGCTCTGTTTTACAATAATATTTTATCCTCATCTGATAATGATGAAATGTTTTACCCCCTTCAGAGAAGAACACCAGTATTCAGAGAACGAGTGAACTATTTTGAAACCATGGATGATTTGGATTTTTTAACACGATTTCGCTTCAGAAAAATTACTGTTAAAACTTTGCTGCTGTCAAAAATCCCTAAATAGCGTGCACAGAAACTACGAAAATTTATCTTTAAAATGAGACTAGGGCTTTCAAATATCTTTAATATCTTTTTATAAAATACAGATTTTAACATCTCCTTTGGCTTATTAGACGCAGAATTTTATTAGAAATGTACATTATTAAACACTTTTCTTCGGGTTAATATGTATAAATAAAATTTATATTTCAGAAACCACGCTATTCCACCTAGGATACAGCTCCTGCTTGCTCTACGGTACTACGCAACTGGTTCACACCTTATTGCTGCTAGGGACTTCTCTGGAGTTAGCACAACTAGCGCTTATAGAATTGTACACCGAGTGACTGCTGCTATTGCTGGACTGGCTCGAGAAGACATAAAATTGCCATCTTCAGAATTAGAAGTTAATGCTGCTCAAGTAGGCTTCTATGCAATAGCACGTTTCCCTAAGGTTATTTCGGCATTAGATTGCACGCACGTTCGAGTGCAATCATTTGGTGGGGATGATGCCGAAGTATTTAGGAATAGAAAAGGATATTTTTCTATAAATGTTCAAGCCACTTGTGATAGTAGCATGAAATTCACAAGCATTGTGGCACGTTGGCCAAGAACACCTCATGACTCCACCATTTTTAGAAATTGTAGGTTATGCGCTCGATTGGAAGCTGGTGAGTTCAGAGATGTAGTAATATTGGGAGATGGAGGGTACGCGTTAAAAAATGATCTTATAAGTCCATTAAGCGATCCTGTAACTGAAGCCCAACGGTTATTCAATGAATCTCAAATTAGGACTCGTATTAAAATTGAGTGCACTTTTGGTATATGGAAGCGCAGATTTACATGTTTGGTTACAGGAATGCGCTTCACAGTTGATCATGTGCTTCCTGTGATAGTAGCAACTGCGGTGTTGCATAATAGAGCCCGTCTTGCTGCAGAGGACCTGCCCCCCGACGATCCTCTTGTAAATATACTTTGGGACGAATTTTTAAACGAGGATCTTCATAATCGTGGTAATTTGCCTGTCGATGATGGAAATGCACGTCGAAACATTATTGCCTATTTTCAAAGTTTAATTGATCAACAATAATGTACGTTGTTGACGAAAAATGGAGATTTTTTTCAGAGAAAACAGAAACTATCTAGGATCACTGTGAAATTAAACCGTTGTTTGTTAAATTGCATCAATGTAACGTCACTCTGTGTGAAAAATTGACAAAGAGCAGATAATTGAAGAAAAATCCGCAACTAAATATCATTACTATAAGAGAAGATAGTTATAAACAATAGGAATGTGTTTAAACTATTATTTTTGTAAACTATTATTTTGTAAACTATTCAATTGTAATGGACCATGCAGAAGATGAATAAAGGAATAGAAATGTGTTTAAAAAAGTTTTTTATTTGCTGAGTATTTTTCTAAGTATATACATTTTTTAATAGATTAATTAGTCGTAAAATGTATCTCTTATATCACATAAAAATTTATTTAAAAAATAAGAAAAATTATAAAAATACAATAATAATGTATACTGACATAATTAAAAAATAGAATTTATATAATAACTATATAATAATATATACTGATAACATAAAAATATACTTCATACATACTGATAACATATAAATTCTTTTGCAATGTGCAATACAATCGAATTTTGTTTTTTAAATTCGTACAAAGGAAATTAAGAAACAAAATTACGTTTCTTTTGTCGAAATAATGTTCAAAGTTATAAACATTATTTCAAATCTGCACCTGGAACAACTATTACTGCACAATTAAAGTCTTTGGTTTTTCTTAAGAGTAAGATCACAGATGCAAAGTGAAGTAATTTTCAAAACTTGGAACATTATTTCAACGCATCAGAGCACAACCATATGTTTCAAATGACATAATTAAAAAATAGAATTAGTAAAATAAAAATATATAATAACTATATAATAATATATACTGATAACATACAAATATACTTCATACAAACCATTTCTCCATTTTTCTCAATTTAAACGAAAGTCGGATCCTCTAGCTGTCTGCGCAACAGTTTGATTTTTAGTTCGTGCTCGATTAATGTGTTTTGCAATATTTCTTTTTCCATCGCAGCCTTCTGTAGCGCCTCTTTTTTTTAAAATTTCGAGGTATTCCAGCTTTGCTTTAATTAAAGCTGCAGATTTCTCCGGTGTTTTATTTCCTCCTCTGTTTTGGTATGACTTTCTATGACGACTTTGTAGTACGACTTTGTCAAGACGATACCGTTCGTTCCGTAGGCTTCTTAGACGAAGAAGTGAAACTTTGCATGTTTCCACTTATCTTTAAAAGAGGACTCCTATCCTTCTTTAGTAAAGTGGGATTCCATTCCGACCAGTCATCTTCCTCATTCATTGTCTGCAATAAAGTAAAACATTGTTATTAGATAGAAACCAAAATAATTTCTTACATTTTGAAAACCAGGTTCTACAGAAAAAGTGACTACCTTTTCATTTGAGGGTTCTGGAACATTTTCTATTGTGAACTGCACGCTATCTTCGTTTCCTTGTAACCCAACATTTTTTTCTGGAATTCCTCTTGATTCGTCCACATCCAATACGACGTCTTCCCATTCCTTTTTAATATTGCTTTCCCATTCTTTTTCAAAATTACCTTCTAGGGCGTCATCATCATACGCGTTGTCCATTGGCTCAATTGCGCTGCCCAATATTCCCTTCACTTGTAGACATAATGGATCTTCTTTTATTGGGTTGCTTCCACCACCTGTTTTCATCGATAAAATGTACAGAAATATTAAAGTGAATAACTATAATCTTTATATAAGGACATTTTTTGCTTTCAGTAAGTTTTCATTACAAAACTTTTTTTTTCCACTCATAGGTATAAAAAAAACCACGATTTTTTACACGCTATAGATCACCTACATCAATATGCGAAATAAATACCTTTTTTTTAAGGTAAAATTTGAGAGTATTTTTTTTAGTATTTAAGCATACTTTGAGAGTATGCACCTAAATTTTTAGTTAAAAATATTGAAGATTAAGAAAGTTATGATTTTTTTCGTAAAACTTCATTTTTTTCAAAAGTAATTTCTTTGGCGAATTTTTTTATATATGTTAAAGACTTCAAACAAACTTAAAATGATTATGAATGACTTCAGCATACTTGAAAGTATACCTCTAAATTTTTGTGAGTGAAAAGGTACTGTATCTGGAGATTTATTCAACCGATTTTGTTCAAATTTACATCTCGTTCTTCATAATATTAGCTATCGCGTGACGTAGAATTTTTTTGGTTAGATGCCGTATTAATAAGTTATGAATTTTTTAAACTAAAATTTCGATAAAAATGAGACATTTTTTTTTAAACAGCTGTAATTTACATAAATAAAATGCAAACTACTCGCCGACGTTTCAGTGCTCTTCCAGCACCCTCTTCAAAGCTGCAACACTAAAAGAAAAAACAAAATTTTTTAACGAATGTTGCGTCCCCTATAACCCTCCATGGGGACGCAGATCCTTCTCCATGGAACGCCAACTTGTGATTTTGGTCCAAATTCAGCTGTAATTTTTACAAATTTTATTTTTAACTTTCCCTACGTCACACGATAGCTAATATTACAAAGAATACGTGCTGTTAGCTGTAAATTTGAACAAAATTGCTTAAGCAGATGTTAAGATATCATGTACACCAATTTGAAAAAAGGAGTTTCGAGATAAACGCATATCTCCCTCATATTTTTATTTTTTTTAATTCGTTATTATTTCAAATTACTCATAAAGCTACTATGTAAATGTGTAAAATAACAATTACATTACACACTTAATAACTACGTCCAAAAAAATGTTTATTTCATACCTAAAACCCCAAATATTTTTTTTCTATACTTACCAGTTCTGTAGCAGAGAACTCAAATGTTTTCAAGTGTTTCGCTTTAGGTTGTCCCAAAGAAGTTTTAATTTCTTTGCAGGCCGGTGCTCCGGAGAAATGGACTGCGCATTAAATTCTAAAGAAATTCGATACCAAGTTTTCTGTTTTGATTTGCTACTTATAGCGTCCGTTCGTTTGCATTCGATTATATGCTAATATTTCTCCATGATTCCTAAAAAACCGTTTTTTTGCTTTTTGTAAAATTGGAGCTTTTTTTCTGCCTCGTCTTTTTTACCTAGAAATATAAAAATTTGCAATTGAAAGAAGTCAACATTGATATTCACATTGGGTATTCACGTATCAAATTTGAGGTTATATGAACCCGATAAGTCAACAGACACTACTCGCTTATTTATATTATATACATACATATATATATATATATATATATATATATATATTGTGACGTGGTACTTTTCCACGCACAAAGATTGTTTATAAAGTCTTTAATTGTGGAAAAACCTCGAGCAGAGAATCATGCCCGAGGCTGTCTGTGACAGCCGAAAGTCAGGGGTCGAGTGTAATGTGCTCGGGAGGCTCCTAACTTTGAGTTATATTGATGCTTCTTTTCGTTGTTTTCAAATTCTAATGACAGGTTACCTGAGGGGAGAGTTTAGACTCCCGGGGAACCTATTCCTCTCTGCCAGACCAAGGGTTTCAACCATGCAACACTGAATTTTAATCTTTATTATTTGTATGTTTGTTTTCACACACACTCGCGAGCACCACGAGATAACCGTCCGGTCGATGGCGATCAATACTCGCGCCACGGCCGAGGTTTCACCACGAGCGATGGAGGAAATAACTAGACACGGCACCACGACACTTCAGCACACCATGAAGAGGATCCTTGGTGCGTCAGGCGGATGTGAGTCCCGCCTGCTCAAAAACACCAAGGAGAGGAGTTCGCCGTCGCTTTGTTGACAGGTTGTCAACAAACTAACCTGTGCGACGAGGTTAATTCCGGTAATCGCCACGTGGCGGCGCTAAAGATCGGCGTACCTTCGTCATCTGTGCTCGCGAATATGAACTCAGCGTAAGTGACGGTAAAATCGGTAAGCTTTGTAAGCGCCACCGTCTTCCGGTTTCGCGAGCACGCCAGCGGATCTCGCCATATTCATTCATTCTCTGTTCGACGTTCGAAGTGGCAAGTGTGCCAAGGAAAGTCCGTGGAGCATATTTTAATTAACTGGAATTTATAAAATGGCAAGTCAAGGATGCTGGAGAGGGCGTCGACGAATCTCAGGTAGTCTTTGATCTTCTCTCTCTTTATGTTAGAATTTTAAATAATAGTAGAATCAAGTAACGGTAAATTGAGTCGTGCGCGAATTGAACACCTCGCCACAAAGATTCCGAGGCGGCAGACTGGGTCAACCTCATTAGTTAAACGTAAAATTAGAGTCAGTGTCCGCGTAAATAGTCAGGTTGATCTCGCAAGGTCATTTAAGGGCACGGTCCTTGCGCCCACTAATCATAAATTACATATATCGTACTTGCAGTGTCCGTGAGCGCGAGCAGTGACGCTGCTCCTTACCCCGCGCTCTCCACGGTAATTTCAGTGGTCCCTGTAGCTTCGGTTGCGAAGGTACAAGGTGACCCATTTGAGTGGGCCTGTCATCTCATACTTTGTCATTAATTCACATTTTTGTTTATTTTCACGTAAAATAACCTGGTGCTCAACTCAGTAATATTAGTCGACATTAATGTTGCGTTCGGGATTGATATTGGGATAGGGTTAGGTTGCCCGGGGTAAGAGTAGATTACCCCAAAATTTTGTACATACAGTCGTAATTAATAAATATGTTAAAATTCGAATAGTGATTCGGACCAATAATTCATTTTTTCCCAAAAAGAATAATCTAACCTAACCTTAACCTCCTTAAGTCTATCTTTTATCTCAAAAATTAAAAAGAAGGTTATAATATATACTCACTTCTTTTGCATTTTCCGCCATACATTACTTTTTTATTTGCTTCTCAAACCACACAATAATGATACAATTGTCTCTGGTATTTTTCTTGCACTATCACTAACTTCTCACCTCGAACTTTGCGCGGCATATATCGGCGCCTAAACATCATGGCGCTGAAAGTTAACTGTGATTTCCACTACAACCAATCAGAGTCGCGGCTACAAGAGAATATTAGAGTTACCACGAACAGGGTATATGATTAGCTAATCAGAACCAAAATGTCCACGGTGGAACGCATTTCAAGTTAATCCTGATTAAAGTCTCGGTTAAAAAATAATCATGATTATGTAATCATGTGTTTAATCAGAATTGTGAAACCGGCCCTAACAATCGCAAAGCTCATACAATTCATGAATTCTTCCCAACTGTTTCACCAGGATATAAGATCGTTGAAGTGCCATCACACGTCATTTACCTTCCAATTGCCGTGAAGATAATACATAATATTCAGCTCCACATTGTCGATCAGGACGGAGACTTAGTAACTTTTCGAGGAGAAACTATAACAATTCGATTTCATATTGAATCAATGTAATGGGTACTGTGTTTAATAGCTCCAGTTAGTCTGGATGAATCTTTAGTATACTATGAGGTTTATTCCCATCAGCCCTATGCTTCATCGTCGTTTAACAACAGTGATGAGATTCGAATTGCCATGCAACATTAAGATTTGTACATTCTTCCAAGTAAAAGCTAATGGCATATACATGAAAGAATTGTCAAATCTGATGGAAATAATGTGATGGCTACAGCTTTAATTGGAATGCCGTGCGTTTTATATTTGTTGAGATTCGTTATGAATAGAACGGTATTGAAATTGACCGGTGTAAAAATGCTGACCTTACCAGTATCATGAAGGGGTACGTTTCTCTAACTCCTAATCAGCTTCATTATGCTGAAAATGCAGGCTGGACAGATGCGGATTTAACTGCCAAAATTACAAATGAAGATGGATACTTTGATGTAACCATTCCACTCATCACGATCCTCGGTTTTGACGAAGATTATCGGAAGATAATGCAGAACGTACAAGAAAATCCTGAATAATTCAAAATTTTCCTTATAAAGTGGAATGGAAGGTTCCCTATTTGTTTGCTGCAGATCGTCACAAGCTAAAATTGTTGAAATCCATTGAGAAGGATCGACTTATATCACTGAGTTTTCGTACATGGGAAATCTATGAGTATCCTCTTATTCCTGCTACACAAAAACATGTGTGAACTGTGAAAACATCAACACAGATAGAGAAACAGCGCTATATTATCCTCGCTTTTCAAACAAATAGGAAAGATCAACGCAAACAATATGCTAATCGCTTCGATCATTGTAACATCACAAACGTAAAACTTGTTTTACATTCACAATATTACGTATATGGCAATCTAAATTTGAACTTTGATCAAAATCAATTTCCTCCATTATATGAGATGTATGCTAATTTTCAATTTTCATATGATGAAAAAGAACCTAAATCTCTGCTGACGAGAACGAATTTCAAGAAATATGCTCCGCTAATTGTTATTGATTGTTGAAAACAAAATGAGTTTCTTAAACAGGCTTCAGTGGATGTACGGTTAGAATTTGAATCAAGTACTAATTTCCCAGCCAACGCAGCAGCCTATTGCCTAATATTACATGATCGTATAGTTCAATATAAACCCATTAGTGGCGCTGTAAAAACAATAATATGAGTTTGAAGTGGTGTGGTGAATTATGAGGTAGTAGAGGGGATGACAGAAGAGGGTATAAATAGCTGTTTCTGGCTAACATAAATCATTCTTCTTTAGTAAAGATGGACTTCATCGTGAACGTTCAAGGCTTCAAGAGACCTTACAACGACTTTGTCTTCAAAGAGTTAGCTATTGTTCCTCTTCAGCAAGATCCTCAACCACTGGTCTTTCTCTTTGATCGTCCCTGTCAGTGGAATTCATTGCCTGCAAGTTATAAAAGTCAGCATAACTATCATGCTATAGCATGGACTGCTGGTGACATACCGTACGAAGAATTACGATGCATACTTCAAGAGACATTGTCAGGTGTACGCACAATCTACGTCAAAGGCATGGGAAAAAAAGCTGGCTTGAAAAGTTTGTCATTAATGTACAAAACACCGAAGAATTTGGCTGCCCCTTACTAAAGAAGATAAAGCGAGAATCATTATTTCCATGAACACATCACACTTTATCCATGGATGAAATCAACTGCGCAGCACAGAATGTGATGACTCTTAATACATGGATTTTGAATCCACCACTATAACAACCTACACTAATCAATCTGTCTAATAATATAGATGAAGTAGATAATGTAGAGAAAGTAGATAAACGCACTACATAAAAATAATTTTATAATCAATGTGATTTCTTTGTGTAAAAAGTAGGTTAAAATTCGTTTTCAAATAACTTATGTCAGATATAGAAATATATTAATTTAATTATTGTATTATTCCCCTTCTTTTATTATATAATTTCAGCATAGTTTAATTATTTTAAAATTAACTTCAATAATTAAGGAATTAAGATATTATATTATAAGATCTAAGTTACTTAAATTATATATACAAGGTGTCCGGAAAGTATCGGGCCTACCTTTATATCTCCGCACCATGGTGTTCGAGCGACCTCTCCGGGGCATGAACGTCAACAGTAAAGCCTCACGAACCTATCGGTTGTTTGCTGACATCTGCCGCACGTATAGTTCATGCGTAGCGTGTCTTTATTTACAAAGCTATTTTTGATTTCGACGGATTTTGTGATTGTTAAAAATGACTGAAAAACAAGATTAACGAATTTGCATCAAATTTTGTTTTCAACTCGGAAAAACGAGTTCGGAAACTATTCAGAATGATGCAGAAGGCCTTTGGGAATGAGTGTATGAGCAAAATACGAATAAAAGAGTAGTATAATCGTATCAAAGGAGGCCGCACTTCTGAGAATAGTGATTCTCGTTCTGTCCGACCTTCGACGACAAAAACATCGGATAATATTGAGCGGGTGCGACTTCCGATTGAAGGTGATCGTCGATTAACTGTTCGTGAACTAGAAAATGATCTCGGAATACCGAAAACTACTGTTTGGGAAATTTTGAACAAGATTTTAGGAATGACTTGCGTGTGTGCGGTGACTGGCTTCTTCACCACGATAACGCGCCAGCACATTCATCGAATCTTGTGCAGCAGTTTCTGAGTAAACACAGTATCACATTGCTTCGACAACCTCCGTACAGTCCCGACATAGCCCCCTGTGACTTTTGGCTGTTTCCAAAACTCAAAAAACCACCCAAGGGACAGCGATTCGATGAAAAAACGACGGATGAAAATAATGCGACGAGCGTACTCATAGCCATCCCTAAAAGTGAGTTCCAGGACTGTTTCGAGAAGTGGAAACATCGATGGAACCGTGTTATTCAATCAAGTGGGGATTACTTTGAAGGATGCCACCCACCCGATTATGAAGAATAACGCCAGCGCGGAGATATAAAGGTAGGCCCGATAACTTTATACAGGCCTATAAAAGTCGTTAAGCGAAGAAATTTAATCATTCCAACACCTCTTGAGTTGATTGAAGATTCATGAGGAGGAAATAATAGATCTGAAAAGATCAACGTCGTTGGTCGCCTAGAGTGGTTCCTGCCCACGAAGCCGCTGTCTAAGTTGACCCCAAAGTGCAAGTATGCTGTAACGAAACTTAGCAAAATCCAAACCAAGTATGGGGTAAGAATCGTTGCAGAGTTGAATGCTGAATACGTTTGCCAGCAAGGCTCCTGAAAGTTTTGAAATAGGCTTCTACCACACTGGAGAAAATGCAGGAAGCTGTCTCCGACAGAACGCTTCAACTGCGCTACCTTGCGGGGCCATATAATAATGTAGAATTTAAATATGTAACTTGAGTTATGTACATGAATATTGAATAAAAAAATGTATTACCTTAATCTTTGATTTTGTCAAAACCATGCAAAATATACAAACATGCATCAATACAAAGCCATGCAAAACATGCATTTAAAAGAAAAAATATGCAAAGCGTGCGAACATTCATTTGAAAAACTCACCATCATTCCTTAAATTATATAAAATAAAAAACAAAATGATGAACTGATGAAGTGATAAAATGATCTTACAAAAGAATTATGAACATAATGATAAACTAGTGAAATTCAAAGCTAATACAGATCAATTATGTACATAATGAAAAAAGAAAATGAATAAAAGAATAATTAAGAAACGTTATGTTTTCTTGTTGAAAATGATGTAGATGTCTGTGGTGACTGAGTCGCTTGAGAAATAGATGTTTGTGGTGAGTGAGTCGCGTGAGAAATAGGTGATTGTGTTGTGTGGATTGTTTCGGAAGAGGACGTTTTGATTCTTTTATATGGTTTGAGTTTAAGTGGACGGGTTCTTTTTAATATCTATTATCTATTATTAATATCTAATATTATCTAGTATCTATTAATATAGCTGTTCTTTTTTCATTTGTGTCTGTCCTGTCTTTTGCTTGTATTCTTGGAGGAGGAGAAGGACAGGAAGAGATGAGTGTAACTCATCATTGTCACTCAGCATCAATTGCTCCTCCAGGATCAAGTCAGGCTCCTGTTTTGCTCCGGACTTTAGAGCATCAAACACAGCGGCTTGAAAGTGCGTATGTGTTAGAATATGAGGTACATTTATGTAAGTGCGTGTGTCAGAGAGAATGTGTACGCAGCGCTATCACGCGGAAGTATATGTATACTATAGCGAGCGGCTGAGCGGCGGCTCCCTCGTTCCTCGTCCTCCGCAGAGAGCGGTTGTATATTAAGAGAGAGAGCTGTACTGAAGTTACTGTAGAGTGATTAAATAAAGTTTCTGGTTGCTATTATATAATAGAGTAGTTTATTGGAGGAAACCTTGTTAATATCAAACATGGTAGCAGAGCGTGGTTCCGGCCGGGAGAGTAAAGTGTTTCTGATTTGAGCGCTAGGTAAGCGCAAGAACAAAGAAAAACGCATCAGCGTGAAAAAAGAACCGCAAGAAGTAAAACGTGAAATAAAAAGTGACATTGAACAAAAAGAAGAGTTTTTTTATTGCGAAACAAAAAGTGAACAAAAGGAAGTTCCTGTTGAAAACAAGATGGCTTCGGAATATAAAGGAATCACGTTACAAGTATTTGATGGGACAGACTATGATAAATGGAAGTACAAATTAAAATTATTCCTGGAATTTAAAGAGTGCAATGAAGTCATAGAAAATGATGAAAGACCGGCAGCGATAACAGAAGTTGAGTGGAAGAAGAAAGAGATAAAAGCCAAAAATTATATAGTGAACAGTATGACAAATACGCAATTGGAATTGATTATTTCAGAAGAAACTGCAAAGAAAATGGTTTCTAAGTTGGATGAAAATTACTTAGTTAAAAGTAGTGCTGTGAAATTATTATGTAAAAGAAAGCTGCTCGATTGGAAAATGAAAGTAAGTGAGAACCCGACAGACTTTTATAATAACTTTGAAAAATTAGTGAACGAATTAAAAAATGCTGAAGAAAATGTGACGAAAGAAGCTAAACTAAACTATTTCTTATTGACGCTACCAGAAAGTATGTCACACATGGTTGATATTGTGGACGCATTAGCTGAAAAGGACAAAACAGTGGAATTTGTAAAATCAAAATTGGAATTTAAAAAGAGACATGGTGAAAGTGAAAATTCGAGATCAAACGCGTTTACGTTTGAGAAAGGAAGAGAGGATAAAAGGACATGGTATGTATGTGGCAGTGTAGGGCACATACAGTACGATTGCCCGAAGAAAAGCAATTCGTGGAATCAAGGGACGCCGCAGCGAGGAGGCGGTAGAGGAAGCCGTGCGCCACAAAGAGGATAAAGTAATATCTATCGGAAACAGCTCAAAAATATATAATAGAAACAATAAATTGATTGCGATAGCATGGAAAATTGGTAGAATGTATAAAATGACTAGTTTTATGGAGAGAAGTCCAAGATAGAAAGAAAGTTCTGGCCAGAGGTAGTCTGCGCCGCAGCATTTTAAAGAATGGGACAATTGCGAACACGGTAGTAAGAAATAAATCTCCTTATGAAATATTTCTTTATGAAAAGCCAGAGATGAAGTATTTAAAATTGTACGGAAGTAAAGTATTTGTTAGAGTACCTGAAAGCAAAAGAAATTCAAAATGGGATAGAAAAGCTGATTTGGATATTTTGATAGGTTATGATTTAGTAGGTTACAGAGTTCTAATAGGAAATAGAGTTATTGTAGCTAGACATGTTGATGTTATAGAAGAAGATATAAAGTGCATTGGATTTAATGATATTGATGAAGGAAATGAAAACAACAATGACTTAATCCCTTCAACTAATTCGACCCTCGGGGAGAATAGGGAAAGTAAAACTGATTTAGAAAATTTAAATGAAAATATAAATAATAATGAAAATGTTGAAAATGAAGTAGAAGAAGTATCAAGACCTAGTAGATTTGATGATAATTATGCATATAGTGGATGTATTTATGTAAATTATTGTAGTGCAGATAGTCCTGTAAGCTTTAAAGAGGCTATTGAAAGTGATGAGTCTAGTTTTTGGGTGAATGATTATTTAAAATCATTAGGATTTATGTGAAGTGAACAAGACTATTGTTTATATACGTTGATAGATAGAAATGAAATTATTTATTTAATTATATTTGTAGATGACCTTCTAATTTGCTGTAAAAATAGACAAAATTTAGATTATTTAAAAAGTATGTTAAAGGAAAGATTTCAGATGAAAGGTTTGGGAAAGATAAGTATGTATTTAGGTATTAATATTGAATATGATGAAAAGAATAATGAGATGTACTTAGATCAAGGGAAGTATATTGAATCACTAGCTAGAAAATATCAGATTGAAGAAGCTAAATTATATAAAACACCAATGGAACAAAATTTAAAGTTAGAGCCTGCGGAAGAGTCAAATGAGAAAATAAAGTATAGAAATTTGATAGGAGCACTTTTGTATATTAGTTCAGGAACTAGATTAGATATAAGTTATAACCTTAACTACTTAAGTAGGTTTTAAAATCGTTTTGATGAAACGTATTTTACATATGCTTTAAGAATTTTAAAATACCTGTATTTAACCAAAGACTTAAAATTAAAGTTTAAGAGAAATGATCAAGTAGATATTCTTGAATGCTATGTAGATGCAGATTGGGCTGGAGATTGTGTAGACAGAAAGTCCACAACTGGTTATATTGTAAGATTATATGGAAATGTGATTCATTGGAAATCAAGGAAACAAGGAAGTGTAACAAAGTCTTCGACAGCTGCAGAATATGTTGCACTGTCTGAAGGAGTGAGTGAAATTCTGTTGATAAGAGATTTGTTAAGTAGCTTTAAGGTAGGAATTAAGAAACCCGTTAATATGTATGAAGATAATTCTGGCGCTGTAAATATTGCGAAATACGGAAATTTTACTAAAAAATCAAAGTACATTGAAGTACACTATCATTTTGTAAATGAGAATTATGAAAAGAGTTTGATTGATGTTGCAAAAATAAGTTCTGAAAAAAATGTAGCAGATATATTAACGAAAGCTCTTCGGCAAGTAAGGTTCGAAAATTTGAGAAGTTTATTAAATTTAATTGAAAGAAATATGGAAATTGGGCACAACATAAGTGTAAGGAGGCGTGTTAGAATATGAGGTACATTTATGTAAGTATGTCTGGATGGATGAGATGGGGCATAAGTAAAGGGACGGTTGACTGCAGATATGGTTCGAAAAAAACGGTGACATAGCCGGAAGTAAAAGTTGTTGAATCGGTTGATGTGTAAGTGGAAATCCTGGATAGTTTGGAAAACTCTCAGCACAGTAAAAACATCCAGGCTGAATCATGCTCAATTCCGACGTGGATACTTTGACTAATTTTGGTGCTGAGTTCAGTCCCGTCAATGAGCCTGGTTCGGGCGCTGTGCTTGGTCCTGGCCTGGATGAATCATACTGCACCTGTTGGAGATAGAAATAGTTTAGTTATATATTAGTTTTATTTTCACCCAAGTACATCAAGACAATTTTTAGTTCAATTTTATCAGTTGCATTAGGGTTAATTTAGTATAATTTCAGTTCAATTTTAGTTTAATTTAGTTCAAGTAGGTTTACTTCAGTTCAATTTTATTTTAATTTAGTTTATTCAAAATTGAGCAGGTTAAATTTAGTTTAATTTTATTTCTATTACATCTATTTTATCTAAATTATAGATTAAATAGTATCAATTAGATAAATTAAATTAAATAGGTTTACCAGAGTTTAATTGATTTTAATTTTTTCTTAATTTACTTAAATCTCATTAAATTTCGTTAAATGTTTAATTAAGTTTTACTTAGAATTCAGTTCATTTGTTTTAGTTTAGATTAATTGAATTTGGTTAACTTACCTTTGGGTTGAATCTAAATTAACATAAATTAGATTATTTTAATTAACTTGTAATTTCTTCTCCCTCTCATCAATAGCTGCTAGTGCTTTCTGCAATTTCTCAATCTCAACCATCTTCTCTTGAATCTGTAAAACGAAATGGAAAAGTTATATGTATTGTCATAAAAAAATACCATTGCATGCACGTGGTCAATTGAGGTTATACACCTGTTTCTGTAATCATAACAGGTGTAAACTTTTATTTTTTATTTTTCAAAAAATATTACAAACAAAATAATATTAACTTACCTCGTAATTAATTTTGTCCATATTTTGTGTTTTTGGAATCACCTCTCTGCTTTAAAAGTATAAAAGTATAGATAAAATACCGGAACAGAAAAAAAACGTCATAGAAAAAAGTCTTAAGAGGAGTAACTTATAAAAAAATATTATCAGTACAGACTTCCAGCTTGATCGGTAAGTGGGGTCTCTGATATATCAATTGAGTATTTTTTGTTTTTGGCATATACAGATAGAGCGTGCATCTAACTGCCACACTTTGGCGATCACGTGCCCATAGCTAGCGAGAGGAAATCTGCCAAACTGAAAGAAGCTATGGGCGCGTGATTGCCAAAGCGTGGCAGTTAGATGCACGCACACTCTGGGCGCGTGACGCCACTGTCGCGAGCGTGCAAACTGCCAAATTCGTTTTCTGTGCACATTCTAGGATCCTAGAAGTCCTACGTTCCTAGACTGAGATCACTGGCAGGCTGGCTCATCTAGCAGACCTCTTGCCTTGGAGGCGGAAAAATGAGGGTTCAATCCAATGCTTGCTGCCGTCAATATTTTTTATTTATTAAAATGCTTTCTTATCTAATTTCTTGATAACAATTATAAAAATTATGCCATTTAATGAATATTCGATAATTATTTTTCAATAAAAATTCTTTTCTTCAAATTTCAATCATGTCTCGTTTGGAAAATCGTACTTTTTATTAAAATTCTTTACTCTTTAGTATTTATATTTTTAAATCAGAACATCAACGAAGTATTTTAAAAAAATTCAGTGTTAAATACGAAAAAAATGTTTTTTTTCGAACTACAAAAAGCAAAGCTCAGGAATAATGGTCAATTATGTTTAATGTATTCATAGTTTAATGAATGTGCATGATATAATCCAATAACTTTACATGGTATAATTCTTTAATTAGAGTTATCGGATGTATCGCTCGGATCATAGTGGTACTGGTCTTAAGCAAGGAAAACTAAAATTTACGCCACATCTGAAACATTTCGTAAACGCAGATTTCTTACAATAAATTATAGAATTTCATTAAAAAGTGCGACTTTTCAAACAAGACATGATAAACAGAATTTTAAAAAGAATTTTTCTCAAAAACAAAAGAAATGCTCTTATTTTCACAATTTTGATCGGATGAAGGTGGTTAATGAATTTTTCCTTAATTTTCGGGCTCGGATAAAGTATGCCAGGGCTCAATTCCATCGGATAAGTCTAGCGAAAGTTGTGAAGTATACGACCTGCTACTACTACAGATAGACACTTTTGTAAAAACTGTTTTTTGTTCTTACTCATGGGAGATCGAAACGTAGAGATTTAAAGAAAATTTTGAAAGTCGGTTTCCTCGTAAATCCAATACCTTCTCATTTATAATGAAAATATAAAAATTAGGGCCATGTCACAAATCAGACATCATCCAATACTTTTCATCCTCCTCATTTTTAAATTCATTTTTTTTTTTTTTTTTTTTTTGGTGAGAAGGAAAATTGGCGAAATCTTTTACAGAAGTTATACAGGACTCTCCTAGGACGGGTCTAGGCATACCTGTTAAAACCAAAAAGTTCCTCTCTCGAACCAATACACCGTCCGCGGAACCGCCTTTCGTCTTTAAACTTGGCGGGCAGTTGGTTCCAGCTTAAAGTCGCGTACGACTCTTCTGTCATCCGTTCGGCCGGGACTCCCATCCGCGGGCACACGCCCATTAGGCAGGCCGACTAGCCGCGCCAACCAGGGGAGGAACAAGAAGATTCCTCTCTCGGTCGACGCGGACAGCCAAGTCCGCCGAAGACGCAGGACCACGGGTGCGGGCCCCGATGCGATTTCTACTGGCCCCCGTTGCTGCCGCGCTCTGCACGCCCATCGAGCTACCTCATCTGCATTACCAGGATGACGAATGACTCGATAAGCATCCATGTCTGTTCAGACTGGAGCATGAGAGAGACCATCGTGTCAGGAGTGAGTTGTGCGCCCACTGCCAGACAGACAGCCTCCCTTTCACAGACAAAGAGTGTGTGCTCTGCATTTTCCACAAGGGATCCGCAGTAGCGACACGACTCATTGTCTCTTTTCTTGAAGCGCTTCAGGAACGCATTAAAGCAACCATGGGAATATTACAGTCATCTTGCTTAAAAATTCAAGTTTGAACTAAGTATGGCCAGAGAGCTACCATGCCGATAAAACAGGGAACTATTTCAATGAGATCATCTATGCGTTTGCGATGAATTTGTCCCATTATATCTGGAATAATGAGTTATGTCTGAAATTTCATTTTCATTTTGTTTTATATATATTTTTTTTATTTTATATATAAAATATATATTTTCATAAAATTTTTTTTTATTTTTTATACTTTTACTATTTATCGACAAAGTGAATTTTCCATATCTTTATTTAAACTGATATGTATATATATATATATATATATATATATATATATATATATAAATATATATATATATATATATATATATATATATATATATATATATATATATATATGTATGTCTAATTATCATTAGGGGGTCCAACCAAAAGTATGCTTTTTTTTGCATATTTAGATTCTTATGGTGTTATATATGCGTGTATATGCAATGGTTTGAATTTTTATACCAAAATAGGCTATATATAAACAAATTAAGTTTTTTATATTTAATTACACTTACGGGGTCCAGTTAGTTACAACGAGGGATGCTCATTTGATTATGATTACGGTACTCAGTTAATAATTTTTTTCCACCTATAGATTTTAATAATTTGGTAGAATAATATATTAACTACTGTACCCTGTCCATACGTAAATAAGCTGTATATAAAAAAATCAAGTTTTTTATATGTAATTACACTTACGGGGTCCAGTTAGTTACAACAAACCGTAAAAATTGTTGAAAGTTTGGATTTTTTCAATTTTACCTTTTACAATTTTATTGTGTTCAAATTGGATGGTTGAGTTCAAAATTTCTGCTACTGTCTACATCAGCCCTGTCTGACTAAAAACAAAATGGCGGTTCCTTACTGATTATAGTTTCTATGTGCCAAGTTTTCTCACCAGAGCGGCGCTGCACGCGGCACGCTCTACTAAAGCATTGTACTAATAGACAAATATTTTTAAAAATTTCAATAATTAAGTTTCTGAACAATATGAAATGAAAAAATGTTCCTAAATTGATTCTAGGACATAAAATACACATTTTTCATAAATCAATTAATACAAAATAAAAAAAAGAACACATTAAACTTCGTAAAATATATACTGTGGATACGCATGAAGAATTCTTGAGACCCTGAACAAAATTTTTTTTATTTTATTCCCATATAATTGAAAATATATTTAAAAATAAATAAAAAGTTTAAGCTTATAAATAGAAGTATTTTCCATTTTTATTTGCCAGCTTCAAATAAATGAAATGAAAAATAAATATTTTGTTAAGCCCTGTGTTCAACATAAAAAACCATGCGAAGGGAAATATTTACTCAATTAAAAATTTGTAAATGTAACAAAAAATATTCATTACTATAAAATTTGCTAGTACATATTTTTAACATATTTTAAATTTTTAACATGTACAGATCGATGATGACTAGTTAAGTGTCGCAAAGCTTGGCATGCTTTTTTTTTCAAAACGCTAAATTTTGGCGGATGGCTGCTCACTTAGTCGAAGTCATTTAAAATATTTTGGTGTTAACTTACACTGTCAGAAATCTTTATAGTAATTTTAACTACTAAAAACTTGTTTACATTGAGTAAGACAGTATGGTTAATATTTATTATATTAATCAAGTTTTTAGTAGGTTCTACTATAAATACTTAGTTAGGATATTTCAGCTACAATTACTGTAGGATTTTTTTCCAGTGTAATTATTTTAACTCAGTTTTTATTTGAAATCATTTTAAAAATAGTGAAAATGAACATACAGCTATGGCTAGTATTCCTTTAATTACGTGAGGCTTTTACACCCAAAAAAAGATTTAATTGATTTAATCATACCATTTTGTTAGATCAACCAAAATATTTGGTTAAATGACACAAAATTTGATTCAATCAGCTAAACTATTTCTTTGATTCAACAAGAACGTATAAAACAAACCATCTTTGGTTGCATAGAACAAGTTTTTTGGTTGAATCAATCAAAAATTTGTCCAATCGTATGATAAGCAAATTTCTTGGTTAACCCAACTAAAGTTTGGATGGAGTAAACAACTACTTTTTCCGAATGTATGTATTGTATTCATCTAAATTAATTATGCAATATTATTAGTAAATATTCATCCGAACTAAAAAAAGTTATAAGTTTTGTGTCTTCATTGATGTCTTGACCAACAACTTTTCATAATTAAATATATTTCTTATGAACAAATGAATAAAACACAACATTTTAAAGTCATGTGTGGAGAAAAATTTTAAATGTATGATAATAAACTTTCCTTTAGGTTCAAGCGTGAACCACTCGATATTGCGTTTAAACGCTAATTTCGTGCTGCAATTGTAAAATTTGACAAATAAAATATGTACATTTGATGCCTACGTATATTACAGGAGAAAAATTTCTAATCGAGAGTATCTTTTTCTCAAAAATGTCTGGTAACTTTGTAACTAAGCAACCTTGTGAAAATGTTTATTGCAACTATTTTCTTATTTGAATTGATAAATTATTAAAATTATCTTCTAGTTAAGTAAAAGAATAAAACAATCGTAGAGTTTATTTAAGTGAACAATTTTGCATTCCAATGCTTTTTCCGTATTTCACATATTCTGTTTACAAAATGGAATTGTTAAATTCTAATCGTATTTTTTGAAATTGAACCATAAAATATACATCTTGTCAAAAAATTTCTCACTGAGAATTTGTAGACCTCATTTAGGCGGATAATATTTCCCATCCTGACGCATTTTTTGTATGTCACAACTTTTGATTAAAAAATTGAATTTTTAAAGTTTTAATCGTCTTTTTTGGAATTCAAATGATAAATATACGTTTTATCTTGGTAAATCTTATTAAAATAACTTATTTTGTATTCTTATGTTTTTTCTGTATTTCACATATTATTGTTAAAAAATTAAATTTTGGACTTTCAATAGTATTTTTTTAAATTTAAAAGAAAAATATACATCTCATGAAAAAAAGTTGTGCTCCAAATTTGTAGAGCCTTGAACATATTCTCATCATGACAATCGTGCTTCGCGCTCAATTTTCTGTATACATTTCTGTAACTTTCTAATAAATTACATGATAAAAGTAATTTATTTTCTTCCAAATATCTCAATGAGGAAAAAAAACGTAGAGTTTATTTAAGTGAAAAATTTGGCATTCCAACGCTTTTTCCTCATCTTGCATATTCTGTTTACAAAATGGAATTTTCAAATTCAAATCGTATTTTTTGAAATTGAACATCTTGTCAAAAAATGTCTCACTGAGAATTTATAGACCTCATTTAGGCAGATAATTTTCCATCCCAACGTTTTTTTCGTATGTCACATATTTTGTTTAAAAAATTGAATTTTTTAATTTTAATCGTCTTTTCTGAAATTGAAATGATTTATATACATTTTATCTTGGTATCTCGTATACTTTAACTGGAAAATAGAATTTAGACATTGACTTTTTTAAAGTTTTAACATACTATAACTTTCCTAATTTTAGTTCAATCGAAAAATGTTATCAGGATAATCAGTGGAGATTTATGAGCACTACCAGAAACAAGTATTAGAATTTTGGATTTTTTTTAAAACACAAAAAATGCTCTTATTTGCGCAATTTTAAACATAAAATTAACGGATTTAATTGAGCTTTGGCATACTTTATCGGAGCCGAAAATGTAAGGACAAGTTCGTTAACCAGCCACATCTGACCAAAATTGTGAAAATGAGAGCATTTTTTATATTTTTGAAGAAAACTTTTTGGAAAAATTACAACAATGTTTTCTGAGACTGCTTATAAATATTTAACAATTATCCTTATAATACACTGAGAAGAAAATGCTATTGAATCTATAGCATTTCTATCAAAAGCATGTATATTATTGATTCAAAAAAATATGCCAATAAAACTGTAACATATTCTACCAGTTCTACAACATATTGATTTGAATCTATGATATACATGCTTTTAGAAAAAATGCTATAAATTCAATAACATTTTTTTCTCAGTGCATTTTTGGATTAAACCAAAATTTTTAAGGTTACAGTAAGCTAAGACTATAAAAAAGCCAATATCAAAATCCAATTTCCAGTTAAACTAGAGAAGAAACTAAAAGACTATTATGATACAAAATTTTTTACAACAAAAAAATCTACGAATTTAAGAAATATAAACTCGATTAAATATCTTCGAGAAATAATTTCTTAACGTACAAGTGCAGACGTTGTAAATGACAGATCTCTGGACAAATTTAAGGTTTCGAAAAATAAATATATTAAAAACCTTTTTAATATAATGTTGAATCGACGTTTCAGGATCAAAAATATCCCCTCTTCAAGCCAATTTGAAAATAAATGTGAAGGGGTGTTTTTGGTTCTTCACACGACCTTTAAACGAAGGAGAAAAGATGAAGTTTCTGAATAATATTGACAATAGAATTATCTTTATTGGTGCCGAAACTGCAAGTATAGTTAAAAGGGCAAATTTTATTGGATCGCCAGCTACCTGCGTACTTTACTTCCACTGCGTGGTTTTCCCTCACGCGGCCCAGGGATGTTTGAACTGCTGTCGCCGACTTTTGCCAACGGGGCTTCTTTGTCCGCAATAAGGATTTAAATATGAAATATATAATTTTTTTTAAATTTTATATTAACAAATATTATATTTCTCATCTTTAAATTTTCACGATTCTAACGATAAGTTTTTTTCTAAGTTAAAAATTAGAAGAAATGTGAAATTTTCTATAATCCACTGAACCAGCAATTGTTTTAGTACATTTTATGACATAATTTTATTTGCAAGAAGTTTGAATCTATAAACTTATAGACATTGTAAAGTTCCACCAATAGAGAAAGCCATCTTATGAGAAAGAACGATCATTAAATTATTTTAATATCACAAGCTGAAATTAAAAAATATATGTATGATGAGAAAGAGAAAAGCTAAAATATTATCTTTACTTTTAATTTTCTGCATGTTTGAAAAAAAAAGAAAATATTCCTTCGTTGAAAATATTTAGTAAACCTAGAAAAGGCTGATTGAAGTTTCAGGTAAAATTAATAATTAAGGTAGTTGTCGTGAAATAACGCTTTTCTTTTGAATTTGTTCAGATTTTCACAATATATTTAGAAGATTATTATACAACAATCTTGGAATTTTTAACTCAAAATTGAGTCTATGAACGCGAATATTGTTATTTGAAAACAGTACCTTTTGCATGTATCCGAGTAGAAAACGAGTGAAATCGTCGCATTTTTTATTTTTAAATAAAAACGATTTTCACCATTATGATAAAAAAACTACAGACGTGTAGAAGAATATAAAATATCGTAAATAGGGGAGAGACGTACAGTATGACCGACGTTGCATTCAATTTTGTATAAAAGATGATTGAAATGTGATTTTGATGTGTTTATTTTTTAGGGTAAAGCTCATATTATTATAATATTATTATTATTTTCTGCCGTCCAAAATAAAAAAAAATAAATAAATTTTTCTTGAAGTATACACAATAAAAGTTTTATTAAAACAATGAATTTTTAGTGCGATAACATACAATAATTATATTCCAACGTAATTATTTTATTTTCTATGCAAGGTAATATGAACAACAAAGTAATGAAATGGTGTACTTTACTGTCTACATTGTTGAAAAATCTCAATAAATTAGATAATATGATTTTTTGGTAGGCTTATTTTTTGCTGAAAAAATCGTCTTCTGTCACTGATTTTCATTCATGAAAGAATTGCATTCAAAAGCTGTTGCTATCTTATACAACACAAATTGCGGGTAGAAAGGTTCGCGAAAAAATGAACGCAGATGTCTCTAAATAAATTGGAGTTCAATCTTCCACATTTTTCCAAATACCAGTCCCACTAAAAAATACGAAAAACAGAATTCGCTATTCGAAAAGATCTTTTTCAGGCGTTTTTTTTAAATTCGCGCCAGCTTGAAAGAGGTCATGCATGTCTTGCGCATGTCTGTTCGCTTTTTTCTAGGTCGGTAATAGTGAAACCTGTCCATATTTAATTTTAAATACGGTACAAGTTAGGTTTTCAAATGTCATTTTTGAAAAAATAGTAAAAATATTTAAATTAAAAGTGTCATGTTTTAAAAATATTCTCGAAAGTACAGCAGAATTTTAAACAACAGAAAGTGAATTTATTATTCAGACACACAAGTGTAAATAGTTGAAAATTGGAATCAAGTGTGACAGCAAGAAGCTCACCTTTGTAGTGTGTGATAAAAAATATAAATTTTAAACAAATAAATAGCTTTGTTGCTTTAAAATATTGATAAATGAGAACAGGAATAATTTATGGCATGGAGAATGGTAAGATTTTAAATCTCTATGATAAAAAACATTGAATATTTTTTTTCATGTAAAATTTTCAATTACAATAATATGTTTTAAATTTCCAGAAAAATATCTATTCACTTCAAATGAAGTTAAAAAAAAAAATTTTAATTTTTAATTTTACGGGAAATTCAGATAAGTATTTTTTATTTCACTCACAATGATTTACTTGAAAAGAGACACTTACTTTGTGAAATGTTTTTTTCTTTTTCAGAAAGAGTCAAAAATGAAGCAAGAGGGAAAAATAAAGGATTTAAGAACTAAAATTGTGTACGTATTTATGTTTCTTATAAGTTACAGTAGCAAAAGTACATAAATAATAATGTAATAAGACTTTGAAATATCTTAAAGCTAAACTTTATAATTTATCATTCTGAACAAAATTTTTAAAAACCCTCACTGATGTTTATGTAATCAAATCCTCGATAACCAACGATTATTGTAAAAATTGTTCCCGGGACTAGAATAAAAGTTTCAAAATTCTGTAAAGTGTCTCAGAAGTCTTAATTCTCATACTCTATCAGTGCTCGTAGTAAACTGTTTTGAAAAATCATTTTTTCACAACTTCAATACTCATAGCTGCCGTCCTAGAGTGGCCTAGTTCAAAATACACACAAAATATCACACAAATCCTTGATTATAATTAAAATAATTGCTCTAAATTCTTCTAATTTGGTTCTCAAGTAGCTATACCTGTCTCTTATCAGTTCCTAAAGCTATACTCAATAATTTGTGATTTCAAAAAAGTTTCAAAAACTCTCACTGATGTTTATGTAATCAAATCCTCGATAACCAACGATTATTGTAAAAATTGTTCCCGGGACTAGAATAAAAGTTTCAAAATTCTGTAAAGTGTCTCAGAAGTCTTAATTCTCATACTCTATCAGTGCTCGTAGTAAACTGTTTTGAAAAATCATTTTTTCACAACTTCAATACTCATAGCTGCCGTCCTAGAGTGGCCTAGTTCAAAATACACACAAAATATCACACAAATCCTTGATTATAATTAAAATAATTGCTCTAAATTCTTCTAATTTGGTTCTCAAGTAGCTATACCTGTCTCTTATCAGTTCCTAAAGCTATACTCAATAATTTGTGATTTCAAAAAAGTTTCAAAAACTCTCACTGATGTTTATGTAATCAAATCCTCGATAACCAACGATTATTGTAAAAATTGTTCCCGGGACTAGAATAAAAGTTTCAAAATTCTGTAAAGTGTCTCAGAAGTCTTAATTCTCATACTCTATCAGTCCTCGTAGTAAACTGTTCTGAACAATCATTAGTTTAAAACTTTAATACTCATAGCGGCCGGTCTAGAGTGGCCAAGTTCCAAATACACACAAAATATCACATAAATCCTTGACTGTAACCAAAATAATTGCTCTGAATTCTTCTAATTTGGTTCTCAAGTAGCTATTCCTGTCTCTCATCAGTTCCTAAAGCTATACTTTACAATTTGTCATTTAAAAAAAATTATGACAATGCCTACCTAAGATTTGATTACATAAACATCAGTCATTTTTTTAAAATGACAAATTATTAAGTATAGTTTTAGGAACTGATAAGAGACAGGAATAGCTACTTGACAACCAAATAAGAAGAATTTAGAGCAATTATTTTAATTACAGTTAAGGATTTATGTGATATTTTGTGTGTATTTGGAACTTGGCCACTCTAGAAAGGCAGCTATGAGTATTGAAGTTTTGTAAAAATTATTTTTCAAAACTGGTTGCTACGAGGACTGATAGAGTACGAGAATTAAGACTTCTGAGACACTTTACAGAATTTTGGAACTTTTATTCTAGTCCCGGGAACAATTTTTACATTAATCGTTGGTTATCGAGGATTTGATTACATAAACAGCAGTTAGTGTTTTGATATTTTGTTCAGCATGATAAATTATAAAGTTTAGCTTTAAGATATTTCAAAGTCTTATTACATTATTATTTATGTACTTTTGCTACTGCAACTTATAAGAAACATAAATACCTACACAATTTTAGTTCGTAAATCCTTTATTTTTCCCTCTTGCTTCATTTTTGACTCTTTCTGAAAAAGAAAAAAACATTTCACAAAGTAAGTGTCTCTTTTCAAGTAAATCATTGTGAGTGAAATAAAAAATACTTATCTGAATTTCCCGTAAAATTAAAAATTAAAATTTTTTTGTTTAACTTCATTTGAAGTGAATAGATATTTTTCTGGAAATTTAAAACATATTATTGTAATTGAAAATTTTACATGAAAGAAAATATTCAATGTTTTTTATCATAGAGATTTAAAATCTTACCATTCTCTATGCCATAAATTATTCCTGTTCTCATTTATCAATATTTTAAAGCAACAAAGCTATTTATTTGTTTAAAATTTATATTTTTTATCACACACTACAAAGGTGAGCTTCTTGCTGTCACACTTGATTCCAATTTTCAACTATTTACACTTGTGTGTCTTAATAATAAATTCACTCACTGTTGTTTAAAATTCTGCTGCACTTTCGACACATGACACTTTTAATTTAAATATTTTTACTATTTTTTCAAAAATGACATTTGAAAACCTAACTTGTACCATATTTAAAATTAAATATGGACAGGTTTCACTATTACCGACCTAGAAAAAAGCGAACAGACATGCGCAAGACATGCACGACCTCTTTCGAGCTGGCGCGAATTTAAAAAAAACGCCTGAAAAAGATCTTTTCGAATAGCGAAAGTGCATGTTGGGCGGTATTTCGTATACTAAACTACTCCCATTTATATTCCCTATTCTGCAACCCCCTCGTGCCCACTCTGTATGTTTGATTTGAATACTTCGAAATGTGATCGGTCGATAATAATATTCAGAACAAGTAATACTAAAACATCACCGCTTTCACTATATTCTCAATATCCTTTGTTCGTTTTTGAGGATATTAACGGTGAAATCAGGGATAAATTTTGTTTATTCAACTATTAATTTTTTTCCGTGTGTAATTGTCGATAAGACTTCAGTATTATATAGTAGAATGGAAAAAATTCCAGAATTTTTACTAAAAGATGTTATTTTACATGGTTGGATTAACACATAATTTTTGCTAGGTGAACTGCATGGCCCATGGCCTTAATTAAATGCCTATTGAGAACAAAGAACCCCCGCTGGCAGGAGCTGGTGACAACTGGTCCACTGTGTGGGGAGAAGCCCCGTAGTGAGGGTAAAGTTAACGGGTAACAGATTATGGGCACTGCCCAGAAACACACACATTAAGAGCTATTCAGAAAAAAATTAAACCTAAAATTATTCAGCTCGAACAGCCCTCAAACGGGGCAAAAATTGCACACACACACGTATAAAAACGGACTTAGACGGTAAATTTTCATATAATTATATATTTTTCTCGTTTTATATGAAAATTTACCTTGTAAGTAAATAATTTTTTTTTATTGTTCTCAGATTCTTTAAAACTATCAGTCTTGTATTTTCTAATGTTTTTTAACTGTTTCTAGTGGAAAAAAAAATATTTCTAAATTCGTTCGACCGAAAAAATTCGTCCGTCTAAAACTTCAGCCCAATCTAAAAGCTTTCCTAAATTTGCAAAACTCAACCAAATTTCCATGAAATGTGTCCTACTATCAGAAAACTGTAACAGAGTGTTGGTTATATATGTAATAATTATATTTAACTTTAATTGGCCAAAACGTCAAATTTTTTCCATTGGAAGTTTCAGAATTTTCAGATGCAAGAATCGAAATATTCAGTAATTTTCACATGGAAACGAAGAGATTTTCTCTTGAACTGATGAAAAAGTAACTGAATTTTCTAAATTTTATTTTAATTTTATGAAATAGCAGCTACATGAAACTTTGGTTAGCTGCTTTGGGAAATTCCAAGAAAAACCAACAGTGAACCTATGATTTGGGCAGCAGTAAATTCGTCACTAACTACCTGAGCAAGCTACCCTTACCATCAGGGATTGTTAATTCTATAATTAAATCCGCCTAATCCTTCAAGTTACAGCCTTAGATACTATGGAAAATATTTTTGAATTATTAGATTTTTAGCCCTACACTATCAGAATTTCTTTTCGGAATTTTCCAAAAGCGGTGACTGAAGGTTAACTCATATTTATCTATATTATTTCATAATATAAAAATAAAATTTGAGAAAATTACTAAATATTCTCATACATCTGCATCGGAAAATCGTGAAACTTGCATTAGAAAAAATTTCACGTTTTGGCCAATTAAAGTTTAATGCAATTATTACAAATTTATTTGAGTTGTAATTCTAAAGACGATTTTTTCAATTCTTTGTAATTTTATTAAGTATTAAAATGTAAATACAAGAATAAAAATAGGATCCTTTCACGGAGAATCGAGGGGTAAACCACACTAAAATCAGCGAGACAACGTTCATCGTTATACAAGTATGAACGCTGTAGTAAGCAAACGAATGTTATTGTTTCTTACTCGACGCTCATCGCATCGTTATTTCTCTTCGCGACGAGTTGTATAGTTACACATGTGATTTCTTTCCTTAGCCGTTGATTTTTAATTTTTAAAATCATGATTTTAGAGTGGTTTACCCCTCGCGGCGAATCACAACTAAAATTTTCAATTTAAAATTCTTTGCATGCTTTCCATCTCAATTCAACCGATCCATTCGGGACACGAATTTATTTTTCAACGAAACTGAAATGTGTTGCTCTTTGATCAAAATAATGAGACACGTATTTTTTTTTGGTCCGAAAAAAAAATTTCAGAGATTTATCGGCAATTTCGTTTTTGGGATCAAAATCGATTTTTTCAATTATTCGCGAGAACTTTTTTTTCAATTGTCTATAACTTTGTAAAAAATTGACCGACTTTAACAATTTTCATTTTTAAATGTTTGTAATAATTTGCACTACAGAATACAGTTATAAACAATTGCTTGTTGATTGTTATTAATTTTTTATTTAACAGTAAACAAAAATTGCAATTTTTTTTTGAAATTCAATATCTCGAAAAATGTGTTTTTTTTTTCTCTTAAACTTTTTTCGCATTAAAAAGACACCTTAAGTTTCGATTCTACTGCTAAGCAGTTAAAATTTTTTTTTTACAGAGTATTTTGGTAAAAAGGAGTAAATCGCGTTTTTCTCGAAACAATGTTTTTCGACCTGGTTGACATGATTTAGAAAAAACTATTTGACCGATCAGGCTCAAATTTTCATGGAATATTCTAGACATATACAGCTATAGCCGGTAGCAGAATTAGAAATATTTAATCATATTAACTATGTTTTTTTAAACAATTTAAGTTGCAAAAAAGGGTTGAAAACTTTAAGTATCAGTCATTTTGTTATTTTTCATCGAATTTTTTTTATTGAGGTACCGGCTATGGCGGAAGGCATACTTTTTAATAATATGGCGGAATTTTTTCTTTCAGGCTCTCGAAAGTGGAGATATCGTGTCAACCAGTTCTCAGCAGGGTCATCTTCAGGCAGCTGGGTCATCCAGATTTTCCACACAAAATAAAAATAAAAAATCTGTTGTACAAGTGTTAAACCTCTTCTTTAATGTGTAAAAAGATTGAAAATTTTAAATGAATTTTTCCATGAAAAAAACGAAATTTTTTAAACTTGCAAAGATATTAGAGTAACCCCTTAACTACAAATAAAATAGTATATTACATTACAAGGGGCGAAAGACAGCGATTGCAATGATTGTGAAGTTTGCTGCCCGAGTGAAACGAGGGCTGCAATCACACGAATTGCTTTCGCTGTGTTTTGTTTCGAGAAATGTATACTATTTTTCATAGCAACTCTTTTGAGAATCTGATTGGCTTTAAATGTGGAGCGGGTTGAAACAGCGACTTTCAACCCGCTCTACAGGTACCGAAAATCGGATTTTCAAAGGAGGCGCTATGAAAAGAAAATTACATTACAATTTACAAATTTAAATTACAATTACACGATCCAGTAATCGTCGTTTTGCTCTTTAAACTTGAAGAAATACTTAAAATGGATTCAAATGAAGTATTTTACAGCAAGTGGTACAAGCCCTTATGAAAAAATATTGGAATATCAATACTCAATTGCGAACAAAATATTACTTGAACAAAACTGATTTTTGCTGGGATATTTACCTTACCATAATTATTTTTCTAATTTAAAACAGCAGTACACTTTACAATAACCAAAACGGTGTTATTTATTTAATATCCATGGTACGCATCAGTTCAATCGACCGCAAATATTACGCTGTTTTTCGCGCCAGTGTTATAATATTTTCGTAAAATTTCTATTTGCGCAAAATTTACACACCATATGTTTTGAGGATTTACTGATATTCGCTATCGGAAATAAAGACTAAAATAAGACATGGAAAACTTGCCTATCTTATTTGTTTCTTAAACTATTAATTTTAGAATGGCAATGCAACTAATGCAAACAAAAAGTTGTTTTTTAAGATCTAATTTTACATAATTAGACTCTCCTTGGAAAAGTAATATTTTCGGAGAGAATTGAAAATTTCGAATTACAAATTTCGGACGCAAAATTACTATTTTTGTGTTAGATTTGACCAACATACTATACAAAATAAAAATTAACACATCTGGAGCTGAATATCAGGTGTCAATGACTCAACTTCTTTCTTCTAGGTAGTCTGAAATACAACTGTCTTCGAATTTCGTGAAAGGTTACTGTGCCTCGATTGTATTAGGTATTTTACACACATACTGACAGTTTTCGAAAATGAGAGCAACTACTTTACATTTTATTTCGCATACTAGAATCGGATTGTGTTCAACATTTTCCTTCACTTTCCATATGTGTAATACTTGCATTTGATTGACTAAAAAGGGCTCGACAATTAATTCTCTAATTTCAAAGTGACACTGTTTATTTGTCATGGTCACGATTTTTGTAATTTGCGCGATTTTTCCATTCTTCAGTTCTATAACAGTATCGTTAAATTTTTTGGAGCGCAAGTACTTTATACTACTATAAATACAATACATATTTACAATACATCTTTCATATTCTTTTTCTGACGAAAATTTGTTTTTTGCACTTGGTCCAAGAAACGTAATGTTGTCCAATTTGAGTGCACTTTTAGTTTCGACTTTTGTATTGAACAGTTTTTGACAATATTTACTTGCTACTTCTGATATACAAAGGTTACGCGGTTGAAGGAAGTAACATAATCGAATAAGTGATTTTTTCGCCATTTGTTGCTCTACGCTTTTTGGACCATTTATCATTTGCTTAAGGCAGTATATGTTGTTTTTGAAAGGAAAAGCTGAAGTCGCCCAATAAGGACCAGTCAGTCTAACAGATGTAACTGCATGCATCACAATATGTACATTGAATGTCATTTTTTCAACTCCGTAAAGAATTTGATAGTTCGCAACGAATATCATAAGGTCTTCCTCGCTTTTGATGAGCTCATCATTCGTAATTTCTGTTTTGAGCAAAGTATAAGTCGAATTGACGAACAGTGCATAGTGTTCCAACAAATTTTTGGCAAGAACTGCGACAATATTGGAATGCTATAGTAGAGTAACCAAGCCTTCCAATGAGTGGCCTTCCACAGACTTTTGTTCGTAATTTTTTGAGGAGCTCTGTGTAAGTCTCGTGGAGGCTGAATCTGAAGAATAAGTTCGACAATCGCCTTCCGTTCAGCAGGAGAAAAAACATTTTCATTCCAATAATTCCATAATTGCTCGGTTATCCCTAAAATTGAGTTGTGCATGTAATCGATAGGAAAGCCCCAAACCATGTCAATACTCGGTGCAGAACAAAAAGCTGATTCACCTTTAACACCGCGTACAGATGAACCACGAGCTAAAACTTCAGCTATATCTTTCATATGGGAAGAATGTGTTCTCAATATTGATTCTGATTCTAGAAAAGGATATTTCATGCCTACTTTAGAAACATAAAGACCCTTATCGTAACAATAGCTACAACCGAAGTATCCGTTGAATTGAAATCTATTTTGTAAAATTGGTCTGGCGACCGAATCAGCTACGACGCAAAAAGGAACTAATCTTATGTTAATCTCTTCATCATGTCCCGCAAGTTTGATCCTAATACCTTCAGACAAATAATTGGCCTGTTTTATGAATTCTCCGATGAAAAGATTCATAAGATCAGGTTTTGGTTCAGAACGAAGTACCATTACACCGAATAATAATACATATTTAAATCGAAGGTGAGGAGGCAAGAAGTTCAAAAACACTTGTAAAGGCCAGAAACCTCTTTTAGAAACGTGAAATAGCGGGGCACCATCGGTACTCATAGTAAAAGTGCATATCTTGGGATCAGATTCAACTACTAGTTTGTGTAATTTACCGTCGTGGATGTCACCAATAGCATGATCATTTGTTTCAGTTATATGACTTTTCAACTTTTTATGAATAAGATCAGAAATTTCCTTGTTCTGCACTAAAATTCGTATTTGATACTCTAAATCTACAGTAAGAAAACAATCGGGGTTACTAATACTAATAGTGTGCTCTTTTTTACATTTTTCACATATTTTCTTCTGATTTTTAATATCCTTTTTTTCTGAAGAATGCAATACCCTTTCTTTCTTCTTGCAATTATCGCAATAGAAATGATATAAAATTTTGTCAGCAGGCGGGTCAAATACTTGAGAAAATTTGTAATTCGATACATTTAAATTAATGAACTGTGGGCCTGCGCAAATTTTTATCATTTCTAATAGCCATTCACGCTGCTCGTGCGTACAACCGAATCGCACATTGTAGGCAACAATCATTTCGATCACATCATTCACAGTCATTCCCGATTTATCAAACATAATTTTCTCGCCATCCTCGAAACACCGAGACGTAGTAGGAGATTCTTCTGGGCAGGTATGCTGGATATTATCTCTTTTCTGTTCTTCATCATCAGTTGTCATAGTATCATCTTTATGAACGGTTATATCTTCCTCTGTATCGCTGGATTCGAACTCTTCTTCGCGACACTCTTCGGAACTGGGTTCAGCCTCTAAAATTTTGTCCTCTTGCAAGGGGATAGGGTCATCTTGTTCCAAATGTTGCTGGCTACTCGATGGTTGATCATTCAACCCTGCAAATAATGTAACAATGTACCAACAATAGTATGATAATAAAAACAATTTACGAACAAATAAAATAAAATTTTGTATTTAAGTTAATATAAAAATTAATAAATGAGAAATTTCGCCGCGAATATAACAAACCTAGTCATGGAATATCTCCGCATTATCAACATACAGTTATGATAATATGAATGGATAGAAACATAAATTCAATCTTGATGATTAAAAACGTATTTATAATATCAAAACTAACGTGATATTTGTTGTTTCATATCGATGACGAAATTTAAATGCAATAGATTGAATAATATTTTTAATTGCTTACTTTAACGCCATGGAACAACCAGACCATATGATCAGTATGGTGATTATTTCGTATGCAAACTTTTTCCATGCAAAATAAGATATCGAGTCAAAAATTTGTGAGATCAAAGAAAGAGAACTAAGGAAGGTCGAGCAACTCTTCAATTTGTATAATTGTGAAAATATGTATTTCAAAAAAATATATATTTTTTTAATTTAAAAAATCTAAGAGTTGACAAACCCTTCTAAATTCCTTTTCTTTAATCTCAGAAATTTTCGACTTGATATCTTATTTTGCATGAACAAAAGTTTACAGATAAAATAATCACCATATCGATCATATGGTTTGCTTCTTTCCTGGCCTTAAAAGTATACTTTTTAAAATTTGATTCAAACTCAATTTCAAAGTAAAAAATGTAGAGTTCTATATGGAAATAAAAGTATCTATATGTAGACTGAAGAAATAATTTTGTGTGTTTTTAATTCGAAACTCTACCATAAATACGACAGATTTAAATAAATAAATTTATGTAATAAGAAAATGTACTTATCAGCGCACGATGTCAATGCGGGTATATCAGCAATTGAAATCTTTCCTAAAATTGATTTTATACTTACTTCTTTCTAAGTTGTGATGCAGATTCGTCACTCATCGTTACTGAAAGTTTAAATGAAAAATTCTACATTATAAAAATTGAGCTATATATTATGCTGTTCATCTTTTTGTGAAACTACAACATTTATAAAATAAACAAGTTCATCTTATGTAGAATCAATATCATACAGAAAGTTATGTGTGTGGCAAAATAAATTAATAAAGGACTAAATCATAAATATCGCGAACACAGACAGTGTCAAAATATTGAAGCAATTTATCGAGATCTTGTATACCATTAAAAAATGTATTGAAATGTATGCAACTCCCTTTTATTTAACTATGTGAATGAAAAGGCGCATTGAATTTTATAAAAATCTTAGAGTACACTTTTTTAAATATTAAAATAAAATTAAAATTTTATCTCATTGCAAACGATGAATATCCATTGATGGTTTTTGCAGTTTCAAATCTCATATATCTGTAAAGCAGAAAGCAAAAAGCTTTTGTGGGAAGCACGAGGTCGCTTAATGAGGCTTGGTTAATTTTATACATTTTGATCCCCTAAATCAAAAACAACTTTTTCTTCAATTGGGGTGAAATTTTTCACTTTTCAAACTCCAATTGAATTTTTTTTTTTTTTTTGAACTGGAGTTTGAAAAGTGAAAAATTCCACTTGTTCGAAAGTTTAAAAATTCATAACTGGTAAATGGTTGATCTTACAAAAAAAATGAAAAACAACTTTTAGTCATAAAATAAGTCAAAATATTAGAAAAATTAGTGGACATGAGCAATATTACTTTTAGTTGATCTATATTTATAGATCTAAAAAATCTATGAAAAAAAGTTAATCAACAATTAAAGGAACAATTTTTTGAAAAAGTACCCTACATTTTTGGATTTATGGGGTCAAAATGTATGAAATTCATCAAGGTTCATTAAGGGACCTCGTACTTTCTACAAAAGTGTTGCAGGATCCCGGCATTCAGACGAAGTTAATAAAATTCTTTCATCTCATCACTCTTATGATGTTTTGCTCTTCTTTTTATGCATTTATGGGACGTCGAGCTGACAGTGTACTTTCTACATCTGCAAAGATTATTACGCTTTCATACAAAATATTATCAATCTTTTAATTTAAGACAGTTTGTCAGGACAATTTTCATAAGCACCAACAATCATAAGAAAACAAACAATGCTGTGTATGTACTGTAAAATATATTTGAAATCTATATTGCTATGTACATTTAATCAAAAATTGTTATATATACTTTTGGTTTTGATACTAAAAGAAAAAAAATTTCTCATAGATTAGGCTAAAAATGAACGTTTTTCATTTTTCAAGACAAATGTTGTATGTGTACGTCACTTTTTATCTTGTCTACTATTTCCTAGATTTAAAAAAAAAAAAATTTGACGTATTTCGAACACAAACATGTTGAAACATAAAATTAATAAAATTGCTATTTTCTTAAATATTGCATGCATGTTGCAAATCGTTAAGTTTTCAATAACTGTTTTTTTATTGGTAAATAGTTGTAAAAAACAATATTACTTACTGCTTCCCTTCTTCGCAACACAAAGTTCTTATATTAGTATAATCAAAAACCATTAAATTCACCACAATTCACCGACCGACGGCTTCACTGACCTTACTCGTTGTTCTACGCGGTTTTTCAATCTGGCAACATCTGGGATCATTTGAAAATGTAACAGTGTAACATGTAACACTCCAGCGAAATGCATGCGCAAAGGTATGTCTCATATTGGTGGTAAAAATTGAAATCCCAACCAATTAAAATTTAATATCTTCATAAATGAAAATGTGTTTCCCATAATTCATCAGGAATCACTTCCTTCTTCCGTCCTCCTTGTGGTCGCTTTTGATCCATTTTTAATGTATCTCATTCAGAGTTAAGCGTCGTTTCATTATTATTACCGGCGTTGTGTTTACCGGTTAGCTGTGAAAAAAGTGAAAAAATGCATGCGTACGTTCTTATTCTTTCCTCTAAGGAAAAAATAAAAGTACATGTGTCCAGTATCAAACGATTTGATGCGGAAAATCACATGTCGACGCAGAAATACAAAATTATTACTGGAGAAAGCTCTGATGAAAAGGAGGGAATCATATTGTTCCTGGCAAGTAAGTTAAAAGATATTCATATATGTTAATCGCGCTACAGCATATTTTCCGTTTTCATTTACAAAATTAACCTATTCTAAATTTGAGGATTAGCGTGCATGGAAGAATTTGTCACCGATAAGAATAAAATAAGGTTATTTTCAGTTAAAATTTTGAAATTTTTAATCCAACCCAATTCAGTTCTTATTGACATAATAATTGAGTTACGTGATTAAGAAAGGGATTTTTAATTCTTTTAATTAATCTAAACTAATTGAGGTTAGAGTCAGAAATGTTCATTATTGAGGAAAAATCTCGAGGAAAACTAAAATTTATTTTGATCATGTGATCCATTTACTTTAGCCATAAGAAGTGTTGTTGAATATTAATTGCGCTATCATCGGGTGTCATTGAAAAAAAAAACATTCACTTTTTTTCGTATTAATAGATACTGAACAGGAACTCGACTATAAAATTGTGACACACCGAACGAGACAACCCCCTGGTAGAGTTTTACTGTCTGCAAGCGAATTTACCGACGACGAACTTACAGGAAGTACTCAAATGAAAAATGTTCCGACCAAGAGGAAAGTAAGTAATTGCAAAGTATGATTAAAATAATACCAAAACATCATTATTTCAGTTGTGGCCATGGCTCAACCAGACCATATGATCGATATGGTAATATTTTGTCTGTAAAATTTGATTCATACAAAACAAGATATCAAGTCCAATATTTGTAAATTCAAAGAAAAGGCGCTAAGACATATCTGTCAACTCTCAAATTTTTTAAAAAATTAACAAAAAAGTTGTTTAAAATATATTTTTTTATGATTATAAAAAATCAACAGTTGACAGACCTTTCTAAGTGCCTTTTCTTTGATCTCACAAATGTTTGTCTCGATATTTTATTTTACATGAACAAAATTTTACAAACAAAAAAAATTACCATATCGATCATATGGTCTAGTTTAGCTATTACCTTAATATTTTCGAATTAGATTGTTTCAGTTCGAATGTTTTTGTAACTTTCTATTTTAGCAGGATACAAATCTCTGTATCAGATACGATACTTTGCAGACAGGTGTCCTCGTACGCAATTTTAAACTCTATAATCGCGTAAAGCAATTAATTTTAATGTAAAGAAATATAAAATTCTACTCTGAAAAATTCGTTTAACTTCAATTAATAATTTATTACAAATTTTAAAATTGTATCCCTAATATTTCGGTAGTATTGTTTCCTATTGCTCAAAAAGTATATGCCATTGTTCTCCTATTATTATCTTGCATAAATATCCCTAATATTTATCAAATAAAGTAGTTAAATGTATCTGCAGCCTGACGATGCAACTGAAATTCTGCAACATCTCAAACAAAAAATTATTAATAGAAGAAATGCGTCCGTTACAGCTGAGGACCTAATTTTGAAGTCAAAAGTATGTTTATGCTTCCATTATCCAGTACGATATTATGCAGTTTTTGAAAGGTTTTTTCCATGTACTATTTTTTTTATATTTCGAATGCAGATGGACACAATACCATGTAAGAAAACGAAGACACTTGGTAACAGCTGTAGGTTAACAATTAAAGATATCACGAATGTGATCGCGAAACCCCCAGTTAACAGAAAGTTAAACCAAATACTTTTCTTTACTTTGAATAGACTAGTTGTATTTTTATAATCAAAATTGTTCCCAACCGATAAAAAAATCCGAGAATACAGTTTTAAGGGCATGCGATACTTAAGAAAAGTAGAAAGTTAAGACCATGGATCAATCGGACCACGTGACTAAATTATACATTTATTCGTTCATGTAAGATAACTTTTTTAATTTACAATGTATCTTTCTGATAATTTGGGAAACATAACAAAAGATAATAAGGCACGTTTGTTAACTTCTTTTTAGAAAAAATTTTGAAAAAAATTCGAAAACTTATCGACAATTACAATTAACTGTAAAATTTTTTGCAAAATTTTCACTTAAACAAAATTGACACACGTTCTCTATCGTGTTCTGTAGTATTTTCCAAATTTTCAGGAAGATATTTTTTGGAATAATAAAGTTATCTTACACGAACTTTTACAGGGATTTGGTCACGTGATCTGGTTGATCCATGGCCTTAAATCAATTAATTCACAAGTTATTTAATTTATAACTAAATATTGATATTTCAATACTTACTTAAAACTAATAATTACTAAAGAGCAAGCACTTTTTTAATGTTCATACTTTAAAAAAAATTCTAATTTTTAAAAAATTTTGCAAAAATTTTAAAACCATTTTTTGGCATAATATAATAAACGTGGTCGGGGGGAGGGGGGCAAAGCAAAGAAATTCTACACTTGAAAACGAACGTTTAATAAAAAATTCTCATATTGTAGTATTTGTAAATATTGCGTGTGTACTTACTTTTCTATACCTATTATATATTTACTTTCAAAATTTTTTATACCGTGTAGGTGAAACCACTGGAGGATAGTACGAATCAAATCAAACACACGCTCAAAACCCATGGAAGCGCTGAAGTGGAACAACTTCGACAAAATGTATTGAAATTAAAGGAACAATTGAAGGCGTTGACTGAAGAGCACTTTCGCGCAACAGAAAGAGTGAATAATTTTGAGAAGGACTATGATGAAGCAAGGCAGCAAATATGTAGCTTAGAAGAAAGGCTTGGCCACTGGGAAGAGGAAAATGAAGTCCTGAAGCAAGAGGTGCTCGCCAAGGAGGATTATTTGAGAACGGTGAAAGCACTAAATGAAGAGTGGCAGAGGAGCGGAATCATAAAGCTTAAGGAACTAACTAGTAAGAAAATTTTCTACAAACATTCTCTTTCAGCACAGCTTTTCATCTAAAATTTAAAACTCGAACCCTTCTATTCCATAACACCGAGGTCACAATGTAATAATCCCTTTCCAAATCATGCTTATCCGCCTGTCGGTGAAATCTCCGAAGATAATTCAAAGGTTAGAAAGTTCTTGATCATATATGATGATGATGATAATACGACTATGAAAATGAAATCATGCCTACAATAACAAATATTTTGAATTAACATCTTACAACAAAATGAATAAAATTGAATCGGTCAGCCTTGCTGTATCCTTTTTACGATTACATAATAAAACAAAGTTACGAGACTACTGTTACCAATTGTAAGTTCTTTATCTTAAGCCAAAATTTTCTATTCGTAAACGTTTTGGCTAGAATGGCTGAAATTTGTTTATCGGTTTCAAACAGAACAGATATTTAATTTTTATGTGATTACAACTTTTTATGGCATATTTTATTGGTGATGAAATTTGCCACACCTACTATAAATAACAATCAATGAATATTTAGAATTAAAGGAACTAAGAACATGTTCGCTGTAAAGACTTTCTTTCACACACTGGTCCTGAGAGAGGGAAAATTTAGACTAAAATGGATCCGAAATTAGGTTTTACAGGAAGTTTCTACATCACTTATAGGATCAAAATCTTGAAGAATCGAAATCCTAGTTGGCCCCTTTCACAAGATATCGACGTTTCAATAAGTTGTATTAAGTAGAAATTAAAAATAATTGGTAACATATATCTATCCGATTTTGTATCCATTTCAGTCAAACCTTTTCCTCCTTCAAGACCAACGTGTTCAATATTCAAAATTTTTGACGATTTTTTTTGTACTTTAAAGTACTCTTCATTGGTTACCAAAAAATGTGTGCGTGCAACATGAAGAACTAACTTCTTTATTGATCATTATAGATCCACCTAGGTCGTGGAGTGTATATGTCCATGGAAGCATATACACTGGCCGAATCCACGGTGCCCCGAGGAAGGAATCCAACTTTTGCAAAAAATTTGCTGGTTGCTAGTATGGCTACGAGCTTCTGTCTGTAAGCTCAGTCACCGGAAAAGGTAGCAACAGAAATCGCAGGACGAAAAACCCATGTAAGAAGTTAGAGCCTACAAAAATTCTGGCTATAAAAGGTATTTCCGCAAGCCGTTTGTAATTTAAAGTTATCGTAAAATTGGTGCTGAGTACTAATTAAAATTAATTTAAAAATGTAAAGATTAACATTAATTTTACTTTGTTGAAAATTAAAAAAATTATTTGCTGTAATAAATATTAAATAGATAATATAAATGGTTTATTTTAGATATTTATCGACATTGGCTTGTTCAGCAAAGGGGGTTTAACCCTGAAAAAGCCGAATTGGAGGCTGACCGGACTTATCAGTATATGAGTAAAAAAATTGCTCAAGTTAAGGACACAAAAGAGAAAGCGTTTCAAGCCAAGAAAGAGAACAAAATCTTGGGCAAAACCAAAAGTAAACCTGACGAAGAGGAACATATTGAAGAGGAGGACGAACATATTGAAGAGGAGGACGAATATATTGAAGAGCAGGACGAACATATTGAAGAGGAACGTATTGAAGAGGTGAAAGGTAAACAGTCATACGTGGAAGAGGAGCAAACTGAAGAAGAGGAAGAATATGAGGCGACGGATGAAACTTCATTCAATAAAAAATGCGATGAGCAACTTCGCCCCTTTGCGCAATATATTCATGAAGACGAGACTCCAATAGAAATTTAAACTTGAGCGCAAAAAGTGGTTCAATTAAAATTAAGTATTTCAACTTAGAGCTTCCAAAATTTCAAAACTTCAACTCAGAGTTATTTTAAATTAATATATATGCACCAGGGTGGTTCACAAAAAACTTTTTTTTGTTTGTCCGCGGCCGTATCGCGACAATTGGTTTCTGTAGGTGAGAAAATACTTACCTAATTTTTCCTGATTAAAAAAAAAATGTAGAGGTCGCGAGAATCAATTTTATATAAAAATTAAGATTTTTGTAGTTTTCGATTTTTTAAAAGCTTAAGTATTAATTATAGAGAAATACTCGATAGATGAAAATGGTCGATAATACATACCACGAAACTGTCATTTCACAGCTGATTGAAAAAAAAAATTGGTCCCGGTAGTGGTCACAAAAGGCATGATTTCGTAGTAACATAAAGAGATAAAGACATAATTGTATCCCCAAACATTTTTTATGAGGTTTGAAAAAATTACGGGATCTTCTTCGTACAATAGGGATAAAACTGTTATGAAGATAAGAGGAAAAATTTTAAAACGAAGCGCAAGAAAAAAAATATATAAATAGAAAAAAAAAAAAATTATTTGATAAAGCGGCTTTTAATGGCTTCCTTATCATTGAACTACGTCAAGTAATTAATAAACGCCCTATTAAAATGTTCTTAGAGCATTAAATAATCATAAAAAACATATAAACATTTTATATTATCATAAAATAAGTCCTTTGATTATCGCAGATTTACTAGCTGAAGAAAAATTGTAAAATGAAATTGTAAAATGTTTATATTTTTTCTATGATTATTTAATGCTCTAAGAACATTTCAATAGGGCGTATATTAATTACTTGATGTAGTTCAATGATAAAGAAGCCATTAAAAGTCGCACTATCAAATAATTTTTTTTTTTCTATTTATATTTTTTGTTCTTGCGCTTCGTTTCAAAATTTTTCCTCTTATCTTCATAACAGTTTTGCTCCTATTGTACGGAGAAAATCCTGTAATTTTTTCAATCCTTATAAAAAATGTTTAGGGATACAATTGTGTCTTTATGTCTTTATGTTACTACGAAATCATGCCTTTTGTGACCACTACCGGGACCAATTATTTTTTTTTCAATCAGCTGTAAAATGACAGTTTCGTGCTATGTATTATCGACCATTTTTATCTATCGAGTATTTCTCTATAATTAATACTTAAGCTTTTAAAAAATAGAAAACTACAAAAATCTTAATTTTTAAATAAAATTGATGCCCGCGTCCTCTAAATTTTTTTTTAATCTGAAAAAATTAGGTAAGTATTTTCTCACCCACACAAACCAATTGTCGCAATACGGCCGCGGACAAACAAAAAAAAGTTTTTTGTGAAAACACCCTAATATGCACATTAAAAAAGTGCCTTGCTCTTTAGTAATTATTAGTTTCGCAAAAAATATCGGACATTTGTATTTTCATTATCTAAACCAAAAGTGGTCTATCTACATCCGTTTTTATCTTTTCTGCAATTTCCCAAATTTCTAAAACAAAATTTTATGTACACATACGGCAAGTTAGCAACTGTATGCCAATGTAATGGATGAAAAGAAAATTTCTGTTTTTTATGAAGAAAATATATTATTTGAAATGGAAATTTTATCTAGTACTTTTTATTGCCTAGAAGAATTATTAACTTATAACAAATACCTTTGGCACTCGTCAATTATATGAAAGCCTATCATTTTTTTATTTGCTTCTATTAAATCATAAAAGCGAATGCGCATGCGTCTATATAGCTTTGGATGTGACCTTGAAACGGAAAGTTTACTCATATTGCATTCAAGTGCCAACTAATGAATGCGTTTTAATTCTTGTACTTGGACTAGGATTATTTCTACAGCTGAATGCCATCCAATTCCGTTTCAACAATTGAATTCATTTCAATCTCTTGGTATAGATTGCGTGGGATTCGACTGTAAATCCTAAAACGGAATTCATTTGGATTGAAACGTTTCAATTCATTTCAATCCACCTCTTCTTACCCGGATCTCTTATGTTTTGTCTAAAAAATGGAATTTTTAATTTGGAACTTATTTTTATCAATTGAAACACAAAATATACATCTTGTCAAAAAATGCGTGAGTTGAAAATTGTCAACCTTATTAAAGCCTATAAAACCTTATTAAATTATTAAACCTTATTAAATAAAATTAATTTTACATTATTTTAGTATTCCACATATTCCTGGTTAAAAAATATGCATTTTCGATATTCAATAATATTATTTAAAATTAAATAGAAAGTTATACATCTTATAGGAACATGTTGTGATTAAATTTTAAAGATCTTTTTGTAGTCAAAAATTTCGTATCATAACTTTTTTTCGTATTTCGTAAAATTTAACTGAAAAATGGAATCTAGATATTGACTTTTTATAAGTTTTAACATACTGCAACTGTCCTAGTTTTAGTTTAATCGAAAAATATTATGTATAATGAGTAGAGATTTATAAGCACTATCAGAAATCAATATTATAATTCCTTATTTGATTTCAGCTGAGTTTATCTCTGTTCGTGTTTACAGTAATTGCGTTTCTTAGTTTCCGATAAATCTGCACACGGAAAAAATGAATCGCTTAAAATTTGAATTCTTTTTTGTCAAAAATATTTTCCGTGGCATATGAAGATTTAGTCTAATAATGAGGATCGTTATTTATTTATTTTCGTTTTGGATAATCTATATTTCAATCACATTTTTCAGTACTGATATAGGAGAATGACTGTTCAAATCAAGAAGAACACTATTTTAAAATATGGCTTTCGTAGAAGAAACAAAAATATACTAATATTTTCCTCAATTTTACACGTTGTGGTAGCGAATATGAAAAAATTTTCTAACAATTTAATTGTTATTATTTTTTATTAATTATCGATGAAAAATACTGTTAGAATGCAGTTGATAAACTAACATAAGATTAAGATGTAAAATGTCGAAAGAACGGAATTGATCCGGTTCCCTGGTTTTAATTACGTTAACATATTGTAATTTTTTACTTGGAATGCGATTTTCCTGCAAAAATTTTTTTATATGCAACTTTTTATAACTAAATAAGAGATTTAAAACATTTTGATTGTTTCAGAATATTGTAGCGAGTTAAAATTTGGAGTCGAATGAAATCGAAACCTGATTGAAACGTTTCTGCAATTAACGGTTGTCGTTTTTAGTATTTCTTTATTCCTGCGAAGATGTAATATGTCACAATTCTTGTAGAATCATGATTATAGTTAAAACTTGTTCAAACGTTTTAACGAAGTTTCAATTTGATTGAACAAGCAATCTAAGCTCACATCAAAATTTACAAACAGTTTTACTATTGAGTTCCAGGGATGGTCCCGAAGTAATAACCCCCAAGCCAAGGTGTTAACGACCGTGCCAAGGGCTGCATGTCACCACGGAGTGGTGTCTCCTAAGGTGTCTCCAGGAAACCAGGCCTATACGGGACACTTCAGAATGCAATGAAACGCATTTCCACTATTGAAGAAATGGTCCAGAAGATGGATTAATTCTGCAGGATAAAAAACAACATGTTCTTGCCAAATAGAGAGGGTATCGCTGAAGTGTTGCACGAATTGAAGCAACTCCGCAAAGATACCGAAGACACGGAGGGCTGGGCCGAATCATTTGGAAATCAGCTGGGAAAAGCTGTTGGCAGGGAGGTGAAACTAGCGCGGGCCCAAAGTATTAAGAGCGTCAGGGCTGAGGGCTGCCAGACAGCCCCACAAATTGTAGTGAGTAGTACTCCGGAGATGCGGAAACAGCCGAGAGAGCTGACCGTGAGCCCGCAAGACACTGCAGCAAAGAAGCCGGAGATTAAGAGGCCTAGAGCCTCTCCAAGGGAAGAGAAATGGATGAAGGTTCCAGCGTAAAGCTAGCGTTCAGCCAGTTCGCTAATGTTGAGCTTCGAATTGCTTCTGCACCCACCATATTCACCGGATCTGGCCCCCAGCCACTACTACCTGTCTGCAGACCTAAAAAAAATGCTCCGAGGAAAGAGATTCTACTCCAACGAGGAAGTTATCACCGAATTGAACGCTTATTTCGAGGCCAAAGATAAATCGTTCTACAAGAAAGGTATTGAAATGTTAGAGAAGCGCTGGACTGATTGTTTTGCTTTTGAAGGAGACTTATTGATCCACGTGTTATATGACAATTTCGATAAATACATGTAAATAAAAGATTTGATAATTTTAAAAAGCAAATGAATTACATCTAAATCCACATACAATTTTAAACCTTAAATTGTTTGGTATGATTGTAATTCTACAAAACTTTACTTTTTATCAAATAATGTGCCATGTTTAAGGACATGTCTGCTATTATATTGATCCAAAATTCACAGAACTTTTATTCATTTGGTTATTTCGGCATTGGGTCTGATTCTTTTTATTTTCACATTTAAAAATGATCAATGGCAAATATATACACGGTGACCCATTTTAATCTATAATCCCAAATATGTTCTAAAATACAAAAATCTTCTAAAATAAAATATCTTTTAAAATAAAAAATTGTTCGGACAAAGGTTGACCAGGACGTAGGGGGACATTTGACTGTACCATCAATTCTGACCTTGAGTTTAATTTTTAAGTTCAAATGGAGGTAAGACCCTTTTCTTAAATGAAAACCCCTATTTTTGACTGCGGATTTGAAAAGAGCTGGAAATTTCACGTCAAAAATGACCTGTGGAAAAATGATTTTTGTCACCTTGGAAAGGTAAACATTTAAGGTCAAATGTCAAACGACTTTTTCTGAATTGTCTTGGTTTATCGGGGTAAACAAACGTTCAAGATGCTTCACAAAAGTCTATGAAATGTTAAGTTGTACATCACCTTGATCATCATGACCTTCAGGTAAATTTTCAAGGTGATTTGAAGGTCAAGACGATTTTTAATTGATTGAACTCTGTGCCCGGATAAATTTTTTTTGTAGACTTCAGGTTGTGGATTGTTATCACCCCCCCCCCCCCAAATTTCGGATAAGATGATATGACTGTGACTATGTAGTAACAAAAGTGACAATCTGGACAATGTCACTTCCCTGTGATCAGTTACAAAAAAATACGCTTTTGAAAGACGTCTACGTTTGTGTCTTCAAGCCAATGGAGAGCACTTCGAACAAGAAAGCACCCCAAAGGAAACAGAACTTACTACGTCCTCGCCGTTGTTTCTGGCTAACGCTAAAAGTAAAGACAAAGTTTATTTTGTTTTTGTAACTAGTCACAGAGAAGTAACATTGTCAAGATTGTCACTTTTGTAACTACATAGTCACAATCTTTACATCTTATTCGAAATGATTGTGACTGTCTGGATGTGTTGGGGGGGGGGGATGTTTTGATAACAATACACAGCCTGAAGTCTACAAAAAAAATTTATCTGGGCACAGAGTTCAATCTATTAAAAATCGTGTTGACCTTCAAGGCACCTTGAAAATTGACGTGAAGGTCATGGTGGTCAAGGTGATGTACAACTTAACGTTTCATAGACTTTTGTGAAGCATCTTGAACGTTTAATTACCCCGAAAAACTAAGACAATTTAGGAAAAGGGCATCTGATCGTTTCTCAGACATTTGACCTTAATTTTTAACCTTTCCAAGGTCACTAAAACCATTTTTCCACAAGTCATGTTTGACGTTAAATTTCTCGCTCTTTTTAAATCCGCAGTCAAAAATAGGGGTTCCGTTTAATGAACGGAGAACGGACTCTCCTAGGACGAGGCTAGGCATACCTGTTAAACCAAAAGCCCCCTCTCTTGAACCAATACACCACCCGCGGAACTACGTTTCGGCTTTGAACTTTACGACAACGAGTATCGTGATCGGAAGTATACACGTAGTGCTCTGACAGCGCTTTACTTACTATAAAATGCTGTGTCGCTGTCAGAGCGACACACTTCGCTACGATCGCGATACACTGCATGAAGATCTCAGCTATAAGAATTAAATAGTTATGTAAACGATTTATGTATTTACGTGTCGCGTAAACGATTTTTTCGACGTAAATGTGAATGCGTAAAAGAACAAAAAAGCTTACATGACAATTTTGGAATAATTGTTATTGAATTGATATCTGAAGTAACACATTCAACGAATGAATTGTTTTCAGAAAACAGTATTGATATCATAACATAACTATGTTAAAATGAGGCAAGATTTGAGGTTACGAAAAAATTTACCTGCGTAGATAGACCTTATGTATAGACGCTGCAACGCTACCGTGACGCTTTCGCAGTTCTACCGTATGGGTGTATGGGTTTTTGTGGCTGCCGTAGAGATAAGTATACTGCTACTAGAGCGGAACTGTATTAGTGCGGGGGGTATTTTGAGAGTTTCGCTGCATTAGCTTTCTGATATCGTTCGAATAGTGATACATATACCTCACGTAGAATTTTGAAAAATTAATAAGTCTTTAGCACTGTCACAGCAATATGGAGTTTTCCGTGTAGGCTTAACCGACCAGTTACACCAACCGGGGGAAGGAAAATATACCCCCCCCCCCCACCCCCTCCTAACCGACGCGGCAGCCCTGTCCGCCCGGGACTCGCAACCGGAGGCGTGGGCCACGATGCGATTTCCACCGGCCATCCTCATTGTTAATCTCCCGACGTCCACCGAGCTTTCTCGTCTTCACAAGTGTGACGAATGACTCGATGAGCGTCCAGATTCATTCAGACTGGAGCATCAGACGGACCAGCGTGTCAGGAGTAAGCCCCACTTTGCACAGACGAAAAGTGCGTAATCCGCATAATCCCCAGGGGAATCGCAGTAGCATGAAATCTCTTCGTCTCTCTTCTTAAAGCGCCTCAGGTACGCGTTAAAAAAGACATGACCTGAGAGCGCTTGCGCCGAGTAGGGCAGCTAACTGGTCGTTCCACCAGTACATCGAACCTCTGGCTTGTCTGAGCTTGCAGAGAGGCATCGAGCAGTCGCAAGCTGCGACTAACTACTGCCTCGAACAGCGCATGGTATCTTCCAACGACCCAGCAGGGCAGACCCAATAAAGCTCATCAATGAGCCTGGTTTCTTCGAGGTATTCTCGCAGTCTTTCCCCGCTAAGTCCTCTTTTGTTCAAGGAGGGGCTCCTTCCTTAGCTGCCCCTACCCTTATGCACTGCTTGGCACTGTTTCTTCAGGCTGAATTCGATGCACCGGTAGTCACTCAAGGTTGTCTCCTCGAGCACTGACCAGTCGCCTATCCTTGAGATGAGGCGAGGCGTGACAATCGTGAGGTCAATTATTTTCCCCCTGGCCCTTCGTCTGAACTTATATTCCTTGCCCTAATTTAAGACGATCAGGTCATTCCTAGCGACCATCTCATCAACCAAGATTCCCTTCCTATCTAGACGGGATTCGCCCCACTCGGGTGACTTACTATTAAAGTCACCCCCCAATCAGGGTCCGCCCGACAGCCTCACTGAGGATTTCCTCAAGGAGGAGGACCTGGGTCTCGAAGACCTCGAAAGGATCGTTGGAGGAGAAGTAGCAGCTGTACACACGCACCGCCGCCACCTCTACCCAAACTAACCCCGCGTCGAACTACAGGGAATTCCCGATGCTCAAATCAGGGCAACAAACGAGGATGCCGGCCCTCCTTGACGCATTCTGATACCAACAAGACTTCTCGGACCATTTGTACTGCTCACTTATGAGCAATATATCGGCCCGCCTCTCCCTGGCAGTCTGCATCAGAAGGTCCTGGGTATCCTTCCCCTTCCGAGGTTGAGCTGCAGGAACATTCATTTCTGCCTCTCAACCTCCGAAGCTCTTTCCGGAAGACCGGGCAGGAGCCGCTACCAGAAACATGGGCGACATATTTTTCACCTCCGTCTGAACACGCCAGGCACCTCGGTGGCACCTTACAGTTCTTGGCCAAGTGTCCTCTGGTGCCGCACCTCCTACAGGCATCTTTTCTGTCGGGATTGCCACAGCCACGTGATCCGTGGCTGTACGCAAGGCACCTGAAGCATCTGGGAAATTCGACGTGCTCCCGGATGCGGGAGTGCCAAGCACAGGGCAGAATCAACCACTTCTTTCTTAACGGCCTCGTCAAGGTCCCTAATTTTGGGGGACCTTGTCGAGACCAGGGTCGAAATTTCCGCCCTCTCCCCGACCGCCCATGTAAGCTCTTCACAGAAGGCCGAAACTTCTCCCCTTCTTTTGAGGACCAGATGCACTTCCTCCTTCCTAGTCCTCTGGATAGACAGGACCTCGAGTCCTGTCCTCCAGGGGTCGACATTTGCCTTCATTTCGTTCAAGATGTCGGCGTAGGACTGGCCTTCCCTCGCCGACACCTTGATGGCATCGCCGAACCTGGCGGGCGTGGAACGCTTTGATTTCGGTTTGGCAACCGTTCCCTGTGCTTTTTGCACAGGGTCCTTCGCCTTTTTCTCCGTTTTTTTTTTAATTTTTCTAATTTTTATTTTTTTCTTCCCGCTTTTTGCCCACTTGACAGTCCCCTTCTTCATTTGGGGCCTAGCTCTCGGTTACTTGGGCATACGAGAAAAATCAGTTGGACTGCGTTTAGTCGTAGGCTGCAGAGGATTACAGTGTCCTCTCAGGAGGTTGCATCCACCAGTTCACTCATAGCTCCATGCGCGCCATTCACGCTGTGATGCCATACATACATCTTTCCCCATTCATAGTGATAATCGCGTCTATAGCGTACGCCTGTCTCAACTTGGGATAAAACCCGTTTATAGGGCACCCTTCAGGCAACTAGGAAGATGCCCATTTATAGAGCTCCTCGCATTTTTTCACTGATTCATCGTGCCACTGAAACCTCTATGGCCCAAGGGCTACCTGCGAAGCCTCCCGACCCGTCCTTTTTTGGCAAAGCCAAGAGAAGGACTTCGTCAAAGTAGTGTTTGCTGATTCTTCAAAAAAGTAAAGGTCATTCCTGAAGTAAATGTCAACGAGGAATTCAATAGTGGCCTTCATTTTGACCTTGAATTTGACCTTCATGGCTTTTTCAAGGTCAACTTTGTTTTCTTAAATGGAAACCCCCTTTTTTACATCTGCAATCGATAGAGCTGGAAATTCTACGTTCAAATACGTACCCAAGTCATAGGTCAATTGTAACGTTCCAGGTCAATTAGAGGTTATTTGAAATTAACAAAGTTTTTCACGAGGTCAGTGTAATTCCTGAAGAAAATTTCAATGAGAAATTCATTGGTGAGCTCTGTATTGATCTTGGTTACAGCGTTTTGAATATTGTCAAATCATATGTATAGGGAATTTTTCATTAAAAGTTCCAGGAGTTCGGGTGAGAGTTCTGTTCCTCCTTAAAGAGTTATAACGAAAAGTTCTATACCGTTTTCCGAAACCTAAGTCAATACCTAAGGCGATGCCATAAGTCCTATACCGTTTTTCTATCTCCATATAAATATTACGAATCGAAACAAAATTTACGTATTACGAGTACATACTTACTATCTTTCGCTAAAAGATTATTATGGTGCAAGCTAAACTTTCGGAACGAGAGTGGGTATCTGTATTAATAATGCGTGGTTGGGGAGATCGAGTTCGATCTTATGATCAAGTTCGTTTGCTTTTTAATCGCAATTTTCGTAATGGAGAAGGATTGAATCCTGTCTCAAAATCAACAATTGAAAGAAGTGTAAGGCGCTTTATGAATCATGCATCTATCAAGGACCAAATCGGCCAAAATCTGCAGGATCTGAGGAGATGCAGATGGACATAGCCCAAGCAGTTGTTCACAACCCACACCTTAGTTTACGTCGAGCTAGTGATGAGCGTGACGTTGCTCCTGAGACAGAGCAAAATATTTCAAAAAGCATTAATTTCCATCCTTACAAAGTTCATCTGGTACAAGAGCTCAATGAAGACGATCCTGATCGTCGGGTTGAATTTTGTGAAATTATGATGGACAGAATTGATAGAGATCCTCTTTTCTTGTACAATACAGTATTTTCAAATGAAGCTACTTTCACTTTAAAAGGTGAAGTTAACAGGAAAAATTGTAGATATTGGTCCGACAAAAATCCTGATTGAATGTTGGAGAGTTACACACAATATCCACAAAAGATTAATGTTTAGGCCGGTATCTTGAATGTTACATTGATAGGCCCTTTCTTCATCCATGGTAATCTCAATGCCCGCGTATATGAAGAGCTTCTCAGAAACCAAATTGTACCAAGAATAAGAGAGATTACAGGCGATAGTTTTCAAAATATTTGGTTTCAGAAGGACGGAGCAACGGCTTATTGCGGTAGGAAGGTACGAGCATATTTGGCTACTCAGTTCCCTCATAGGTGGATTGGGAGAAGGGGTGAAATCGAGTGGCCTGCTAGATCTGATCTGACGCCTCTCGACTATTATCTTTGGGGTTATTTAAAGAGCAAAGTATACTCAACGCAACCCCAAAGCTTAGACGAATTGCAGAATCGGATTCTGCAAGAGGCTACTTTGATTGATAGGGAGATGATTCGTAATACTGCAACTCATTTTTACAATCGCATAGCTTTTTGTCCAGAAGCTGAAGGTTTTCAGTTCGAACATCTTCACTGAACCGTGAGAGGCAAGGGGACTCACTCTAATCAAACACCCCAAAGGGAACAGAATTTACTACATCCACGTCGTTTTCCCTGGGTAATGATAAACGTAAACGTAAACTGCTTTGGAAAAACTTCGAAAAAAACCTTAAAAATCATCACCAAGGTCAATACAGAGATCACCAATGAATTTCTCGTTGAAATTTACTTCAGGAATGACCTTCACTTTTTTGAAAAATTTACCTGAGGAAATATCCAATAGTCCCGGGACTTTTTAGACACTCTGTATATACATTTACACCTCAAAATTTTCATGGTATGAAGCTAAGTCGACAAACCTTTACTAAAAAGTTGAAATGTTAAGAATTGATAGACTAAGATAAATAATGAAGAAACCCAAAATTTGAGATTGTTTCATGCATTATTTTAAAAGTTATGCGATAAACAAAAAAAATATGTTTTTGTTCTTTTTCAATTATTTAAAAACTAAAACCAGGAAAAATTTTGAAAGAAATTACAACATATCATTAGTATTTTTTAAAAAAATTTTTACTACAAATTAAATAATTAAAAAAATGTTTTTTCAAACGAATTGATTTTATGAAAAAACCCCATCTTTGAAAAATTATTTAATAATTTTTTCAAATCATTTCAGTCGATTATGTCGATAATTAGAAGAGTGTATCTGTTACGGTTGACTCTACGAGAGGGGGAAATCAAATCAAAGATAAGATACTCCCGTGGCCAACGCGTAATTGTAACATGCGTGCCGTGGCCGAGACTTTCTTTTCTTTCTCGTCTGTTCTTTTTCTTTCTTCTAGCTATCAATCGCACGTGCACTCAGTGTCTCCAGAACGTGGGATTTTTCGGCCCCCACCACGTTCCCATCTGGGAGAAACACATGCAAACGTGGCGTGTCAGTGTGTCGGCTCTGCTGCACGCTGCGGTCACCAGCTTCGTGTAAAGCCGAAGGTGCACGAAGACGGACTTCGTTACAATGCTTGAGTTTTCAAGTTATTTTTAGATTTCACGCTTTCGTTTATCCAGTCGAAATTAAGAATTGTATTTTTCTCGAGTACGTGCAAAAGAGGCGCGAAGCAGACGACGAATTTGAATTTACGAAGTATATAGTTCAAGAAATAACACTTTTCTTCAATTTCTTGAAGAAAGTCTGCATGAAATAAACATCAGTATGATCTTGGAAAATTTCATGAGGATTTCAACACTTCAAAAATAAACTTTCAGTGAAATTTAGTGACAATAAATGTATAAAATTTGAATCAATATATAATTTTCCATTCAAATTTATATACTTCTTACTAATTTTGTACATTTAACAATTTTTCAATTAGAACAATATTTTCTATCAAGATAAAATGAACATAAAATTCAAGTTCATAATTTATATTTTCAGCTATATGTTAGAAATATTTTCATCTCACATTTTTGTAGCCTAAGCACAAACTTTTCATTCCAAAACTTAAAATCTCTACGGAAATGGAAAATTGTCTAATAGCAGTAGATAAATTAAAAAGCTAAAATATGTGTTTATTGGTATTTCCATATTAACATATAAATATCAATCAACTTTAAATTTTACATAAAAATGTTCGTTCGAAGTGTTCAAATCTTGTTACAATTTGACAAGATTTTATGGAGGAGTGCAATCTTTTGGATGAAATATTTTGTAGTTCTTAATTTGTCTCTCCGTCTGAAATCGTAGTAAGATTTGAACAGTAAACAACAAATTTTCCAATAGAATTCAGGATCAATAATAATTGATTCAGGAAATACTTCAACTCTGTAGACCATTTTTGTATTTCGAATTCAAAATGTGTGCTTAAGCCACAAAAAAGTAAGCTGAAAATGTAGATATAAAACTAATTATGTCATGTTTATGTCTTCTTAATGGAAAATACTTTGCATATAATTCTCTAATTCGATATTTTTTTAATGTATGAACATTCAAGAAATTGATAAATATTCCATCTTTTTATAGGAACTAAAAATTTCCGGATCATGCTTTGATTGAGAAAGCTAAAAATTCGTCAAATATTGATATAAATTGCAATTTTAGAATTGCATTATTTTTCAAATATTTTAACATCTCTTCAATCTTGATAATTCTTACAGAAGTTTATTTCATGTGAGTGACTTTTTCTTTTTCTAATGAAAGATTTCGTAATTCTAAATTCGGCCCAATTCGTAACATTGTAAAAAGATTTTAAAACTTCATAAAAATTTTTTTTCTGTTTTATTCAAAGTCAATAAATATTCAATGTTTGGAATCGAAATATTAAGTAAATGATTTTTAATTTCTGGGAATAAACTGCTTTAATAAGACAATCTTTCTTCTTTGTGAGAAATCTCAATTTTAAAATTAAAATTCTACGCATAGGATACAAAAACATAATATGAAAATACTTTTATTACAGAATTTTGAAATATACAAGTTGACCAATTTTTAATCGAGTAAATCGGCTACTTTAAGCAAAAAATTATGTTAAAAATATTTTATCAAAAAAAATAAGACACATTAAATTACGGTTTAAAATCCACATTCATAGATTGATGGTAAAAGCAGTTTAAAGTTTTTTAATCTTACGTTTTAGTGACGTATGCACAGACTTTTAATCAGATAAATGAAATGCTTTATAGAAAGTCAAAATTTTCTTATTACTGCACTTAATCAAATTTATAAAGTAAAAACATTTTTTAATTGATGCTTTCACTCAATTCTTTAAACATTCATTAATTGAAAATTGTACTCAAAATTTAATCTTGCAGCGTTCCAATATTCCCACAATGTTACAAAATCTTATTAATCATTATTTTAGTCGAATTATTTTCAAAATATTCAAAAAATAAATGTAAATATTTTGATTAAATACTCTGTCAAATTTTGCATTTGACTGATCTTGCAAAATTGTTGAAAGTTTTGAATACCGATAGAAGAAACTTTAAATGAAATTTTATGTCCATAAATGCTTAAAGTTCTATATAGAAATATCAACTACAACATTCTCAAATTTTATAAATAAACTACTAAATTCAAAAAGTTTCGGATTTTTTTAAAAACTGTACAAATTTCAAATATGAATCAGTCAAAATCTACTGATTATCAGTGAAATTTGACTGATTACTTCAGTGAAAAGTAACTGATTTAACAGTGAGAAATATTGTTTCCACTGATGATTCAGTGAAAAGGCAAATCACTGATTCAATCAGTGAAAATTTGACTGATTCAGATTTAGAGTGTATACAAATTTCAAATATAAAGTGTACTCTGTACATTAATCAAACAAATTTAGAAGATGAATATTTTAATAAATATTCCTAAATATTATTGGAATATGATACATATCGATTTAGAAAAACTTCTTCAAAGTACTCAGACATTTTTCTTATTTTACGACATTTTTGCACCATGTTTGACCTTTGGGTAGGATTCAAGAAAACAATTGTAGACATACTTTCATTACTTAGTAAAATACTATGAAGACTTGCTTTTTAAATTAAAGCGAAAACTTTTAAAACCTTTAACAATCGGTTGCATAGATTCTGCTCTAATCTTGGACGCAATTAGAGAAATAGGTTTTTTTGCTATTTTTAGATCTAGTTTTTGCCTTAAACATAAAAGAAAGAAAACACATTTGAAATATTAAAATAAAAAAGCTGGTCCATTATTAGAGAATCCCAAATATTCTGTAATAAAACTCCTTTCCACACCACCACGGAGGTAGAGTTTAAGGCTCGTTTTTTTTTACGTGGTATCCCCTGTAGGCCTAGTCCACGTCCTACGAAACGAAAAGGGTTTTTGCTTTCAAGCAAAAAGAAAAAAGGAAAAAAATGAAGCAAAGTGGAAAAAACGCTACAAATGTAGCCCGTACTTCAGGCTTGCCTCTATCAAATGCCAGTATAAGTCGAAAAAAAATGTTTTGTTTTAAATCAAATAATGAAGAAGTTTGATTAATTCGGGATGATTTGGGGTGCTTGATTATTGTGAGTCCCCTTGCCTCTCACTTATGCCCAAAGCGTGATATTACTCAATTTCAGTATGTTTTCTTACTCAAAAAATAATAATTAAAACTAAACAATTTCCATACCCGAGGCACGCGAAGAAAGGAGTAAAGAACGTATTGAACTGTCCTGTTTCCTAAGCGATTTCTTTTGGGAGTTTTCGCGTCCGTGAGCATGGAGAAACCTCGCTCCGCCTCAGCATTTGAATGAGGAAGACTCCGAACATGATTCAATACTGAGGTCAAATTTGGAAAAAGTTTTTCTCCTGTACTCGTCGAAGATACACCGATACTAGACCACATTTCGTCAAAAGATAAATTCGACCACTTTTCTTTGAGTTCCTGTCTGATTTTGAGTAAAGAATCCCACTCTTTTTGTACACCTATTCTATCAAACGACCCTAAATCTTGACAAACTTTCCAGACCCTAGGAAAAGTTTCGCTTCGATCAGCATAGAAAGCTACTTGAGGCCGGAAAACAGCAACGCAAGACAAAAAGATGTCATCAAAAGGAAGTCGATTGCGAATTTCTTCGCTTGCTGTGACATAAAATTTCAAGCAATTACGAAGAAATAGATCAACTTCTACTATTTGCAATTTCTTGTTTGTAAGTTGCTGCTGGAAATATTCTCGCGTTTCCTTACCAATGTCAATGTCTTGAAGCGGCTTTTGATTACTAGGATCTGCAAAGTTAACATTTCTAATGATTTGAAAGAATAAATTCGGTTGAAGAAGACCCTCTTTCAAATAACTGCTAAGAATCCATACGAAGAATTTAGCCGAGTTTGGCTGGAGTTCCTGAACCATTGTTTCGCGAGTTTGAAATTTCGCATTGTATACGTTGAACCTATTCAAAGTAAATTTCAAGAATAGGAAATATGCGAGTGTCAAAGGATTCTGCATTTTTCCTAACAAGTCTTTAGCCTTCTCTACCTTCTCAGATACGAGGACCATAAGATACTGAAGAATAACTTCCCAATTCTTTATTATAATATCTATGCATCGATAGCGGACAAGCCAGCGAGTTTCAGAATGACTAGGAATTTTTTGATAGTCATTTCCTAATTCCAAAACAATCGATCGAAAAATAGCCGTTCGCTTGGAGCTAGCATTAAGAAAAGCTGGCAAATCTTTGATTAAATCCTCTACATCTGGGATTGTGGCACAAGCATATTTTGCTACAATTGCTGACGAATGCGAGACACGCGGGAAAACAATTAAACGGGGACTTTTTTCCTTTAATTTTGGTTTAAATGAGAACCTATTGCCGACCATCACCAGTGCATTATCACAAGCTAAGGCACAGATATTAGATAAAGGGATTTTCTGCCCGGACAATGCTTTTTCGAACGTATCAAAAATTTTAGAGGCAGAACAATCCGAAGCATTTACATTAATAAGCTGGAGCAATTCCACCCTGACAGAAAATGTCGTTGGCTCCACGTATCGAACCATTAATGACAGCCACTTTTCTAGAGTCCTGTCGGTCGTTTCGTCTTCCTACACTGAAAATGATTGCTTACGCAAAATATTTGCCATGCGATCAGTTTCAGCAGCACATACGACGTTATTTACAACTAGGACCATTTTAGTGTGGCTCAATCTAACGTCTTTTAAAACCGAAGGTTCCATATCTTGGAAAAGTCCTATCAATTCTGATGAAATCGCGAATGGTAAATTATGCTCTACGAAAAATGTACTAATCCTAATCTCTGCTTCTTGTACTTTCTGTTTGAAAGTAACACTTTCCGGAATCGTGGAATTCGTGAATTCTGAAGCAGAAGAACTTGCTACACAAGGTTCAACACTGTAAGAATTGGCAGTTACATTAGAAGAATTTTCACTTACTACTCCATAACATTCTAATTTATTTGAAAACTCTTGCTTCTTTCTGTGTGATAAAGATGCTTCATGCTTTTCAATTTCCGATTTGCCACATAGCAACGTTTTATTGCAAATTTTGCAATGAAATCTTGTTTCATCTGCTAATGTAACCACCCACTCTCTCCACGACGGAAATTCCTCAAACCATCCCAACTGAAAGTTTTTTGCATTTTTCATGACTTTTCTAGCGGGTTGACATTCGTTTGAACCAAAGTTCAAACGATGGTCAACCTTCGTTTGAACCTGGCTGTCCTTCAAAACACTCGAATTTGGGTCAACCGGATTACTCATTGTGAACAATAAATTATACGACGAAGGAAAACAGACTTATTTAAAAAGAATTAATAAGATGAAAAGTCGATAAAATTGAGCGAATGTGAATAATTTGTAATCTGCACACAAATTAAGTTTCACAAAATAAACTTACCCACAAGCATCAAACAATAACGTACGTAAGAGCACTCACGTATCACCAAATAATAATATAATATTCTTACTTTTGCCGTTTTCAATAAGGAATTGCGATAAAAATATGAAGAATCCACACTCTTGCCTTCTCAAATAACGCATAAAGCGAGAATCAAGTATATCTTAGAAGAAAACGAAAGAAGGTTGCTATTATTATTTGTTTTCGTCTCCAATTTGACCTCTATACCGTTCGTTTGCGATTTAAAACATTGGTAACTTTTTGGCTATTAATCTGATTGAGCTACAACTTTTCAGAAAACTTTCTTTACTAACTGAAAATTTGTTAAGCTAGCGCGAGTGGAAGTAGAGAAAACAATTTTTTTTTAAAATGTACTTCTCCCAATTACTTGAAAAATTAGAAGTTTTAAAAATTGTTGCAAAAGGAAAAACGATGTGCCTTGAAAATGTACATAAAATTTATTGAACTATTACTAGTAAACTCTACCTCCGTGGTGGTGTGGAAAGGAGTTTTATTTCAGAATATTTGGGATTCTCTAAGAATGAACCAGCATTTTTATTTTAATATTTCAAATGTGTTTTCTTTCTTTTATGTTTAAGGCAAAAACTAGATCTAAAAAAAGCAAAAAAACCTATTTCTCTAATTGCGTCCAAGATTAGAGTTGAATCTATGCAACCGATTGTTAAAGGTTTTAAAAGTTTTCGCTTTATTTTAAAAAGCAAGTCTTCATAGTATTTTACTAAGTAATGAAACTATGTCTACAATTGCTTTCTTGAGTCCTACCCAAAGGTCAAACATGGTGCAAAAATGTCGTAAAATAAGAAAAATGTCTAAGTACTTTGAAGAAGTTTTTATAAATCGATATGTATCATATTCCAATAATATTTAGGAATATTTATTAAAATATTCATCTTCTAAATTTGTTTGATTAATGTACAGAGTACACTTTATATTTGAAATTTGTATACACTCTAAATCTGAATCAGTCAAATTTTCACTGATTGAATCAGTGATTTACCTTTTCACTGAATCATCAGTGGAAACAATATTTCTCACTGTTAAATCAGTTACTTTTCACTGAAGTAATCAGTGAAATTTGACTGATTCACAGTAACCTGTTTATAGTTATTTAAATCAGTCAAATTTCACTGATAATCAGTAGATTTTGACTGATTCATATTTGAAATTTGTACAGTTTTTAAAAAAATCCGAAACTTTTTGAATTTAGTAGTTTATTTATAAAATTTGAGAATGTTGTAGTTGATATTTCTATATAGAACTTTAAGCATTTATGGACATAAAATTTCATTTAAAGTTTCTTCTATCGGTATTCAAAACTTTCAACAATTTTGCAAGATCAGTCAAATGCAAAATTTGACAGAGTATTTAATCAAAATATTTACATTTATTTTTTGAATATTTTGAAAATAATTCGACTAAAATAATGATTAATAAGATTTTGTAACATTGTGGGAATATTGGAACGCTGCAAGATTAAATTTTGAGTACAATTTTCAATTAATGAATGTTTAAAGAATTGAGTGAAAGCATCAATTAAAAAATGTTTTTACTTTATAAATTTGATTAAGTGCAGTAATAAGAAAATTTTGACTTTCTATAAAGCATTTCATTTATCTGATTAAAAGTCTGTGCATACGTCACTAAAACGTAAGATTAAAAAACTTTAAACTGCTTTTACCATCAATCTATGAATGTGGATTTTAAACCGTAATTTAATGTGTCTTATTTTTTTTTGATAAAATATTTTTAACATAATTTTTTGCTTAAAGTAGCCGATTTACTCGATTAAAAATTGGTCAACTTGTATATTTCAAAATTCTGTAATAAAAGTATTTTCATATTATGTTTTTGTATCCTATGCGTAGAATTTTAATTTTAAAATTGAGATTTCTCACAAAGAAGAAAGATTGTCTTATTAAAGCAGTTTATTCCCAGAAATTAAAAATCATTTACTTAATATTTCGATTCCAAACATTGAATATTTATTGACTTTGAATAAAACAGAAAAAAAATTTTTATGAAGTTTTAAAATCTTTTTACAATGTTACGAATTGGGCCGAATTTAGAATTACGAAATCTTTCATTAGAAAAAGAAAAAGTCACTCACATGAAATAAACTTCTGTAAGAATTATCAAGATTGAAGAGATGTTAAAATATTTGAAAAATAATGCAATTCTAAAATTGCAATTTATATCAATATTTGACGAATTTTTAGCTTTCTCAATCAAAGCATGATCCGGAAATTTTTAGTTCCTATAAAAAGATGGAATATTTATCAATTTCTTGAATGTTCATACATTAAAAAAATATCGAATTAGAGAATTATATGCAAAGTATTTTCCATTAAGAAGACATAAACATGACATAATTAGTTTTATATCTACATTTTCAGCTTACTTTTTTGTGGCTTAAGCACACATTTTGAATTCGAAATACAAAAATGGTCTACAGAGTTGAAGTATTTCCTGAATCAATTATTATTGATCCTGAATTCTATTGGAAAATGTGTTGTTTACTGTTCAAATCTTACTACGATTTCAGACGGAGAGACAAATTAAGAACTACAAAATATTTCATCCAAAAGATTGCACTCCTCCATAAAATCTTGTCAAATTGTAACAAGATTTGAACACTTCGAACGAACATTTTTATGTAAAATTTAAAGTTGATTGATATTTATATGTTAATATGGAAATACCAATAAACACATATTTTAGCTTTTTAATTTATTTACTGCTATTAGACAATTTTCCATTTCCGTAGAGATTTTAAGTTTTGGAATGAAAAGTTTGTGCTTAGGCTACAAAAATGTGAGATGAAAATATTTCTAACATATAGCTGAAAATATAAATTATGAACTTGAATTTTATGTTCATTTTATCTTGATAGAAAATATTGTTCTAATTGAAAAATTGTTAAATGTACAAAATTAGTAAGAAGTATATAAATTTGAATGGAAAATTATATATTGATTCAAATTTTATACATTTATTGTCACTAAATTTCACTGAAAGTTTATTTTTGAAGTGTTGAAATCCTCATGAAATTTTCCAAGATCATACTGATGTTTATTTCATGCAGACTTTCTTCAAGAAATTGAAGAAAAGTGTTATTTCTTGAACTATATACTTCGTAAATTCAAATTCGTCGTCTGCTTCGCGCCTCTTTTGCACGTACTCGAGAAAAATACAATTCTTAATTTCGACTCGATAAACGAAAGCGTGAAATCTAAAAATAACTTGAAAACTCAAGCATTGTAACGAAGTCCGTCTTCCTGCACCTTCGGCTTTACACGAAGCTGGTGACCGCAGCGTGTAGCAGAGCCGACACACTGACACGCCACGTTTGCATGTGTTTCTCCCAGATGGGAACGTGGTGGGGGCCGAAAAATCCCACGTTCTGGAGACACTGCGTGCACTCGCTGCACTACAGCTCATGTGAGGGAGATAGGGAGAGCTCGGTGAAGGGGTGGCGACAACTCTCCTTCATATTCTGGCTCTCTTAATACAATAGAGTTCCAGCGCAACTTTAAAATGCTGATAAAAATACGAACTAATAATTTTAGCGAAATTCATAGTATCACCTAATAAAAATAATCGTTATAATGATGAATGATTACATAATAATAATTATTGTTATAATGATTAATTATTTGATGATACTTATTATAATAATAATTAACTGTATAATAATAATTATTTCAAATTAATTAGTTGAGTTTGAAATTTTTGTCACTGCCTACATTATCTGAGGATCACTAGTCGCGTGTCAGATAGGTTACGTTGTCGACAGGTGTCCTCGTAGACAATTTCAAACTCTTATATCGCAAATAATGCAAATAAATTTAATATTTTAAAGAATTTGAAAATCTTTCTGTGGAAAAAATGACGCTTTCGACTGCGCTGTGATTCGAGCCCAGGTCTTTCGATTGCCGGTCGACTGCTCTGACCACTGAGCTACACAGGCGTCCGACATCCCCTTCTCCACAGGAAGATCTCCTTATATCGCCTAGTGGCTCAGCCGTGCGGCTGTAAATGATTTCAAATTAATTAGTTGAGTTTGAAATTTTTGTTTGAAATTGTCTACGAGGACACCTGTCAACAACGTATCCTATCTGACACGCGACTAGTGATCCTCCGATAATGTAGGCAGTGACAAAAATTTCAAACTCAACTAATTAATTTGAAATCATTTACAGCCGCAAGGCTGAGCCACTAGGCTATATAAGGGATCTTCCTGTGGAGAAGGGGATGTCGGACGCCTGTGTAGCTCAGTGGTCAGAGCAGTCGACCAGCAATCCAAAGACCTGGGCTCGAATCCCAGCGCAGTCGAAAGCGTCATTTTTTCCACAGAAAGATTTTCAAATTCTTTAAAATAATAATTATTATTGGAACGATAATTCTAACGACGAGAATTAAACGATTGACTTTGATTTGACATTAGTGCACGTGTCCTGCAAAACTGTTTAGCTAGAGCGTTATCAGCATCAGCATTTTAAGGTCGCGCCACTTCCTGCCTTCGTTCTCACAGTAGGCAGCAGGAGTCAAGTTACAATGTCGCAAAAGTCCCTTCCATGCATACACCCACGACGCTAATTTTTACCGATCCTCGCCAGCATTCCTCCTCAATTTCTCGGTCGGACAAGATGTCCAGCGGGTCGTGTGGAAAAAGGGACAGGTGACTGTTCCCTCGCTCCGTCCGTGTTTCCCATCACGAATCGCGTCGTAAGAGTGACTCCGAAGGCTCCTCAGAGTCGAACTAGGGGGTGTTTCGGGACGTAAATTGGGTAAACGAATCGCGTAGAAACAAATTTAGAAACAAATTCAAAAGCTGTGTGCAACCGGTCCAGTTCGGGAGTGAAACCAAGCGTTAACCACTGTGTTTCGAAAGGACAAGAAATCTGAGAAGCTTGTGCGCGTATCGCCCCGATTTGTAAGAGCACATCGGTAAAATCGGTGCGATTCGACGTATTTAAAACTCAAAAAAATAAATAAATCTGGGGCTTGTGCAAAAATTACGACAGAATTTCGCGGTAGCCTTTGGAGTGACACCTCGCGGCGTGAAAGTGAGAATGGTGTTGTGTGCCGCTAGGGAAACCCAGGAGAGGAATTATGGCCCGGGAAAGCAAGGTAAGAGTATGTAATCTTGACCTCCCTCTCTCGCGCTCTCTCTGTCTCTCTGCCACCTGAGCTTACAGCTGACTTCCGTAGCAATTCTAAATTAATCTTAGCGACAGCCGATGATTATTTTTTTTTTGTAAAACGAATTGAATTTTTGCCCGTCGACTCTCCTTGTCCAAAGGTCAGGCGGTAGTGTTAAGGTCGTAAAAATTTTGGTAAATTTGAGTAATAACAGAATTTTTAATACAAACAAATTATGTAATTTTGTGCCGTATTGTAGATTTTTAAGCTTTATATCGCAATAATTTTGTGCCGTATTATAGATTTTTAAGCTTTCTACCGTAAAATATTGGTGAATTTTAATATCGCCAAAAGTATGTTATTTGTGACGCATTACAATTTTTAAGAATTGCCTTTGTCTAAATAACCCCACCACTACTCTGGTGAATAAATTTTGTGTCAGTTCACGGTAAATTGAAATTTAAAGTTATTTGAAAAACTTAACGCTTACAGGAACTCAAGGCTAGGCAGAGCAAGGTATTTTCCCAGGAAATAGAGCTCAGAGGACGATCACCCACAATAAATAAAATAAACAAAGTGATGTGAATTACTTTGACTGTTTGGTTCCTCCGTCGAACAAACTAAGGCAACTACTTCGCATTTCTTCTCTCGTAACACCTCTTTTCAGGTCTTTGAGTGGGATAGTTGTTTTTGAAAATTTTGTTTAAAATCAAAATTGCCCGTTCGTAACAGTATCACTAACCATGATAACGGAACTCTACTCTACTCTTCTGATCCGTAGCCAAATAGGCGTGAATAGATTCTGTGAGAAAAGTTGTGTGGAACATCCGTAGCACAGATAATTCAAACGTAAGTTTTCATATTATTTTTCTAACTAATTAAGATATTTTTAGAACTTTTCTGCTAGATTCTGCCCTAGAATCAAACATGGTAATGAAAAATCGTCAAATTTCAAATGAGGATTGTCCTACATTAATTTTAAGAAATTAAAAATCCAAACTATCAATATTTTAATAAATATTTCTAAATTTATTAAAATATGATATACATCGATTTTTGAAAATTTCTTGTGGAAGCTACATATTTTTAAAATAAACTCGACTTTTTTGTAACATGTTGAACTCCAAGATACAGAATCCAGGAAAGAATTTCTAAAAATAATTTGATTAGGTTAACAAATCACTATGAAGACATGCTATAGAAAACGTTTTAAAATGTTAATTTTATACTTATTAATTTTCTTCAGATCTAAATTAAAATTTATTTTGTAATATCTTTCTATAAAATAAGACATTTAAACGAAAGATGGAACACCAGGTCAACATGTAATTTCCGATGGTAGTTTATATATATACAAATTGTCATGTAAATGATGTTAAATTCCAAAGAATTTTATTCAATGTATTTCACTCTTTAGTAAAGGTTTGTCGACTTAGCTTCATACCATGAAATTTTGAGGTGTAAATTTATATATAATTCATATATTTTCTTAACACAGCAAACACTTCATTTACATTCACCTATTGAAATTGCCATATCTGACGTGCCACGAGTAAAGGGAACTAACGCGGAAAATATCGAAAATCTGTTTTTGGTCTCTATCGATAGTTTCGGAGTTGCTCTATCTAGCAAGATAGAGATAAGTAGTATATGAGACAAGATTATATAATACAAGAAAGTATTATATGAGAACATTGCTAGTTCAAGCCAATCATCCCATTCTAAATTTTTTGCAACAAATTGTTTGAGATATTCTCCTAAAAGATGATGTGAACGTTCTAATGACCCGTTTGATTGGGGGTGAAAAGCTGTGGTACGAAATTGTTTAATTCTAAAACGTTTTGCCAATCTTATTAATAAATTACTTAAAAAATCTCTGCCTTAATTACTAAGTACTCCTTTCGGTGATCCAAATATGCAAATAAATTTTTTCACGAAAGCATCTACTATCGTACTAGCTTGGTGATTAGGAAGAGGTATTGCTAAAAAATATTTTGTTAAATTGTCTTGTATTGATAGAATATATAAGTTACCAGATTTTGTGAGTTTTGTGAGATGAGTTCGTTTGTTCCTTTGTTGGATATTGCGTTATTCCATTGCAAATTATAATTTTTGTAGTTGAATTTGAAAAAATTGAATCGAAAATTGATTTCACTTCTTCCCAAGGTTTTTTCCAGATTAATTCTGGAAGTTTTAGAAATACTAATTGATCGCAATTTCAGATTTTGAGATAATTCATGTAATGAGTGAATTGATAATTTTATATTATTCAAAGTTTCGGATAAATTTTCTTTGGTTTCTTCTTCAATGGGAAGTGCAAAATGGTAGTAGTTTCCTTTTTTAATCTCTTTTGCTATTCCCTTTTGTATATTTTTAAATTTTGGTAATGTTTCGCGTTTTTCTAAAGTTTTTGATCCGTTGTCGCGAGAAGTTCCATTTGTTGTAACAAAATATGCATAATTATGTTTTCGCATAGTTAATTGATCGCGACATTCAACTATATTTTGTCTTGTTATAATTTTTTCTGTTTGAGAGTTTATAGGAGGGGGTTCTGGGGGTGGACCATTATAATCATAATGATCATTATCGCTTTTTCAGAATTTATTTGAGTTCTTCGGTTTTGTTTCAAATTTTCATTAAAATAAGGATATTCAAAATCTTCTTTCAATTTTTCTTCTTGGTTTTCTTCAAACTTCTCTTCAAAATTTTCCTCAAGATTGTCTTCAAAATTTTCTTCAAAATTCTGTTCAAAATTCTTTTAGAAAGTTTCTGCAAAATTTTCTTCCAAATTTTCTTCATAATTTTCTCCATGATTTCCTTTGTGTGAGGTTTCAATTTCGTTGATTTCATCTTCTGAAGTTAAGAAATAATTTTCCCTTTCTTCGCTCTCAAATCCATTAATATTTTTTGGCTTCTTGGCATTCTTCTTCTTTTTGTTTTTTACTTGAGTTTGTTTCAAATAATCTAAATAATCAGGATCAGAGTCGGAATCTGATTCTACTTTTATTCGGTTTCCTTTTTGAATATTTATTCCTGGTAATTCATTTTCATATATTTGTTTTCTTGGTCTAACTCTTTTTCTTTTTGTTTGAGAGGGAATATTTTTTGAATTTGTAAGTAGATCTTTTCTTGGCCTACCTCGTGGTTTTTTCACAAGAGGTTTAGAAGAAAAATTTTCGTCTAATTTTTCTTGAGTTTCATTTCGATTCAAATTTTTGCTTTTTCTTGCTCTATTCTCTTTTGAGCTCTTGTAGTAATAGTTTTCCATTATCAATTTTCGTATTTTTTGGAAAACATTGGACTTAATAAAAATATTTTCATAAAAATAGGTTTTGAAGCCATATTTTTGAATAAATTTGTACATTTCAAAATATTCATACCAATCTCACTGAATGATTCTTCACTAAGGAATTCTTCAAAAATTCTGGAATTTTTGAGTCAATATTTAATATTTGGGTTTCCGGAATATCGCTAAAATGATATACGTCGTCTGGTACGATTTCTGGATTCAAATTTCTTCGTTCTGAAGGTTTTACCTCATTTTCAGAGTTTTCTCGTTTATTTCTTGTAAAGGTTTTCTTGGAAATATTTTTACATGAGAAGTCATAAAAGTATCATTGTCACCAACTTGTTAATATCTTGATTTCTCTTTGTTATCATTAATGGGGTTTCTTGAGAGAGCGTCTGCATTTACATTCATTTTTCCTGCTTTGTAAATTACATCAAAATCATATTCTGCGGGTTTCAATCTCGAACGTGAAACTCGTGAACAAGGGTCTGTAGAATTTTGAAACCAAACTAGAGGTTTGTGATCGGTCAATAAAGTAAATTTTCTTCCATAACAATAAGGACGAAAATGAGTTACTCAAAATATTACAGCAAGAGCTTCTTTTTAATATGTATCATATTTTTTCACAGTATCACTTAGACTACGTGAAGCCTATGCTATTAGTTTATCTTTACCTATTTTACCTTGTGATAAAATACCTCCTATTGCAAATCTTGAGGCATCTGTTGTGAGCATAAAAGGTTGAGAAAAATGAGGTCGTTGTAAAAGTGGTTCTTCACATAATTTTGCTATTAAAATATCGAAAAATTCTTGTTTTTTTCTGTATAATTAAAAGGTATATCTTTTTTTAGAAGTTGATTTAGAGGACTTGCAATTTTCGAAAATGCATCAATAAATCGTTTATAATATCCCGCTAAGCCTAAAAATTGTTTAACATTTTTCTGTCGTTTTGGGACTGGAAAGTTTTTTACAGCTATTATCTTTTTTGGATCTGGACGTACTCCATTTTTATCAATTATATGACCTAAACATCCTACTTCGGGTCGTAAAAATTCGCATTTGTCTGGTTGTAAATGAAGATTCACTTTTCTATGTCTTTCTGCTGAATTGTTAAATTTAATTTTGTGCTCTACTAGAGTATTTGCATATATAACTATGTCATCAAAATATACAAAAAGTTCTGTTCCGATTAATCCAGTTAATGTTAAATCTATCCACACTAGAGTGTTATATGGTGATTGTGAGGGCTTGATTATTTTATTTTTTAACAATTCATCGACTTGTCTTGTAATTTCTTCCATGTGAACTGGGGGAAATCTATATTGTCTTAAAAAAATTGAAGCGTCATCTACAGTAGAAATTGAATGTTGTAATACATTAGTAGCTTCAAGTGGTTCTCCTGGGATTTTAAATCTGTCTGCATTATTTTTAATTAATTTTTCTACATGTTCATATTCATCTTGATTTAAATGGTCTAACGGAAGAAGTTTTTTAATACATTCTACTCTGTCTTCGTCTGTTACATTATAAATTTTGCACGAGTTACCAGAGAAGTGTCAGTTCTTAAAATGTTATTTAATATTTTACTTGATAAATCTTCGTTACTTGATTGTTTAAAATTATGTAATTTTTCAATTTGTTTATAAAATTCTTGTTCTTCAAAATCTTCTAAATAAACTATTGGTACGGGTAATGTTATTGGCATTTCATTTGTATTTGCAAATTTTAAATAAGCTTTTCCCTTGTGATTTTTTACAACTGCGTCACCTACGTAGACGCCATCTTGAATGTGTAATCGAGGTACATACCCTTCACTCTTTTCTGTATTTTTTATATTAACATAAAATGTTGTAACTGTTCGAGCTGGAATAGTAAATGTATTGGTAGATTTAAAGGGTAAAGTGGTTCTCAATTTCTAAGCATTTTGAAGTATAGTTCATATTCACACTATTATGTTGAAAAAATTCGGATCCTAATACTCACTCTTCTTCTACTGGGACTTCATAGGGAATAATGTTAAATATCGTTGGATAACCGAAAATGTTGATTTTTACCTGTCCTAATGTGTAAAGTGGTAAATCATTAATTCCTGTAAGTTTTAATACGTTTTGGCTATTTATTGGTACTTCAGAGTTGAGAACCTTTTGTTTAATTAAATTTCGAGCAGCACCAGTATCAATCATCATTGGTGTTTGATTTTTTAAACCTTCCGTTGATATTATAATTGATGGAATTGAAGTGGACTTTGAAATATTTATTGTTGTTGTTGTATGATCGTTAGAATTGGATGCGAGTGGTTCTCGATTTATGCTTTCCTCAGTGCACCCGTGCTGGGGAGAGCTTTGGAGTTTTCCTGATGAGCTGTTTATGATTGGCTATTTGGTCGTATCTTGCAGTCTCGTACTAAATGACCGGGTTTTTCACAGTAATTGCAAATTATTTCAGTATAATTGAAATTTTGTTGAGTGTTATTATTCTGTAAAAATCTATTTTCATATGATTTATTTCTATTTTGGAACTGTCCTGAGTTAAAGTTTTTATACTGTCCTGGATTCCATTGTCTATTATTATTATTAGCACTATTGTTATTATTGTAAAAATTTCTAGGAAAATTATTATTATTGTTGTATCTTTGTTGTAAAAAATTATTATTATTGTTTCTATAAATATTATTTCTATTTTGCAAATTATTATTGTTATTGTTATTAAAATTATAATTTTTATTTCTTAAAAAATTTTTATTTGGAAAATTATTGTAATTGTTTCTTGAAAAATTATTATTATTACTTCTTTGACCATTTAAATTACTATATCTTTGTTGGTTAGAATGCAAAAAATTTTTTTGTTTATTATTAAGAACTGTCTCTTGGGCTTTACTTAAATGAAAACATTTTTCAGTTGTGTGACCTGGTTTTTTACAAATTAAACAACTAGTTTTGTTTTCAAGTGCTACGTTAAATCGGGTTGTTTTATTATTTTTATTATTAGTTGATTTGTCACTTTTTGAATAATCCATGTTTTTATTTCTTCGTAGTGCGGAATTTGCAGCTAATCTTCGTTCAATATCAATACTGTCGTTAATGGGGACGCAAGCCAGGTATAAAACATTGTATTACTCTTTTTCTTCATTTTGTCTGAAAGCATTATCTACCTGACCGCCTTTATTGAGTCTGTGAGCATCTTCTATTCTGTCAGCAATTTCTTTAATTCTGGCGGCATACGAAAGGATATTTTCTCTTTCCTACATAAATATGTTACCTAATTCTCCCTGTAACTGGTACACGCTTTTCGCAGGGGCATATACTCTTTTCAATTTTTCTATCAATTCCTCTATTGTTGCATAAGTTGAACCAAAAATGCATTTTCTAGCTTCTCCAGTTAATTTACCTCTCAATAACCTTACGAGGTTTTCTTGAACTCCAGGTGTCGGTAGCATTGCCTTTGCCTCCATGCAACCCTCAATAAAATGTGACAATGGGAGGTTACTTCCGTCGAACAATGGGACCACCTCTAGCGCGTCGCGTAAGGATACCTGCTTGCTGTTGGGTATGACTACGGCCATCTCATCGTTGTTTACTATCACGGGATTATCCTGATTTCAATTTTTCTTTCAAAGTTTTATTTTCTATTGTCATTACCGTTGAGCTTAGCAAATTAGATCCGACAAAATAAGATAATTCGTTCGTTAGAGCTTGATCTTGATTACTAGATCCTGTTACAATGCTTAAATCTGGACAGAAACTTGAATGAAACCCGGTAGTTTTTTCTGAATTTTCACTTGATATACTTTGATTATTAATTAGTCTTGTCTAGACTTGAATCATCTAACTTAAGAGTGTTATCTAATTCTTATTCTGTAGGGATTGGATCGGGGATATTTTGGCACTTATTATCAGTTAAAAATTCTCTATTTCTAATTGGTTTTATGTTTAAATTACCCTTTTGATTCAAATCTACTATTTTTGCAAGCTGACTATCTAGTTTAGCTTGACTACGTGTTATAACTTTCGGGGTAGATTCTAAAGGGATATTTGGTTTTGACATTGAGTTATTATAAATTTACAATTTTTTGTATTGAACGTTGTCTCAGATTTTTTATTGTTATTTTAAATTATAAATTGATTATAACAATAAAAGAAACTATACATAAAATTTGTTCTTCAAGCAAAATAAAATGAGATTAGTAAAATTTTTTTTTAATTTGTTCATTTATTTTTAATAACAATATAATTTGAAATGAAATTTGTATTTCTTCATTTTGAAATAAAATAATGATATAAAAATATAATTATTTCAAATATTCAAATTAAATAAATAATCGCTCAATTGATTGTAAATTTATAATTTTTAATAATAAATTTCATAAAATAATAAAATAGTTTTCTTTACCAACTGCATAAGCCCTTTATGTAAATTAAAATAATTTATTCTATTCATTTATGAAATGTTTATAACAATTAAACAAATTTGTTTATAACAATGATTATTCGAATCATTTTCCTTCCCCTTGTCTCCTTCGTTCGCTCGAGCGCACTCTCCTTTAACTATCTCCTTCTTTCGCTTTTCCTCTTTTCTTTTCTAATTGAAAGCGCTTTAGGATAATCATTCTTCGAATTCCTTCGTTTTTAAATAAGTTGCAAATTATTTAAAGACGTGGAAATTGAAGATTGAGATCCAACAATACCTTAGAGTTGTATTTTTATTTTTAGGTAAATTAATTTTACAAAATTAAATTTTATTATTCTTATTTTTAAAACTAAAATTTATCTGCTTTCGCCTTGGAATTCCTTTAACAAATTCATTAACATATTTCATAGTTCACTTTTATATAATTTACATAATTAACTTAATATATATATTTTGCTTTATTGATTTTATTTAAATGGAATTCATAGAATTTCCTCAAGCTGGATTTAACTAGTAAAGACTCCCCGCCTCGGGTTTCGAGCAACGAGCATTGGTCGTTGCTATGACGACGTTGACACGTCCGGCCAATCGGATGCCTCAACTCAAAACTCGAGGAGGAGGAAATCGAGCCGATATGGAAAATCGTCAACGGAGAGTCAGTCGATCCTCGATCGAGACCTAGACAGCAAAATTGATTTTACGACATGTGCTAATAATTAAAGTTGAGTTCTTTTAAACCCAGAGTTTTTCTTTTGAGTTCCTTCCTCCTACAAACACGAGCGACGAGACCAGCGTTCCTGCGGATCCCGGACATCTTCAGCCTCTCTTCAAGATCCTTCCTGATTGGGCGTGGGCCCTGCTGGGCCACGACCATTGATCTAGCGCTCGTTCGCCGCGCTCCTTTCCCCAACGCGCTTTAGAATCCCTGGCTAGTCGACGGGCGTCGGACTCTGCGAGGCCACGACCGTCGATTCAGCGCTTGAATCCCGCGCTACGCGCCAAAGTCATTCTCGGATTCTTGATCGCGTATGATTTCCATCGGCCAAGTTATCTTCGCGATCGTGATTAAAAAACGCATCACTCTTTAATCCCTCTCAATCCTGGCCCTTCCTCGACCGCGTAATCTAGTTCGAAAGCCTATTTAACGCCGCAACCCCAGAGCGAACAAACCCATAAAGCTCAGGGCTAACAAAGTTAACTTGAGTACAACTCCTTGGACAATTTTTTTTTACAATTAAAAATATTCTGTTCCTTAACAGAGTTAAAATTAAAGTTATAAACAATATAATCACAACACTTCGAACTTTGCCTTACCCAATGATCGTAATCAATGGTGATTGTGATTGTGATCTTTGACCATTTAAATTATTATATCTTTATTGTTTAGGATGTGAAAAATTTTTTTGTTTATTATTAAGAACTGCCTCTTGGGCTCTACTTAAATGAAAAGATTTTTCAGTTGCATGACCTGGCTTTTTATAAATTAAAGAAATAAATTTATTTTTGCGTGCTACATTGAACCGAGTAACATTATTATTTTTATTATTAGTTGGTTCGTCACTTTTTAAATATTCCATATTTTTATTTTTTCGTAGTGCGGAATTTGCAGCTAATATTCGTTCAATATCAATATTGTCGTTATTGACTTCCCTAAAAGTATCCTTTCCTTCTACACGAATTTCTAACTCAGCATGGAGTCGAGAAAAATACAATTTCTGATTTCAACTTAGCAACCGACAGCGTGAAATCGAACCAAATTAGCGGGGACACACTGACATGACGCGCTTGATTGTGTGAGCTTTCACACATTGTTGTAGCATCGTGGACCTTTCGTTTTAGTTCGAAAAAGCTTCAGGTTATTGGGGGCGCTGCAAAAGTGATAAACAGTAGCTCTGTTTTACCCATCAAGTAGTAGTGTGGACCTTTCAATCTAGTTCGCAAAAACGAAGTTCTACAGGGCGCGCTGCAAAAAATCACTCGAAATTAAATACATTAGTTTACAATCTTCCAACTCATCTCTGGTTGCAGTATAACATATGAATGTGATGAAGATATGACCTTAGTTATTTTATGTGTGAAATCAAGTGACTTGTTTGTTTCATCACATAAAATGGAAGTGATTATAAAATACAGACCAACATAAAAAAATAGACTATAAGTAACAGAGTCAAGTCTCCCTCTCTTTTCGGCTGTGCATTTCACCTCAACCAGGAGATCTTACGTTCTGGTCTCACGGATACCATCAATCCTGACCCCCAGCTCCTCGGAGTTTACGCGCCTCTTCAGATTCTTCAGAATTGCCGCGGAGCTAACTCCCTCCGCGGGTTTCATGATAACCGCTTCAGAGCGGGCCCTTTTTGGCCGCTCTGGTTTCTTTGGCGCCGGCTTTAATTTCTTCTTCTTCCTCCGAAGGTCCCTCCTAGCAGGAACCTCAACCCACTCCTCCGGTTGCTCAGATGTCCTAGGCCTCTTCTCCACCGGCTTCTTGGCAGCCCTCACCTATGAGCTGACCGTCGGCTCTCTCAGCCGCTTACGAGGATCCGGGGTGGACCTTGGCGCTGTCTTGAAGAAACTTTGGGTGCCCTTATCCAGTACAACCTTCTTAGGGGATCTCACCTCCTTAATTTTCAGTACCATCTTGTTCCTAAGATGGCACTCGAAGTGCTCGATGTAGCAGTCGTTGCGCTTCATGCTCTCTTTCAGGAGCTGCATCTCTCGTAGAGCCACCGTGAGGCCTTCCCTGACGGGGAGGAACATGTTTTCCTTCGTCCGACAGAAGTCCTCCATCCTCTTTAAGGTGTCCATCACCTGTTGCAGACTGCACCAGTCTCTTTCGTTGAGTTGATGCAGCTAGTTACGATGCTGTCTAGCCTGAAATTTCTCGCAGTTAACACCTTGGCTTGGAGGTTATTCCTTCGGGACCATCCCTGGAACATTGTCTGCGACTTTTTATTTAGTTTTGTATCCGTCTTCATTAATTAGTTGGGTTTCAATAATAGTCATGGATACGTGACACTACTATTTCTTTTAATAGTACTTTATTAGTTGGAATTACTTATTGCGGACTTCAATGCATAATTTCGTTGTGAGATAATTTTCTTGATTTAAAAGTTTCATCTTATATTTGGAATTGAGAAAACTCAAATTTTTTAGATTCTGAACAGACGTTGATTTTACTCTTGAAAACAAAAATTAAAGGAATCATAACCTATATAAAGTATCTTCACTAATATACAATAATGAAAATTAATATTTCTAAAGTGTATATAAATCTTTATATTATGTAATGTTCTTTAATTCAAACATTTCAACTGTTTCTTCCAAAAATATTTTATTTTATAGAAAATCGATTTAATAATTGAAAATCTTAAAAATTTTAATCAGAATCATAAATTGTCATGAAATTTAAAAATTCCCGATTACACGGGGCCCATACACTTCTTACACGGCCCTGCAGTAGTTGAAGGTTATAAGCGCTATTTTCTTTCTTGTATTCCAAGCGAGCGCAGCAGAGGCTTAGTCGTTATATTAGTAATGCGTCAATTATAAGTAGAGAGGGTTTGACTCCGCAGCGTTAAGAATAATTTTTAATACTGACCCTATTGGAAATATAGAAAATTGCATTTGTTTTGTAGATGATTTGATAAGAGAAGAAAGTACATATATATATATCTTTTTTTTCTGCAGGTTTCTCTACGAGAACCTATGAAGGAATAATTTCGTAGTTCAAAATCAGTCAGGATCCTTTGAATTTTCCCTCTGTGGGATCCTGCACACAGAAAAATTTTCCTTCGTTTTACTGTATAGGAACACGTAAAGGAACACACATAAGAACCTGTACATCCCCGGATCCTTTCAGAAACCTATTCAAGGATCCTGAACAGGGTCCTTAAAGGATCCTGATGATTCTCATACATGATCCTGTACAGGAGCCTGCACGGGACCCCAAGTAAGGATCTCTGGAGGATCCTGCACAGGAATTTTCAATAGGCAAGAAAAACTATTAGTGTTCCATGGTACAGGGTGTCCACCCAGGAAGAAAAAGAACACCGTTTAATAACACAGGTCTGCAAATAATGGGTTTGTATTTGTTGTTGGAAAACGAAAGATCATTTCAGGGGTAATTTTTGACGTAGAATCCGAATCCGAAATCAGAATTAGTCTGTCACGTCAGGATTTTGAGATATTTAAGGTTATGTGCTCGAAAAATGAGGTTTTTCGCTACTTTTGACGTTATGTACAGGGCGCAAGAAATATTTTGGTTTTTCTCTCAAATGTCATCATTTAGCACTACTCTTTCCCTTCAAAATGAGCTTTTAAACAGTCACGAGCGATTTTTTTTCACAAAGATACGGCCATATCAAGTTTTGACATTTATCCGAACAACCTTATGAGCATTTACATTGACTCTGTGGTGCATACCATTCTGCATTCGAACATTTATCTTGAAAATTTGTGCTTGCGGGTTTTGATGGTCTGTGAATAAGAATTTAAAATCAGAAAATTGACATTTCCATTTCTAAGATGGCGGATTCAAAATGTCGGTTCGAAATTTACGAAATTAAACTATTTCTCTCTCTAAAAACTCTTTCTCGGGGGTTTCGAAATTGCTGATTACGAAAATGGGGTCGCAAGATTGAGATTTTCATTTACAAGATGGCCTGCCGTTTTAAAATGGCGAACTGAAATTTACGAGGAAAACAATATTGGTCTCTAAAATTCTGTACTTGAGAGTTTTTTGATTCACTGAGTATGAATGCATGTGTACAATATGTGAAGTTTTTTCTGTGTATTACGAAGGTCAACTCTCATGAGTCAATTTACTGGTCTGGCATAAACAACCTTAAATTTGTCAGGGCCCGAAAATTTTTAGAGAGCGAAATCGTTTAATTTCGTGAATTTCGATCCGCAATTTTGAATCCGCCATCTTAGAAATGGAAATGTCAATTTTCTGACTGTAAATTCTTATTCACAGACCATCAAAACCTGCAAGCACAAATTTTCAAGATAAACTTTCGAATTCAGAATGGTATGCAACACAGAGTCAATGTGAATGCTCATAAGGTTGTTCGGATAAATGTCAAAACTTGATATGGCCGTATCTTTGTGAAAAGAGATCGCTCGTGACTGTTTAAAAGCTCATTTTGAAGGGAAAGAGTAGTGCTAAATGATGACATTTGAGAGAAAAACCAAAAAACTTTCTCTTGAATTTTCTATTACGTTGTTCAAAGTGTAAGAAATTGTAAAAAAATTAGAAATAATATTATATCATTCTCCACACTTTACTTCATTAACAACTAAGAAAAATTCAATTCCGATAAAAACCGAGTTACTACAGATTTCAAGAGTCCTGAATAGTCCAGTCAAAATTCTCGAGGCTAACGCGTATCCGCGCGAAAGCAACCAATGGAAAAAAATGCAATATCTCGGGAAGTATGGCTCCAATTTCGACCTTTTTTTTTTAAATCGGTATAGCGAGTGAAAATAATAATAATCGTGATATTTTCAAACGATAATTTTCAACCCTTACAGGTGGAAAATGCATTCAAATTTTTTTCTATTTTCTTTCTCGTGATTTTAATGTTACCATCGAAATACTTCCTTGTGATTTATATCAAAAATAGAAAAAAATAGCATATCGTTCAGTTTGAATCGTTCCTCTGTTCAAACAATGGTTAGAAAATAAAATGTGAATTCAGGAATCCATTTTGATAAGGAGGTCTTCCTGTGGAGAAGGAGATGTCGGACGCCTGTGTAGTTCAGTGGTCAGAGCAGTCGACCGACAATCGAAAGACCTGGGCTCGACCCCAGCGCAGTCGAAAGCGTCTTTTTTTCCACAGAAAGATTTTCAAATTCTTTAAATATTTGAATTCATTTGCATTATTTACCGGCTATCCCGAGGGCACAAAGGGCGGCTCGATATTGAGCTTGTCATGTATTGTTAGTTTAAACGCCGCTCTTAAATTTCGTGCCAGTCCGAGTTCTTAATATTAAGTAGAACCGAAGTTATGAATTAAATTTAAAAAAAAGTTATTTTCCTTGCTATTTGTTATAAACAAATTTTATTTGCGCTGAAATTTTGTAATATATTCCAGCTTTCCATTGCAATAAGTAGAAAATTCGTCTGACGTTTTGTTGCTGATTTAGAAGCAATTGAACAACCGGTGCTAGCTGCAAAATGCAATAAGACAGTGAATTTTTATAAACAAATGAAAAAATCAATTATTTATGATAAAATGTACCCCTTAGAAGAGATCCTGACTGCGCTTAATTTTTCTCCGACCCTGATGGAAAAGTTACTGACATTTTACAAAAAGCCTTCTTCTTAGTTGCAAAATTAATAACTCGGGAATGATGACAGATAGAGAAGAATGGTAGAAGAGACAATTGTAGCACTTCTAAAATACTATATATTCCAATGAACAAGAAAAGTCGTGTTGCATTTTTTAAAAACTCATGACTAGTTAAACTTTTTTGTGATTTCTTAGATAAAAATTGAATAACTAGTGAACAAATTAATTGGCCTTAATGGCGTTTGAACATTCCGATGGGAAAATACCCGCTCTACAACTTTTGTTTGAAAACTTTTTCTCTCCGAAGCACTCGTTTTCATCAATCCACGCGTAAATGAAAAAAAACACGAATTTTTAACTTAAACCCTCCCCCTTATATCTAAGCGTACAAAAATCGCTGTCGAATTTGAACTCAGATTGTTTCTAACACCCGGGAGAATATCTCTGATTTTTTTGGTAGCTGTAGGATTTATTTCCCGCCAAAATGCTAATTTGACTGGACTAGAAGAGATACGTCAAAATATCTCAGGGGCATCGAATTGATCTGTCATGTCTCAATTAACCTGTTACATTTAAAGTAATTTCAATTTCAGATAAGCGGTAATGACCTACAATGAGTTCATCGAAAGTTGTATTTTCAGAATGATCTGCATTGTATTTTCCACATCGAAGTGCTACAGTTTCCATCCAGAGAATACTTTGTTTTTTTTTCTTTAATAGTTGTTGAGTAAATAATTAATTTTCATTTAGTACTTCATGCTATAATAAAATATAAATACACATTTCTTCCTCTTGTATTTTTTTTTTACAAATTTTCAATTTTACTCTTCTTTTTCACTTTTCACAAATACCAAGGTATAAGGTGTAAAACCAATAGTCTCATGAACACTGGTGTTACACGAGGAAACAGCAAATCGAAGCCATTCTTTCCAATCTTGATTATTCTGGAACTCGCGAAAATATTCTATTAACGTTTGATGACTACGATTAAGAGAACTTAAACTTTGAAATTTTTAAAAAAGAATTCTTTGTTTATCTGATTTCATATTTTTCCAAAAATAATTTGAGCTTACTTTCTAATAAGTTTTTGATGCACCTTTATGACCACCTACCACCGATTCATAAAATTCCTTGATAATTTCTTCTCTTTGATTTACAGGAGGAATGAATGTCTCACCTAAGAAAACTATATATCGATCATTACGGACGAACGTAAGTACTTCACTGGCACTGATGTACTTCCAACAGGGGATCTGCCGTTCACTTTACTGCTTTTTCGTCCCAGGCAAGAACTTTGTTAGCTCAATTTTTGACAAAATTGAGTTTTTATTTATTTTTACTTTATTGGAAAAAATTGCATTTCATTGCGTTTTCAAAATTAATATACGGTTATTAGTTTTTTATGATGAGTTTTTCCTGTTGACGAAACAAAAGAAAATTGAGGTGGTCACCTCTTTTTTGGTCAGTATTGTCAACTACCAAAAAACTTTGACTCTATTTTCTATTTTTTATAAATTAAATATCTTGGTTATATACAACGTTCTTGCCTGGAACGGCAGTGCTCTTCTCAAGTGAAGAGTTTTTTGCATAATTTTTGCCTGAGCTCTGAGCGGAAACTACAACAACGCCGGATGCTTGTAGCCACTCTGAAGTCAAGGATAGGGGTCTAATTGGAACATCAGACCCCTCATCAGGAAAGACTCGAAGGTTATCTTCCCTGGGAGTAGAAACTCCTAACTCCAAATAATTTTTTTCACAAGCTGAAGGCGTTGTATCACAGAACACAGTACTTTCTTCAAATACAATATTTGAAAACACTGCTTTTTACTCTGAGTGACGGTTTCGGAGATACTATTTTCCATGGAAACCCTCTCGTTCCTATTATTTATATTTATCGTGGGCCCACATTGATCTTCAGTTCCTAGGCAACTACGCTCATCGAGTCATTCGTCACGCTTGTGATGAAGACGAGAGAACTTGATGGGCGTCGGGAGCGAAACAACGGGGAGGGCCAGTAGAAATCGCATCGGGGCCTGCACCCGCGGTCCTGCGTCTCGGGTAGACTTGACTGTCCGCGTCGTTCGGGGGAGGAATCTGTTTGTTTCTCCCCCGGGTGGCGCGGCTAGTCGGTTACCCTAGTGGGCGTGTGGCCGCGGATGGAAGTTCCGAGCGAACGGATGACGGAAGAGTCGTACGCGACTTTAATGGAACCAACCACCCGTGAAGTTTAAAACCGAAAGGCGGTTCCGCGGGTGGTGTATTGGTTCGAGAAAGGGGGTTTTTTGGTTTTAACAGGTATGCCTAGACCCGTCCTAGGAGAGTCCTGTACAACGTCTATAAAAGATTTTGCCATTTTTCCTCCTCACCAAAAAAAAAAAAAAAAAAAAAAAAAAAAAAAAAAAAAGTTCCTAGGCAACTACTTTCTACTATACCCTTAGGATCGCCTTCAGCATCAGGGTTTCCAACGCCCTAAACCTTGCTTGTTTTCTCGCGCTTTGCTAATACAAACTTCTGATTCTCTTCCACATAAAGAGAATCAATACTATTACCACCGTTATCACAGGGATTCCGTGATAAATCCGTAAGGCCAGACCAGAGGAGCAATTGGTAGATCTTGACCAATTTGACCCTGGCTAAGAGCTCCATCTAGAGCATAGTCTATAGCATATGTAGTAACTATAAATGGCTTCGTAAAATGCGGATACTATAACAATGGTTCAGAACAAATGTTACCCTGTAAAATTTCAAAAGCTTTTTATTCAATTACAGCCCAGTAGAAAAGTACCTTATCGTTTAGTCTTTTTATCGAAGGTTCCTCGTTTTAAGTTTAGATCGAATCATCCTCGCTTAGAGATGAGGATAAGTCAATGGAAGGCACAACGATTATTAATCTCATAAATTTTTACTAGACCTCGCCTGTGCATATAAAATACATTTGAATACGTCGTGGGGCGTGACACTTCTCCCTCAGTTCGAGCGCATGGGCAAAGCGTCAGCGATCGAATCTTCGGAAGAAGAATATATTGGTTAATGTTTTCAAGAAATACATTCAATTTCTATTCTCGATATAATAACAATATGTGAACAATAAAATTAAATATACACGTTGATGTTGTTAACATTTTGTATTTTCCTGCATTTTACTATTTATTACATTCTAATGTTAACACATTTGTTGGATGTCATGAAAAAATTATATTATTCTAATATTATAATTATGTTATAAATTATTACATAGTGTTTTGTAATAGTACAAACATAACATTAGTATAAGGTTACCTATGATTCATTTTGGTACTATTTATAAACACATCAATAATTTTTATAGGCAATTGAGACATTTCATATTCGTAAATTAGTATTATAAATAACATGCTTTAATATTTTATATAAAACGTAATTTTATAATGTCATAGTGTAACGTCCTGGTTACTCACATACTATAATTATATTTTGTTTCTCCTCGTTTTTGATGGGTATCGAAACCTAAAAGATTTCTAACCGAAAAAGGGTTCAGGATAGCCAACAATAATGAAACACAATAACGATTGACAATGCAATTTAATAATTTAACACAATAGGACAAATTTGGGGTATTGATTGCAACAAAATATGGAGATCTGAGGAGACCAATACCTTATAATCGAAGGTAATCCAGAAATGTTGTGCCAGTTAATGCGTCAATTAAATCTTAATTCCAACGGGACTGGTCGAGGATCGTATTCCTATAGGTTGGTGATCCCGTTGCTTCAAGCTGGATCCACTGATAATCCACACTGATAACAATTTTCACCCTTCACTTAGGTAATTCGGAGAGCACTGGTTCACTCCGACGAGGTATCAAGAAATATTTTTCTTTAACTTGATCAAAGAATGAGGAGAACTGCTGAATCTTGGCAGAGTTGATGGAACCAGTCAACTTGCCGAACTGGATGCCACTCGTCGGTTTGGAAAACAGCAACGAACTCTACGATTTGAAGAACAGGAAGGAACTCGTCAATTTGCGAATTGGGAGTGTATTTATACCCAGATTCCATGTCATAAAAGATGGCTTCCCTCGAAAAATCGGGTCGATATCAATGTAAAATTTAATTATAATTCAATTGATTAAATTTCTTCATATGAGTCATCGTATTAGTCTTTACCACACGCAGAAAAAAGTTCCGTATAATATACTGAAAATCCGGTAAATTTTACTTAATTTCCAAGTACATATATGGACAACTGGCCAGTTAACTGAATGTTACTAGGCTGAACAAGTAACTGTAATGAGATTTGGGAGTTACAAATACGAATACATAAGTGGTACTGACTTGCGGATCAGTAAATTTCACCGAGCCAACTACTATCCTACACTGTTTCTAAATACTACAAATACTTATTATTCTGTTACATTTCCATATCGTGTAAGAGAATGTAACTTACTGTAACGGTATAGTTTACCAAAATATTAGTGCTCTTTACGTTTGTCGAATGTCAAAATTACTTATAAGACAGTAGCTTTGCCGATTATTCCTAGTCAAGGTAGCATAATAAGCAGTAAATTCTTCTTACTAGAGTGGTGTTTTACACGTTTTCCGAACGTCAAAAATACCTACACGACTGTAGTTTCAACGAATAATTTAAGTAGAAGGAACTTCACAAATAATATATTTTATCTATCCTAGTAGTGATTTTCGTGTGTACCGAATGTTAAATTTGCTTTCAAGTCTGTCACCATTACTGATTTTTCTGAATAAAAATAGCATGAAATGCGGTACATTTTACTTATTAAAACTTATTAAAACTTATTAATCATGCAAAAACCTTACGCTGAATGTGGTAAATAGAATCTTTACAATAAATGCAATTGACATATATAGAAACTCATATATATTTATTGTATCAAATATTTACAATACATTTGAACGAATTATTTTATAATTATGTTATTATTTATATTTATATTATTATATTATAATTATGTTATTTTATAACATAACAGTCTTACTGATACGTATTCAGTCTTTTTCAACCTTTGCAATAAATTAGAGAACTATTAATTATGATCACAATATAAATTATAAGGTAAGTTAACTTATTTCTTAGCATATAGTTTACTATATAATATTTGATATTTGTAATTGAATATAATTTATAATATAACTGACTATGTTATATAATTGTGGAGATAAACGTTCAATACAAAATCAGTTTATTTTTTTATTTTTCTACATTTCGAAATTCTGAAAATAATGTTTCTTCTTTTTTAATTTTTTCTGAGATTTTTTAATACAAATTACTTTTTTCATAAACTATACAAGTTGTTTGAAAGAATGCAGCTATTATTAAGTGATGTATGCAATAGTCAAACAATATTTATAATTCCACAATTATGTACATAAAAAGTTAATAACAACGTTTCAAAAATAACGTTACATAACAATGATTTAAACGTAATTATAATCTCAAATGCAAAATAAAATGAAATTTGCCTGCACTTAAATTTAAAAAAAGCTTTTTGAAGCAGAAATGTGGGAAATCGTATTTCGTATCAAACCAGCTATTTACAGTTTTATTCGGGAAAATTATTGATATTTTTATTCGTAATTAAAAGTCATATTTAACCTGTTTTTAATAACTTGCATATTGATTCCGAATCCAAAAAATTTTTAATTTTCATTTGATTTAAGCTTTTGACGGTTTGTTTCCCTCAAAATACAATTTCCCACATTTTCACCTAAACAAAATTCGACAAATAGATGTTTAAAATACAGAAGAAATTAGAAAATGGACTCTTTGACTAGCTTTTTTTCTTCAGAGTGTCGGTCTCAATCCTTTTTAAACGTAAACTTACGTTAAGCTTTCTTTAAACTATTAAAAATTTACTAGCAACATAATAAGTCGACACTTTTTGCACTAAAAGGCATGGAAATTTGTAAGGTAGCTCGTTATAAATCATTACAGATTCTTTACATTTACCTGCCATTACGTTCACTTCGTAAGCATGAAAATGTTCATCAAATTTTATAGTGACTAGAGGCATAATTAGGAAGTGCACCACGTCTTTGATTATGTATACCGAACAAATCTTACCAAATTTTGTATTTGGAGTCTCGATTTTAGTTACAACTATAGTTCCAGGAGTATAATTCGTACCCCATATGTTTGCCCATTTCACACAAGTTATAACTTTAGGGTCTTTGTAACTGGGAAAGTATGATTTATAATGTAGTCGATCAAATCGATAATTAGGAATGACAGGACCAACGGTATAATCACAGCCAATACAATTATTCTCAAGAAAATAAGAAACGTTCAATTGATGTTTCATAGCTAACGTGTGAGGAAGGTTTACTTTGCTGCAAGAAACATTAGATGTATTTTTTGATTCTTTATGTTTTGATTCATACCTCATCGATGAACAGTTGGCTACAGGTCGCAACCAGGCTATTAACTTTGGATAGTGTAGTAAAAAATGAAATTTGGGTTTCAAATTTTCTTTGAAAATATCGAGGTACATAGTAATTAAATTAGTTGAAAATAAATCCTTTCACCATTAACAACAGTACCATGTTCGCGTAAGTAATTCAATTCTTTAACCAGAACATGAAAAATTGCTTTATTGCCATAAACATGCCTGTGATCAGATCTGAAAAGTAACACTAGAAACGTGTGTCGTAAATTTGAGGCATATTTGGGCGGTAAACATGCAATAGTAGCATAAACTGCTCCAAATTTGTTATCGCCTGCGTGTGACCCTAATGGATTACCAGATTCCCAATCATCAGAGTGGATGTAAAGAGGCAAGTAAAATTTTCTACCGGAATCCTTTTGCATTTCTTTCCACAGTTTTCCTTGAATGATATTAGTAATCAATAAATCATCATTTAAAACGTTTTGCATATATGACTTTATTTCGTCGAGAAGATTTGGGATTTCTAAAATTGCTTTTAATGTCTCTTTTAAGGGAATAAACTGTCCTTCAGCATCCACAGGTTCCGATATAACTTGTCCGTCAACATTTTTTTCTGCACTTTCAAGCCCTAGAAAGTACTTAGTTTGTGAGTTGTAAGAACTGTTTTGTTTGAAACATGCAAACCTTTTATACTCTGAATCTAAAGTCCTGAACGGATTAGGAACGCTATCTAATATTGTGTCAATTTGTGCGGAGAGATTATCAGAATTTAAGCTCTGATAACTTACTTTTAAATCTGAATTTAATTTTTGCTTGATAAATGGTTGGTATGCATTTTCTAAAAATGCATTAATACCATCTACAACAGTTTGAACAATATTTCTAGGTATCAAAGAATTATCATACAATGATAGTGTAAACAGCCTTGCCTCTAAAAATAAATCAATTTCCTCAGCTTTCTGATCGGATAGATTTTTATAGAGTGAGAATGTTGTATTTCGAGCTACATCTGCTGCTGTATTTGCAGTTGCGCCTGCTCTATCTACGTTGGATACATATGCATGATCGGCATTTATTTTTTATAAAAATCTCTTGAGAAGCAACATTTTCTCTATAAGCAGTATTTATGTCGATTTTTTTAACAGCATGATAGTTTATCAAATGCTTTCTAAAGGAATTCAAATTATTGTAAACGGGTTCGCAAGTTTCGCCATTGCATTTATAAACATCGTTGCTTTGCATATTATGAAAATGTTTCAAGTGTAATAAATAGTGATTGACAGAATCGGTCGTGTAAGTACACTTAAAACAAATTTATTTTTATTTTTTATTATTTTACAAAATGTTGAGTACCTAAATAAATTGGATTTTGAAATAAAGATATTGAATAGGAACAAATTATTTCAGAAGCAGAAATTTACTTAAAAATTAGCAGCTAGTTTATCGCACACAATTAACATTAAATATTCGTTACATAAAGAACTAGGTATAGGGAATTAAGTAGGGCATGCATGTGTGATATATTGCATTATACAAATTTAATACACACCTCTACGTGAATCAAAAAACCTCTCTGAACTTCTTTTGTAGAAGGTCTCCAATGCTCTCCAAGTTTCTTTGATTTAACGTTGCTATTTTTCGAAATGAAAGGCAGTACAAGAAATGCTAAAACGTTAATTTTTCCTGTAAAATACCATCAATTAAAAGTTAGAGACAAGTTTACAAATACAACATATTAGAATAAAGAAAAATTTCAGTTACCTTCGTTGATGCAAGAGTCATTTTTCTTTAACAGATGTATAATCTGTTTTTCCTTCCGCACTTGAGCAATAGCTATTACCTTCTGAGCCACATTTGACGATTTATTAAGCAAACTGAGGTTCTCCCCAAACGTTGTATTAAAGTCAATATCAATCTATACAAAAATAATTATCATTATAATTTAATTTTTGTACATTTTCAGTTTGAAAACATCATGAATATAATTATTGAATGTCGTTTTTTACCAGACTATATCCAAACGGACGTTTGAGAGCTTTATATCTATCAAAATACTGTTCAATGGATAGAGTCTTTCCTTCACGTAATCTAGCATTAACTGTTTTTACCCATCTTTTCCTTGTCTCAGTTTGATCATCGTTATGCTGCAGCCATTGCAGATCATTTGTAGCTTCAGCACCTTTTATAGGCTGATTATCTACGTATGTGTAAAAAAAGAGACGGAAAAAATAATGTCAATAAATTGATACATTTCTGTCACTCAAGTTTTTAAAATAAGTATAAATTAATGACTTCAAAATTCAAATATTAAAATATGAAATTAGGTGGTTGAGTTCGAAATTTTTTCCACTGCCTACATTATTAGAGGCTCATTAGTCACGTATCATTATTTACCATTATCTAATTTGTTGTTTTTTCTCGCCTTCAACATCCCTATTCTTATATACAATCTTCTTTGATTCAAGTACCTTTCGTAAAAGATACCTTTACCACAAGTTTTTCCTAAACTACTAATACTCTTTGTATAAAAAATTTCCTCTTTTTCTCCTGGAAACAAATGTAGTCTTTACTTATTTAGCATATCAAGTTTAAGGTATTGATTGTGAATTTTTTAAATGAGATTTAAACACATTAGATTATTACAGTCTTTTGGAATTTGACTGCTATTATAAACTCGACAGTTTTGTAATTTTAATATTTTCACTTTAATTACGAATTAATTCAGGTATTATAAATATTTGACGAGTAATCAAAAAAGAAGGTAGATGAGTTTTGAATATTTCTTTCTCTTTCAATTCTAAAATATTGAACTGCTTTTAAATTAGACAATTGTATAGGCTAAATGCTCTTTAACCTCAATTCTTTAGATGTTTAAAGCATTTCTTGTTATAATAATAAACGGCTTTAAAACAAATATCTGTTTCTTGTAATACTTTCGAGTTCCCTATAAATTTAACTACTTTCTCATTAAGAATATTGGCAGTTTCTATTTTTGTTCTATATTTAAATATGATTTGACTTGAATCTATTTCATAATATAATATTTTTCACACTTATATAAAAATTCTCTGACAATTTCAGGATTTGAATAATAAAGTAATTTATCACTTTTTTTAAATATATATGTTTTTACCTTTCAGTATATTTCTAGAATCATCCTGAGAATTTGCCGAATTCGGTTTCACTACTTCTAATTCAGGTACTTCGTCAACAGGAACAGTTAAATTGTTTGGTGAACAGGTTTCACCATTAGCATCTTGAAAATTATCAACAGGGGTTTCTGTGCCCTGAAAAGACTTGCCATCAGGTTTACCATCAGTTATAATTGGCTCTGAGATTTCTGGAAGCTGCAACACGTGTTCCTTGTATTTGTTGCAGAATTTACAGCGATCCCCTATTAGAGGTATTAATTCTTTGACCATAATATCGGTCAAAGAAAGAAAAGCTTCCGTGTCTATTTTGTTCTCTGCACAGATGATTTAAAATATATGATATATATTTAAAATATATGAAATAATATTGAGCATGAGCCTACAAAAAATAAAGGCAATGCTTCTTCGTACTTTATAACCTACAAATCTGAAGACCACTTATTCATGTTAAATATATAAAATTTAATTACTTTCGAAACTTTCTCGTACATTTTTATCAAGGCCCCACTCGTCCAGAATATTTGAAACGAAGTCATCCATTGGTTTGAAACAAAATAAGCACACAAAAAGCGAAAAACTTCCAACGGTGTCCCTGAGCATCCACAAGAATCACGATTGAGTTCGCTTTCGGATAACACAGTTTTTTTGTTTTGGCTACTTTCTTTGTAGTTGGAAATTCCTTTGTTTACACCCAGCGTTGCCGGCACACGTGATTTACACATGAAGGTTATGTTTTCGTGACTTGTGCGCGAGTTAAGCGAAACATCCAGATCGGTAAAATCTACTGATCTTTCGTTAATGTGTACTATACTAGTATTGTAACTCACTTCCAGTGAAAGGTACTTATCATCCTGTATTTAATACATATGATAAAGGTATTTTTAACTCACAAGTGACAGAGTTAGATTTACTTCAATTTTACTGTGAGATTTACGAAACGCTCAGTAATTCCGACATTTCTTTTCAGCTATGTTAACAGTTTTTACTGTTACATTTACTTAAAATCATTTACTGTTCCTGGTTAGTAAATTTTGCCTTTCTTTTTTCTGCGTGCATTTGGAGAGTTCAATGACACTTAACATCACAGGGGGTGAAGTCGTCCTTCTTTTAATCAAATTAACATTTCTCAGATGCTGCTGGGATCTGAATATCCCCTTGCAATCAATATTTTTGACACTTGTTGTTGTTCACATTACATTTCGACACGTATTTCTAATAAATCTTACATTTGATTTAATACGTGAACATTTGATAAATACCTATTACATTTTTTAAATGTTTTACATTAAGTATTATATGAAAGAATTAAATACATATTTTAAAAAATTCAAAGTCAGTATTAAAACATTTTTAATTGTCACAGGACGTGACAGTGGATTAGTGATAATTTCTAAGGGTTATTTTTATCTTTCTTATTACGTAAAGGGTTGCGGCAGTTATGAGTAAAATGTCCTCTTTGGAAACACATCCCGAGTCGAAATCCTAAGACTCGTCTCAGTCTCTACTGTCGACATTGAGGCGAATGTGTGACGACGGTTACAAGAATGTGAGAAGAGAGTCTGTAAATTTTCAGCATTCATAGTCAACTCTCTTCTAGTCATCGAAAACTGCACATATTACCGTTTTCCCGTTTTTCGAGGGTGAGACGATGGCTAACTCTATAGAAATACGTTGTCATGGTTCTCTTAAATAACAACAAAATTCTTACCACGAACCTGCCATTGGTCATCCGATACATACATACATAAACAGAATACAAATACATTCACACCATTCAGTCGTAGCCAATCATATTTTGAATCACAAATACACTTGAACATATAACCTTACATATATAAACCTAATAACTACACTCATATATAGTACGATACGCTTTCGTCGAATCACGCTCACGCTCGCTTACAATGGTGAGACATAAAATTCGAAACTTTGTTATATAGTGACTGCAAGAGTTATTCAGAACTTGTGAGAGAAAGTGTCGTAACTAGAGTTTTTAGCCTTAAGGGGTTATATACGTTTTCATGAGTTAAAAAATCGAAAAAATGTTTATGATTTATTTTGAACAAACATACTCTCAAGAGTTTATGTTCAAAATTGCAAGTCAATCCGAGCAGTAGATCGTAAGTAGCAACTCGATTTATAGCGCGCTATCTGCCTTGCGATAGGCGCACTCAAAACTTTAAACGTGATTTTCTCCAAATGATGTTTTTTGAAAAATGCCTTTGCGGTGACCACGATATCTCAAAAACTACTTGACCAATTCATCTAATTTTTCTTTTATTCTTTTCCTAGTTACAATACGGAGTACTTGAACGATCATTTTTTCATTTGCAGTTTTTGTCTTAACTAATAATTTTTTTTAAATACATTTTCGAGACTCCAAAAATCGCCTATTTTTGCATTATGGTTTTTTTTTAGAGAGTTGAATTGAGTAAACTCGGTTATAATAAAATAAAACTCACCAGTCTTACTGGTTTTGAAAAAATAACTTAATCATGCATGCATGATTATACATGCATATTACTCATTGCAACTATATACATCTGCTCCAAATAATTAATTATACCTTCTTGATTTCTAAATTTTCTGATCTTGGAATTAGAATTTTCAATATCACTTCGCTCTCTTTTCACTATCGCTTCGTAGTCGTTCTTCTCCGCGTTCAACTTATAAACTATCAGCCTTCAGTTTTTCGAGAATTTGAGACATAATGTTCGCTCCACACTCGCCAAACACTCGATTTTTGAAATAGAAAGTGTAGAGAGGGCAAAGAGAAGGCAAGAACTTCGACTCGGGATTTCACATGAATTAGTCCATTTTTTTAAAGCTTTTTTACCGTTCTTATTGCTTATTTTAACAAATTTTGATTCAGTAACCAAGCATTTTTCTGATTTCTCTTCTAAAAATATGTATCTTGTGGGAAGTGTTTCAAAGATTTTAGCTGTTGCGTTCTGTTTCGCTACTTTCGTTTGGGACGCTGGTTCCCCAATACAAGCATAAGTTATGTTATCTTTAACAATTTCGCAAGTTGCCTCAAACAGCGGAAGTTCCTGTTGTATTTCAAGCCATTTTATTGTGTACGTTGGTATTACAAAATCGTACTTAATGCTTATTTCATTGAGTATTTGTACTGCGCTACCCTTTGTGATATCTTGTTGTTATATTGCTATTGTCCTTATATACAAAAGAATTATCTATTTGAGTTGTTGATGATTGAATTAATTCAAATTGAAATTTGTTATTATTTTCATTAATAATTATGTATATAGATCAAAGTTAATTTATTCGTTTTCCACGTTTGCTAACTCAAAGAGATTTTAAGTGTAAAGGAAACACTGGTCTGCTCTAAAAGGTATTAAAAAAATTGTTCCTCGCAGACAGAACATTTTAATTCATTAAGGTCCGTCTTTACAATATGGCGGTTAAGAAAAGTTACAGACGTTTCTGATTCAAAAAAGGTAATTTTAAATCTGTAATAGTCTTTACATAATTTTTTATCTAAAGTATTAGGGTAGTTTTCGTTTTCTAAAGAGCAGCAACAAAAATGTTTTATAATTATCTGATTGATATCTGTTTACAAACAGGGTTCCATGAGGTACAGAATTCATATTTATTTTGTTCTTCTATTGGCAGTTTTTCAAAACAAAAATGGCAAAATTTTTGTTGTTGTTTCCTGATCATATTAAATAAATAAGGTCCTGAGTGTAATATGATTGGTTCTGACGCAGTCCGAATGATTCTATAAATTTAGAAAAGAAAAGGATTCAATTTTACTCGAGTATACTTTTGATTATATAATTTTTATACCTTATCCATGTGAATCGTGCAAGAGTACCAAAATCTGATTCTAATAGAGGTTCTACATTATTGGAAGGTATTCTATTTCTCCGTTAGAAAGACAATTCTTATATAACAAACGCGGTTCTTCTAAAGGTACATTCCCAGTGATCATGCTGTGGCTTTACAGTATAAAAAGAGAGGGATAGATTTTATGTGCCACCGCCGCGCAAACTCGTTTATTCGCTACAGTTAACAGTAGCGCAATGTAGTACATTTCGCCAGAAAGGAATGAAATGTAAAAATTGAACTGCGCATGCACCCATAGCCATGAAACGAAGCTCAATCCTTCTTATTCTTCTTCTTCTTCGTACAGCGTTAGCATCTAACTGGCAAAGCCTTTTCAAGTTGTTCAGAAAATGGATTTGGAAGTAGGAACAAAATTTTCTTTAGGCTAATAAAGAAAAGTTTTTTGTCTTATTTTTGACTGTAGAAGAACTTTTTGAATTTTTTGTAGAAATGGATCACTATTTTTGGGAATATTAGTGACATTACGAGTTTATCTGGATATAAGTGATATTTCCCCGAGAAAGAAATTTATGCGTTTTTTCATAAATTCAAGTTGAGTATGGTGATTATATACAATATATTACAGTCATTTGCGATATTTGTAAGCACACAATGTTCATAAGGTTTGTGAGAAATATCAATTATTTTATATTTTGAGTATTCTGGTTGCAAAATCTCAAAATAAGAGATAAAATTATAATTTTGTTAATAAATGTGTTCGTGGAGAAAGGAAAAAAGATTGATTTCCTCTAAATACGGGTAGCTCTGGATAACATTCTTCAGTTTTGCGATATTTTACTTCAACCGGTATACATTTTACGATATGTAATACTTCTCCTACAGTTACTGACATATATCCTGGGCCCTTCATTAAGTGATACGCAAATTCGTCTGGCGATGGGGTTCCTAAGGTTAATGTATTTCTAAAAACTTGTTGTTAAAGATACATCGTTGAGTAAGAACGTCGTAATAAAGTCTATTTATTTCAATGCGTATGTGTCTTTCCACATACATTAATTTAGAGTTAACGTATGTAAGAATATCCATATTTTGAACTTTTAATGTTTATTTTCTGAAAATGAATTTCCAGGTCTGGTTTCAAAAAACAATAATTTTGGATGTTCGGTTTATATTAAAACGTAACTTCAAACTGGTTTTCTTGTTTTTTCAGCCACTAGAAAGGTTATATATTCAGTTATTAAAGAATAAAAGGTTTCAGAATTGTCTGTCGTGTTTTCATCTGTTTTATTTGCAGGTCCTTCATAGATAACTTCATATTTATTAAAATTACATACGTCATTAGGTAATGTATTCCAGAATGTATGTCCATACTATATTCTACGTCTGTACAGTATGTGTCAGAAAGTGTGCATATTATACCAGATCCTAATTGAATTTTATTTGAATTCAAATGGATAGTTGCGTAATGTTTTTGCAAAGTTATTTTAAATATTGCTTGGACTACGACATTACTTGTATTCCATGTTCCGTATAGGTCAGAAAATTGTGTACCAGTACAGTCTCCATTAGGTCTTACAGAACCTGCTAAAGTAACGCTATGGAATGAAGTTCCGTTTATTTTCAATTTTGACATCTTAAGAGAAGGGGTTACTCAAAATGTTCCTATTGTGTGCATTTGATTATATTAATCTCGTGTAACATCTTGAATATATACACTGTGGCCATTTGCAACTATGGAACGGTGAGAATGCATACCACAATGAGAAATAGCCCGTCGAATTTATACTTTGCATTGTATTACTTCTGTATTTGAGAATCCATTTAATTGTAGACGTTGTATATAAGTTCATTCAACATGTACTTGAGATCGAAGTAGATCACATTCTCCTACCTTCATTGAAGATAACGTAGTAATGCTTGATTGATTTGAACCACAATCATATCCAATGATGGCATGGATTGTTGTTATGTAGACGAAGTTGCAAATGAGCAGTGCTAAAAGGAAGCCTCGTAATCCCGTGTCTGGAAAAAAGAGGTTATAATTAGCAGCTTATTCTGCTTCGTAATAAAAAATAAATAAAATTACTTAATAAAGAATTTTTTTATTATTATTATATTTTTTAGGAATATTTATTAATTTTGTATTTCGTGTACCTAGTCTATTATATCCAACATGTCGGCTATGACAATATGATTTAATAGGCGTAAACTGAACATTCAGTTTTTGTAAGCATCCGGTCCTCTTGTTTTCATTGTTGAAAAAATATCCTTTATTGTATCTGGATCATTTAGGTCTCTGCTCCATGTGGGAATATTACAATCATCTTGCTTTAAAATTCCAGTTTGAATTAAATATGGCTATTACTATACTATATATACTATAGTATACTATTCCAAAGAGATCATCTATGCCTTTGCGATGAATTTGATCCAGTATATTTCTTTTTTATTTGCCACAAAATACAATTTCTATATCTTTGTTTAAACCGTATATATTTACATATTTTTTTAAAATTAAAGTGAAGATATTGAGTTTTTTTATTTTTGTTTACTTACTCCTGTACGTGCACATGTGAGTGTTTTAGTCTGTTAATGAGAACTACAGTCGGTTTTCCTTTAAAGCTTATTTTGACATTTCCTTTTCCTTTTCACTTCCAATATTTCATAAGGCCCTGTATAATTGTTGACAAGTTTTTTAGTTTTCTCTCCTTTTAATAAAAATACGATATCTCCAATTTTCACTTCTAAAGGATTTATTTTTTTATCATAATATATTTTCAATTTTTCTTTCGCTGAAATAAGATTCTCTCTTGCTTGTGTTCGCATTTCCTGTAGTTGTGTTACAAAATTAATTGAATAATCATCATACGATTGTAATTTTTCTTGTTGTGATAAAGGCTCACTGGAGGGTTCACGAGCTAATTTACCAAAAACCAATTCATAGGGAGTGCATTTTGTCCCTTCATGTACACTAGTATTATACCAGAACATTGCTAGTTCAAGCTAATCACCCCATTCTGAATTTTCTGCCACAAATTGTTTGAGATATTCTCATAAAACATGACATGAAAGTTCTAATGATCCGTTTGATTCAGGGTGAAAAGCTGTGGTACGAAATTATTTAATTCTAAAACGTTTTGCCAATCTTTTTAATAAATTACATTGAAAAATCTCTACCTTAGTCAGTATATACTCCTTTCCGCGATCCAAATATACAAATAAACTTTTTCACGAAAGCTACTGCTATCGTGCTTGAATATATAAGTTACCAGATTTTGTTTCAGGTTGTAGACCAACAATGTCCATTGATATTTTTGCAAAAGCGTTATTCCATTGCAAACTATAATTTTTGTAGTTGAATTTGAAAAAATTGGGTTGAACATTAATTTCACTTCTACCCAAGGTATATGATTAATTCGGGAAGTTTTAGAAATACTAATTGATCGTCATTTCAAATTTTGAGATAATTCATGTAATGAGTAAATTGATAATTTTATATTGTTGTCTTTTCTTTTTAGCTCTAGTAGTAATAGTTTTCCCTGATAAATTTTCTTATTTTTTGGAAAATACTGGACTTAATAAAAATATTGTCATAAAAATAAGTTTTCAAGCCAGATTTTTGAATAAATTTGTGTATTTTAAAATATTCTTACCAATATCACTGAATGATTTTTCACGAAGAAAGTCTTGAAAAAATTCTGGAATTTTTGAGTCAATATTTAATATTTGGGCTTCCAAAATTTCGCTAAAATGATCTACGTTGTCTGGTAGGATTACTGGATTCAAGTTTCTTCGTTTTGAAGGTTATACACATTTAAGGTTAATTCGAGTTAATGTTAATACACATTTTTAGAGTTTTCTTGTCTATTTCTTGTAAAAGTTTTCTTGGTAATCATGTTTTCTTGAGAAGTCATAATAGTATTGACACGTCCCGCGATGTATTAGAATGTACTATAGGCACAGGCCAGGTCTAGAGAAAAATCTGGTGAAGTTACTAAAAGAGAGAGAAAACCACCTATTGAAAAGAGAGGTATAATTACGTCATATACAGCGGGATACTGCGCAATGCGTGACGTCACCAAAAAATATAATATAAAAAAGACACGTCACCAAGGGAAAAACTAGTTTTGTGAGCAGAATTAACTGCGCCAAATTTCTAAAAACTTGAAAGGAATCACAGCCTGAAGTACCCGTTCAGTGCAGTTATCCAGTCATAAATTCACCATGGTCTCTCTCTCTCTCTCTCTCTCTCTCTCTCTCTCTCTCTCTCTCTCTCTCTCTCTCGTTTGTTATTTTTACCAATTGCCCGTGCCATACTTATATGCATTGATTGATATTTAGACTCTTGTAATTTAACTTCATAATTTTATAATAATTGATTAACATTATTATTAAAATAAATTCAATTTGTATTATTTTACTAATCATTGTGTTCTTTACTGACTTATCCTCATCTCTAAGCAAGGATCATTTGATCCTAACTTGAAACGAGGAACTTTCGATCAAAGTAAGTATTCACGTAGTTGTGAAGTAACAGTATCGTTGACATCAACTTTTAAATGTTTAGATTTCTCTTTGTTATCGTCAATGGGGTTTCTTAAGACGGATTCTGCATTTACATTAATTTTTCTTGCTTTGTAAATTACATCAAAATCATATTCTGCGAGTTTCAATCTCCAACGTGAAACTCGTGAACAAGGGTCTTTAGAATTTTGAAATCAGACTAGAGGTTTGTGTTCAGTCACTAAAGTAAATTTTCGTCCATAAAAATAAGGACGAAAATGAGTCACACAAAATATTATAGCAAGAGTTTCTTTTTTATATGTATCATATTTTTTCTCAGTATCACTTAGACTACGTGAAGCATATGCTACTGGCTTATCTTTACCTATTTTTCTTGTCATGAAACACCTTCTTTTGTAAATACTGAGGCATCTGTTGAGAGTATAAAAGGTTGAGAAAAATCAGGTCGTTGTTTTTTTGGGACTGGAAAGTTTTTTACAGCTATTATCTTTTTTGGATCTGGACGTACTCCATTTTTATTAATTATATGACTTAAATATCCTACTTCGGGATGTAAAAATTTGCATTTGTCTGGTTGTAAGTGAAGATTTGCTTTTCTAAGTCTTTCTGCTAAATTGTTAAATTTAATTTTGTGCTCTTCTAGAGTGTTTGCATATGTAGCTATATCATCAAGATATTACAATTAAAAATACAAAGATATTAACAATTAATGTTAAATCCATTAATCTTTGAAATGTGGCTGGTGCTGTTTTTAAACCGAAAGGCATTCAACCGAATTCTTAATAACCGTGAAGTGTGGAAAATGCGGTTTTATGATATTCTTTTGGGTCCATTTTTATATGGTGAAAACCAGTAGCTAAATCAAACACTGAAAAACATTTTGCTGATCCCAGAGAATCAAGTATATCGTTTATATTAGGTAGAGGATACGAATCTCCAATTGTTCTTTCATTTAATTTACGAAAATCAAGAACCATTCTCCATTTCATTTTTCCTTGAGAAACAGGGTTTTTAGGAAAAATTAATACTGGAGTATCATGATGAGTGATTTTGAAGGTTTAATTATTTTATTCTTTAATAATATATCGACTTGTCTTATTATTTCTTCTTTGTGAACGGGGAGAAATCTATATTGTCTTGAAAAAATTGGAGAGTCATGTACTGTAGGAGTTGAATGCTGTAATACATTAGTAGCTTCAGGTCGTTCTACTGGGATTTGAAATCTGTTTGCATTATTCTTATATAATCTTTCTACATGTTCATATTGATCTTGATTTAAATCGTCTAATCGAAGAAGCTTTTTGATATATTCTACTCTGTCTAGTTCTAAATTAATATTATTTATTTTTATATTATTCAGTATGCTATGAATAAAAAATAAAAATAAACTATTATATTAGCTAATAAAGGAACAGTAATTTGAATCTAATTTTTATGTGAATTAAAGTTTCAAATTTATAGAACGTAGACAAAAACCATTAGCATAATATTGAAAAACTTAATTAGGAATCTACTTTATCAATGAATAAATTTATGAGAATTTATTTTTGAAGGTAAAATACTAATTAAAATTTAATAATACTCATACAGTCTTTTATCTCGTGTGGTGCAGAGGTAGCTCCGCGGTTTCCTTGAGCAGGACCCCGCAGCGTGTCCGTCATCACCGCACCTCCAGCGGACCTTCCTGCGGACCCTGCAGGAGACTCACCCGATTTTAACATGGTTCGCCTTGAGTAAAGTTTGGGCTGGCGCTTTCTCTAGCCTGACAAAGGCCTTTTCAGTGCCTGTGAAGGGCTTCCTTGTCAGGGGCATCTTTCCTCCCGAAGACGGATCCTCCTGTAGGAAGCTCCGAACTGTCTGTGCTACTTCATCTTCCTCCACGGTAGGATCGATGTTCATTATCTCCACCTCATGATTTGCAAGTATAAAAAGTTATATTTTCACTTGTTTTTATACATTATTTTACAATCAATTTCTTTTATGGTACAATTATTTACGCTCATAAATCTTAAATTCAAAATAAACTTGTAATGAAATAGACATGAAACTGTTGTTTTCAAAAAATACCCAAGTAAAAAATGTCAATTTTACGTACAATCAATATGTAAAATATATATATAATTTGCTATGATATTTTATAGATATTATATATAAAAAAGACAGTTTTTTATATGGATGTGTATGCGAATAAACTCCGAAAGATAGACGAAAACGCTTCCAATCACGAGTTTTGCGAGCATATAAATAAGTTGACAACACATCAAAGGCATTTTGTACAGATGATTTTAAGAAATTCCGAAAGGCATAAAAATTCTAGGCAGTATAGCCAGGATGAAAAACTTGTCTGCCTGTCCATCTTCAAAATTTTAACCGCGACGTATCGGTACATATGTTCCTTCTTGCCTCTACCAACACCGAACACACTTAAAACACTTCTGCAAATCATTAAACTTGACACTGGCGTTTCGACAACGATGGAAAATGTTCAAAGGAAGCTGCAGATCAGATGACAGATTCTTTGGAGAAAGTGTGCCTTTTAATGTGGTAAGAGGTTTCGCTGAAGTTAATGCTAGAATATTCCGCTGAAAAAGTCAGTGGTAGGTTTCGAAGATTCGGGTACGAATTGCACTAGGAAGTACGCCGACCACGCCTTCATTTTCATGTTGAGAGGAATCAATCGCGGGTGGAAAATTTTACTTAGGTACAATTTTTGTGCTTCGCAAAAAAAGTCAGAAGAGTTAGCCCGGTGTATCAAGGAAGTCGTGAGAGCAGTAACCGAGGCTGAATTTACTGTTGTGGCAACCATCTGTGATGGAAAACCGAAAATTCGCACCTTGGGATCACGTGGTAAAGGCTTACAAAATAGATTTATATGATCCACGCTTAAGTGCAATGGTACCAGATTTGACAGACGAGCATATTTACCCGGACAAAATTAAGAAAATGTCAGTAAAATTGATGATGCAGGTTTTCAGCAAAAAGCTTGCTTCTTTCATGGACTTACTTTCATTGATAACAGGTAAACTTCTATATTCAAAACTGACTATTTTCTAATTGCTTTGTATTATTATTGTAGTATTTTGAAAAATGCAATGCATATTATTTAGCGAGAAACGGAGACTGATCCATAATTACTGTTAATTTGAAAATTATTTTAAAACCACGTTGTGGACAATTTGTTTTTCGCAATGAAACTTTCTACATGTTCTCAATATGTTGTCGGAAAGATATTTCAATGGTTCAAAAATATGCTGGTCCTTTGACAAAGTTTGAGCGATTCGAGAAACAAGAAAAAACACTCATTTCGTTTTATGATTACACTCGAATTTATAAATATTGGATGTAAACTTTTCCAGAACCAATCGACACGAGTATTTGACGTTTACACATGCCACCAGAAGGATGCGACACTGCCTTCATTTTGAATTTCTTCAATAATGTTGGAGATGGTTTTAATGGGGTGCAGCACGTCGACAATCATCCGAAACGAATACCGTGGGCTGAAACATCCTATCACGACGAATTTTTCAAACTTGCGGCGAGACAAATCAAGATTCCCACAAGCCTGTAAAAACAGACATTTCTTGTTGAAGGAATTCAGCAGATACATTACAATTTTTGCGATTACTCTGGAAAAAATCGAAGATACTTGGTTTTGACAGATTTTTTACGCGCAATATTAACCCAGATCTCTTAGAAAACTTCTATGGTTGTGTTAAAAGTCACGACTTTAGGTCAAACAAAGCGACTTTTTCTCAATTGGAATCCATCTTTGAGTCAATTTTCATCACAAGTTTATCCTCAAAACACAGTCCTGGTTAAAACTGCGAAGAAGATTCCGGTAAATTCATTCTCAATAGCAAACGTTTGTTGTCAGAAGATGTGCCCGAAGAAGACGGCGAAGAACAATCGAAGCATGATGTCGAAAGGGAGAAGCTTCCCGACTCTTCAATATGTCAAACCAAGGCGATTCCTGAAAAAGGTCATGCATAATTAATAATTATAATTATTAATTAATTAATTTGATCAAAAGTATAGAGACAAAATTTCCTGAAATGAAATCCAGGGTTGCCACAAGTCAGGGAAAAGTCAGGGAATTTAAGGTTTAGTCAGAGAATCGCTGTGGCCAGATCGTGCGTTACTGCGTTTCACTGTGCCGCGGTCAGTTTTTCCAACTCTTCTTCCTTCTTGCTCGGTTAACTCGCCGCCAGCAGACACCGGCTAGCAAAAGTGTTCTCAGATCGTGGAACATTTCGGCCCCCACTACTGACCCGTGTAGAGCCTCACACAACCAAACTCGGCTTGTCCCCACTTCCACGCTTCGATTTCACGCTGTTGGCTGTTTAGCTAAGATCGAGAAATTATGTTTCTCTCGACTTCGTGCAAACGTGGCGCGAAGTAGACGACATATTTGATATGACTAATTAAGTAATTTGCGAAATTACCTTCCTTTTCTAGATATTTTGAAAAACCTTCGCTTACAATAAATAAGAGAGTTTTTTCGAATTATAGGATAATTCAAACACTTAAGAAAACAAATTTCAGTAAAATGTATAGTATAATAAATGTTAAAAGCTTCGAAACGAAATATAGATTAATATATTTTATGTGCCTCAGCCGCGGAAACTCGTTTTTCCGTTACAGCTGAGAGTAAAGCAATGTTGTATATTCCGTTACAGAGGAATACAATGTAGAAATTGAACTGCGCATGCGCATTATAGTCTTACAGCGGAACGCAATCTATTTCTTATTCTTCTTCGTACAGCGTTAGCACTGACTACTACACAAGACCGATAAATATTTTTTTTTAAGTTTTTGAAATATGTAAAATTTTTTATGAAATGTCGTTTTCGAATCCCAAGTGCGAATAAAAGGTGTCATTGTTTAAAAAGAAATCATGCCTAAATTTGGATACGAAAGTACATCATGAGATTTTTCTGCTGTGAAGTAATGTTGAAGACTATTTCGTTTTGATAAAATGCTTCGAAACAAACTTTGTTTAAATAATAGTTTTGTCGATAAATATTACGGAAAAGCCTGTTAAAATCAACATTTTGAAGAAAATTGCTTATTTTATTAATTTTACTGGCATTTTGGTAATGATTATCAGCAAATGTATTATACTTTTCAAAAAGCGGTGAAATGTATTAAAATATCTACTAAATTCGAAAAAATGAGCTTCTTAGGAAATGTATTGAAGTATTTAAGAGCTAGGTATTTTCTGCTCAAAATTTGGGAAATGATAAAGACGATAAAAACGGGCGTAGATAGACTACTGCGGTTTCGAAATTAATAAAAATTAAATTAAAAAGAAATATGTATCAGAAAATTTCGTATCATTGTCGAAACCAAAAGTAGTCTATCTATGTCCGTTTCTATCTTCTTTACCATTTCCAAAATTTTGAAAACAAAAGTTGATGCATGTGCATGTATACATATTTTCTGTACGTTTCCCTTAGCATCCAGTGAAATCTATCAGATACGAAAAAAATATAGTTTGGTAGATTTCACTGGAAGTTACGTGGACTGTACAAAAAAACTGGTAATTGGACCAGATTTCTGGTAATATATCTACTCAAAATAAAAGTAAAAATAAGTACTGAATTTCCTGTAAATTTTACTAAACTTCTTTTTTTATGTGCAACTTATAAATTCACTAAGGGATGCCTGTTAAACTAATAAAATAAGAAATTTTTTTCAAAATGTTAATTTTAACAGGGATTTCCGTAATGTTTATTGATAAAACTATCATTCTAAAAAATGCGTTAAATAATTAATAATTTTTCTTCATGCCAAAGAAATTTCAGTTTTATTTTGTATGCATATTTAAATATAGTGTATATATATTTATTAAATATTTTATCCCTTTATTTACACTAATATATTTACAAAATATAATAAAATATATATTAAAATATTTGTTTCGAAGCACTTTATTTGAACGAAATATTCTTCAACTTTACTTCACAGCAGAGAAATCTTATGATGTAATGTCGTATCCAAATTTAGGCATGATTTATTTTCAAACATTGAAACCTTTTATTCGCACTTGGGATTCGAAAACGACATTTCATAAAAAATGTTACAGATTTCAACAACTTTAAAAAATATTTTATTGGAATTTAATGTTTTTTCATGTTGCACTGAAAGAAATGCTTGGGATTTATCAGCCATATGAATATAGCTGATTGTTTTTAAGTAATTCAACAAAATATATTTGACAATTAACCAAACATATTGCTTCAATAGTAATTCATATGTTTGGAATACACATACAGGCTGAACTATTACAAGCAAACCTTGGTTTTCGGTAAATCTCCAATATAATATAGCTCAAGGAACCACAATTATGTCTGTATCGTCGAATTTTTTTTTTCAGTGTGCTTTCAATCAAAAAAATCTTATTGTGTGATTTTGTGTGTGAATTTACATACAATTTATGTTCTTCATATTTATAACAATTTAATATAAAGTATTTAAGGCATAATTTTTTATTTAAAATAGTTTATTTACAATACTAAAAAATTTATAAATTTATATTTTGTTTTGAAGCTTTTAACATTTATTGAAGTATACATTTTACTAAACATTTCTTTTCTCAAGTGTTTAAATCATCCTGAAATTCGAAAAAAACCTTTTAGATATTCATTTTAGGTGAAGGTTTTTTAAAATATCTGAAAAAGGAGGGTAATTTCTTAAATTATCTATTTAGTCATTTTAAATATGTCGTCTGCTTCGCGCCACGTTTGAACGAAGTTTGATTGTATGCAGATCCACACGGGTCAGTGGTGGAGGCCGAAAACGTCCACGTTCTGCGTACCATATACTCGCGTGGTTTCACTCTGTTATTGGCGAAAATTTTTGAAGGATGACGTGCTGGAATACTTTTTTTCAAAAGAAAAGTAGCTATAATAAGAATAAATGTCTGTAAAGTAATTTGGAAATAAGAACGACGAAACTTTATTACTCTATTCTGTCAAATGAATATTGCAGAACAAGCATGTATGAACTAATTATGAAATGAGAACTTTAAAGAAAAAATAATATTACATAAACTTTTAATGTAACTTATATGGGACATTCCTTTGCAAATCGTACAAATTTCAAAAACAAAGAGTGTTCACATTTTTAAAAGTCTTAAATTTTATTCTGTGGCATATTTTTATTAATTTAATTGACAAGTATATCAGGATTTTCGGAAGAAAACTTTTTTTTGAGAGATTTTTTTGAGTTGAAATAATTAAATTGATTTCGGGTTTGTTTCATTTTTTAGCTTGTTACGTTAGGTTTTCAGATGAATATTTTTATAATTTTTATTTTGTTAATTAAATACAGATATTAGTAGTTTAGTTCTTTAAACAATTTTCGCATGTTTGCCCCCTCAGTGAAAAAATGTGGAAAAAGAAGTATCATATGCGCTATGTCACAATGTAACTAGCGCATATTTAATAAAAGTGGAGACTCAATTAGATCGGAAGATAATTAATATTTTTCCACATTTTTTCACTGAGGGGGAAAACATGCGAAAATTGTTTAAACAATGAAACCACTAATAAGTAAGATTGATCTCTTTAAGTTGACCCCGCTGTGATTGATGTAACCAAAAAGTTATAAATTTCCTATGATGCCATGTTTTATGTTTAACGTTCGATAGCAACATGCAAGTTATGGCATATCAGTTCGTTTCCTTTGAAGTTTTGATAAAAAATAAATAAATAAAAATACATTATTTCTATCTTACCTTCTCTTATTTAACATCCTCTCTGTTGGAAAATAACAGGAAAAAACACGCAAATATTCTATTATAGGAACATAGTTCTACCGAGATGAGTCCTCTTACAATAGATTTTTTTCAGGGGAATCAGCTTGAAAATAAGGGAAAAGTCAGGGAAATTAGGATACTGAAACTTGTGGCAACCCTGAAATCGTGCTAGTTTTCAGAAGGACGCAGTTAAGAGGCCTAACTGTACGTAGTTCAAGGGCAAAAGCGTGTACTGGGCAAAATTATATCTTTAAAATTATCTGTTACGCAACTTGCTTGAAAAGCAAAATGTTAACCAAAAGAAAAAGTCAGTTTCAAATTTTACACGTGCATTAAACATAAAGAAAAAGTTTTCGAACTCTTCAGCCAGCTTTGTGTCGTAAATTTTTTGTTTTCCACCTTAAAACATTCTGAAAGGCAAAATTGTACCACGAAACAAAAATTTGTGTCCCCCAGTAAAAGAAGCTCTAGAAACATATTTGAAAACTCTTCGGAAAGAAAAGAGGGACGAAATACTTAAACATAACCGAATCAAAGTCGTACCAAAAAGTGTTCAAATTTGGTTGATAAATATGTTGCTGAACCTGCGACTAAGCCCGTGAAAAATCGCCAAAAATCGTTTCCAAAAATTGTTATTCCTACTAAAACTGGTAACATAGCATCTTATAGTGCTCCTTTTCGAAATAATGAACCGACAAAAAATAAGCCAAACCGATGAATTAAAGTTTTGCGTATTCAGCATTTATTGAATTTTCTTCATCTTCGAAACAATTATTTCCCGATAATAAGTTAAAATTTATAAGCAGCGTCATTATACATTGCGCCTGCGTACTCTATTTACTAGAGTTGAGCTAACGGCTAAAAAATACAAAACTTTGATGTGCAAAAACAGTTTATTTGTATAAAGTGCACATTGCATTTGGCAAACGATACAACGGCCGGTGTTTAGACCCTTACAAGCTCTCTGAAGCACACACGGTTGCGCACTGCAATCACGCACCCCTTAATCAGTGCCGTACATACAAAGGGTCGAAAGGGTAGAAAGAAAAAGGTATTCTAAACATTTTCCCCCGCAGAAAGCAATACTTTCTGAACAATTGGTTTAGTTCCGTTATTAAATTACATAAGCGCGAAATTACAATGCAGTTAACAAACAACTAAATTTACATTATATAGATTATTCGGTAGACTTATCCTAATATGAATGTAAATTAAATGGAAAAATTAAGAGATTTGCTAATGTACTGTACTCCTCCCAACCTATTCAGTAAATCTTATGACGAACTATTCAAAGAAATGAATAATTATCAAATAATCTAAATAGTGTATTGGTATGGGCACACTTTTTTTACAGTTCGTTTTAATGTACCAGTAGAAGTTCGGACTGTCACAACTCGGATTACACCATCGTCTCCGGGATGAACATCTTCAACTAGACCCATATGCCAATGGAGTGATGGCACGTTATCTTCCTTCAAAAGCACTAGGGTGACCTTTTTAACATTTTCATCACCAGTGAGCTATTTTCCTCGAATCTGAAATTGATGTAAATATTCTGGGCTCCATCGTTTCCAGAAATGTCTCTTGACCTTTACTAAATGTTGCCAACGGGAGGCGCGATTATTGGGTCTGTCTGTCAACGACATTTGAACTGGTTCCACCAGTGAGTCTCCGATCATGAGATGGGAGGGGGTTAAGGCGATAAGGTCATGAGAATCAGACGGATTTGGGCATAAAGGTCTTGAATTCAAGACAGCTTCAACCTGAGTAAGCAGGATATAGCATTCTTCAAACCTTAAAATCAAACCTTTAGTGACAGTATAAAAATGTTTTCCCATTACTTTAACTCCTGCTTCCCATAAACCTTCAAAGTGTGGGGCTCGCGGAGGAATGAATTCCCATTGAATCTTCTTAGCTGATAAATCTGCATGTATTTGTTTTTCATGATTTTTTACAAAGTCGTGCATTTCCTTGAGCTCTCGGTTGGCACCTACGAAAGTTGTCCCATCATCTAAATATAATTCACTGCAGATGCCCCTTCTTGATATGAAGCGAGTAAGAGCTACTAGAAATACCTCAGAAGGCAAATCTGACACTAGCTCTAGGTGAATAGCCGTCACACTGAGTCAGATGAAAACAGCTACATACGCCTTTGAAGTATGTACTCTTCCTCGTCGTCTGCTTTCCTTAATCATAATAATAATCATTATGTCCAATGTTTTAGGTTTCAATCTAAAGGAAGATGCACATTTCTGAGTTATTTTTCTGGCTTCTCGCCTCCCAGATAGAGGCCAATATCGATGCCTGATTGAACTTAGCAATTGTTCTGGTCCACAATGAAGCAATCTAAGGTGTTCTTTTCGAAGAATAATGGTCGGCACATGATGCCTTGAGGGAAGAATAAAAGGATGTTTCTGAGCAATCCCTTTTTGTCAAGATATAGAATTAACTGAATTAAGTTGCTATTCTTATCAATTCCCTTCTTCATTTTTAGACTTTTCAATTGAGATGGAATCATTTATTTTTCAACCATTCTGACTATAGAATAATCAGCTCTTTGAAGTTCTTTTAGAGTCAAGGGTAGATTTATTATCAGAAAATTATAATTAACTAACCTAAGGCAGTTCGAAATGGTTTGTGACCTCTGATTCTGATCGTCACTATTTTCTGCATTATTTTGAAAAACGCAATTAAACTCTGCTAATCTGTCTCTACCTAGACCTATCGCTGTATGACACAGATCTTCAAATTCCTCGCGCTCCTTATCCCATTCTTCTATTTTCTTCTGTTGCGTTTCTTTTGCAGTTCCTGTCAACTCTAATTCTTCATTTTCATCTTGAACTATTGGATCTATAACTTAATTCGTGCGGTTTTTTTTTTTTAAATTTGAACGCTTATTTAAGAAAAACCTGTACAATAGTATTATTCAAAGTATTGCCTATCTGAAGTTATGACTTTTGACTTTTTCGTGTCTGGTCGCATATTCCGGGCGTTTTTCGGCTATTTCTTTCTTCAACCGGATTGTGTATACCTAGACCCGTCCTAGTGGACTCCTGTACAATATGTCGACGTTAGGTAATGCATAGATTCAACTCACGAGAGTAATTACCCGGTCCACATGATAGTTTATCATCAGAATACAATTATATAGAAACTTATTCATTACTCGTCCACATTCATGTGTGGTGTATTGCCCTTATACAGGAGCAATATGAAAATTCAAAAGTTACTGGGATGTAACAATAAATTATAAAGTTCAAGCTTAAATAGATGTTAGATCTGGCAAACGAGGTGGCAAAGCTACAGGGCCATCTCGTCCTATCCACTTTTCGTCAAAAATCTCATTCATCACTTATCTTCAACACAGAGCATAATGGGGTGGTGCACCGTCGTGTTGCATCCACATGTTCATGCGAACATGCAAGGGCACGTTTTCCAATAATTAAGGCAGTACGTTTTGCAGAGAGTTTGCGTAAACTTGCTCAGTTAAGCGATCTTCAAAAAAATATGGACCAATGACGTGATCGACGACAATTCCGCACCAAAAATTAACGGACCATGGATGTTGAAATGGTACAGTTCTCAATCATCGAGGATTCTTATTTGCCCAATAATGCATATTATGCCCATTCAAATTTCCCGTATTTGCGAAGTTAGCTTCATCAGAAAAAAGCACATGACTCAAAAATGAGACATCTGTGCGCATTTTTCTACGCATCCACTTGCAGAAATTGAGGCGTTTTAGGAAATCATTGCCGTACAAATCCTGATGTAATGATATGCGATAAGGATGGAACTTGTGTTGATGTAAGATTCTTAATACAAATTTAAAAAAGTGGAGTTGACCTTGACGTAGCTTCAGCGCCTCCACCGATAAAAAATAGGGTCCTCCAGTATTACGGCCTTCTCGAACACTGAAACTTTTGTCTGAAACAATTTTGGATATGATTAATAGTTTGAGTGCTATCGCTCTGTAACACTTTACGTGCCTCACCTTGTATACGCAAGTCTGTGTTACACTTAAACACCCTCAAGTTTAGTGAAAGAAATGTAAAATAGAGAATAAAGATACCAAATGATATGAATGAAAGAATAAAATGAAGTTTCGATGAAGTTCCGAAAAGCGCTTACATCGGATTTTACTTTAAGTGCCAATACACAATACAACCCACTTTAACTGCTGATGAGATATTTTTGTCGCCCCTCTGTAGGATGCTACAAGAAGTAAATGGAAAATTTGGAACAATGGTAGAAAAAACATTGTTTAGACCAACAAATGTGCATGTGAAAGCATCAAAATCTGGAAAACTCACGTCTGCTATTATATTTGTTAAAGTGTCTGGATTTATAATTTTTCCAGCAAAAAGATATCCTTTGCATATGCATGTTATAATTCTGGTTTAAAATTGCAGTTCACTTTGAAACCTGCTCAGAAGAGGTCTTTTTTCCAGATACAATGAAAAAAGTGTGCTCTTATTAGATTCGCGGGGCGGACATTGTGAAAAACTTTGCAGAATGCAAAGCCAGATGGTGAAAATATTATATAAAAATTAATACCGAAAGATGCCGCTGTAAGCATGCCAACACTACGTTTATCTTCCCACTTTATTGCCACCCATGTAATGTGAATTCTGAAATCACACAGGATTAAAAGTATTATAGATCTTCTGCAAATAAGTTTGGATTTAAAATTTACAAACTTAAAAATATGTTTATAAAGAATAGGTATATTAGTCTAAGAGCTGGCTACAGAGCAAGCAATATGCCTCGGTTCATGAAATTTCTTACCTGGAAAAGGTTCGATTGCTGCCGACAAAGCGGTACACCAATTGTCAGAAGGCGCACTGTTTTCGAACACGGCTCCTTGAAAAATTGACCGTTTAGATCGATTTATACATGTTGCGTATATTTCATGTTTTATTTTCTCATCTTTGTTGTAATAAAACTATTCACCAATAAGCTCTCAAACAAATAGAAGCGAATTAATATATATATGGTTATACAAACAATGCTTTTACGGAAAAATAGCATTATATTAAGTTATCACCTATAGCAGAATTTAGAGGTCATCTTTGCTTGAGTGCAGATGGCGTGCGTGTGACCTTCAAGGGTGGATTTACTTCAGCTTTCCCCTTCCGACTATGGCATATTTTTTATTTCAGATAGGAAGAATGACTTTCCCATTGTCTTTTGTAAACTTCAAAGTTTTTTCTAGGGATTATAGAAATCTTATGTTGGTATGAGTTCAAATGTTTAATCATTTATTTCAATATAATTAGTAAATTCAAAAATTATTGTTTAAAATAGTAATTTTATAAACAAAAAAAATTTCCCTAAAGCATTGTTTGTATAACCACACATATTGATGTGCTATTTGTTTGAGAGCATATTGGTAATAGTTTTATTGCAACATAGATGAGAAAATATAACATGAAATATACGGAACATGTATAAATTGACCTAAACGGTCAATTTTTTAAAGAACCGTTTTTAACATTAGTTGTTTAAACAATATGTTGATCTTTTTACGTCCGAGAATATTACAAATTCAAGTGTAATACACATCAAATGTGTTTGAAAGAAGAAACGACGCTTTCGGACAAGTCATTTTATTTTAAAAAACAATTCCAACGTTTCAAGAACACAATGTATCTCCTCATCAGGGAATAAAAATTCTTATTACATTACCAACATTAGTATTAAATTTATATATCAGTAATAATAAATTGTTTTTTAACGATTGTATCAGATAAAATATTATAAAAGTATTATTATATAAAAAGGAAGTACCGTAAAAAATTGTAAGAGAAGAAATATACACATTATAATTTACAACTACATTGTATGGTTGAACAAAGTGTTAATTTTTGTTAGGAAGCAAGAGCACACGACTCTGTTCTCGACTTAACTGAATTTTAAAATTGTCATTCGCTTATTATTATAATATTATAGGAGCGTATCGTCAAAATTTAAAATTACGGAGTCATTAAGTAAGTCAAATTTGGTTAAAACTAGATAAAATTTAAGAACAACATAAGATAACATTCATTTATCAATTAAGCAAGAAATGGAAAACCAACACATAAGTAAGAGGAAAAAAAATTTTTGTTTGTTTAAAAAAATTGGATTTTTTACAACTTTTATAAAAGGAATTCCAAAATAGCATTATAAGATTGGTTGAGATGTTCCAAATCTGAGACTTTGTTTAGATTATTGTTTTTTTCTTTTTTTATGAAAACCATTTTTGCGAAAGCTCTTTTTTGAAAATTTTTTTCTTGATGGACAATTTTGAAATCATTCCACATAATTTCATGTGATGAACTATTATTTTCATTTTCAAGTGTGTGTTTGGAAATGACATTGTGATATTTTGGGTTGAGTTTTATGTTATTTTTATGCTCATCTCTACGAATATGTAACGGTCTTTTTGTCTGTCCCACGTATGTTTTACCACACTTACAATTAAATTTATAAACAACATTATTTTTTTCTGAGGAAGATACAGGATCCTTACCTAATTTTACAAACCTGTTAAATTTTGAATTTATTCTGTAAATGGTTTTTATTTGATATTTGTTTAAAACTCTCTTTATATTTTCAGAAATGGTGCCATAGTAAGGAATTCTGCTAATTTTTTCTTTTTCTTTCTTTTCAATATCTATGTTTTGTTTGGGTTTTATGATTCTCTCATTTAAGTTTTAAACTTAAGTAGTTTTAAACAAATTTGATTATAACAAAAGAATGAATTAGTTTTTATGGAATTATCTTCATTTTTAATGATAGTTAAGTTCAAAAAATTTATAGAATTGTGTTCATTTTCAATTTCATATGTAAATTGGAGTCTATCATGATAACTGTTAAATCTGGTTAAGACTTCTTCAATTTTATCTTTCGGAAGGAGCATAATCGTATCATCAACATATCTATAATAAACCGGAATATTGAAATCAAAATTTTCGAAAACATTTGTTTCTAAATCTTGCATTACTAGGTCAGCTAAAATAGGAGAAATTGGAGAGCCCATAGGTGTTCCAAAAGATTGTCTGTAATAAAAGTTATTGAATTGAAAAAATGTGTTGTTCATTAAGAATTCTATTTCATCTTTAAATTCTTCTAAAGGTAATTTTGTGCATTTTTCAATATAGTGCCATCTTTTATCAATGCTTTTTTGTATTAGTTTAATTGGAATGTTTGTAAATAAAGACATCTAATAAAGACATCTAATGAAATCATTATATAATTATTTGGAATTTGGTTTTTTATTATGGTATCTCTGAAAGATAAAGAGTTTTTTTATAAAAGAACGTGGTTTTGGTAATGAATCGTTAAGGATCTTGTTCAAAATTTTAGACATATTATATGTGGGACAGTTCACACAAGAAACTACCGGTCTTAGTGGATAATTATCTTTATGTACTTTTGGTAATCCATAAATTCTAGCTAATAGGGTATTCGAAGTGATTAAGTCTTTTCTTTTTATATTTTCGTTTAAATAACCTTTCTTTCTCCAGTTGTCTAGTATTTTGAAAACATTTTTTTGTAATTGTGTTAGTGGATTTAAGTCAATTTTTTCATATGTTAATTGGTCATTAAGAAGGTCATTCATTTTTTTGTTATAATCAAATTTGTTTAAAACTACTTAAGTTTAAAACTTAAATGAGAGAATCACAAAACCCAAACAAAACATAGATATTGAAAAGAAAGAAAAAGAAAAAATTAGCAGAATTCCTTACTATGGCACCATTTCTGAAAATATAAAGAGAGTTTTAAACAAATATCAAATAAAAACCATTTACAGAATAAATTCAAAATTTAACAGGTTTGTAAAATTAGGTAAGGATCCTGTATCTTCCTCAGAAAAAAATAATGTTGTTTATAAATTTAATTGTAAGTGTGGTAAAACATACGTGGGACAGACAAAAAGACCGTTACATATTCGTAGAGATGAGCATAAAAATAACATAAAACTCAACCCAAAATATCACAATGTCATTTCCAAACACACACTTGAAAATGAAAATAATAGTTCATCACATGAAATTATGTGGAATGATTTCAAAATTGTCCATCAAGAAAAAAATTTTCAAAAAAGAGCTTTCGCAAAAATGGTTTTCATAAAAAAAGAAAAAAACAATAATCTAAACAAAGTCTCAGATTTGGAACATCTCAACCAATCTTATAATGCTATTTTGGAATTCCTTTTATAAAAGTTGTAAAAAATCCAATTTTTTTAAACAAACAAAAATTTTTTTTCCTCTTACTTATGTGTTGGTTTTCCATTTCTTGCTTAATTGATAAATGAATGTTATCTTATGTTGTTCTTAAATTTTATCTAGTTTTAACCAAATTTGACTTACTTAATGACTCCGTAATTTTAAATTTTGACGATACGCTCCTATAATATTATAATAATAAGCGAATGACAATTTTAAAATTCAGTTAAGTCGAGAACAGAGTCGTGTGCTCTTGCTTCCTAACAAAAATTAACACTTTGTTCAACCATACAATGTAGTTGTAAATTATAATGTGTATATTTCTTCTCTTACAATTTTTTACGGTACTTCCTTTTTATATAATAATACTTTTATAATATTTTATCTGATACAATCGTTAAAAAACAATTTATTATTACTGATATATAAATTTAATACTAATGTTGGTAATGTAATAAGAATTTTTATTCCCTGATGAGGAGATACATTGTGTTCTTGAAACGTTGGAATTGTTTTTTAAAATAAAATGACTTGTCCGAAAGCGTCGTTTCTTCTTTCAAACACATTTGATGTGTATTACACTTGAATTGTTTGAACAAATAAAATAAAAAATTTAGATGAAATATTTAGAGAGCCCTGAATAAGCCTTAAATTCTAGTGTAGGTGATGATTAATTTAATAACTGTTATTTTAACGTGTGGTTAGGTCAGCTTAACGTTAAGCCAGCGTAGCCCCTTGTTTTTTTGAAAAATAACGGAGCATTAAATTAGCCTTAAATGAGCCCTGAATTCTGATATACTTTTATAGGCAACAAATTTGCACGGTTTTTATTTCGTTGAATTTAGTTACTTAGACCAATTTTATATTTTTACACGTGAAATCGATTTATATCTTTTTTACCACAATGTTTATCCGGGACACATGCAATTTTTTGAGGTTCTCCCCTTTGTATTTTGTATATAAATAAATTCTCACTGATGAGGACTCCAATATGAGTCGAAACGGTTTAAAATATGAAACTTTGAGATAAATTTTTTCTGGACTCTAAAGCCAACTAAAAACATCAACAATATTTGAATATTATTCAGATATATATATATATATATATACATATATTTGGCAATTAAAAATTAATTAGTTGAGTACACATGTGCGATTGGGCCGCCTTGACGGTGGCCTTTCCGTAGCGAACCATCTTTTTCTGTCTCGTTCTAGCGTGCATTGAATATAGAATCTAATATTTTATTTTATAATAATACATAGAGATGGTCGATCCAGTTGCGGGTTTAAAAATAATTAAAACACTCAATTTTGGTTAGTCATGAGCAATGTTTCACTTGCTGAGGTACCATGTTCCTTAAGTAATTTTGAAATTTTAATTATTGATTAAGTGTTTTAAATGTAAATTATTATAATTCAACCCGAAGAAGTTAGCAAACCAAGCCAACGAAACGTTGCTTATGACTAGTCAAAAATGAGTGTTTCAATTATTTTTTAAGCCCCAAATGAATCGACTATCTGCATCTATTATTACTTACTATGGAGAGTGACAATACTATATACAGATGTATATTATAGTCATTTTAATGCGAACCTGTGGAACTGTAGGTACCAGAGTGCTGAATTACAAACGTCGGCCGCGATTTATTCAAGTAACAGCGAAATAATAACTTATTCGAACAAATAATCAACGCTCATAATGCAAGAACATAAAAAATAGTGCATTTCAAGCTACGTTACATTATTTCGTTAAAATTTACACATTTATCAGTAGATTTATACTCATTCTATTCATTTTCTAGCAAGTATTGAATGATGTTTAATTCTGCGTTCAAGAAACAGGTGAGGACTGTTTATTTCGTGTAGCATTGACTTCTTGCACAAGTAGGTCTGGTAAATAATAATAGTAATAATAATAGGCACCGTGCGAAGGCATGGTAGGGAGAGTTAAATCGACGCCAGCGCACGCAGTGGATAATTTAGGCGTTAAAGGAGGCTGTTTTATATTTCCGAGCAATCAAAATACATGTGCAAATCTAAATTTTGTTTAAATTAAAAAAATATAGCTGAAATGAGCCACCGAAGTTGTTGTGTTGTGAATTGTAAAAATACAAGCAGGAAAAGTGAGTGTAAATTTTATAAATTTCCAACGTCTAAATGGAAAATAAATCAAAGGAATAAGTGGGTACTGTAGGGTGTGGCATGAACTGATGCTTGTCGAATTATACGAGATTTTATTAAATAACTTTCATTATTTCTACGGAACTCTTGGACATCTCGTACGTATTCTGCGACAGTTTGGCGACAGTTCCCTGTGCTTTCTGCACAAGGTCCTTCGCCCTTTTCTCCTTTTTTTCTTTTTTTTGTTCTTCCTCGTGACCACTTGCCAGTCTCCTTCTGCAGTCAGGGTCTTGCTCTTGGCCACCTGAGCATACCAGGGTGACGGGCCGCCTTTCCCCCCTGAGTATGGTTGCGCGCGCAGCCCTGTGCGTCTGCTGTTCGCAGCGGTTCTCTGAGTTCTCTCTGGTTGAAGGCTCCTTGTCAAGGAGAGAAAACTAGAGAATCTCAGAGAACCACTGCGAACAGTAGACACACTACGCTGCGCGCGCAACCATTCTCACGTACGTACTGCTGTTGGCGTTGTGTGTGTAACGTTCCCGTTTCAAATCTGGACACACTGATTCCATCCCTTAGCTCCTGAAGAAGCACCCAAGTCCACTTTCCCCACGGTTTTCGTCTTTAAATCCATAAATTTTTTCACCAGTGCATCGTGCGCAGAGGAGCCGATCGGAATAGTTGAGAACGGGTGCACACTTGGACCTAAGTCCTACCCCAGTTCGCTCAGGTCCAACCTCCGCTTTGCCGGTATCGGAATACACGGACAGACCGGACTCGCTCGAAGCAAAACAGGCTCCGACACCTGTATTCAATATGCACTACCTGATCAAGGTCCCGAAGAGGATGGCTCCTGATCCCGTATCGCGCACCACCTCGGCAGAGCTAGGCTCACATCAGCCTCGCCTCCTCGTGGGCCCGGGAAGAACCGTTCTTTGAAGAAACACTCCCAGTGGGATGCCATACGGAAAATATCATTTGAAGTGTTCTTGGTCACAGACTGCGGAGGCTTTGCAGTTTCCACCAGGAGGCTCCATTCACCAATTCGCTCTTTGCGTCACTCAAGAGAGAGCCCGTCTATAAAGTCTTCTCTCACACTCGAAGGACACATATCACAGTCATGCGGCGCTGACATTCATTCAGTTCACTCATTCCTCGCAGGCACTCGCAGACTATTTCTTAGCGCCGCTGCCTGAGCCATACATTCATCATCATGCATTGGAAGAGAAGCGTCTATAGTGTCTCTCGCTTTCAACCTGGGATAGACCCGTTTATAGGGCACCCTTAACGCAATGGGAAAAAAGAGGTCTATGAGCCCTGAGTTGTTCACGAAGATAAAAGCAGTCACTTTATGTAACTTATATAATAATTTATTTAACAGTAGATAATGATTTAATAGAGTTTACAATAAGGAACGATACCTATGTATTAACTTACTTATCTACCTCTTAGATTAGAGGACAGAAGAGACAATTATCATTTGTTACTCCTATGTTCACGTAGTTCAAAGAAACTAGATAGAACTACTGTTTCCGGACTTGCACAACTCAAGAACCAAGAATTCTATTTTCCAAGTACCGAAGGCGGCATTGTGCTCAAAGAAACCGATGAGACTCGCGTTAATCAAAGGGTCCGCTCACGACGTTGAGTTATTGATTCGAAATTAATCGAGTTAATCTTATAACTGACCGGAACCGAATGACAAACCTCCAGAGGCGAACCTGGGGTATATAGTTATATTATGGAATCTTCTAATGGTGACAAAAGTAAGAGAGGATCGCGCAAAAGTATATAAAGTCACGTATGTCAAAGAGCTATGTTTCGCTCCCACCCAGTGTTCGCAGAACGTGGACGTAAACGGCCCCCACCATGGACCCTACCAGCTCATGGCTTCTTCCTCGCTCCACTGCCATAGGTTGGTTGAATGAGGAAGACACAATGAGCTCGAAGCATCTATGGTGGGGGCCGTTTGCGTCCACGTTCTGCGAACACTGCTCCCGCCACCGTCTATTAGTATTAATCAACACCGATTCGGATCTTTGATTTTTTATCCTTTCTGTTCTTTCTATTGCATAATTTTATTCCTAGTTAACAAGTAAATGCATGTATGACTAAGTACACCAGCATCCACTTATTTGTAGGTTCCATTTTATAAATGATTTAAATGATCTATCTTCCATAATCAATCGATTCTTAATGTATCCTCTATGGCAGGATATGTATCCTTAGTATTGAATGCTTGTGATTGATCATCTGCAACCAATAAATGGTAATTCAAGTAATATTAATATTAATTAGTGTTTGATAAATAAAAAAGGTGGTAATAATAATTATTAGAATGAGCAATAATACATTAGTGCTAATAAAGCTACCTTCATAACCTTTTACCGTCTCATTAGGTTATTAACGTTGCATTTCTATATTATTGACACACAGTGTGGCTGATTGACTCATTACCGTGTGTATAATTACACGGACAGAACGATGTTCTTTTTATCACTTGTTCCTAAGAGTCAAACCGATCTGCCGACATAAGATAGTACATTCGTTTACCTCACGTGAATAGTTACCAGGTCCAGATAATAATTATCAGAAGAATACTACTTTGAACATTAAAGTGAATGGCCTTTCCGGTTTTGTAAAGTTGTTTTATTTTTAAAAGTACGTCAACGTTTCGACCGATTTTTCGGTCCTTATCAAGACTATAAAAAGGAAATACAACATGAATATATATAAAAAATTTTGAAAAATTATGAATATAATAAAAATTTTAAAAAAATTACCTTATAATATTATATTTTATTACAGATATGTAGATGACACTTTAATTTGTCTACCAGAAAACAAAGTAGAAGATATTTTATGCAGATTTAATTCCATAGATAAAAAACTAAAATTCACTTTAGAAAAATCTATAAATAATAATATCAATTTTTTGGATGTAAATATCCAAGTTATTGATAATAAAATTAAAACTAATTGGTACAAAAAACCAATTTGGTCAGGTCGATATATCAATTTTTTCTCTAACCACTGTTTAACATATAAAATTGGCGTTATCTACTCACTTACTGATAGAGCAATACTCTTATCAGATAAAGATTTTCATATAAATAATTTAAATTGTGTGCGATCTACATTACTAAAAAATGGCTATCCACTAGATCTTTTAAATGAAAAAATTTTCGAACGTTATAAAAAATTAATAACAATTCAACATAAAACAAATCAAGTTTACAAAATTTCCCCCAGGGCGATAAGTCTCACCTTTAATGATTGGGGCATCGGACTAAATCAGACTGAACCTCGAGGATCTGCAACTAAGCACGTTACTTCGGTTTTCCCTCTTTTTTTCCTCCCTTTGGAAGATTTCCACCTCAATTACGTATGCGCGCGCCTCTATTACCGACCGCGCTCATCAAAAGAAAACTAACGTTTTCGCGGTCATGATGATGTGTCTCTATTCCTAAAAGGTCGCATATCACGTTCGGGGGAGGCGTTTGGAAATTTCTACGCGTTGAAAAAAGAGGGCATACCGTGCGTTGACGAAGAGAGCGTCTTTCCACTATACGCGTTTCTCCTGGCACGGGTGACGATCCGTGCATGGTATAGCCGCTTGTTGATTGGTCGCCCGTGTTTAAGGCGCCATTCCTACGTGCTCCCTGGCCAATCGCGCGCTTTTATTGGGTGGTAGCGTGAAAGCACATAATATCCACGTGGAGATTTCCCATGTGCACAGATGAGGGGAAAATAATTTAGTCGTCGCGTATCGTTTATTTATACATGGGATCGATATTTGGGTTTATTATTTACAATGTTCTAATAATGTTTGAGGTTTATATATAAGCTCAGTGTTGATCTCCATTAACCATTATTCATATTATCTATTATTCATCATTAACTATAGTAAATTTTTAATATCGAACTAAAATACCATCTTATTTTAATAGGATCTGAATATTCATTTATGTATATTCAGATACGATATACCAGCATTACCCAATCATTTAAATATATACATACATAAAAATAAAAGAAATAATAAATTTTAAAAAACGCAAGAGAAAAATGTACGTGGGATGCCCATCACGATACTAACCACGCTTAAAACTGCTGCTCCAGAGGGGATTGGGTGAGTGGCAGCAAAAACAAGTTACTGCGCCGCTCTCTGAGATAACGAACGAAAATGTCCGTAAAGACTGGATGGCTGTGTTCGACCCATATGCACTTCCGGTTCAGAAGTCAATGAATAATTAGAGTACTAGGAGTCAAGAAAACCTCGCGATTTTTGCGTGCGAATTCAGGCTGAATGTGTTGAACCCTATTACGTGGTTATTTTTGGGAATTTCGTTCGCTTTTTCTCCTGAAAGGACCTAAACTCGAGGCTAAGCCGTTTCAATAGATATACATTATATTTATACTTACTCTTTTCGATATATTCTGTAAAACTTTATTTAATAACACATAAATGCTAACGTCGGTTCTTTTATGTTGCAGAGAATATAATTAAAAGGAAATTAGCATCTAGCATCTCCTCTCTTAAGAAATCGGGATTTTTCCTTGATGAGGTTTATGTGGGTAATTTTTGGATTCCAGATATCCTCACTGTTAGGTCACGCAGGTAGGATCCATGGGTTTCGGGATCCGTATCCTGAGGGAACGAGCTTGATGTCCTAGCGACTCGCCCAAAAACTAACTCGCAGGGTGTGAAATTGGTTGCCTCATGTACTGATGTTTTTTGTGCGAACATGGTGAAAGGGAACAATCGATCCCAATCGTCATAATGATCAGCATAATGCTTTATGTAATCCGTCAATACAATATAGCCCTTTTCGAGAGATCCATAAGTTTGTGGTCGATATTCGGGAGTACTTGATGGTTTCACATTAAACAGCCTCTCTAATTGTTTTAATTATTTGCTTATAAGCTCTCACGAGTTTCCATTCGAAGCAGATTCTACACCCTCGAATGGACTTGCTAATTGCATCCATTGTATCCAATGATACATGTGTATCGTTCTCTGATACGGTAGTAGGTTCTCGTGATGCCCTTATGGCCACCTGTAAAGCTGCCGTGGTACTCAGCAACTATTTTGAGTCGGATTTCTAAAGGCGGAGCTTCCATCTTTCCGTGGCAGAGAGTAATGGTGATGTTAATACCCCGGAATATTTCTGCCACGAGTTCCGTCATTTTATTCTGGGTTAACGATTCCAGCAAATCTCCTGAATTTTCCATGCGGCAGGTGGCCTGTCTGTCCTTTTCTAGTGCAATTCGAAGGTTCCTTAGTTCTTGTGTCATTTCCTTTCAGTCGACATCTTCGACACGTCGTTTTTTATTATAATGAAATATGTCCTATTTAAATTGTGTGGAGTGACAAAGACTTATCCCTTCTTAGGGCGGCATCCATAGAGATCTTGTAGGTTAAGACGTTTGGTAGCCACGAGGAGCTTTGCTATGGGATTCGTGAGCTCACAATCCTCAGATATGAAATTTGCTCAATTCTCGTGCCTGAATGTTAGAGATTCCGTCATCTAAATTCATAACTGACCTTGTGAAGGACGTCGATCTGGCTCCTGGTGTAGCAAGCGATCTTCTTCTTCACTCAGCAAGGACCTTCTAGGGGACTGTTTCCCAATTATTGGGGACTCTGAGGAAGATTCAATTTCCTAAGAAGCATCCTTATACCGGACTATGCCTATTCTCGCCAGCCCAGAATTTTTGTCAGAGAATTCCGTTGAGCCGGGTGCCTGCCTATTAGTTCCAGGTTCGCCTGGAATTTTAACTGGGCTCGTAGAGGAACCAGGTGCAAGTTCACAATCTCGTAACGTATATGCAGGTTCTACCCGTAACCTGGCACTCTTATTTTTGGCTGGCCCAACCAATTTTATTTCATATAAAATTCCTCTGGAAATAAAATATTCTTCTAATGTCTTATTGAGCGCCAGTCACCCTAGTTGGTGACGAAATTTAATTAATTAGCATATATCGGCTTAACAAGATTTATTAAATATCACTAATCAACTCGATACAAATCAAAATTGAATTTACTAACAGCCCAGAGTATTTACATTGGTTTCAATAAACGCAAATAAAATGAAAGGTAACAAAAATCTCGGAACATTCCCGAGTCACGCGACAATATGAAAGATGAAGTTTTAGAAGAAGGATGGAAAAGAATAAGATTTGTTCCGCCTAGCATTTATGTTTTTTTTCTTAATGTTGAAACATTTTCTGTGATAAAAGGAACGCTTCAACTCCGTTGGGTATCGAGCCCAGGACCTATCGATTGCCGTTCGAATGCTCTAACATCTGGGCTACGGAGGTTCCACACAACTTTTCTCAAAGAATCTATTAACGTCTATTCGACTACGGATACATTATGAACTATTTAATCATTTTTCCAAATCATTTCAGTCGATTATGTCGATAATTAAAAGAGTAGAGTAGAGTTCTGTTATCATGGTGAGTGATATACTCTTCGAATGGGAGTATTCCTTTTTTCACAGAAAATTTTTATAAATATATTGTCACGCCCCCGACTCTACCACCTTGAGTAACAAACAAAATAAGGAACTAATAAAGGAATCAAGGCAACATCACCGCGTGCGTGATTTTATCAAATTTATTTTATTTTAACAAAATATCTGTGAATCAGATGTATAATAATTGTAATTTATTAATTTTTGATTCCTAGTAACTATAAAATTTCGATATCCCATTCACTGACTTTAAGTTTCCCGCCCAATGCACCAAAAAAGAGAGATCGGGTATGTTACGTCAGAAACGTAACACTTCTCTTCTTTAAAGATCTCCTCGTTTTATGTAAGGATCGGAAGGATCCTCGCTAGGGATAAGGAATAGTCAGTGAATGAGAAGGGTTGATCATATAATAGTATATTATGTGCCTAGGCACACAATGAGGGTGATTGCGTGACGAGCGATAATGCTCGCAGGAGATCGAAGCCAAGGCGTAGTCGAGGCGTAGGTGAGGCAAAGCTGAGACAAATCCGAGACGAATCCGAGGCGCGATCAGTCCGGCGAGCATTGTCGCGAGTCTCGCAATGTCCCGAATTGTGTGCATTGGCAGATATTCTATTTTATGTGACTGTGGTGCGGATAAAAGTTTTTATGCGTACATTGGAATCTAATCTAGTATTTATTGTAGTTGTTTGCTGCGCTAGTTGTACGAAGCGGGCGCAAATTGGCGACTAGTCCCGGCCATTTTGATTTTATCGGTCTTGTGTAGTAGTCAGTGCTAACGCTGTACGAAGAAGAAGTGAGGAGAAGAAGAATAAGAAATAGATTGCGTTCCGCTGTAAGACTATAATGCACATGCGCAGTTCAATTTCTACATTGTATTCCTCTTTAACGGAATATACAACATTGCTTTACTCTCAGCTGTAATGGAAAAACGAGTTTCCGCGGCTGAGGCACATAAAGTATATTTATTGACATGGAAATTATTCTAAGTAAGCACCATGGAAAAATGGAAATGGATGTGTGAGGAAATTATCCTAATTGAATTGCACGCGTAACCAGGTTGGTAAATCAGATCCCTGAATAGACGGGTGATGATGAAATTCGCACGTGTTAAGGAGCATAATTAATTGAGAGATACCAAAAACAACGAAGTGAAATTTTGTAAAAGGAATCCAAAATCAACCTTGTGAATAATAACGTTGAATGCTGTTTCTTTGTTATTCACAGGTAAGATTGACACCTAGATTAAGTGGGTAATGGTAGTAATGGTAAATTTTGTATATAATAATAAAAAATCTTTGTGATTCACAGAGAACCTATTCATGTTTTTATTCTAACCTCAAAACAAGGAGAATGTGCATTATAGAAGCCTGACATAAACCTTATAAAACATAAAAGAACATTATAAAACAACATTCTCGTTGTATATCACGATGGACAAATTACAATTTACGTTCAAGATGCTACCAGCCGTGGATGAAAAATCTAGTGTGTTGTGTGTAACCAGAATCACCACGCCGGATGGCCGCACTTATCAAATGCCATAAGAGAACTTGAATGCAACCACCCACACGGAGCTTATAAAAACGTCTTCATTTGCTAAGGTAAATAAAACTATTAAACAAAGGGGTCAAATGAGAAAAGTATGGATTAATTTAACTAAAGAATTAAAAAATATTTATTACGATGAAGATGGAAATATACAATATGAGGGCGAATATTTAGAAGAAATAATTGAAAACCAAGAAAATAGTGACATATTGCCTAATGCTTCAGAACAATATTTAGTAAAATTACTGGAAAAATTACCTGAAAAAAGCCAAGAAAAATCACAAGAGAAAAATTTAGGAAAACTAGCTAAAGAATTTACAATCGAAAAATTTGACGGTAAAAATTCAAACGCAAATCAATGGATAAACAATTTTGAAAAAGAATGTGCACTGTTTGAGATAACAACAGACGACAAAAAAAATAGAGATTTTAAAAATCTTTTATGGAAAAGGGTGCAGTAGATTGGTATAGTTGTGCACTTTTGAAACTTACAATTCAAACAGAATGGGACGAATGGAAAACAAATTTTTGTAACACATTTGCTAGTAAAGGTTGGTCTCCAATAAAATATGCATTGTAGTTTAAATATCAGACGGGTTCGTTATTGGAATATTCCATAAAAAAGGAAAGACTTTTATTGCAAATAAGGAAGACTATTGATAATGGAACATTGATAGACCTCATTGCCACAGGTTTGCCAAATTATATAATAGATAGAATTGATAGAGAAAAACTAACAAAGACTGAAGATTTACACGATGAAATAGGTAAATTGGAATATCTAACTTATAAAATAAATCTAGAATTTAGAAAGGATAGACCAAACATTAAAGATAGAAGTAAAAAAACGCCTTGTAAAATATGTAAAGAAAAAGAAAAAGGAACACGTTTTCATCCGGAGGCTGAATGCTGGTTCAAAGAGCAAGTAGATAAGAACAACAAAACAAAAATTTTGTATATAATAATAAAAAATCTTTGTTATTCACAGAGAACCTATTCATGTTTTTATTCTAACCTCAAAAGAAGGAGAAAGTGCGTTATAGAAGCCTGACATAAACCTTATAAAACATGAAAGAACATTATAGATGTATAAAAATTGAAATACTTAGTAATTACCCTGGCTTGGAAATTGGTCGGTGATGAAATGAGTCCAGTAGATTGGATCTGACAACTTGAGTCATCGCTTGTAGACATTTTAGAAGCTGTCAAGCCTGGATTTAACCCAGAGAATACTAGGTTGTTCTCCCATAAGATCAATACATTTGGTCCAACGGTCTTCCAACTTGTTTATCCCATCATGGAAGTGACTTTCTGCAAGGCCTGCAAAATACTCCTCTACGACGGCTATAACCTCTTTGTTTGATGAAAAATGCTTCCCACGAAGGAATTTCTTGCGGTGTGGGATCAGCCAGAAGTCAGGGGGAGCTAAATCAGGCGGATAAGGTGGATGCTGCAACAATTCGTACTTTAATTCGGTTATTTTAGTGATGGCTTTTTGAGCTGTGTGAGCGGTTGCATTGTCTTGATGAAAAAGGACTTTTTTCATCTGCAAACCGGGTCTTTTCTCACGAATTTTTGCATCCAATTGATCCAAAAGGTTACAATAATATTCAGAATTTATTGTTTTGCCAGTTTGGAGATAATCCACCAACAAAATCCCTTTTGCATCCCAAAAAACTGATGCTAACACCTTCTTCGCCGATTTCTGGACACGAAATCGCTTCGGTGCCGAAGTGCCTGGTTCACACCACTCCTTAGCCTCTTGTTTTATTCAGGATCATGATGGAAGACCCAAGTCTCATCCATAGTGATGAATCGACGCAAAAAATCCTTTTTATCCTTTCGAAAACGCTCCAAATGTTGCTCAGAAAGTCGCATTCGAACGAGTTTTTGTTCCATTGTGAGTGAATGCGGCACCCATTGTGCACAGAGCTTTCTGAAACCCAAAACTTCACGTAAAATATGACTCACACTGCCTAATGAGATGTCTAGGGCCTCTGCTAAATCTCTCTCCGTCAATCGACGATCTTCCAAAACCATATCCTGTACTTTTGCTATGAATGCTGGTGTTGATGCACTTTTTGGACGTCCTGAGCGTGGATCGTCTTCAACGCTTTTTCGACCACGTCTAAACTCTAAAACCCATCGATGCACAGTTGGAAATGAAGGAGCATCTTCCTTTTAACACTTTCACCATTTTTGTATGAATTTCCGTTGCTGATAAACCTTCCAAAACAAAGAATTTTATCACTGCACGATATTCGGTTTTTTCCATTGTACAAAAATACACTGACACGTCAACTTCAAATGGCTTGTAAACAAACAATGAATTGACAGAGTGGAATGACACTTTGGGTATGTTCATATGAAAGATGAAATCTTAAAATGGCGTAGAAATTTTGGTTCTTCTACTGCTCTATAGATGTCGCTTTCAAAACTTTTTGAACAACCTAGTAAAGATTAGATTTGGTAATGAAACTAAAAATGTCATTGTCAAGAACAGTTTTTCAAGAAAAGCAATGTTAAAGGAATATTTTCCTGACGGCGGCACATTGACTTATACACTAAACAATGAAACGTATCTTTTAGATACAGATAATGAGAATATTTACATCAACTCTGATGTCAATGTTTACGATTTGAATATCCACAAAGGTATTTCTTTTCGACTAATAATCATGATTCCCGTATGACAATTTTGTACTTGGTGCTCTTGTTACTTTTGCAAGTTTAAATTTTCTTCCTAAAAATATATTTTTTGCGCTCTGAGTTAATATTCCGAATCAAAACCGGTACAAGAAACATTAATATTAGTTTCTTCAGTTGAAATTAAGTACAGATTGTTCTTCTTATTTTTTGATTGGCTCCGAAAATAAGATTATGCTATATAAAACACTTTTGAGGCAACAAATATAGTCCACCTGATTTCTTTTAAGGTTTATTGAGGTACTTTTACCCATAGTTGTACTTTTTGGTTTGAAATTTGTTTATCTTCCTATCTTCCCTGGAGTTGTGAAAATTTCTCAAAAAGAAATTAAATTCACTATCATTTTCAATGGTAAAGTCTAAAACCGTTTAAAGTAAATTCGTATTTGAAATATTTGAAGTTCGAAGCATCCCAAATGATATAAACCATTCAGAACTATCTTTGATACTGAATAATTTTAAAATTATGATCCTGAAATGAAATCGCTTGGCAGCAATAGTATATTACGTGCCTAGGCGCACAATGAGGGTTATTGCGCGACGAGCGACAATGCTCGTAGGAGATCGAAGCCGAGGCGCAATCAGTCCTGCCAGCATTGTCGCGAGTTTCGTAATTTCCCGAATTGTGTGCATTGGCACGTATTCTATTTTATGTGATTTTGGTGCGTATACGAGTTTTTATGCGTACACTCGAATCTAATCTATAATGATTTTCTTCCATTACACTTGATAATTCGCGACTACTCCCGGCGATTTTGATTTTATTGATCTTGTGTAGTGGTAGCGTGTTGTAATAGAGCATGCGCAGTTCAAATGTACAAATGTACAAGGCATGCGCAGTTCAATTTTTACATTTCATTCCTCTGTAGCGCAATACACAACATTGCGCTACTCTCAACTGTAGCGAAAAAACGAGTTTACGTGCCGGAGGCACATACAAGTAATTTCATATTTTGTACGTTTTCGTTTTACATAACACTGAAAAAATACGAACCAATTTTTTTTTTCTTTGCAACTGACTGAACAAACAATCAGTAATAAAAAAGAGGATATGCCATCGAAAGAAGAAAGTTCGACAGATAAAAAAACATTTTTGAAAACAGTGATTCATGTAGGATGGAAGCACAGGAAATATTAAAGTCCTTAATTGTAACCGAATACGTTGATGACAACAATAAATACTACTTCGATGAATATTTAATAACTATTGGTAAATTTAACGAAACACCTATTATGGAGTATACAAACGAAGCTGGCGAAAAATGTGGATTCTGGGAATTTAGTAAATTCACAAAATCCTTTTAATGAGCAAGCTCATTCTTGTAATTGGAATCAAATAAGTGTCATGAAGACATCAACAAGCAGAGTAGTGTTATCATCTCCTAAGTATTCCAAACTTACAGGGTTGCTACCTTCAAGTAATAAAACCAAGCCTGATTTCCAATTTGTAAAGCCATATGAGAATCCTCTGAAAGATACTAAAGCGAACTATTTAAACTTAGAAGTGCAAATCTTTAAAGAAAATGACATAACATTCAGCGAGGTGTAGTTGGGCAAAGGTGCACAAGGTATGGTAACGAAAGGGAAGTACCTGGGTTCAAACGTTGCGATAAAATCAATGCTAAAATGGGAGAACCATAAAATGATTCTGAGAGAAATCAAATTCTATTCCTTCCAGAAATAAAACAAAAGTATGTATTGAACATAAAAAATAAAAATAAAATCGCCTACCAAGTGTCTTGTGCCACTACATTTTTGCACTTGCAACCACCACCTATCATATATAGAGACATAAAGCCTGGAAATGTACTGGTGGATTAAAGATTTAAAACGAAGCTTTGTGACTTGGGATTGGGAAAATGTATTGCCATGGATACAAGTCTCCAGTCAATGGGTCATGGTGGCATCTGCGGAACTTACATGTTTATGACACCTGTAATAATTCTGCATCGAAAAGAAGCTACAGTATTCAGTGACGTATAGGCTTTCACGTGCACTTTGATTGAATTATATAATGAAAGTCGGGTGTGGAAGATAGACTGCTTTTCCAATCTTTATTACTCCCCCATGAAAATTTATGAAAGGAGACAAGTTCCAAAAATGGAGAATATTCCATTAAATTTAATGTCAAAAGTACAGCAGTGCTATCACTATAATGATAAAACTAGACCGCAAATGTCTGAATTGTTACATTTATTTGAAAAAATATGTCACTGAGCACTTAAACGCACATCAATGCACATAAACATATATTTATGTGCATTACGTACATTAGCACGTAATAAGAGGTAGTACAAATAACTATGGGATGTTGTTTACTGGCCTAGAAAGTTAATTTTTCTTCGTGATGATAATGATAATAATCATTAGAGTTTTCTTGTTTTTTGTTTTATATCAGTATTTGGAAAAAATGTGCCTAGATGAATGGCGATGAGTGATTATAAAACATTACACATGTATCTTAAGTTGTTCATAGGTATTAAGAAGGTTTCTTACGGATTGAAAAAGAAATTCCTAATCTTCTCATCACCAAATATGTATGCATGAAGCTGCAGTAAAGTGAGACTAGAAAATATAATAAGGTAGACCGAAAGCTTCAAATTTTTAAAATTCGAAAGAGCACAACGCGGAAAAGTTCCCTTTCGAAAAGAGAAATGAAAACCAAAAGGAGAAATTTTGACATCGATTGACATTTGATCAAGAGAATCTTTCCAGGAATACAATGAGCCCTACAACATTTGGGTTAAATACGAATTGTAAGTTTTACGTAAAGAGACAGTCAAAACATTAAAATATAAATAATTATTGTCTAATCAACAATCCTAACGTAAAATATTATTCTCTCAAGTTCATCTCTAGTAGTTACAATTAACAATAATGAGCATACTTTCCTTCATTGTGTACATCACTTTTGAGAATACTCATTATAGAATTAGAGAATTTATTTGGATCCTGAAAATCATTAAATGTGTGTTCAGTTGAATCTCAAAGAGTTTCTACTTCTACATTCCCAATTTTTGTGGGAAAACATTGCAACTACCAATATAAAAAAAACGAAGTTTCTGGACACATTTTCCAAAAATTATAACTAACACTTCCGTTGAATTTCTAGTTTTATAGTTGTAAATTTATAACTTTAATCTTGATTCTAGATCCTGGGCTAAATACTAACCGACTTCATAAAAAAATTTTGGTTTCGTTTTCGACCCATCCTGATACTAATTACCAACGACAATCTGACAGTAATAAGTATCACTACAAACGATAAGTACAATATGCTGATATGTATTGTGTATAACTTCGTTCCAGATGTATATGTTCATTTGTACAGGACTCTCCTAGGACGGGTCTAGGCATACCTGTTAAAACCAAAAAAAACCCCTGTAACGAACTAATACGCCGCCCGTGGAACCGCCTTTCGGCTTTAAACTTCGCGGGCAGTTGGTTCCAGCTTAAAGTCGCGTACGACTCTTCCGTCGTCCGTTCGCCCGGGACTCCCATCCGCGTAAACACGTCCGTTAGGCAGGCCGGCTAGCCGTGCCAGCCAGGAAAGGAATAAGAAGATTCCTCCCCCATTTGACGCGGACGGCCAAGTCCGCCCAAGAAGCAGTACCGCGGGTATAGGCCCCGATGCGATTTCTACTGGCCCCCGTTGTTGCCACGCTCTGCACGCTCATTGAGCTCCCTCGTCTTCATCACTAGGGTGACGAATGACTCGATGAGCATCCATATCTGTTCAGACTGGAGCATGAGAGAGACCATCGTGTCAGGAGTGAGTTGTGCACCCACTGCCCGACCGACAGCCTCCCTTTCCGCGCCCCACATGGCACAGACAAAGAGTGTGTGCTCTGCATTTTCCACAAGGGAAATCTATTGGCGGGATGCTCGCCAGGACCAGCACAGCACGCGTCGACACAGTTCGGTATGCTGAGACAATTCTCATCACCACACCTCTCTGTGCCGAGAACAGCTTCTTCAGGATAGCATGGTTGTTAAGGGCACTTGTCGAGATCGGAGCTGCATAGAGCAGCTTCGAATTTACCACGCTCGCCACCAGCCTTCTCTTAGCTTCCCTAGGACCACCAATGTTGGGCATGAGCCGAGTCAGGGCGGCCCCACATTTAATGGCTTTGGCAGTCGCGATCTGCAGGTGTTCGCCGAAGCTAAGCCTTCGATCCAACTGCACACCCAGGTACTTAATGCTCTTTTTCCACTTGATTTCATGTTCCCCGAGAACGATCTTCGGGAATTTGAAGGATCTCCTGTATGTGACCAGCAAAGCCTCGGTCTTTTCAGGGGCCATTTTCAGGCGTCTGCTGTCTAACCAACGCTTTGCCCGCCACAGACTATCATTGATCCTCAGCTCCAGGATTTTGACGTCGTCAGCGGCGCACACGACAAGTGCGTCATCCGCGAAGCCGATGATGCTCGTTCCAGCAGGCAGGTCCATTCGCAGGAAATCGTCGTACATGACGTTCCAAACGAGTGGACCCACCCGCGACCCTTGAGGGGCACCACATGTCATCTCTTCCTTGAGAGACCATTTGTCGCCCTCGTATATCACCCACCTGTCGCTCAGATAGTCATCTATCATTCGAAACAGGTAGTCTGGAACCTTTTTCCGCACCATCGCCTCGATGCAGATGTTCCATCTCGCGGTATTGAACGCATTGCGTATGTCAATGCTGATCAACGCGCAGAATCCCTTACGCTTACCGGTTCCTCTTCTTGCTTTAGTTGCGATGTCCACCACTGCCTGGATGGCGTCAACTGTGGACCTACCGTTCCGAAAGCCGAACTGGTTTTCCGAGAGACCGTTCTCGCTGTAGTCTTTGTAGGATCATTTCCTCCAGAAGTTTCCCCATCGTATCCAATAAACATATTGGTCTATACGATGAGGCATCCCCTAGAGTTTTGTTGCCCTTCCTCAGCAGGACCAACCTCTGCTTCTTCCAGTCTGCGAAGAACCTCCCCTCCCGAAGACAGGAGTTAAAGACTTCTAGGAGGATTTCCGGGTATACCCCGATCACCTCTTTAAGGATCTCGTTCGGCAACCGGTCGATCCCCGGCGCTGTGTTTGCCTTGAGCCTTCCACCCGCTCTCTTTAGTTCTTCGAGAGTAAAGAGTTCTTCGCTCCGGACCACGCAGGAACTTCGGTCCTGTCTTTGGAACGGCTCTACATGCGGGAACAAGCTTCGCACGATGTACTTGACTCGATCGGCATTATCCAGGCCCGAGGTCTTTCTTCTAGTCACCAATCTCTTAGTGACTATTTTGAAGGCGAGACCCCATGGATCTTTCTCGACTTCTCCGATCAAATCTTTCCAACACTGAAGTTGGCTTTTCTTCATGCCTTGCTCATCTATGAGCCTGGTTTCTTCGAGATGTTCGAGAAGCTTGTCTTTGCTGAGTCGTTTTGTGTTCCAGGAGGGGCTCCTTACCTTGCTGCCTCTTCCCGTATTCACTGGGAGACTCCGTACCCGGATGCTAAACTCAATGCACTGATGATCACTCAATGTTATTACATCAAGGACGCACCAGTCGCCTATCCTTGAGGCAAGACAGGGCGCGGCAATCGTGAGGTCGATAATCGACCCCCCGCTCCTCGTCTGAACGTAAGATCCCTGCCCCGATTCAATACAATCAGGTCCGACCATCTCACCGACCAAGATTCCCCTCCTGTCTAGACGGGCTTCTCCACTTCGGATGGAGAGGACCTCCGCTCCCTAATTCTGGGGGTTAACCTTCGCCTTCATGGTTTTCAGGATCTCGGCATAGGACTCGCCGTCCTTCGCCGACACCCTGATAGCATCACCCGACCTGGCCGTTGGAGAGCGCCTCAGCATCTTCCCCTTTGCTTTAGATTCCTGCGCTGAAGGCATAGGAACTTCTTTCTTCTTTGTCTCTGTTTTTTCTTTTTTTTCTTTTGCACCAGCTGCCATTCCCCATCCTTTTGTGGGGTCTGGCCACTGGTGACCGCAGCGTAGGATGGCGATGAGCCGCCCTTCCCTTTCTTCGGGAGCCGATCCTCGGGGGTGGGGGGGGGAACCCTCTTCTCCCCCTTTGTCAGCTTTTTGGGTGTATCTCCAAGGGACGCAGAACGTAGTGTCCGGAAGATACCCATCTTTTTTGAGGCGGTATGGGATTCCAGCTTCTTCTGGATTTCCACCCCGCTTTCTAGAAGGCATTTATGGGTGTTGAGCATTCCGCTCAACACTTCTGAGGCCTCGATTACATTGTCCTTTACATGGCCAGGGTTATTTCTCAGCATACCCTGCTCGATGACACTGAGAGCCCTGGCCAACTTCTCCATTTTAGCACTTTGCTACTTCAGGAGCTGAAGGACGTCTTTCCATCCCTCAGCCCCTGGGGGAGTGTGTGAGGGCCTATCTGGCGCCTTCACCTCTTCATCTACTCTTTTCATTAAATCATTCATAATAATGCCGTTGTGTCTTAAGACGGATCGCCCATCATGGGAGCCCTACCGCAGTAGGGCTACTATCCCCGCCTGTATAGATCCCTAGTTATTTGCACCGAAACCGAGAAGCGGCTTATCGGGTGGTCGATCCTATCAGCACATTAAATGAGGCTAGTAAAAAGGTTACGGGATATTCCCGCGCCATAATGATGCTAAAGGTTTAACGTCACCCCTATCGACCGAGCGGTGCCGGGTCCGCCCCGACACTTAACCCGGACTGCAGGCTAGACGGTGTGCGATTTATCCTACGCAGCGTCGGATATAAGGAGGTACTGACCAGGTAATCCTTCATTCCTGCGCCCGGGCATCCATGATTTCAACCCCGAAATTGGCTCCAGACCGTAGAAACGTGAGCGGTTTTCCCAATTTAACATGTGGTTTTACGGGATCTTTGCCCTTCGCGGCCGAACACCGAGGGACTTACATTTACCCATATTACTTCCACAGAGGTAAGGTACTGACATCGCGTTCTACCCTGGTCGGGAGGCTACTACTCCTGCCTTGGCTAGTCTATCGGGAATATCCACCAGGCGCCGGCCGGAGCCCATTCACTCAGCATTGCATTCGTTCTTGTATGTGTGGGTGTCGGTATCGTGCATGTAGTTGTGATGTGACCACGAAAAGGCACGAGGGAAGTACAGCGTCACTGCCGCATGCGCATTTGGGGTGATACCCCTATTAAGAGGCCCCCCCGCATTCACACTGTTTTCACGCATACGGCATTAAGGAACCTGTTTAAGGTCCCCTGATGCTTTTGCTCCACACCGCGTCCTCACGCGCTTGAAGATTCGGAGAAACCATTCCAACGTGTGTGCCCGGCAGGCCCACCGCTAGGGAAAGCCTGTTTATAGGGCCCCCTTGACGGCTATCCTGACGGCGACAGCCCAGCTGCTGGCAGAGTCCTTTCGGCTACTACCGTTGGTGGGCTGCAGGACGCGTCTGCTCCGTGCGTGACCTCACGCATTCCTCTGGGCGAGACGCTGCCCTCCCGCGAAACGCCCTCTCGGGTGTTGGGTGTGTTGCGTTCAGTGTAGCTGTAAGTATGTAGTGTCGTGTTGCTGTCCGCGTGTCCCCTCCTCCTTTCTCATCCGGGCTTGGGACCGGCAATGGCGGAGTTAAAAAAAAAAAAAAGAAAAAAACATTTTACTGCAATACATATAAATGCTGTACAAAGTATGTTTATTTATCATCTCAATGTACATGAGATTCTATATAATATAATAATAAATAATACTGTTTGTAAGGAAATTATTTAAAGGTAGGCGTTACATGACTTCGTATTTTTAAACTTTAAACAATCACAAATCACTGAGTACATTTCAAGTATAGTAAAAAAAATTCCCGTTGTTTCATATTTACCAGTTGATTTCAATAAAAAACATCAAGTTCCTTCATGGTTGATGATAAATATTCAGATCGTGTTGAGAGCGTGTTCGACACATTCAAAAAATTATAATAAAGTGTTTTATTTATCATATGTATTTTTCGTTACGAAACAACAATAAATTGTTCAAAAGTTTATTTAATGTACATTTATTGAAAAACTGAACTACCTATGTGTCGTAGTCATTTTATATTACCAATAATATTTTAAAATTTTACATATAAATTGAACAAAAAAAATCATATCATACAAAATAAAGTAAATTTCACGTACAAAACCAAGCAGAAAAAATTCTTTCACACAGAGGGTTGAAAAATTTAAATTGCTCAGTTTAGTCGAAATATTTTATGGGGGTAAACTACCCCAAAAGAAGTTACGATCACACAAGAAAATTGCCAAATAAGTACTAATTCATGTCGTAAAAATCTGAAAAAAGTGTATGTTGAAGGCGATAATAAAATAAAATTTATCAGACCAACAATCATCATTAAACTTATTTATTCATTGTACGTGGTACAGTAGTGACGCTCTTCGAAGAAAAAAATATCGCACATAATTTTTCCATATGCGAAATCCGTAGACGTCAAGGGGCTGAACTTTTCCAGTAGTGCCTTTTGGTATAATCATAGGAATAACATTCTTTTCCGCAGGCGTTGCTTGCCGTACAACTTTTCTGGGCAGTGTCCAGTCCAAGAATCTATGATTCTATCTATGATTCTATTCTATCTATCTATCTCGCGCCTAACTTCGTCCAAGTTAAAATCTCCGGTGGCGTCCATTAGGAGATAAAAGAATAATTTTTCCTCTTTGGCTGTTTGCCACTCGGATCGCAACGACAGAATAAAGCTGCGCGCCAAAGGTGTCGCGCAGTTTTATTACATCAGCTGGAAAGGCTAGCGCACGCGCGTGAAACTCAGGTTTGCGCGGGCGACTCGTCTTGTGAGGACGACGGCGCCAGGCAACCAATGAGCTGAAGCGTCTTTCGGTCAGCTTGCCCCATTGGCTTAAAACGTAGAGGGGTGCGTTTAAACTACGTTGAATTTGTACTGCACAACACAGCAGTTACAAATAGACAAGGCTAATGTACAATGTATAATACAATTTCTAATTGTTCCAACCCGTCATGCCCTCTCTATGTTAATTATAATAATAATGGTGCGACGGTGTTGGAAACCCTGGGTTGCAGCACGTGGTCATTTCAGATGCCATGCCTGCTGGGTGGTGCCCTCTGTGGCTTGCCTGCGAACCCCTCTGCGTGCGATGGTAACACAGCGATCTCCTTGGCGGCGCCTTTCAAGCTGGTGTTTTTCAATGAAACAAAAAAAGAAAACGGCCAGAAAAACAATTAAAAAAATAAAATAATTTTGTGAGCAGCTCTCAGACTATCCCTGACAGTTTTCAGTTTTAATTAAAAGGTGGCTTGGGCTCGATCCTGTCGTTGCCGGTCGAGGTAAAAAAAGTTAGCGTAATTTACCACGTTACAGTGTACTCCGCAATACGATGCCCGAAATGCTGGCCAATGTTAGGCAGAATGCGCGAAAAAGACCTGCTTTTTGTGAATCGAATGGAGGTGGTCATTTAATCGACGTTGTGTTCTAAAACTGATTTGAAATAAATGGTAAAGTATATCCTAAACAAATCTGACTCATTTGCCAAAATCGGCTGAAAAGTGTCATAGTTATTCAATGTTGAAATACCGAAGGTCTATATGGCGCACCCAGTATTTCTACAAATATAAACTTATATGTATAATATAGCGTTATTTGATTTATATAAATATACTAACATGCACTTAAGGGTGGTTATCCCTTATAAATTAATTTTTCATGAAAATGCGAATATACGTATAGTTTGTTTTATTATCGCGTGGCATATATATTTTTTTCAGAATTTTCAGCTTCAATTTAACCTATTTGGTAATCTTCTTGTATAATCGTAACTTATAGTGGGGTAGTTTACCCCCCAAAAATCTTTTTTATCAAGTTGACAAAATCAAATATTTCATCTATCATAGTGAGGATATTTTTCGAGTTGGTTTGGTTTTGAAAGATTCTGTTATTATATGGGAAACAATTAAATGGGTATTCGGTACTGCACTTTTCGGGGGTGATTTTTACCCCTTGAAAACCATTTTGGGCATGTAAAAAGAATACGTGTCGCTTAGTTTCTTAAATACTGCAACATATGTGCGAACGAACAAAATCGGAGGGGGACACCTACCCAGTGTTCTTGTAAGTGGTAAATAATAGACCTGACAAAATTCCATTCATGTATATTGATATATTTTCATACCTCTGTGGGCAAAAACTCAGGTGAACTTTGAATTTAAACTTCGTGGGCTAACATCTGTGCCAAATATCATGTCAATGTCATCATTTGTTACATAGTTACGCTCGTGTTTTCTAAACGACTAAAAGTGATTTTATCGATCTTTACAATGTCTGAATTTGTTGTGCAAAGAAGTGCCATTAAATTTTGTTTGTGGAATGAAATTTTAGTTGCGGAAACGTTCAGAATGTTGCGGAAGGCCTTCGGTAATTTGACCATGTCACAGAAAAATGTTTATAATTGCTACAAAGACTTCAAAGAAGGCAGAGAACGTGTTGATGACTCGGAACGCCCCGGACGACCATCAACATCAGCTGACGAGCAACACGTCAATCAAATCAAAGAATTAGTGCACAAAAATCGTCGTTTGACAATTAGAGACCGTGCTGACACTATTGGCATTTCAAGAGGATCACTCAACACCGTCTCAAAAGATATTTTGGACAGACAATTCGTGGTTTTTGCATCACAATAATGCGCCGTCTCATACTGCACTCGTTCTTCGTGGCTATTTCGCCAAAAACTCAACGCATATCCTTCCACAACCACCATATTCGCCTGATTTGGCTCCGTGTGACTTCTAGCTATTCCCCAACCTCAAAAGACGACCCCGAGGACGCCGTTTTGACAAGATTGAAAAGATACAAGCCGAATCGAAGAAGGCTTTGAAGGCAATTCTGGAAATTGAATTTGACAAGTGTTTCGACGATTGAAAGAAACGTTCGCATAAGTGCATTATATCGGGAGGGGATTACTTTGAAGCGGATGAAATCGATTTGGATATATGAATAAAGATTTTTCATTTTATAACAAAATTCCCCTTAGTTTTTGCCCACAGTAGTACATGTAATAATCACCCAATTCGACGCAATATGTTAATATCCGAAACTTTAACTAATTCAGATTGTAAATAACCTACACTTGGATATATGTTAATTACTTTTAACATCACTTTAACTATGCCAAAGATAACAATTAAAATACGTTATGTAATCAGTTGAATTGAATAATTCTATTATCTTCCGTCTTCTTTTAAATACTTTATTCTTATAATCAGACTCCAAATATCAAATTTACAAATAATTTCTACGCCGATGGTCTAAAATAGAAGTTATGTAAGGGAATAATGCATGTTTCATTCTTAAGGAATAAACTATCATACTTACTGTCTGCATAGGTGAATTTAAATATGAAATTGAATTTATTCTCATTAACTAATGGTTAAAAGCTTATATTTATGTTAAATCAACTTTTTTTTAATCAACAAAACAACTAGTAAATGTCTCTATCTCTGAGCAAAGAGATGAACTTGAGGAGAATTTGGCACCACCCACTAGACCCAGATATCAGGGTCCGCTACAGGATCTTCCTATGAGAATCAAGAGTGCAACTGCTCTTGCTTATCTCAACCAATGAAAAGACAAAAAGATAAATCCAAGTAAGGTCGGAACCTTTTTTCATGCAAAAGGGAAAGTAGAACATTACATAAAAATAGGTTGCACATCTAAAAAAATCAGTTCAGCTAAAAAAATTCTAAGTTCAGTTAAAAAAGTTTAATTCAAAAGTTTAAATCAAAAGTTCTAAGTTCGCAGTTAGTTCAAAAGTTCACTTCTGAGTTCAAGAGTTCTAAATTCCAAGCTTCTCCAATTTTCAAAGATATTTTCAAATAAAAGCAAGGAAAGAAATTTTACGTAAAAGGGTCATTCTCAAGTTTCCGGTGCTAAAATGTCCTCAGTGTCATCTACAGCTACAGGGATTATTCACATCAAGGAAAAATTCAAATAAAATGTAAGGTTCAAATAAATTGACTATCTATATTTCTCTTTCCTTTCACCTTTTTAAAATTTATATGTTAAAAATATTATTGTATTTCCTCGCCGAATCTACAAAGTGCTGGTAAAAACCCAGTATTGTGGTTTGTTTTGCGTGCTCCTTATTATAGAAAGTGCGAATATTTATCCTTTTCCTCCCTTTTTCCAAATTTACATATCCCGTTTAGGAATTTTAAACTAAGTATAATACATCCCATAACGTTTGTTTCCCGAACTAATGGAACGAAAGTTCTAGGTTGAAATTATATTTTTTTGTGAGATCTTTCTGACGTCACAGTCCCTCCCCTCTGACTTAGGAGGCTGTTCCAAAACAAAAACAATATTATTTACCACCAGGTGCATTAATTTTATTTCGAATATTATAAACTTCTTAAAAAATGTAGGGAATTGCATTGCATGAGAAAATCGCAAACGTCAATAATCAGCTGGCTGGTTAGTATTACACCGCGGACTGTCGTTCGGTATTATGCTGGCATGTGTAGCCGCAGACCATGACAAGACACAGGCACAAAATAAAGTTTTCTTTTCGCTATTTTATTATGCATAATCATTTCGTTTCATAATATTTTTGATATTTTTATATTCTTTCTTTATTGTTATCATATTTTCAAAACCGTCAATCCAAGTGAACCACCTGCGAAAACTTTAAAACAATCGCATTCCATGATGGGTTCGATTTCAAGGCACAGCCTTTTTAAAAAGAAAATGTAATAAGGTAAATATACTAGTCCTCCGACATGTGCCGGAGTTCGGACAAAGTCAATCGTTTCCGACTTTTGTTAAATGAATAATTAATAAATTTGACTTAAATTTTTTTTTAAGTAAGCTGTAGCTAAGAAGTAAAGATGACACGAAACATTTTGTTTTCTTGAGCAATAGTTTTAAAAAAAATTAATATTGTGTAAGTCGATGTCAATTCTTTCTCAGAAAATATTACGCGCTTACTGTTTTCGTTAGGAACAGATTGAATTTCATAAGGAAATATACACCTCAATTTTTACGATATGAAAGAAATATGCATGTATACTTTGTAAAAATGAATTTCGCATACAATGCACTTATTTTTTTAAAGATTTTATTATTATTATGCTAATAAATAAACAATCCGGACACTGGATCACGTAACCTGCCAATGTGCCAGTCCTCAGACACAATCACCAAGACTAGCGCCGCAACCTTTTAGTGTTGTGCCAGTCACCGTCAATCGAAAAGTTATTGACTTGTTATGCTGTAATAGTATATTATGTGCCTAGGTGCATAATGAGAGTTATTACGCGATGAGCGACAATCCTCGCAGGAGATCAAAGCCGAGGCGCGATCAGTCCTGCGAGCATTTTAAGCGAGTCTCGTAATTACCCGGATTGTGTGCATTGGCACATATTCTATTTTATGTGCCTCAGCCGCGGAAACTCGTTTTCCGTTACAGCTGAGAGTAAAGAAATGTTGTATATTCCGTTACAGAGGAATGCAATGTCGAAATTGAACTGCGCATGCGCATATAGTCTTGCAGTGCAACGCAATCTTTTTTTATTCTTCTTCTTCTCACTTCTTCTTCGTACAGCGTTAGCACCTTACTGGCAGAGCCTTGTACATTTGAACTGCGCATGGGTCTATTAGAATCCATTACTACTACACAAGATCGATAAAATCAAAATGGTCGGGACTAGTCGTGACATATCAAGCGTAATGACTAGCGCCGAAAACAACTAAAATAATAGATTAGATTAGAGTGTACGCATAAAAACTCGTATACGCACCAAAGTCACATAAAATAGAATACGTGCCAATGCACACATTTCGGGAAATTACGAGACTCGCGACAATGCTCGCAGGACTGATCGCGCCTCGGCTTCGATCTCCTGCGAGCATTGTCACTCGTCACGCAATAACCCTCATTGTGTGCCTAAGCACGTAATATACTATGTGACTTCGGCGCATATACGAGTTTTTATGCGTACACTCGAATCCGATCTGAAAATGCCGAAATGGCCGTGATTATCGCCCATCTCACTTGACATTCCGCGAATACTTCCGGACATTTTTGAAAGCAGAAGCAGTTGAGAATCAAACACTGACCAAGAGGAAGAAGACAGAAAAGGCCAAAGCAATCGACGAAGATATTAACGATGACTAGCGCTCGTATGCGTTGAAATTCAATAATGAATTAATTTTTGTTTAACACAAATATTGATTGATTGTATTAAAAAGTTCGTTAAAAACAAAAATAAACGTGTTATATATTGTTTAAATTAATGTACTTTTAATAATTATCTTGTCCGGGGACTCGAGCATGCATTTCCGGCCACTCACGCAATCACATTTGACTTGTCCGGGGACTGGCACACGTGTATCAATCATCATAATTCTTTTATATTATCAAAATTGATGACTCAAAACCATTATCAAGTATATTTTTGTGAAGAAAATGATATCCCTAATATTTCTACTATGATAAATGAACAATAGATTGCAATTTCATGGAAAGGTTTATTATTTTTTCCGCTCTGATGTCTTAACTGTCCGAGGACTGGTGCATTTACCTCAAAAAGAAAAAAACAAATTACATGGGAAGATTGATTTTTACTTTTGATCTTTATCCCATATTATTTTATTTTACATTATTTTGCCTTGCTCTATTTTGATTTATTTTCTCTTATTTTTTTTGTTAGCCAGTGAAGATCATCAATGTCTTCTATGGTATCCTCAGATACAATAATAGAAACCCAATCCTGAGTAACTTGAAATCAGGCATGCAGTTTGAAATAATTAATAAAACTTATAAAAATATTTATGGTTCGTCACATATACATATATGAATTGCCTAAAATAAATCATAAAACAGGCATATTTGCGAACTGACATTAATTTTAGTATATTACTTTAAGCAAGCGCTGGCACGAAATTGCGCAACTAGCGAGGGCTTTTAAACTCTGGAAAATATTTATGTCCATATCTAGCTTTCTGACTGCAGGTCAAGGCCGTTCACGAAGCGACGTCAGGTGGATTTGTTTTCCCATGCTAATACTCATGTTTTCTCCTTCCTTCTTATCTCTGAATGCATGGAAATGCAAAAGGGAATTTTTCTCGTGAACTGGGGAAGATAAAAATATGAGGAAAAGCTCATTTTAACGTGCAGCGAAGCGTGCACAATTATGACTGGATAATATGTCAAAATATCGATTATTTAATAAAAATATTATTATTTTGGATAGACTTCTTTTAAATATTTCTATTGGCTCCCCATTAGCAATCACAACCAATCAAAATGGTCGTGTGACCACTTCTTTTGTCAAATTCCAGGTAGGTTGGAAAAGATCTTTTCGCGCGTGAAACCTTTAGACAAGGGCTCATCTCTTGCCTAGGTGCATTATAGCATCACCTAGGCAATAGTTTTAGAGCACTTTCTCAACCAATGCGGTCCTTCCCTTCTAGTTAGGGAGCGGGGAGCATATTACGTGAACCTATAGTTTTTTTTGTCTATAAAATCATTCAAAGTGATAGAAACTCGTGACAGTGAAAACTTCTGTTCTGTTCAGATTCCTCCACGTCAGTTCCCTTGAAGACGAATTATTTCGTGACATAGGAACTGATGTAAAACATTCTCTCACCTATAGTAAGACTACCTTGCAGCATTTGTGGCATATCGCAATTCTCACTGCTTCCTACCATCTCTATAGCAGATGAGAAAAAAGACCGCTTTGTACCTAGTAAAGACATCGCGGGACTACTTCTAACCCTCACCGCACATTATTTAACAGAAAGCCCACTTTGAAGCCTTTTATTAAAAGGGACATAGTGGATTAATGTTAACTTTCCTACTTTTGCCTTAATACCTAATCCGTGGAGAAGTCTCGTAGAATTGTTCGCGTTTACGGATGTGGAGCCACAGAGATAAATGATGACAACCGGTCAGGACGATTATCTGAAAATCGCTAACCATAACTGATGTTTCTGTGCGACTTATTCGTGTAAAGTTATGTTTTCTGGTGTTTACCTAAAGTGTCGGGTCGTGGGGAAATGACTATATGCTTATTTAAATGCTTCTAGCTCAACTAATTTTTCTTACAGGTGGAAGTCCTCCCTCTGACAGAACTCAGATAAACCCTGCAACTCAGAAATAAAGTAAAGACTGCCTCATCATCTTTATTTTCTAGAAGTGTGCGTGACGGGTTTCTCGAAACGCATGAATATCGTCCTTCCTCGTCGGAAAATTGTTTGCACGCGAATCAAAACGCAACAGTGAGTCCTGTTTTTTATGCGCCAGAAAATGTTAAAATTCGCGAACTTTAAACTCTGAGATCTTGACATAAACCAATTAAAAATTGAAATTTTCCAACACTAAAATTTGTAAAACGTGAAGTATTAGGTGTTTAAAAATAATAATCAAATAGAGAGACATCCGAAGTACTTGACTGTTTAGCGATGATTCAATCGCTAAAAAAATGATTCACGAGAAATGACGAAGGAATCTAGAAGATCACCAGTTTACTTTTAAAAATAAGTTACAAAGAAATCTGTGAAGTTCTTTAGCAGTCTCGCCCTGGCTAAATAAACATCCCATGCCGAAATTATCAGGACATAAGCGCGAAAGGCCTGTGCCCTTCTTAACAGATTTTGAACATTTCATTAGCGCTATAGATGTGAACACTAATAAAATTAGTGTAGAAATGGTAGTGTCACCCTCCATATTAATATAATAAAAGATGCTGGTTTGCGATCAATGAGGGTCAAATATAAAGAAGAAAACTATTTATAGCGTCAAAATTGTTGCGACGTTTTGTTGGCTATGGGTTTGCCAACCTCATCAGGCTTTATTAAATTAAACAAACACCAAATATTAAAATTGTCACACACAAGAACAATAAAAATTAAATTAACTTAACATCCAGAACATACACAAAATTATTAAAATTTTACCTTTATAAAAGAAGTTTAACTCATGATGAGTAATGTCTAAACTAATAAATTTAATTATATACTTTTCGCGTGTCTAGAAGGAATTGTTAACCAGTGGTGGAAATTGGTTTCCTCGTAGCAAGGAAATATAAATTTTTTTAGAGACGAATGTATCAAACAGCACTGAAATAAAAATGTGTGCTTCCAAATAAGCTCTGAACTACAATGCAAATTCCAATTTATTGAACAAATTAACTATGATTACGACCAGTACTCAACAGGCTTCACAGTTTAGGGGCCCTGATGCCGCTGCAAAACAGTCTCAGTTACACAAAAAATTTTAATACAGCGAAAAGTTATAATGATCGTCTTGAATCACTTTTCTGGCCCTCGGTAAAAACTGTGTGAGAGGAATTTCCTTTTAATCAAAATGCCGTACCTCGCAATTTTAATGATATTGTACTACTAAAGAAAGTGATGTAAAATCCATATTTTTTAGCTGAATTCTAATCAACACAAAATCTCACTTTTAAAGGTTTTAAAGGCTCACAGGAAAAAAATTAATGAAACCAAAGGGCTACGTTTTTTTATTTCCTTTAAATTGTTTCATGGGATTGCTTATTACAGTCCAATATAGTATATTACATTACAAGGGCAGAAAGTTGAGATTCCTGCACTGCGCAGGAACATATATAGGCACCGTGCGTGACTGCAGCGCCATAGCATGAGTGAACTAAAGGAGGCTGTTCGAGAACTTTTACAATGTATTATAATGGGACTTAGTTATAAAAATGTTTATTATCAATAAAAAAACAAACAAAAAAACAATTTGATTCACTTTAAAATTCGATTGTTTTTCCTTGTGAAGTATTTTTGTGAAATCAGCAGTAAAAAGTAAGTATTTTCCATAATAAAAATGATATAGAAACCAGTAAATATGAGGTTAAGGTAGTTGTCGTGCCAAAAATCAGTCTCTGGAAAAAGAAGTTTTTCTATGATTTCAAGACTGGAAATTATATCATCAGCCGTGTCATATGTAAGGAAAGACACTCTTTTTAATGAAAAAATTTAAAAATTACGAAAAATAATTTTTTAATAATGTTTTTTATAATAGGATTTTTCCTTACTATCGCTTCTTACCAATTTTTAAAAAATGATCGAAGTTTCTTAAATCATTGCTTATTTTTTCGGGGAAAATATTCTCTACAACTTGACCGTTTCCAATTTTTGAAAATAAATTCTTTAATGGCTGAAATAATTAAAAATCAATTTTCCAAAACAAAATTTTTATAAACAAATTGCTGTATTTGATAATAATTGATTTATTTTCAAAAATTGGAAACGGTTAAGTTGTAGAGAATATTTCCCCCGAAAAAATAAGCTATGATTTAAGAAACTTCAATCATTTTCAAAAAATTGGTAAGAAGCGATAGTAAAGAAATATCCTATTACAAAAAACATTATTAAAATATTATTTTTCGTAATTTTTAAATTTTTTCATTAAAAAGAGTTTCTTTTCTTACATATGACACGGCTGATGATATAATTCTCAGTCTTGAAATCATAGAAAAACTTCTTTTTCCAGAGACTGTTTTTTGGCATGACTACCTTAAGTTAATGACAGATCAAAACAGACTAGAAAAATAATAAAGAATTAAATTGTAATTTCATAATGACACTTTTAGGTACTTGTTGAGTAAATAAATATTAATTGTTTATTTTCAGATTCAAATTCATCATGGATATAATTATTAAAACAGGTTTTCAATCAATTAAACATACAATAGAATTTCAACCACAAACGAAAATTAAAGGTATAAATCTCGTTCTGACAGAACACGTACGAGGTGTCCAAGAGTTCCGTAGAAATAATGAAAGTTATTTAATAAAATCTCATATAATTCGACAAGCATCAGTTCATGCAACACCCTACAGTACCCACTTATTCCTTTGATTTATTTTCCATTTAGACGTTAGAAATTTATAAAATTTACACTCACTTTTCATGCTTGTATTTTTACAATTCACAACACAACAACTTCGGTGGCTCATTTCAGCTATATTTTTTTAATTAAAACGAAATTTAGATTTGCACATGTATTTTGATTGCTCAGAAATATAAAACAGCCTCCTTTAACGCCTAAATTATCCATTGCGTGCGCTGGTGTCGATTTAACTCTCCCTACCATGACTTCGCACGGTGCCTATACACATAAATACACATAAAGACTCATATATGCGCCGAAGTCACATAAAATAGAATATCTTCATTGCAAAATTTAGTATTATTATATTTATTTTTACTAAAAGTCAATAGGACACATCGAACGAATTATATTGAAGTAAACCCAACAAATGTTTCATTAATTGCTAAAAAAGAATGTTAAGTTTACAAAAGACAAAGTAAAGTCACATCTTTTGTCTAACCGAATTACCATAGTCTTTTGGAGATAGTGGAACCATATTTATAACTTTTCCTATCGAAAATAGGAAATAATAGCACTTCCATGATATAAAAAAATCAGTGATTCGTAAATTTTAACATAGTTCTTATTAAATTTTGTAAGCTACATAGAGAGAGTATTTATAAACATACTTACATATTTACATACATATACACGTATATGCATATCAATATAAATAATAAACATACCAATGCACGCTCAAATACTAATTCAACGCAACTTAACCTAACTGCTCAACGCACACATTCATAAACGCATCGCAGTGATATGTCAATTATAATGTAGCAACTTCATTATGTATTGAACTATGGAAACTTTTACGTTTTGTGAGGAAAAGCTCGGTAGTTCCTCTGCTAGACAAAATCTTAAGTTAGAAAGGCGCCATATTCAAATCTAAAAAAATATATTACTATATCGGCTACCGACAAATAATCATAACGAGCACATGGAGCGATTCTCGGGTAATATCAGAAACGTTCGGCGTATCTGACGTCACTCGGCAGTACATTTAATTTGGTTGTGTTTTTTGTGTTTTGGGGATTCGACTGTTAGAGTCCTTGAAATATTTTTTAATTTAATATTTCCAATGGGAATTTTGACAACGTACTATTCCAATATATGATGTATTCGATTGCAAAATATTCAAGTCTTTCTCTCTTCATTCTTCATTACTATTGACAATGGTAATTTCTCTAAACTATTTTGCAATTCATATTATTCAAAAAACCAATTCTTGCACAGATAGTTTTACTGTTTATTTATATAGGTATCACTTATTTTTAGTTTCAATTTGCCATCAAAGATATTGATCTTTGCAACTCCCAATGGTAATTTATAAAGTCGCACTATATTTACAATTGGTTCAGAACATGTATTTCCTCCTACCGCTACGGTAAATAAAACTAGTTTTGTTACTATATCCTCGCTTCCTATTGAATTTTAGTAAAAATAAATATAATAATACTTTTTATAGCATTTATTAGGTTCTAACTGCAAACACAAACGTCAATCAGCAATTTTATATGGTACCTTGATCTAATCTATTATTATTCAGTCACCTCCTGATTCAGAGAATTGCTCTTTATTTTCTACATTGAAAATAGAATTTAATCGCTTTTAAAACATAATTTCTGTGCTCTAATTAAAAAAGGAATTGTTCTAATTGATGTAAAATTTACGTGATTTGACCAGTCAGCTGTGTCTGACGACTATATCCGTCATAAAAAATGGTGGAAAAGAAGTCGCCAAAGATGACTGGTTAAAAAGGACATGCTTGGTCGAAGCAAATTTTACTTGAATCGATTCAATTTTTTTGTTGAATAGAACCGACTAATTGTGCTCTTTAATAAAGTAAATTTCATTGTCCGTATATAGATGTTTTTTAGGATACGATAATTTTACTAATAGTAAGCGAGAATTTTAACGGCAATGAAATTATAAATTTCAAAAATTAAAAATATTGCAAGTGTATATTTTGTATGTGTTAGGAAAAAAATTCAACCTTTTTTATCTGCATGCCTTCCAGGGTACTTGCGGTAACAAACGCGCCAGGCCAGCATCTTCTTTCAGCAATTTAAATTATATTGGTATATTTTTCTTCATTCAATTACATACAGCCAACAGGTGCTGGCTTAGTTTATTATTGCAGTAAGTGTATAAAATAGATGTTCGATTTCTTTTAGCAAATACAACATTTACCCTTTTAATTTTTTCGGCTTGTAAGATTAAACATCTTACTGCCGTTAAGATTCCCACTTGATATTGAATTCATAATTTATTGTGTCACTAATAAATCATGAGTGATAAATTTTACAGATCGAAGCAGTTACATGCACTAACTACTTTTTACGGAACAACTAGCAATTTGAATGTTGCTATGCAAGTGTAGGAATTCCGTTTAATGTATATTCGTGGTAAGTCCATATTGATTAAGGAACACGGAAAACCGACGACCAATAACAACATCGTGATATTGAGCACTGGTATTTCTGGTCCCCGTCAATAGCCAGCAAGCGCAATAAACTCATTCAGTGGTTTACTGCGAATTGCTTTACAACTATCGGTTACGGCAATGCTTCTATCTTGTTCACCCTTCTTGGCATAGAACGCTCGATCATAGAAAGCGCGAGGAAACTAGTTATCAAAACTGTAATAGTATAAATTACGTACCACAATGCCCGTTGTGTTTTATTTTTGAGGGATACGCTCTTGGTGTAAAAAAAGCCTTAACCCCATTGATATGATAATACTTCATACACTTTGTTTTATAGTCTTGATAGCTCTCCTGCCTTGATGGCTTATTTCCTTGTTACTAATAATACAAGATTGACCACAGAAGTTTTAAGTAGCTTTGGTAAATACTTTATTAAAAATATTAATTGACTGATTTCCACTCTCTTCATTCAAGCATCAATCAGTATTTCCGATTACAATATTAGGCTCGTATCGCTATGTTATCATTTAAACATTTTATTCGAGTGGATTTCATAGTAATTTTAATTCATTCAGCGCGTAGTGAGTCATTACACGAAAGTAGAGATATCGGTGGTTAACGAAAATTTACGACCGGTAAGGTATTAAATCAATCCAAGCGAGGCCGAACGTATCGCTTTAAAACTATAAAGAATTTGAACTGCACTCGTCAACATTTGAAGACGATTAAATCAAGGTGTCTTGCATAACGGCCGTGGATATACGAATAAAGGGGAATAAGAATGTCAAGGTGGGCTTGAATCAGAGGGGGGGGGGGGGTGTCGCCATCTTTGTTGTGCTCTTATTTCTTGCTCATATCAAGTATGGCGATGCCCACGATTTTATCGGTTTTCTCGTTTGCATTGTTCAGATGTTGTGATTTTATTGGATTTGTTCTTAAATTACTGCGGCAGTATTATAATTCAAATTATCGTTACTTGAATAGTATCCGATTGTCATCATCGATCCAGTCAATCGAGGAAAGTGGAAACAACCAATAGTATATTACAAAGTGCGCGTACGTGCGAGCGTTACCGCTCGTACGGGTGCGTATTATGCATCTCGCGTGCTTTCATCACGCCACGCAGATGCGTCATCATATGCGACACATATCGCCGGCACGTGGTGAAGTTCGCATTCGTGACGGTGAAAAGCGAGCTTTATGCGTCTCGTATAATTTAAAATTATTTCCAAAATATTAATCATAATAAAAAATAAATATACATAATGTACTTGAAAACATTAAATTTAAAGTTGAAAACCGATATTATACATACGGGCAATGGATAAATGTTTGTTATATATCCAAGAAATCTCAATAAATAATGTATAGAGTGTTCAATATACTTAAATAACAACGAACGCGAACATTTTTTTAGTGCCGATAAACAAGTAGTTTCCTATATTAGTACAGTTATACATTTGAAATATAATAAGTATTCAACTTATAGTTGAATCACAATGAACAGCAAAATATTTTTAGTACTGGAAAAATAGTACATTTTCTTATATTATTAAAGTTATTTAGTGATGCCGGTCAACGTGTGGTCAACTTTACATTGCGGCTTGTACTTTTAAAATAAGAAAAACCACGTGTCAGACTAACAAACTTTAAGAATAAATATTAATTACCTTACGCACACTAAATCCACTGAATGCATTAAAACTATAATCATGAAAATGACGTGAAAAAAACTGATTATGAACGGCCTAACCAACAGAAAGAAACGCCATGTTGAAGTTTATTCCAACCATGTGATCACGCGGGAATATTATAATGAGATAAAATAAATTGAAAAACATTTTAAAAATAGTAAAAGTAACTTAAGCTTTAATTATAAAATGTCTAACTTGTGAACATTTGACATTTTAATAAGTCTGTCGATATTGGTAAACTAAAAATATACTTACAAAATTAAAATTTATATTCCAGAAATTTTTCATATTTCCTTTTTTCTGCAGGAAATTATTAACTTCAATTATTTAATTATTATTAATATTAAATAAATAAAATAAATAAATACAATATTATTTAAATTATTAACACAAATTAACATTTTTATTATCAAAAAAAGGTCTTATATCAATAATATTTTATATATATATAAACGGACTACACTGAGAGAAATCGGCTTTGGTTCCTGTGCACATAGCACAAAAATTTTTTGTACAATAGTTGCCTTGACCAAAAAAGTTGAGAGAAGCTACTACTTTTATAGTTATCATGACAGTAATTTGGACTTTTTTGTGTATTCGGTTGTTGTGACCAAAGTTGATGATTAGAATGAGCTTTATACGTACCCCAACGGTTAGTACACGTACATTTTCTTTATGTGTACTGACAAGCTCCTTTGGTTACTACAACCGCAGCGTTCGCTGTTGCGCTAGACAAATCAAGTATAACTTTCATTGAAAGATATGCAGCCTAAGTTGAATCCTGCCAATTCTCGTTCTCGATTCCTGGACTATATTTCACCGTGCCAAGCAATATCAGGTAAATAATTCTATTATAAATATAGTTTGACAATTCTTTCTAAATGATAAACGATTTTGTTCGGGGACAATGCAATGCGTTCCAATTTTGCTGTCTCGTCGTATTTTGTCAAAACTATAGTCAGTCAAAAAAAGTTTATGGTGATGAAAAAAGTGACAATTTTTTAACTTAATCGACGAAAGTTATCATAAATATCATTATACCGGATTATTTTTCTTAGATCTTTTCGGTGAAACTTTATTTTTTCTCATCAAATTGAATTTGTATTTTGATAACTAAGAGAACCATAACTATAACCTCAAAAATAATTTTGGCTGGGTATTTACTGTCCGTAGACTTAGTCATTTTAACTAAACTCTATGCGCGGCTTTATGATGGACTTTGGTTCCTATAACCGCAGCGCTATGGTATTTCAAGTACCAGAATCGTGGTCTCAGTAACGTTCCTTGCAGTTGAAGTAAACACTTTTCCAATGTATGACAGCCACTACCATGGTTGTCATGAGAACTTTAACATTTTTGTAAAGACGATTTTAACAAAAAAACTTTGGTCAGTGAAACCTAAAATTTCTCTCTGTGTATTACAAAGTGCGAGACATATGCCTCCCACGTACCTGCCTGCCACAAAATGCGACGCATATGTACCGCACTGTGCATGCACCGTGTTCCTCGCATGCTGTGCGGGTAACGTGCCTCGCACAATTGTTTTCTGGGAGGCTTTGCCAGTAAGGTGCTAACGCTGTACGAAGAAGAAGAAGATTGTGCTCCGTTGCATGGCTATAGGTGCATGTGCAGTTCAATTTTTACATTTGATTCCTCTGTAGCGCAATATACTACATTGCGCTACGGTTAACTGTAGCGAAAAAACGAGTTTGCGCGCCGGTGGCACATAAAATAATTTTTCATAGGCAAGTAGAAAAAGTATATAGACATATTGAAAATATGTATGTTTTGATGTAACGTTAAAAAAAAAGAACTGAAAATTAACGTGACTAATGTAACGCCTGAGTTGCTTACCTTATATCATTATGAATGATTTTTCCTCTTTTTAGAACGATGAAGAGATCCGGAAGATTTCTAGACTGAAACTGGGTTGAGGAACAGCCAACATTAAAGTACACTTGAAATTTATGGTTATTAACCATTTATTTCAAAATTTACAACAGATGTAGAGGGAGATAGGAGACACGTGAAAACTAATAAATAATCCAATTCAATTTCACTGTATCGATAAAACGATGTGAATGATGACGGGTCAAAGATACTTTTCTAAGCAGAATAACAAGCTCGAAGAAGGTTTTGAAGTAATTTAGTTCACTCTTTCGAGCAGAGTAACATCGTCGAAGATGGTCTCGAAGTTTCTGTCGATTTTCCAAATAGTAGGTTATTTTATAGCCAAATTTTCGGTCAATACCTTCCTGGCCTGTCACTTTGTGTATCGATATTGTCCTGAAATCTTTTCCTTAGTTTGATTGCTTTCACACATAACCCCTGGTCCTTAAGTAGTGCAAGTCCGATAACGTGAATCATTAAGTTCCGTTAAATACGTGCATCGTCGTATTAAGTCGAGTTCTGACAGTTAAATCTACAGAAAACGAACTTAACCAGTGTTTAGCAAGCAAGTTGGATTGTCTGATACGCTTCCTGTACTACTTGACTAGCACTACTTAACTCCAGCCAGGATTGTGCCGTTATCCAGCTATCAACAAGGAGAAATATACGACAAAACTCTTTCTCTTGCCTTCTCAAGCAAGGAAAAAGCGTAAGTCATATATATGAGCATCTCAAAACTTATTATATTAACTATAACGCCACTTGTAGTGCGTGATTTGTATACCTAGGCATCTCAAAACCTAGTATATTAGCATAAAACATACAAGTTACATATATAGGCATCTCAAAACCTGTATTAATAACTTGTAGACGCAAACACTTAAACGCGGAAGTCACATATATTGGCATCTCAAAACCTGTATTATTGACTTATATAGACGCACACTTTTAATGCGTGAGTTACATATATAGGCATCTCAAAACCTGTATTACTAACTCATAAACGCATAAAACCCTTAATATTGCCTTCTCATCCTGAGAAGTAGTATAAGTCATACACATAAGCATCTCAAAACTTATTGTATATCTATCTTTTAATTAATAAAGCTTATACACCGCAATATAATCAAATTTGTTATTATTGTGAACAACTCGAGCCGCATAGGTTTGACTAGTGACCACGATCCCACAAAAATATAAATAATCAGAATTTACCACTCTGATTTAATCAGCAAACTTTCCTCCCTTTTCCTAATTTTCCCAACCTACCCTCGCCTTAGCTCGGGACGTAACATTCTAGTTAATTTACGTAGATTGTTATATACATTGCATTTAATACAGAAGAGTATTTTCGCAGAAGCAATACTGATAACATTCACAATAGGTATATTATATAATTCAAATTTTCGTTAATTAGAACGCATATACTAAAGCTTGTTACATAATATTAATAAAACCTACCTATACGTTATCCAAGTCTCTTGACAAAAATAATTTTAAATGAATTTAATTCAAAACGTCAATTAGAATCTTCTAAAAATATGATTTCACGGGATATATATTCTGTCTTTTTTCTCTTTTACTCATTTATTTCAATTAATACAAGCGCATTCAAGAAAATTCTTGTTCATGAAACACTCAATACATACATATTAATAAAGTTGAATATAATTTGAGATTTACGATTAGTTTCTCGAACGTAATATTGAGAATTAATAAATGAAATTAGGACTTAACCCATTAACGCCCAAAATCACTGACTTTTTAATTTATTTTTGGCCCTTGTTGAAAAAGCGAAAATGGGAACATATCATGACCAAACCTTGTATACATAATGTTTTTGGGTTTCCTCTTTTGATTTATGAAGTCAAAATTACATTATCGTGCACTGAAAAACCAATATGTTTCATCTTTTCCAAAATGGCGGAAAACTATGGAAATTTGGAAAAATCCACGTTTTTTCATGACATTTTTAAGATAATTGGATAATACACGAAATTTTATTGATCAAACTGTCAAAGTTTAATTGATTAATTTTGTACAGACCTCTTCTGATATATGTAATGACCTGATTAATGGCGGATTCACTATTGTGCTTGGAGAACTTGGGAAATACCGAGTTTTTCCAAGATTATCGTTGATGAAAATTCCTGAACCTTTATTAAATTCAATTTTCCTATGTTTCTTGGCACATTATATGAAAATCTGGTGACAGTGTTAGAAAACTCAAAATGGCGGATCCAATATGGCGGTTCGAATATTGAAGATTTAATAATATGCTAATGAAAAAAGTATTTTTGTATTTTATGTAAAATTTGTAATCAAAATCGTCTCCAGACATTTTTTGATTGAGATCGCTAATTCAGCGGAAAAAATTCGTAAAGTTCTGAATTTATATTTTACGATCTGCATATTCTCCAACGCTGAACGTGAACGTGGCTAAATGAAGTTGGATGATGGATTCAGTGAATGAGTAGATTGCATCAATATGATCTATTTTAGAGTGAATGAGTGGATCGAATCAATATGATCTATTTTAGAAAATAAGAAAATTCTTATTTTGATCGTAATAAATATCATTTAATTTGGTTAAAAAATTACATACTATTTTTTGTCACATCAGCCTTACCAATAGTGGAATTTCGAAGCGTGAAACTTCTCTATGAGATTGAATTCGTTAAGTAGATCAAATAATCACTGTTGACCATTACGTTATGAGAACTAAGCCAAGTAGAAGTCGAATAACTTCATTTAGCCGCATGCATCAAGCGTTGGACAATATGCAGGTCGTGAAATATTGGATCTATAACTTAATTCGTGCGAGTTTTTTCAACATTTGAACGTTTATTTAAGAAATACATGTACAATAGTATTATTCAAAGTATTGCCCATCTGACGCTATGACTCTTTCCCATCTTTCTGGCAATTTGTGGATTTCATCCCAAAAGAACTGCGCCGGCTTGGCGGCCAAGAATGAATCAAGCTAATTTTTGATACCCTGTTCTGATGTGAACCGTATTCCAGTGAGGGCGTTCTGCATTGATAGTTTCACCCGGTTTTAACAGCTCATAATACAGAATAACCTGCTCCCACCAAATACAGAGCATTTCCTTCGTGCCATGGATATTCGGCTTTGCCGTTGATTTGGCTGGTTGGCCGGGGTTCATATAAAATGACTTCTTTTTGTAGCGTTTCAGCGTTGCATTTCGGACATGCAAAACCGCCTTCCAACGTCTCTCGGCTTGAGTTCATGTGGAACCCAATTTCCTTGCTTTTGAACGCATCCGCCTGCTTTTAAATGTTTTAAATGGCCCTTTCAGTGACTCCCAAAGATTTTTCGAGCTAGTCTTGTGTTTGGCAATAATCTTTATTGATTAATGCTTCCAGTTCTTAATCTTCAAATTGTTTTGGCTGCCTAGGACGTTCTTCGTCTTCCAAGCCAAAATCACCACTTTTAAATCGTGCAAAAACTACTTTTGTCACGTTTGCTCAGCTAGAGCATGCTCATCATAAACTTCCACCAAAATACGATGACTTTCGGCAGCAGTTTTCTTCATATTAAAGTAATGAAGTTGAACTCCCCGCAAGAACACGTTTTCAAGCACAAAGTTCGACATATTTAAGTGAAAAAAAATTATTGCTGTTTACGCTTAAAATGAATGACATATACTGAACACGAAGCACAAGGACAGTAGCTTTCCAACGCATGTTCGGAATATTCGAACGATGGAATAATAATCAAGTTACGCCATCTCTTAGCAGACTGCACGAATTAAGTTATAGATCCAATATAAATTCAGAACTTTACGAATTTTTCCCGCCGAATTAGCAATCTCAATCTAAAAATGTCTAGAGACTTCTTTATCACATATTTCACATAAAATACGAAAATATATTTTTTCTACTAGCGGGTCAGAAAGTGGATTTGTTTGCCCCGCACGGGGCAATAAAGTCCACTTTCTGACCCGCTAGTAGAAAAAAAATCGTGTGCATCACGGGAAAAACATTTATTTTACTCGTGTGATTGTTACCCTCGCTTTGCTCGGGCATCAAACTTCACACTCGCAAAATAAATTTTTTTTTCCCTAGTTGCAAAATGTACTATTTCATCAGCATATTATTAAATCTTCAATATTCGTACCATCATATTGGATCCGCCATTTTGAATTTTCTAACATTGTCACAGGATTTTCGTATAATGTGCAAAGAAACATAGGAAAATTGAATTTAATAAAGGTTCAGGAATTTTCATCAACGATAATCTTAAAAAAACTTGGTATTTCCCAAGTTCTCCAAGTGCCATTTTGAATCCGCCATTAAAGTGACATATATTAGATTAAATTGCAAACACTTTCGTGAATCGACAATCTTAGATGGTAAATTGCATAAAAGTTTCTAATTATTTTTGTTACATCCTAAGTTATTTTTCCATCACCACTAGATGTATAAAGGATGAATGTTTTTGTTATTTGAGTCGTGGAATATATAAAAATGACTAATATTTAGATGGTAATATATGCATAGGCCGAAAAAATTTGAAAGCGTGCATCGTGCATGTGCCATAAGGAATCGAACCTCCGGGTATACATGCACATGCAAGATTCACGCTTTTAAATTTTTTGGAGCTTATAAAATTCCACGTGTAGTGATGTGCAACAAATATTTTTTTGACCTTCTGGGAATAATACGGCACGCGAGGAGTTAAAAAAAAAATTCAAGATTTTCTCAAATTCTCTACCTCAACTTCAACCTTTAGGCTGACCTCGGGAAAATTTTTCCAAAATCTGAAAATCATACGACATAGAGTCTGAAATCTTATCTTGAATTTCAGCCCAGAAAACTCAAAAAATATTCATGGGTACCCGAGATACGATTAAAAATGTTCAATCGTATCTGAGTTGAATTGTATTTTTGATTCTGTTCATTGGTAATTTTCATTTTTATGTATTCTAAATTTTAAAAAATATTTATTGTTATTTGTGATCATTAACAATTATTTAAATCCAATATTATCCCCATATTAACGAATAGAACAATGATATGTAAACATTTTTTGTTAAAATTCTTATAAACTAGAACATTAATGAATATGTAATATTTAAACAATTTTTTCTGTGAAAAAAGGAACGCTTCCACTCCGCTGGGTATCGAGCCCAGGACCTTTCGATTGCCGGTCGAATGCTCTATCATGTGAGCTACGGAGGTTCCACAAAACTTTTCTCACAGAATCTATTTACGCCAATTTGGCAACGGAAATATCATGAACTATATACAAAACCTTTCTAAATCATTTCAGTCGATTATGTCGATAATTAGAAGAGTGTATCACTCACCATGATAACTGAACTCTATCATATCGACCTTATCAATCTAGATTTAGAATTAACGTCATTTAAGACCAGATGGAATTTTCAATACATATTTAGACAATTTTTTCTGTGAAAAAAGGAAGGCTTCCACTCCGCTGGGTATCGAGCCCAGGACCTTTCGATTGCTTCGAAAGGTGTATGTTTCGTGCCCTCATGTATGCACGTATTATAATTGAATATAGCAATTTCTACCCACTGATTCCACTGGCAATCTTTTTCAGAATATTGTTTTAAAAATTCGCTTACTGCATGATGTGAGCGTTTTAAAGAACCATTAGATTGAGGGTGAAATGCAGTGATTTTAACTCTTTTTATCTCAAATCTACCTGCTATTTTCTGGATCAATTTGCTAAGGCATTTGGTAATGGTGTAGAAAGGCAGAATTTGGATAGTTTTTAGATTTTTAGTTCCTTTGATCTATTTAAAAAAATTTGTTTAATTTTAGGATTCTTCTGATCCTTTTTAGAATTTAGTGATATAGGATTTTTATAATCCTATACAAAGTTTAGAGATTTAGAAAAATTTAGAATTTGGATTCTTTGATCCATAGAAAATTTAAATAAATTTAGGATTCTTGTAATCCTTTTTAGAATTTTGTGATATAGGATTTTTATAATACTATTTAAAATTTGGAGATTTCGAAAAATTTAGAATTTGATTCTTTGATCCATAGAAAATTTAAATAAATTTAGGATTCTTGTAATCCTTTTTTAGAATTTTGTAATATAGGATTTTTATAATCCTATTTAAAATTTGGAGATTTAGACAAATTTAGAATTTGGTTCTTTGATCCATAGAAAATTTGAATAAATTTAGGATTCTTGTATTACTTTTTTTAGAATTTTGTTACATAGGATTTTTGTAATCCTATTTGAAAATTTGAAATTTAGATATATTTGGAATTTGTATTTTAGAATAAAATATTTGATCTTTTGTCAAATATCTGAATTTAGAATTCGGAATTTTGTATTTTAGTATAGAATACTTAATCTTTCGCCAAATATCTGAATTTAGGATTTTATGATTTTATTCAATGTTAAAATTTTGCTAGTTTTTGAAATATTTAAAAATAATTCAGTTACTTTTTAGTAGATTTACGAAACAAATTCCTGATTTTTTCTTACAAAGTGTCGTTTTATTCTAATACTTGTATCTGGAAATTATCAAGCTTGTAACAAGTTAACGCTTTGGTTAACCGAAGTTTCGAACAATTACATGTTACTGAAAATTTAGTTTCAGTTCCGTAATTTTATCATAAATTTTAGAAAATTCTCCTGTATTTTGGTAGTTTTTACTAAGATGCATTTTATGAAAATTCAATTGAGCCTCACAACATTAATAAAAATTTCAGAAACTCAGTACATTGCTTTGCAACTTTAAAATATCTTTATCATAGCTCAGATGATAGAGCATTCGACCGGCAATCGAAAGGTCCTGGGCTCGATACCCAGCGGAGTGGAAGCGTTCCTCTTTTCACAGAAAAAATTGTTTAAATATGTATTGAAAATTCCATCTGGTCTTAAATGACGTTAATTCTAAATCTAGGTTGATAAGGTCGATATGGTAGAGTTCAGTTATCTTATACACTCTTATAATTATCGACATAATCGACTGAAATGATTTAGAAAGGTTTTGTATATAATTTAATAGTCATTGTAAATATCAACTAAAAATGAAAGCAACGGAAATAAAGGAAACACGTTCTTGGATCAAAGAACATCGTATCTCGGGTACCCATGAATATTTTTGAAATTTTCTTGGCTTAAATTAAAGATAAGATTTTAGACTCTATGTCGTATAATTTTCAGATTTTGAAAAAATTTTCCCTAGGTCAGGCTAAAAGTTGAAGTTGAGGTACAGAATTTGAGAAAATCTTGACTTTTTTTAACTCTTCACGTGCTGTATTATTTTCAGAAGATCAAAAAAATATTTATTGAGCATCACTACATGTGGAATTTCATAAGCTTTCCAACTTATTTTTTTTTAATTGCCCTATTTCTTTTTTCCACCGAGATATCGTGGTTCGAAGTCAGCAGTGATTTTAAATAGCGCTCACAAGCACCGTGCGCACAATTTCCGACGGTAGTGTACAACACTGATAAACAACCAACGTTTGTCAGTTGTTTCTCTACGCGAGAGAAATATTGGAAGTAGCGGCAATGTAACATTTGAATCGTTCCAATGTTCCACTGGAGAAGTCACTACGATCTTAATATCTATATAACATAGCGCCGATCGCTATATTTCTAGCGTCTGTTTCAATGTTTCATCGTTCGGGAAACAATGTCACGCGTAACGTATCACGACGACTATGTTTTACAGCAGCGTTTACTATGTTCTTCTCTCCGTCTAGTACAAATAGTGGGAAAATTGATCATTTAATTTGTATTTCAAGTGATAGATCAAGTGATGATATAGGTGTGGAGGAGTTGATTAAAGAAGTGAGGGCAGATGATTTTGAACATGGTACTAGCTGTAGATCTCTAGTAAATGAGTTATATTCGAGTGTTATAAAAGATCAACACGTTGTTGATGATTCTAGTGGCGATCTTAGGACACTAATAGAGAAGTTAAAGTCAGTAGGTTAAAAATTTAACGCAGTTAATGGTTCTGACATTTTTTGTGGTGAAAAGGTTGTGAAGTGTTCTTGCGAGTGGAAAGTGCTACCTGTGCATGAAAGGATTGCCTTGTTTGATGAGTTGAGGCAACAGGAAACCGAGAAGCGGCTTATCGGATGGCCGATCCTATTGGCACATTAAACGAAGCTAGTAAAAAGGTTACGGGATAGGCCCGCGCCATAATGACGCTAAAGGATTAACGTCACCCCTATCGACCAAGCGGTGCCCTGTCTGCCCCGATATCTGACCCGGACTTCAGACTAGACGGTGTGCGATTTCTCCTACGCAGCGTCGGATATAAGGAAATACTGACCAGGTAATCCTTCATTCCTGCGCCCGGGCATCCATGATTTCAACCCCGAAATTGGCTCCAGACAGTAGAATCGTGAGCTGTTTTCCCATTTTAACATGTGGTTTCACGGGACCCTTGCCCTTCGCGGCCAAACGCCGGAGGGACTTACGGTTACCCATATTACTTTCACAGAGGTGAGGTACTGGCATCGCGTCCTACCCTGGTCGGGAGGCTACTACTCCTCCCTTGGCTATTCTATCGGGAATATCCACCAGGCGCCGGTCGCAGCCGATTCACTCAGCAATCCATTTATTCTGGTATTGTGGGTGTCAGCAGTTGATTATTTTGTTTTTTATATTATCAAATGGCTCTAGCCTTTTGGAAGTAATCACAATTCAAATTAAATTATGGAACCTGAAAATTAAATACAAAATAACAACTCTGTTCCAAACGATAATTTATCAACTACGACTAATAACCATTGCATTGATTAAGATAATTTAGTCAATCATACTTCCTTAAATTTAAACTCTTTAAATGGTGCATTTCTCCGTAGATTGGTTACTGACACACATAAAGATTTGGCATCGCGTGAAGATCACTTGGCTAGAATATACCATCCCACTATCAATTACGATAAAAAGTTAACTAGAAATTTTATTTATCGAGAAAATGTTCTCAATTATAGGTCTCAGTTCAATTTTCATTTTTACTAAATGGGCTGAGATTTTTCCATTGCGCAAAGCAACTCGTAAAAAGATTAAAGATTATGAATATCACTTATTATATTAATTATTATATATATATATAGATTATCAATTGTCAATCGTTAGGGAACTCTTAGAGTTATTCATACTGACAATGGTGCAGAATTTATTAATAACATATTACGATTATTAGCTCTAGAAATTAATATAGTGTACACCAATTCCCCTCCTTATCACTCACAAGATAATCGTGTTGAACGTGTGAACAGGGTAATAAAAACTATGGTAGTTTCTTATATTAATGATCATCAAGAAACTTGAGATGAACATTTGCCTGACTTTCGATTCGCATACAATACTGCTTATCATTCTTTATTAAAAACTAGTCCTGCTTTTCTAAACATCGGTGGAAATCCCATTCCAATTAACTTATTGCATTAACCTAAAGGGAATATTGATTTAAATATAGAATCTAAAACTATTGAACCGTGGAATGAACGTACGAAAAAATCCAGTTCATGAAAGACTGGATTATTAAAACTTTAGGACAAGCCTTTCAAAATCATTCTGAACTATATAACTTGCGTCGTCGACAACTCAAGTATTCTGTTGAAGATTTAGTTTTAACACGTAATAGAGTACGGTCATCCATAGAAGAACTAATTGCTTCCAAATTAAATCCAGAATATATAGGCCCTTTTAGATTTTCCAAAGTTCTATCTTCCGTCGTTTGTGGAGTAAGTAACTTTTTAGTTATTAAAGTATTTAAAGTTCATTAACAAGGTTTTAAACTATATGCAACACCAAATTAAAATTGTTTTATTATTTCCTTTTAGGATTCTTATTGAAGATAATTTGTTCATTTTAAAAGTAGTATAGATCAAGTCTTACAAATTCTATATGTTTCGAAAGCTTCTTCAATGATTTTCATGAACTCTTATATATTTTAAGAACTAATTTCGTTTGTATTTTCTCTATTTTATGAAATTTTTTTATCGAAACTAAAATTAGAAGAAAAGAAGTATTGAAAGAAGACTTCAATTTATTTTCTAGGAGATATTCAAATGAATTTGCTACTGCTTCCTGTGTTCTTATTCTATTTGAATATTCCCGCCATCCTGTCTTAACCTATCTCAAGTGCGGATATGAATTACTTCTGGTGGCATCTGAAGAGTAATTGTAAAATTTTGAAATTTAATTCTTTCATTTGCTGGTGACTTGGTACAAATTTACTTCTTCACCTGGTGTGAAATTCAAGATCCCATGTCCTTGAAAGGTTTTATTATTATATTCAAGCTATAAGTTATGAATCTTCTGTCTGGAAAGGTCTCCAATTGAGACTTGATATTTCTTTCTTCGGCCCCATATACTTGAAAAATCTTTTACATAAGACCATGGCCGGCTTTCAACATGGTACGCGGATCAACGTTAGGTGCCCCGGACTGATCTCGGCTCCAATGGCTGCAGGACTACCTAAACCGACTACATGTGAACTCCAGACACCAGACCAGGGACCTAGCAGAGCCGCATGAGTACCTATGGGTACCTTCATGGTCGGTCTTCGGCAGGAGCAGACGCCAAGCGTCAGGCGACCCTGACTGTGCGTGCCTCAGACAAAGCTAGGTCCACCAGGCATCTCTGATGCTCTGAAATTTCCGACCTGAACCGAACATCACCGAAAAAATGTATAACACCGATTATGGTCAAATGTTGGCCAGCATTACCAGAACGTCGACGAACGTTGCCGAGCGTTACCAAAACAGTACTGAACGTTAGAAAATGTTACCAACTGTTGCCGAACCTTACCGAATGTTACTGAACGACACTGTACGCTACCAAAAATTACTTAATATCACTGAACAACGACGAAAAGTTACTAAATCTCACCGAACAATACCTGCGAGGGCTGTTCAATATAGAAACTTAGTTTCACTTAGAAAAGAAGAACACTTTTTGTAACAAACATTCTAATTTATTTTTCAACGTTGTCCCGTTTTAACTGTATACATTTATCATAGCGGTACTCAAGCTTCTTCATGCCCTCTAAAGAGTGATTTCCATCAAACTCCCCAAAATACTCATTTTTCACAGCAATGTCTCTTCGTCAGATAAAAATCATTTACCTCCAAGCCAAGTTTTCGTGTTAGAAAATAAAAAATAATCGGAAGGAGCCAAATCTGGAGAATAAGGTGGATGAGGAAGTATTTCGTAGCGTAAATCAAATAATTTGGCCATTGCAATGGCACTCGTGTGAGCTGGTGCATTGTCGTGGTGGAAAAGCACTTTTTTCGCCAGATGGGGCCGCTTTTCCTTCAGTATGCCATCAAATAGATCTAATAATCAGGCAGAATACTCTCTTATAATAGTTTTTTCTTCCTGTAGATAATCGACTAATATAATATCTTGTGAGTTCCGAAAAATTTTGGCCACGACCTTACCGGCAATGGAACCGTTTTCGCTTTTTTCGTCGCAGATTGGCCAGGCCCAGTCCACATTTTCGACTGATTTTCTGTATCTGGCGTATGATAATGAATCCACGTTTCATCAACAGTTGCATAAGGTCGCAAAAATTCCTTTGAATTACGTTGAAACATACCCAAACATTGCTCAGACGCAACCACACGAGCCCGCTTGTGATCGGCTGTGAGCAAACGCGGCACCCATTTTGCAGACAGCTTCCTCATTCCCAAACATTCAAGTAAAATGTGCCATACCCGTCCCATTGAAGTGTTTACTGTCCCACTAATCTCACGCACTTTCAATCGACGATCGCTGAGTACGACGTCGTGGATTTTATCGATCATTTTTTGAGAAGTCTTCTCTTTAGGACGGTCAGGACGCTCAGCATCACTTGTGCTAATACGGCCACAACGAAATTCAGTGGACCACTTATGAACCATGCCATGCGATGGAGCAGTCTCCTCATAATATTTTGCGAACTTTTCTTCAGTTTGTTTGATTGATTTTCCTCTTAGAAAATAATTTAAATTTCGAACAGCCGTCTGATTATTGCCGAACGTTATCATAACATTTCCCAACGTTACCAAGTGTTACCGACTGTTACCAAACATTACCGAATGACCGAAACTTCCGGACAAGATTTTATGGTTATCAGCCCTCCCCCTCCTTAGGGGAACCGGGCTACTATACCAATTGTAAACCACCGATTCATCTACGTAACGACATTTTCAATTATTTCCAGAAGTTCCCCACACACGTTCACAGTAAATTCGCACACTTACACTCGCATACAAACTATTATTTTATATTCACTCTCTCACACAGACATACACAGAATAACCATTCTTGTACATTTATATCTTATATTTTCTACTTAAGGTTTATTTAAATCTAACAATTTAATATACCATCTGATCAAATTTGACTCGGACTGGTCAAGTTGAACCACGCGCGTAAACCGAAATGTTAAAAAGTTTTTTTTCTAGGTTAGTAACATCTTCTTTGACAGTCGCGTGAAGTGTGAGCGGGAGACGTCCATTGGTGTGTATTTGACAGCCACTGGCTTACGACGCGAAAAGTTTTTCTGGCGATTCTTACTATGGAAAAAGAAATTAAACAACAAGTTTGCTTGAAATTTTGTGTTGCCAATGGAATTACGGCTACGTAATCATTGAAAATGTTGCAGAAGTGTTTTGGGAAGTCTAGTCTATCGAGAACGCAAGTATTTAAGTGGTTCATGTTATGGGTATGAAGCGCGTCACCGCCAGACTCGTAGCGAAAGACCTGAAACACGATAATGGGCGAACATATTCCAGCCTGATTGTCACTGAATTTTTGTCTAAACACGAAACAAAAGTCATTGCTCAACCACCGTTTTCGCCAGATTTGGCTCCCTGTGACTTTTTCCTGATTCCAAAACTCAAATATCCGCTCCGGGGAACGCGACATGAGTCAATTGAGGCCATTAAAGAAATTCGCTGAAGGAACTAAAGGCCATACCGGCCGAGGCCTATACAAAGTGTATGGAAAATTGGATTAACCGTTGGCATGCTTCTATTGGCTCAAAAGGAGCCTATTTTGATGGCAATAATAAAGGTTTGTATTCAAATACATAAAAATGTTTTTTTTTTTTTAACTAGTCCGGGTCAAATTTAATCAGATGGTATATGCGTCTTCGATTATTCTAACCCCCCCCCCCCCCCCCCACTTACCGCACCCTTGCAGACTGAAGCGTCTGGCAAGCAGGGGGACATACTTCAAACAAAAAATTTGCAGTTTCTCTTTCGAAACATACATGCAACAAAGGCACTGATGCTTTTTAATACAATACATATGTAGCAAATACCAGCTACCAACAAATTGATAAACAATTTCTGCGAAAATCGTAAAAATTTATCAGGAATGTTTTGGTCTTTAAATAACGTACAATAAATGGATGTCACACAAACTATGTTCTAAGATGTTACATCGTCGGAATGCAAGCAGACATTCTAGACATGAAATAAAACAAACCTACGTTGTGGAAAGGGTTATTGAATCAAAAGGATTGTTACTCTTGTATGAATGACGTCACAAGTTCCGACATAAAAAATAAGCAGAGCTTTGTTTACACCTATGTCAAAACAGTAGAAAAACTATTAATATCGTGCTGTGATGAGGAAATTCTAACCATTTTGAAAATGAAAATTATCTAAAAGTAAGAAATGATTCCGATCAAGTAGATGAATCGAAAAAAAATATTGAATCCGAAGAAAAAAATGATTCCGATGAATATAGTGATAAATCGGAGCATCACGAAAATGACGATGATTACATCCCAGGTGGAGGAAAGGATGAAGTTTTCCAAGTTACGCTGCAGGAGGAACTCAATGACTTGGTAAGAGATCTAGGGCTACCAAAAGATGGTCCAGAATTTCTTACGCCGTTTATGAATAAAAGAGATGCATATCAAAAGTTGTTAAAGTTGATTATTTCTGAAACAGAGAAGAAAAATTTAAAAAATACTTTACGAAAATAGACGACCTATCGCTGGTGTATTGTAACGATGTACAAGGGTTAAAAGATGAACTGAAACCAGGTGTTTACAAGGATGAGGACTGGAGACTTTTTATTGATTTTTCTAAAAGACGTCTCAAGGGAGTATTATTTCAAAACATAAATAAGTTAGCTCCTGTACCGATAGCGATACCGATTTGTTTTTAAACAGATCAGATAATCAAAATTGAATTGGAAAATTTGCGGGGACTTGAAAATTTTAGGTTCGGTATTGGGGCAACAACATTTTTTACAGAAAATCCATGTTTTTTGTATTTGTGGAATGGTAGGGATAGAAAGAATCACCATATTCACAGAGAATGTCCAACGAAAATTCCATTCAAGCCAGATTGGCAAAATTTAATTACTCACTCCAAATAACACTCTTCTAGATCTGATTGTTGTATGCTGCATCTCCTGAAAAAATTTTGAAATTATATCCTAAGTATACATTTACACAGTCGACATATAAGTCTATCAGTTTTTAAATGTTAGTAAAAGTTTAACTATTAACTTTAGGAAGCAATTACATAGGTTACGTGTCTGTGATACTGTTTTCAATGTATTTTAGCCATATCTATCTATTTATCCACAATTTGTTAGCTTTTTTGCGAGAAAGTATAACATTTATATGTTGTCTTATATATGTTGAAACTACCCAGGTGATTGAAAATTTTTGAAAATTCACCCAAGGAAAATGTCGTGAATCGAAAACCGTATAATGTTGAGTGTTTGAAAATTCTACAAGCCACTTAAATGCTTACTTTACATCAAAAGATCCCAAGTAAGTAATTCATTTGGAAGTTATTTTTTGATGTATATCCAAGGTTTAGAATTTTGTCATTACTGCTAATGTTTTTAAATTTTGTTTCATAATGTTTCTTCATTTTTTTAAATTTTTTTTCTTAATTTGATGTCGAAACTGATAAAAAATTATGGGTATAAACAAATTTCGGACTTTGAAAACGTGTTTATTAAGGGGTTAGTCGCAGTCAGAGGAGGAAAAAAAGCGTATTTTTGTGAATTTTTTTCTTTTTGCTATAAGCATATATTTTTTCAATCATTTTAGTATCCGAAAGTATGTAATTTTATTGATGCTTCGTAGAAATGTCTTTGAAAAATAAATAAAAATGGAAGAGAAATATGGTACGTCGTTTGACGGAGACTGTTTTGCGAAAGACGTCCTGCGGTGACCATTCCAGTTCCTGAATAGGTTATTCGAAATTAAAAATCCCAAATCATTTCATTAATTTATTAGTTTCTACGGTACTTGATCGTAGCTTGTCCAAAAAAAAAGTTTTTTTAAGAAAATGGTGACCAGTCAAACTTGGATGCCCGATTTTCGCCAAAAAACCACCCGTTTTTTGTTAATTAAAGAAAAAGTTTTGAATGGAAAAATCTACGATGAAGCACCGTACTTTTATATATCAAAGAACCCTGTCAGGTCTGAAGTGAATCGTTAAAGCGATTTTCGAGCAATCGTCGTCACCGATTTAAAAAACGTGGTATCTATAAAAACGCATTTAAAGTTTCAAACATAGCTTACACGTGAATGAAATGTTTGTTTGTCTACTGACATAGCTTAGTCAATTTTGCTTGGATCGAATTCAAATTTGGAGATCGTATTTCCAAGATGTTACACTATAAGAATGTTGTGAACAGGTGTGCTGTGGGGTTAAACTTATAACACGACGAAGAACGATTTTTATTGAGAAGCCAGATACAGGTGGTTGATATTCTCTGGAGACGGTCACGAACTGAATGTAGTAATAAGTCGTACAGAAAGTCAGATACGCACCAACTCTCTAGAAGGTAGTTTCGTATCCTCGAAATTTGAATCCCGCTCTGATTTGGTTAGTTTAACATTCACGTATATAGGAGTGTTGACAGAATTCGAATCTGTCATTCCAAAGCGTTCCAACACATCTCTGATGTATCTTCTTTTCTGCAAAGCGATCCTGTTTCCATTTCGAGTGAACTCGATTCCGAAGCAGTACTTTGATTCACCGAGTTCCTTGATCTCGAACTTCGATGAGAGGTATTCTTTGAATTTGGTTATCTTGCCTTTATTCCGTGAGATGACAAGGATGTCGTCCACGTATACGGCGATCAAAAGCGTGTCTTTCCCTTGTCCTATATAGTAAGAGCAAGAATCTGCGTTAGTTGACGTCGCTCCGAATTTCTTCATTATTTCGACCAATTTTTCATGGCAGCTTTTTCCGGCCTGTCGTAGGCCGTATAAGGACTTCTTAAGCAAGCATACCTTACATCGAGTTTCTAAATCCTGTAGTATCTTTTCTGCTATGATCCTTATTTCGCTGCAACTCCTTTCTCTGTGGATGACACTTTCCAAGGCTTTGGTCAGGTATTTTGGGGTTTCCATAAATATTTCTTCCTTAATCACACCGTTTAGGTACGCCGTTGTTACATCGACCTGCTTGATCGTCTTACCATGTTTCGCTGCAAGAGCGACTAACAGACGAATAGAACTCGAGCGAGCTACTGGCGGAAACGTTTGATTGAAGTGTATGCCCGGTTGCTGAGCGAAGCCTCGTGCCACAATACGAGCCTTTCTTTTATCCAGTGAGCCGTCTGGTTTATATTTATTTCTCAAAACCATTCTGCTTCCGATGATCTTCTTATTTTCCGGACGTTCCAAAAGTAGCCATGTTTTCTTGGTCTGCCTTCAAGCCCTATCAGGATCTTCCGTGGTCTTCCTGGACCTCTTCTTTCATCTTCCGCTGCGTCGTTGTTCTCATCGTCCTCGTGCTCTGCTGAGTCTTCGTTCTCGTTAATCTCGTTCTATTCCCCCTCGTTCCTTTCATCGTCCTCCTGTTCTTCAATGACAGAAACGTCAATCGGATGATTTTTAAGAGGTTTGATCTCGATGTCGACTGTATAAGGAGTGCTAACGTCTTTCTTCCGTTCTGAATTTTCCGGAAGAAAATCCACGAAACCATGTTCGAAAGAGCCTGTTGATGATTTTTAAAACTCAGCGTTACGCGTAGTTTCAGTTTTCTTTTCATCAGGGATCCAAACTCTATACCCTTTTGATTCTTCTGAGTAACCCAGGAAAATTCCTTTCTTTCCACGTTCTTCGAGCTTTCCCTCTTTCCAAATTCCTGAAAATGATTTACATTTGGAGCTCGTCCGGTCCACGGTTCGTACGGCGTACGTCCATCCAGACACCTGTTTGGACATCTATTCCAAATATAATTCGCAGTTGAAACTGTTTCTGCCTAAAAAGATGAAGGTAAATCTGACTTACTGAGGAGACACCTAGCCATTTTCAGAAGAGTTCTGTTCTTTCCTCAGCTGTTCCGTTTTGTTCCGGGTTGTAGGCGACGGTGAGTCTTTTTGAATGCCATGATTTTTCAAATGTTCCTTGAATTCAGAGGACAGATATTTGGTTCCATTATCAAATTGTAGACACTTCATTTTTCCTCCCTTGTGATTCTCTACAAGTGCTTTAAAATCTTTGAAAGCTTCAAAGGCTTCGCTTTTCTTTTTGAGGAAACGTACTTCGCACCACCTTCAGCTGTCGACAATGAAGTTCATGAAGTATTTCGCTCTACCCTTGTATTCAACTCGCACAGGACCACAGAGATCACTGTGAATAATGCCCAAAATTTCCGTTTTTCTATCTGATTTCTTCGGAAAAGGGGTTCTCGTCATTTTTCCGCGAAGGCAAATCTCACATTCCAATTTGTATTCACTTTTTCCGAGATCTACGCCGAGTACTGCTTTGTTATGATCGGCTTTGCGGAGATCCTGCACGTTTAAATGCCCTAGACGACGGTGCAATATATTCAAATTTTTCGATGACTTTTCCGTGTCACGCAACGTTTCCGAAACTTTTCCACACGATTCCTGCTTAATTTCGCGTACGTAGTATAAGTCTCCGGCGCAATCGGCTATCACCTTAATATTTCCATCACTACCGGTAACGGTGGCGTGACGTTTGGTGAATAGCACTTCACAATCTCTGTCTGTCATCTTCGTGACGGACAACAAATTCGCGCGTAAGTCAGGGACATATAGCACGTTTGTTAGTTTATCGCTCTTTGCTTTCCCGTCAACTTCTGTGATAAACGAGACTGTTCCCTTTGCTGTAATTTCCGTAGAATCACTACTCGCTAATTTTAGTTTTCCACATTTCGTATCGTCGATTTCTACGAACCCGCGTGTTTCGTTTGACAGAAGCGACGTTGCACCACTATCGATACACCACTTTCGATCACACGTGTCATTTTCTGCACGTAGAGCCTCGTGCCATTGATCGTGCGCGTCCGCGAAATATTACACCGTACTTAGAACCACATCTTCGGCATTCTTCACCGATGGTTGGGTGTTTTCGCGTTTATTCTTGCAGTCGACGCTATTACGCCGGATTTCCCGGCATCTGTGACACCGGTATTTTAATTCATCTTTATTAGCACTGTTTCCCAAAATTTTAGCACTACATTTTTACATTTCTGGAATGAAATTCGATATCGGCCATATGACCACCACGAGCCCCTTTACAGCGGTCGATTCTTTGGACCCAATTTTCCACCACTCTGGCACACATTTCGACCGGAACGTTGGCAATTTCACGTTGGATGTTGTCTTTAAGGTCGTCTAAAGTTTCTGGCTTGTTGGCATAGACCAGTAACTTGATATGGCCCCATAAAAAGAAATCTAATGGCGTTAGATCGTATGAACGAGGCAGTCATTCAACCGGACCATTTCTCGAAATAACACGTTCACCGAATTTGCCTTTCAATAAATCCATTGTGACGCGTGCTGTGTGGTTAGTGTCACCGTCTTGTTGAAACCACATACCTTTGATGTCAAGTTCATCCAATTCTGGCCACAAATAATCTCCCACCATAGCACGATAGCGCTCTCCATTGACGGTAACATGACAGTGGTTTTCATCCACGAAAAAATACGGCCCAATCACAGCTCCAGCATGAAAACCGCACCAAACAGTCACTTTTTGCGGATGCAACGGTATCTCAAGAAGCACTTTTGTGTTTGCTGCTGACCAATAACGCATATTTTGCTTATTAACAAAGCCATTGAGCCAGAAATGAGTTTCATCGCTAAAGATGATTTTTCGATGAAATTCTTCATTTTCTTCAAGCTTTGCCAGAGCCTAATTGGAGAATTTTCGGCGTTTCAAATGATCAAGTAGCTTTAGTTTTTAAATCAGTTTCATCTTGAGAGCATGTAGGCCAAGATCTTTTCGCATAATACGCCACAGTGTCGTTTGAGCGATGCCCGATTCTTGAGAGCGACGCGGAATTGACTGATTTGGATCATTTTGAATCGATGCACTTACGGCTGGGATTATTTCTTCGCTTCGAGCAATACGACGTCTTTTTGGCACCAAAACGTCCAATAGTGTAAATTTGGTCTCGAATTTATCCACTATAGCATGCACAGACTGTCAGGTGGGACGATTATTACGACTGAAAATTGGAGTAAGCGCTCTTAAAGTTGCGACCACCGACTCAGGATTTCTATAGTAATTTTTAATTATTTCCAGACGTTGCTGGTTCGTGAACTTTACCATGATGGAAATTTTGACTTTAACTAACGTTTTGACATTGACAGTTCATTAAAAAAGTTTAAGAGTACGGTCATATAAAGATACGAAATTGTTATGACCCTATTGGAAAACCCTTTAGTTAGGACAAAGGTTGAACTTGATCGAGGGGGACATTTGACTGCATCATCAATCTTGACCTTGAGTTCAATTTTCAAGGTCAAATGGAGGTAAGACCCTTTTCTTAAATGAGAACCCCTATTTTTGACTGAGGATTTAATAAGAGAGGGAAATTTCCTGTCAAAAATTACTCGTGGTAAAATAATGGTTTTTGTGACCTAGGAAAGGTAAAAAATTAAGATCAAATGTCTGAGAAACGAGCAGATGCCCTTTTTCTAAATTGTCTTGGTTTTTCGGGGTAAGAAAATGTTCAAGATGCTTCGCAAAAGTCGATGAAATGTTAAGATGTACATCACCTTGACCATCATGACCTTAAGGTGCATTTTCAGGGTGACTCAAGGTCAAGACGATTTTTCTCAGATTGAACTCTGCGCCCGGATAAATTTTTTTTGTTGACTTCAGGCTGTGAATTTTTATCACACCCCCCCCCCCCCCCCCCTCCCGTAAAGACACCCAGACAGTAATAATCTTTTCCGATAAGATGTAAAGACTGAGACTATGTAGTTACAAAAGTGCCAATCTTGATGATGTCACTTCTCTGTGACTTGTTACAAGAAAAACGACACTTTGTCTTTACTTTTAGCGCTACCCAGAAACAACGGCGAAGCCGTAGTAAGTTCTGTTTCCTCTGGGGTGCTTTTTTGTCGTGAGTTCCCCTTGCCCCTCACGTTTCGCGTCGTTTATTAACGTGAGTTCCCTTGCCTCTTAACATTGCTATCAGTGTTACAATGAGCCGCGGAGTAACTGTTCGATGTGCTCTCCATTGGCAAGAAGACACAAACGTCGACGTCTGCCAAAACCGTTCACAGTTTTCAGAATAGTAACACTGGTAGCAATGGTGAGAGTCAAGTGGAACTCACGACAAGAAAGCATCCCAAAGGAAACAGAACTTACTACGTCCACGCCGTTGTTTCTGAGTAACGCTAAAAGTAAGGACAAAGTGTCTTTTGTTTGTAACTAGTAACCTTTTAAGATAAATTCAAAACACAGCTGCCTCAATAAGAATACCGAAAATTTACTTAAACTATCGTAAAATATAATAAACTTTGTACCTCTATATTTCGACTAAAATACATCGCCCATAATCGTATTCTTTTTCAAATACAGCTATTTACGCGCCCCTAACAAGATAAATGCATAAAACTCCATACAAATACAAGCAGTAAATAGCTCAGTTTATTTTGTCATTTCAAGAAAACCATAAACAGCTTAGGTTATCGGTCAACAGGGGCTGCGCTGGTACTCCACCCATGCAAATACAAATAGACACAAATGCATTCTCCGTTTAGATAATATCTTAATCTATTCAACATAGAAAATAAACTTTTTGACAATAAGAATTTATAAAATACTTGGATTAAATAAGAAATTAAATATAATTTTTAATATTATTTAGTATGCTATGAATAAAAAAAGAAATTATATTAGCCAATAAGGGAACTGTAATTTGAGTCTATTTTTACGTGAACTAACGTTTCAAACTTATAGAATATAGACGAAAACGAATGGCAATTTATTAAAAGACCTAATAATCAGGAATCTCCCCTAACGATGAATAATCTCACGAGAATTTATTTCTGAAGGTAAAATACTAGTTTAAAATTTACTAAAAGATATTCATACACTCTTTATTGTATTTTGAATCAATTCTAAAAAGTTCAAGTATGAATTTCACCCGATATGTATTTGAAGATATTTTATATTTATTTACAACGTATTTTAACAATAACTTAACTAACCTCACTATCTTACCTTCACAAAATATATAACCATTCTTTATAAAACATATTTTTAAGTTAGTAAATTTAAAACTGAACATATTTGCAGAAACTCTAGTTTAATTTATAACCAATGTCAAAACGTGTATAAAATAAGTGTATTAGAAAAACAATTAACAATTCAATTTAGTTGAACTACTGTTATTCAGGATTTGAAATAAGAGAAATGTTCTGTGTTACCGACGCGATTATCTAGTCGAATATGTCTTTTATAAATAACTTTGCGCACATTTTTCAAATGAAAAAATTTAGCTTCGAATATGTAAATCATTACGCTTATTTTTATAAATAGGAATTTTATATCAAAATAATGGAAAATTACCAAATTTCGGAATTACCTTTTATATTTAAAAGAAATGAATTACATCCAAAAAAAACTTCTGTGTAAAGTTATTTTTTCTTAAAGTTTTAAGTTCTCGTGCGAAATAAAATAAATTTATCTAAAAACCAAATAAGAACAATTACAAAAAACATGTAAACATTGAACAATATTAATTCTGTTGAAAATGCATATAAAGATACTGTCACAAAATTTAAATTTTGAAAGTTACGAGTTACGGTTACAAGTTATAATATACAATTTCACGAAGTTTTTTTTAAATACTACAAACGGTCACAATTGATATTATCGCGAAGTTTCAAAGTTTTTTCGACATATTTAAGACTCTACTACAAGGTTTATCAGTTTTCCACGACCAATTTCATCAGTACATGCCACAATGTCAATCATATTTACGATAGTATCTTTACTCTTATACCCCACCATATCCTTCAACCTGCCAATACACCTACTTATACACACTTCTTCCGCCTATGTCCCAGTACCCTTCTAAACCTTCGAATAAAAATGGACCAGGAAATAATCAACTGTAGCATGGATATAATAGGCCACCAAGAAATATGACCTCAGGACCTCCAGAAAAATTAAACTTCCAATAGCTTCGCAGCTCAGACGCGGCAACAAACGACTCACCGAGAGCGTTCCAAGGCAGTCCACTTCTAGTAGAGCTCCGTAGGATCTTTCAAATAAGATCAAAAACCAAAGAATCACCCGTAGTTAAGTTAGCGCTCCTTAGTTCCGTAAAAATGAGGCTAGATTTCTCGTTGGCCTAGAATCAGGTTTCAACCTAATAAAACTGAGCGCTTTGCGTCAAGAATTATTTCTCGACCAAAAAAATCGAGCTTTTGATTTTCAATTCCTTAGTCGGATTTCATACCGTAGAAAATAGTATCCCAATTTCGACGAATCACATCCTAGGAAGACCTCATTCAAGGCAGGAACAGACGTCAATCTCGTTTCGACACAGTGCGTTGGTAACTGCTTTGAACCCTATTACACCAAACCCTGTTATAAAATAAGAATTGCGAAAATCTTGGTAATTACTGATATCCGAAATTAAAACTTTTCCTGGAATATTAAAAATCTAGAGCTAGGACTAGACAGCCTGTTTTTATAAGCGTAACAAACCACTAAAATTTCATGTTACATCGAGTCTTATGAGAGTTGGAACCCCCTGATAAGGTGATTGAAAAAAGCAATATCAAGCAGATCAAGTGATTCTGCAAACCAAGAAACTATATAGGGTCAGAATTCGTAAAATCGCCAGGAAAAAAATGACTGTCTATTTTTTATTAAAATGTTGATAATTCGGTTCCATTTGAGCATAATAATAACTTGACCGAACAACAAAATTTTTTAAATTTTGTTCTTAAAAGTTGTTATACAATGAAATTTGTTGCCACTTTTATAAAAAAAACCTTTCCGTCCTTGAACAAATAAATCGATCCTTATAAAATCTGGGAATATCACACTTAATTGAATTAACGTAAGTTTATTGTAGAAGAATTTCCAACAAAATTATTTTTTCATAAATTTTCAATAAAAAATTGATATTTCTTATCGTGTTTTGGGTGTTTTACGTTGCGGAGCGCACGTTTGTACATGCGCTGTTATGAAACTCTTTTTTTTACATTTGAAGACGATGTAATAAAACAATTCTTGACTGATATTGTATATCCCTTCATTTATCTACATTATTTAAAAGTCATTACTGCAAGGCATGTCATTGGTGATAGAGTAATTTTGGGAAATCCCGTTAATGATTATTCACCATTTTTGTTGGCTTTCAAACAGTTTATCACGATTATTGAGACAATGCAATCCCGTATTTTTGAATCGTGGAAGTGGAATATTTTTTGTTCATCATTATTCCTAAGTGAATCATCATTCGAAATGCCCTCGCCAAATGCATGCTGTAACCCTATAAATCACATTTTTGCGTTCTGGAGATCATCACCAACCATCTTAACGCCCCACCAAACGAAATAATCTCTTTCTCTTAAGGGATTAATTCGTTTCGAAAAAGAAACATATTTCTTGTTGAGGAAAGAAAAAGGAGGGAGAAAGAGGAAAGAGTCATTCAACCAAACTCTGACTCAATTTCAGAATGGCCAATTCTTCAGTAACCTATAACATATACATTTTCGACCCGTGTCGAGCTTGACTTGTTGGCTTTATTTCCTATTGTACAAAATTCGTGTAATGTCTAAGATCCTTAAACATGCCTACTTGATCATTATTAATAATTAGCTACTCTTAATATCTACGTGTGCATATATATGGCCATAAATGACACAGTCATTTTTGGCTGATCTTAATATTATTATTTTATTTTTGTGATTTTCATAAAATTTCATTTTTTTTTTATTAACCAACCGCCTTAAGGTTCAAAATGGCCCTTATTTATAGGGTAAATATTAAAAGTAAGAAGAAAATATTAATTTAAGTTTTCAGTGTACCTGTAATTATAGTTTAAATTATTCTAAGCTTAATCATATCCAGTTATGGCTATCCTTAAAATATATATACAAAATTTAAATGACGTAATCATTTTTTTCCGACATTGTTAGGTTCGGTTTCTTCAATTTCCTCAGAATCAGCTTCTCTCTTCTTGTAAATTTTTAAATTTTGTGAGTGAAACATCCCTCTTTCTTCTTTGGACTCGGGGTTCCACAAAATGAAGGTTCCAGGTCGAACCTCCTTTTTTATTTCGTATGGACCCTCATAAATCTGCAAAAACTTTTTGAGGAGTTTCTTTTTTGGATCTGATTCATTAATTGCCTTTACTAGGACTGAGTCTCCTTTCTTTAACGTGATTAAACGATGAGCTTCATTAAATTTTGAAGCTCTGTTTTTACCTTTCCTAGAGATATTTTCTCGAGCCAATTCTATCTTTCTCTCATAATTCATTTTTGAATTATTGGGAGGAAAATTAAGCCAATTTTCCCAGGCTCGTTTTGGTTCTTTATTAAGATGTAATTCAATTGGAGTAAACTCAGTGTTCTCGTGGTAAGTCTCATTCATACACCTTTGAATAATGCTGATCCAGCCCCACCACGATCCATGATTCTCTCCAATGAGAGATCTGAAAAACCTGGACAATTCCCTGTGTATTCTCTCGACAATATTACTTTGTGGATGTCTTATCGAAGAAAACACCGGTTGTATTTCTTGTTCTTTTAAGAATTCTGACCAGACGGGAGACTTAAATTGTGTCCCATGGTCAGTCACTATTTTAGAAGGCTTCCCATATTTCGGAAAATGGTCCTTCTTTAATTTATTGAGGACAGATTTTGTATTAGCTCGTCTCAACGGGTATAAAACCACATATTTGGAGAAGGCATCTATAGTAGACAAAATGTACTTAAATCCGCCTTTTGATGCTGGTAGCGGCCCATAGAAATCTATGGATAAAATTTCAGTTGGCCTTTCGGGCAAATACTTTCGCATTTCAGAGAAACAAGTTTGATTTGTGACTTTGTTTCTCTGGCACGAGTCACAGCTCGCTAGACGTCGTCTAACTATTTTTGCCAGTTTAGGATAATAAAAGAAATCGTTCAACATTTTAATGACCTTTAAGGGCCCGATGTGGGCATACATTTCATGACATTCGTCGATTATGTCATGAATGATGCTTTTAGTTAAGCATAATCGCTTATTTTCACCACTTACAAAATATAAAAGATCATCATGTATCTCATATTTTTTTGTTTCCTTTTCTTCAACATCTTTCATTTTTTGTACCAAAATAGGGTCCAATTTTTGCTCCTGGACGAAATTCTGTAACCGATTTCGCAAACCGGACGACGGCCTTTTGGCCAGAGCGTATAAAATAATTTTGCCATCCTTGTTGGCCATTTTTGTCGCATTTTCATTTTCTGGAAGACGGCTTAGAGTGTCAGCCACTGAATTATTTTTACCGGGGCAATATTCTATCAAGATATCATAGTCTTGGATAGCCATTGTCCACCTGGTTAGTCGTCCACTCAGAAGTTTGCACGTTTTCAGGAATGTCAGCGCTTTGTGATCGGTGCCGATTATGATTTTTCCTCCCATTTCATATGACCGGAATTTGTGCAGGGCCCAAACTATCGCCAACAGCTCCTTTTCCGTCGTATAGTAAGCCAGTTCAGCGCCCTTCAATGTCCGGCTGGCATAAATAATGGGATAAGGATTTCCATTTTCGTCGAGCTGGAACAGAACGGCACCCAATGCCACGTCACTGGCATCAGTTTGTAAATAAAATGGTTTTTTTATCTCTGGGTAATTTAAAAGGACAGAAGAGCTAAATAATAGTTTTATTTCGTTAAAAGTTCTTTCCAGGTACTCATTCCATGTCCATTTTACGTCCTCTTTTAACAATCCCAGAAGTGGAACAATTTTCGCAGCGCGATTTTTTGAGAATTTTGTATAGAAATTGATTAAACCCAGAAATCCACGTAATTCCTTTAAATTCTTGGTCTTGAAAAATTCTGGATAGTTTCAATTTTTTCCGAGTCTGGTTTGATACCAGTCGATGTAAAAATATGTCCCAAGAACTTGACTTCGGATCTGAAAAAGTGGGATTTTTCTAGATTGATTGTTAGATTGTTTTCCATCAATCTATAGAAAAGTGACTCCAAATGTTGCAGATGTTGATGCACATCCTCAGAGGCGCAGAAAATATCGTGAATAAATGTTAAATAAAAATTCCCCAGTCCGTTTAGGACGAAATCTAGGGCTCTAACCAATGCTGCTGTACTTGGTTTTAGGCCGAAGGGCGTTACGCAAAATTCGTAACATCTACCTTCGTGTAGAAATGCCGTATATTTTTTTGATTCCTCGGCTAGTGGAATTTGCCAAAAACTGCTGGTTAGATCCACTGTTGACATTATTTTACTTCCGCCACACCTCTGAAAAAGCACCTCAGTAGGTTCTGCACATTCATAATCATTAATCATAATTTCATTCAATTTACGAGCATCTAAGCATATCCTAACGCTTCCATCTTTTTTCAAACTGGTCACCAGTGGGTTTATGTATGGGCTGTTTGATCTTCGTATTATCCCTAGTTCCAATAAATTGTTTAATTCAGTTGTAACTAAACTTCTCAATTTCATTGGAATTGGATACGTTTTAATTATGAAGGGTTTATCGTCTTTAATTTTTAATACATGTTCATATATAGAAATCCGTCCAGGTTTCTTCGAAAATATGTCTTTATATTTTTTTAAAACCTCCCAGAACTTCTTCTTCTCCTCGCCGTTGAGCAGCTCGCATTTCGCCACTTTTTCTTCAATTTCAGCATCGGATATGCAGTATTTATCTTCAATTTTATCGTATTCTCTCATGTCACTAAATTCTTCATATTTCTCTGGGTAGTTAGTTTCATTTGCGAAGTCTTGTGGATCAATATATGTTAAATTTTCGCTGGGCTCCATATTTATTTCGTGGATTACCCGAATACATTTTTCTTCATCCTTAATAAATTCAATTTTCAATTCTTTATCTTCATTTCGTAGTATTACATAATTTTCTTCTATGTTGATCCTTCCTTTCAACTTCTTAAGCACATCTATTCCCAGAATACAATTTTTGTTCAATTTTGGAACTATTATAAACACGCAAGAATAGGTTTCATCATTTACATTTAAGTCTGCATATAATTGATGCTTTAATTTTATCGGTTTGACACCTGTGGCGTCTACGACGCTTGAGCCGACGATTGGAAAAATTTTACAATTTTTCAATTTGTTTTTATTGTTTTCAAAGAAGTTTTCCGAAATACATGTTATTTCGCTACTAGTGTCGATAAGTGCATCAGTTTTAATGCCCTCAATTTTTACAAAAATGTTTGGGCACTTATCGACATTTTCGATAATTTCACAATTTTCATTTTCTAACAAATCTTTTCTTACATCTAAGTCTAGAGGTCTTTCTTTAACATTACACCCTGGGATTGCCTCTAACATATTAATATCTGACTGCCCAGGGCTACCTAGTTTCCCTGGTTATTAGTTGTATCAACATTAATTGTGAAATTCGAAATTTCAGGTTCGCAATTATCTGACACATTTGAATTTTCGTTGCTACGCCCTTGTATTTCGCTTGGCGCGTTAGCAACCACCCGCACATTTCGCATTCCCTCCTGTTCGCTCACGCCATGAGATCGTGCAGGCCCATAGGCGGCCGTATTCGGGGGACTAGAATTTTCGCGACGGTGGTATACACCGTTTTTGACAAATCCATTGCCACTCGGTCTATTACTATAATTATTTTCACGCCTATCATTGTGTCTATTATTATCATGGGCCTGGTTTGTGCCTAGATGGCTCGTGGGAGCATTGTGGTGCCCTTCAAAACGAGCCGCAGTATTAGAAGAAGAAAAATTATTATTTCTGTAATTATTCCCGGCAAAACTGTGCCCATGATTATAATTAAAATTCCTGTTTTGTTGAGCAAAATTTCCTTCCGCTCTAAAATCATTTCTATATGAATTTGGGGCAAAGTCTCCACTCCTAAAATTATTTTGATTGTAAAATTGCGTCCTTCCATATACATATGGATAGGATCTTTGACCTTGGCCCAAATTGCGGCCATTATCGCCAGAACTGGCGTTAGAAGGGCCTGCTTGATCGAATGCATCAAGCAGTTCAATTAAATTTTCAAAAGTTTTAATATTTCTGATGATAATGGCCGTTCTAATATCATCATTGAAATGCCTGGATAATCTCGATACAATCTCATTTTCAGAGGGTGGTGGGATTAAATCTTTAGCATTATTTATCATTTTTATAGCGTACTCCACTCTAGACAAATTACTATTGGGAATGTGTCTTCCAAATTGCAACTCTGAGCTAATCTGGAAGCACACATTTTCGTTCCAATACTTCTTTATGAATTTTTCCCTAAAAGTATTAATATTCTCATCATTTTGAGATACTAATTCCCACCATTCTCTCGCTATGCCTTCTAAGCAGGCGTAAATTACATAATTAAAATCATTAGTATTTATATCAATAGCGGTAATGTAACGCTCGAAATCCTTCAAAAATCGCATCGGCCTTTCTCGCTTATGCCCTGAAAATTTAGGCATCGGGTATTTATTTAACCATGGTGAGACTGCCGAAGAACTACCCAGGTTTCTCTGCAATTTATTTTCTAAAACAAACTGGTGGTCTTCCAGGTGTTTGATCCTCTTTTCGTGTACCATTTTCTTCGCGATTAAATCTCCACTTAGACAGTGAAGTTCTTCAGAAGTCTCACCTCGGGTATTCACTTTCGCCTCTACTTGTTTTATACTTTTTTCCAATTCTAATTTTTTATAATCACATTCGGCCTTAAGCATTTGTTCGGTGCTATCCATTCGATCAACAATCAAGCCTGTAAATTCATTAAATTTCTTCGCCGTATCGTTTTTTAATTCGGATAATTTTTTAGAATTCTTCTTGACGGTGTTTATAACTTTCGCCTGATTATTTGCCACGCTTTTTATTTTAACTCCAATGGACTTAAGCTTGAGCAACATTTGGTCAAGCTCAGCAATATCTTCCTCATCCGAATCTACAATTTCATCAACGCGCAAAGAGGAACAAAGAGATTCAGTATCTATTGATTCGCGCGATACATTTCTTTCATTTATTGATAAATCTAACGCCTCATTTTGGCCATTAGAAACATCACAATTTCCGGTCAACAGACTGGTAGTATCTCTTAATAACTCTCCCATATTGAAACTGTTAGTCATCATAGATTGAGACTGCTTAAAAGTTCTCCTATTTCCCTCGCTAGAGTTGGCCATTTTGGAATCAAATCAGGAAAGAAAGAACAAGAATTTTATATTACATATATTTATATTATATTAATTATAAATTATAAATTAAATGATTCACTATCACGATACTCAAAAGAAAACCAAATCAAATGTTAATGGATTGTCCTGGTTTTGAACAAGTCATCCAGTATTAACGTATTTTAGAGGAATTATATCATCACTTTGATGACAATAAATAAAAAAACTCATAAATCAAATCAATATAATATTCTCATTCCAGAGTTCAAAAAAAAAAATTTAATTGTATAAAATCAATTCCAAATTTGTTTAAATAAAAAAAAGATTTATTAACCAAAAGAAATATTCACATACCATTAATTATTAATAATCTATTAATGGTTGTTGAAAGAAACATTATTAATTTTAATTTTCATTCCCTATCGGATTTTATTTAATCTGCGACAGGGAATTTTATTTCATAATTGAAATTTTAATTCAATTTCAAATAGAATATTATTTCCATCGTTTTCCTTTCTTAAGGTGAATTCTATTTGTGTCTTTGTTTACTCGCGGGGCATTCACCTTCGCGCTCACTCTCAGGCAACACGTGCTAGAACACAACGTCAAACGTCAAAGTCAGCTGAGTAACGTCAACCTGACTTTTGACTGTTGACACTAGGATTTTGGAGATGAATCTATTTTTCTTCACCTTTATAATATATTTTAAATTGAAATAAAATTCATGCACCCGGTGGCGAATTATTTCGGACTCACAAGTGTGACAATTTTACCAGGAATACCTTAGAAAACGTCACGATCATGCAAGAGATGACCAACCGGTATAACAAAACACATTTCATTTAAACACGAAATGATCATATTTTCACGAAATTTTCAAATTCAATAACCTTCGTGCCCCACGTTGGGAGCCACTTGAAACATTTCGACTCTTGGAATTTTAATCTTATTAATATTTAATCATTTTTAACCCGAATTTTTGCCTATCTGAGCCAAAAGTTTCGCTTTTCAAATCAGAGTTTATATTTCAAAATACTCAATTTTCAATTCCTCAGTCTTCTAAATTTTTTTTGAGCAGCAATATTACCCTACTTTGGGTCAAAATTGTCCGTTTATAATCTACGTGTGGGTCACACGAAGGGTGAAAATTTCGCAAAGTGGAATTCTTGATTTTAAGAGCTAGATTTTTTTTTAGAGCTAGGTTTTCCACCTCTCTATTAATTTCCCCCTTTAATTAATATGCGCGCGCCTCAATTAGCGACCGCGATCGAGTCCAATTAAATCAATAAATTAAGAATTTTATACACGGTCTTTTCCCCTTTTTACGACCGTTTTCGGGTTGGAAATCAGTATCAGGAAAAAGCTGACATTTCCGAGATCATGATGATGTTTTTCAGATTCCAAAAAGTCGCATATTTCGTCCCGTGGAAGCATTCAAAAATTGATGTGCACTCAAAAGCGAAAACGCACCGCCCGACGACGACGAGAAAGCCTTTCCCCCATTTCACCTCCCGCTGGTGCGTGCTACCTGCGTGGGCGCGGGTTCCTATTGGACAGCTGTGTGGCAGGCTTGAACGTCGTGTAACGCTTTTTATAATAAAAAGGAAATTTCAATAAATCAACCTCTATTTATTATTGTTAAGTGACCCATTTCATAAATACAGTTATTCGTAATGTTGAATACTAATGGATTTTACGGCACAATGATAATTATCTTTACTTATAATATCAAAAATCTATAATACTTGCAATGTGGCAATGATTATAATTATTTATTTAAAATGAAATAACAATTATATTTGTTTATTCACAATATAATAATAACTGTATTTATTTACAACCATAAAATTTGCTCAGTTATTTATATATTGCATTTGTTTATTTAGTTATTTTATTTAATCATTAATTAAAACTCCCGAACGTGCAAATGAACAAATGATCCTGCAATAAATAATAAAAAAGAATATAAAAAAAAAGGAACAGTGTGGGACGCCCACCTATCCAGCGGACCATGCCGCAAGCTGCTTAACCTGAGTGAACGGTCGAGCGTAAGCAAGCACAGGTTAGTGTGATGCTCGGCGAGAATGCGAACGAAAATATCCGTGAAAGGTGGACTGCCTCGTTCTCGCCACCTTCACTTCCGGATTGGAAGTAAATCGTTAATTACTGGACGAATACTTAACGAGACATCGCAATTCTTTCGTGCGAGTCTCGTGGGAACCTACTTGTTCTAAAAGTAATCCTAATTTTGTGGATTCCTTCCTCTTTTCGTCTCAAAAAGGCGGATACCGAAGGCTGGGCCGTCTTAGTAGGGAACCTTTTTCTTGAAAAAGTGTTTTGTAATTTGTTAAAATCGCATAATTTTTTTAGATTTGGCGAGAAGCAATAAGAAAAAAGTTGGGGCAAGAATAAAATTTATTAATAAAATTATTTTTCTGTATTTCAAATTTTTTTCAAGGAAATTTATCTTTTCTCTTCCAAAATAGCCCTTCAATAATAATATTGCTATTTTTAAAAGCAAAATGATCTATTTATGCCAGAAATCTAATTTTCGTGGATCAACTACCTTAAGAATCTTACATCAACACAAGTTACATCCGTATCGTATGTCATCACATCAGGATTTGTACGGCAATGATTTCCTAAAACACATCAATTTGTGTAATTGGATTCGTAGAAAAATGCGCACAGATGTCTTATTTTTGAGTCATGTGCTTTTTTCTGATGAAGCTAACTTCGCAAATATGGGAAATGTGAATAGGCATAATATGCATTATTGGGCAAATGAGAATTCTCGATGGATGAGAACTGTACCATTTCAACATCCGTGGACCGTTAATTGTTGGTGCGGCATTGTCAGCGATCACTTCATTGGTTTATATTTTTTTGAAGGTCGCTTGACTGAGCAAGTTTACGCAAACCTTCTGCAAAATGTACTGCCTCAATTAACGGAAGACGTGCCCTTGCATGTTTCCATGAAGATGTGGATGCAACATGACGGTGCACCACCCCATTATGCTCTGTGTTCAAGACAAATAGGTAAACATCTTCCGGAATATGTGCATCACTAGCAGAAATATTTTATATGAATTCTATCTAATGTGTTACGTCCGGAAACGCACAAATTTAAAATCAACAAATGTTGTTGATTATCCTTTAGGCCAATACCCACGCGCTATAGCCTAGGGAACGCCTAATGTAAAATAGGTTGTTAGCCAACTTGAGCCACGAGGTGATTACGGACCGATACTAAAGGATTAATTCCTTGTTTCGAGAAAATATTAAGGTTTGAACCCCAGAATCCTTAATTATGATGAAATTCCTAACAAATATAAATTTTGCGATTCAAAACGCTGATAGTTTGGTGAATTGATGGACAATTCATGTATGTCAAACCTCACTCCTGGTATAAGGTATGGAAAATTAAATACATGCTACGCTCTATTATAGGACTGGCACCACATAAATTAAACACCTAGGCAATAAGATAAATCTGAGTGAAATGTACTTGTGCTAACTCTATTAAAGGCCTGGCACTGTACTGATATAAAACACGAGAAATTGGTAAAACCAGAAGAAAACATCAAAATGTGTTAATCTCTATTAAAGGCCTGACAACACATAAAATGCAAAATTGGGTATAATTATAGAAAACTTGGATCGTGTTAAGCTCTATTAAAGGCCTGACACTGCACTAATATAAAATACGAGAAATTGGTAAAATCAGAAGAAAATATCAAATGTGTTAAGCTCTATTAAAGGCCTGACCACACAAATATAAATTTCGAGAATTGCTTACGTCATAAAATCATAAACTGTGTTAAGCTCTATAAAGGCCTGACCACACAAATATAAATTTCGAGAATTGATAAAGTCATAAAATCATAAACTGTGGTAAGCTCTATTAAAGGCCTGAGTACACAATTATAAATTTGAGAATTGGTAGAATCATAAAATCATAAACTGTGGTAAGCTCTATTAAAGGCCTGACCACACAAATATAAATTCAAGAATTGATAAAGTCATAAAAACATAAACTGTGGTAAGCTCTATTAAAGGCCTGACCACACAAATATAAATTCAAGAATTGATATAGTCTTTAAACATAAAATGTGGTAAGCTCTATTAAAGGCCTGACTACACAAATATAAATTTCGAGAATTGATAAAGTCATAAAATTATAAACTGTGGTAAGCTCTATTAAAGGCGTGAGTACACAATTATAAATTTGAGAATTGGTAGAATCATAAAATCATAAACTGTGGTAAGCTCTATTAAAGGCCTGACCACACAAATATAAATTTGAGAATTGGTAGAATCATAAAAACATAAACTGTGGTAAGCTCTATTAAAGGCCTGACCACACAAATATAAATTCAAGAATTGATATAGTCTTTAAACATAAAGTGTGGTAAACTCTATTAAAGGCCTGAGTACACAATTATAAATTTGAGAATTGGTAGAATCATAAAATCATAAACTGTGGTAAGCTATATCAAAGGCCTGACCACACAAAAAAAAATTTCGAGAATAGATAGTCATAAAAACATAAACTGTGGTAAGCTCTATTAAAGACCTGACCACACAAATATAAATTTAAGAATGGTTAAAGTCATAAAAACATAAACTGTGGTAAGCTCTATTAAAGGCCTGACCACACAATTATAAATTTCGAGAATTGTGGTAAGCTCTATTAAAGGCCTGACCACACAAATATAAATTTCGAGAATTGATAAAGTCATAAAATCATAAACTGTGGTAAGCTCTATTAAAGGCCTGACCACACAATTATAAATTCGAGAATTGGTAGAATCATAAAATGATAAACTGTGGTAAGCTCTATTAAAGGCCTGACCACACAAATATAAATTTCGAGAATAGATAGTCATAAAGCATCAACTGTGGTAAGCTCTATTAAAGGCCTGACCACACAAATATAAATTTGAGAACTTGGAAAATTGTGAAAAATAAACTTAGAAACTTCGAGAGTTGGGAGAACAAATGGATTTTAATGTAAAAGAAATAGAAATTGAAGAAAACGTTATTTTCTTACTTGTAATTTATTAAAGTTGAAGTCGTACAAATTGAACTCGAACGCCACACAGTTGAACTAGTGCTTATAGTAGAAAACTAGATGAGGTAAAAACCTCAGATCTAGATCTGATCAAAGACTGACACCCGTTAAAATTTGGGCTCATATTTATTTGTCTTAACCCCCATAAAGGCTATGTGTAGGACAAGGAGAGCAAGAGTGTAGATAAGGATTATACCGAGTGTCCTCTTATTCTCCTTGCCTTTTACATGAATCTATTATTCATATCTTGCATTTGTTATCTCCTGTACGTTATAGTTTTTTAAAATAACTTACTCTGTTAAGGAAAATTGTTATTTATGTGCGTAAGTTTATATTTGTAAGCCTGGGTTGAAATGAAAAATATTTCTATTTAGAATATAAGAAGGTAATATTTGTATATATTGAATTTATGGAAAGTCTATGTGAAATCTTAAATGATTATTATTTAAAATAATTTTATCAGGTTTTTAGATGTACATATTTGATTGAACGCAATTCTTATTTGCATGCTTAGTATATATAGTATTACAATATATATGTCTATATACTCAACTGTATATATATATATATTATAATACTTGCTTGTAAAACTATTTTATACGCATACCTATATATAGTTACATACATATTGGTTCAAAAAAAAAAGGAAAATATAATAAAATTATATTTGAATAGTTTAAAAGGTGGGTTGAGTCAATCGGTATATGCACCGGATATCGCACCTTGGACCGGCAGTTGCACTCTTATCTCAAGTGCTCAGTCTCTTTGTTAAGGGACAAGGTCCATTTTATAGGGCGTTTTTCCACATTTACCGGGTGATACAATTTCTTCTGATCTAAATCTAACCGATGTTACTAATTTGTTTAACTACACGTCTAATTCGATGGGACGTAACACCCCCACCCTAAAACGCTTGCTAGTAATTTTGATTTCTAGTGAGCGTACGCTACGTAGACTACACATTGATTATCAGAGTTTGGTTATATCATGTTTTATAGGAGAAAAACCCCTTTTGTATTTCTTCGGATTCCTCTTTGCTTGATGATGCATCATCCCGTGTTGTCTTAGGACTTGTACTAGGCAAAAACTGTGCCTGAACTTCGACTTGTCCTAATTCCACGTCTTCTTGAACCTTGTACAATCTGGTTGGTGCAGGTCTGGATGATCCTCCGTTGACTTGGATAAGACATTGCGTGAGTGAAATCCAAATGGCACCCATTATGTGGACTGACCATCCGTAGATGCGATGTAACAGAAATCCGTTAATTATAATTTCTATTACCATTTTAACTCCTTGAAGGGAAACTCCTGGGAAACTTTTCCCAGAGTTTTGCTCCAGTTGATTCCACAATCTTTTCCATCGTGTCTTCGTTTAATAACTTTAACAATGTTCCATCATGGTCAGTTGTAACGTGACCATGCATTTCCCGTGCAACATCATTTAATAAGGAAGTCCTTTCAACTGGAAACATGATTCGTTCCCTCAGGTCTTCTAAATCCTTTTCAGTATAAATTACACTTGTTGCCAAAGATGCTGGATTAACGTATTCCTAGGTTGGCTGGGTCGATGGTTGGATTGTTATGGGTTTTAAGCCCTCCGTTGGTTTTGGTAATAGTTTGCACCAATTGCCTTCGATATGATAGTATGAAGGTAAGATTGTATTACAGGTAACTCTTTTTCCTCTCGCCTTGATTATGTGTGTCCTTGGTGTGAGGAAATAGGTAGTGTTTCTGATCATTACTTTGAGTTCAGCATAACATTCTTCCCCTTGTTGAACCATGACTTCCAATGGTATGCATTTTATAATATGCACTACTTCTGTAGTTACTGCTATGTATCCAGGACCCTTCATGAGGTTGTAAGCAAACTCATCTGGTGCTTGTGTAGCTATTGCGAGTACGTTCTTCAATGTTTCCCTCTCAAGATTACATCGTTGTAGCAAGACGTCTCTATACAAATTTCTTATTTGAGTCTTAATGTGTTTTTCCACATATAAAAACTTAGAATTAACGTATTCAAATATATCGAGATTATCTATATTAAGGTTATAACTATCTGCAAAGGACTCTCCGTTGGTAATCTCAAAAATAACTAACTTGGGGTGTTCGGTTTGTAATACAGTGTATCCGCAAACATTTACTGATGACTTAACCATTAAAGCAAACGTTCTATCTTCCGTTACTAGTGAGTACACTGTATGAACGCGATTATGAACTAAATCATCAATTTTATTTGTATAACCTTCATACAAAATACTATAATGGTGAAAATTACAATTATTTGTAGGAATAGAATTCCAAAACGTATATCCACCTTCTACATCTATGCATGCTGCATCAGACAACATACAATGTGTACCAGAGCGCAAGTATATCAGATTATTATTCAAATTAACTCTTGCTTTTTGCTCTTGTAGAGTTATTTTTAAAGTACCCTGTACAACCACAGACTCCCAATCCCCATAAGGATCTGAATATGCTGCTCCGTTACACCTTCCTTCATTATCTAAGTAACCCGCATAAAGTATAGGGTGTGACGTCGTGCTATTTACCTTAATTCCGCTAATAATATGGTTGTTAAACTCTAGTATTCTGGCATTATGAAGTTTTTGACAACTTTCCTTACTTATATCGTATATGTATTGGCGCTCGCCATGCTTTACAATCGAAAGGTGTGAATACATCCCGAAATAAAAAACAGTTCTATGTATCTCAAGTTTACATTGTATGGCTTGAGTTTCTGTAAATTCGTTGACTTGTAATAATTGAACATATTTTCTGGTAACGTTGAGTGAGTTTGATGGTAGTTGACACTGCCCTACGTCTAGTAGTGATATTGTTGTAGTATTTAGTGAGCGTGATCCGCAATCATACCCTATTAACGCTGTAGTGGCATGGACCAGCAAGGCAATTGCTAATGACACGAACATCTGTAATCAGAACATGAATAAGGTTATTCATCTTCTGAATGTTTTTTTCTTGCTTTAACTTTTATCTCTTGATTAATGTGTGACACTTTCAATCTATTAGCGTGTACCACTTTACTGTTCCCTTTGAATTGAATTTTGATATTGTTTTTACTTATAACCTCTAATATTCTATGAGGACCCGCATAATGATCCCCAAATTTACCTGGTTTCGGTCCTTTTAGCAAAAAGACGTAGTCACCTACCTTGAAATTTTTATCGTTCAATTTCCTATCATATTAATTTTTGGATCGTTGTTTAGCATTCACAAGATTATTAGAAACTGTTGTTCTTATTGCTATTAGGCGCGTGACTAAGTCTTTTATGTATCTTTGATAGGTTGGTTGCAAATCATCCTCTCGGAGTGGTTCGCATGACGGTGACCTAGCTAAACGTCCAAAAACCACTTCGAAAGGCGTATGTTTAGTGCCTTCATGTACATATGTGTCATAATTGAACATTGCAATATCAACCCACTGATCCCACTCACAATCTTTCTCGGTATATTGCTTCAAAAATTCCCCTAGTGCATGATGTGAACGTTCTAATGAACCGTTGGATTGTGGGTTAAACGCAGTGGTTTTTATTCCTTTGATTTTGAATCGTTTAGCAATCTTTTGAATTAAGCTTCTAAGGAAATTTCGTCCCTGATCGGTCAAGATAACCTTAGGTGTTCCAAAAATACATATGAACCTTTTTATAAATGCGTCGGCTATAGAAGTAGCTAAGGCATTTGGTAAAGTAACAGCAATGCTAAATTTTGATAACTGGTCTTGTATCTTCAGTATATATTCGTTATTGTCTTTATTTTTAGGCAGAGGACCTACCATGTCCAGAGCAATTTTCTCAAAAACTGTACCAGGTGTGTCTGTTATTACCATAGGTTGTTTGGTCTTAAGTCTGACTAACTTTTTCAATTGACACTGTATGCATTGTTGTATACGTCTTTGTACGTCTTGTTTTAAATTTTCCCAGTAAAAATCCTGTCGGATTCTATGAAAGGTTTTTGATACCCCTCTATGACCTCCTATTGGCGAGTCATGGAGTTCTTTAAAGATTTGATCGCGTCGTTCTTCAGTTACGTATTGTAATGTCCCTTTACAAATAATAATTTTAATTGAATCATCCTTAAAAGTGGTTTTTATGATTTCAATGATATCTAACCATGGTATATTTTCAATATGAGAACTTTTGGCTAGGCTAAATTCTTTTATATTTTTTGTTATCAAAGATTCGCGTAAAAGTACGAACGTGTCGCGTAGATTGTTTTTAATTATTTGTTGTGATTCTGGGTTTTCTTCTCAAATACATAAACCGAACAAGTATTTATTGTTATTTCTCCTAGTTTCCCTGATGTTGCCTACGCTTACTGTTTGTTTAGCCGGGATTTTATTTGCTTCAATTAGTACCCGACTACCCTTATCGCAAGAACTTCCATCGCTAGCTATAAAGTATACAATATTGTCTTTACGAAATTGTAACAACTCTTTACTTTCGATTATGTTAAGCGAAAACACAGTTTGTGTTTTCTTCCTCTCAGACTGATGATTATCTTCACTTGATAATCTGATACTTAATCCCTCTTCATTTTCTTTACATGTTGATCTTTGTTTTGCTGGTGTACGTTCATTAGATTCAGCATCAGTGAGTGACAAGTCAGTTCCTGTACCCTTATGGTCCATATTCAATTCTACTGCACTTTTTTGAACTTGAACAGGTATATCATTAGTAGGACCAGTTTGATAATTCTTGGATTTTCCTCTGGGTATCCTAGTTCTTGCTTCGAAGTCGCTATCAGTATAACTCTCAGCGTAATTAATTCTTTTACTTCGGCTTCGTTTCTTCCTCAAATTGGCTCCATTTTCAAATGATAACTTGTTTGAGTTTGATTCCTCAATTTCTTTGTTGAAACCTTTTTCTTATTTCCCTCTTTATTTTCCATCATGGCTTGTCTTCGAGTTAAGACACTGATTCGTTTGTATTCTACTGGGTTCCTTGACAGTGCGTCTGCATTAGCATTCTGTCGCCCAGGCTTATATATAATTTCATAGTCATATTCAGATAGCTTAAACCTCCACTTTTGAACTCTCGTGTTTAAATCAGCTGTCTTAAACCATATCAGAGGTTGATGATCTGTGACTATTGTAAATTTCCTTCCAAATACGTAGGGTCGGAATGTTCTAACAGCGTGTATCACTGCTAAAGCTTCCTTTTCGTATGTGTCGTAATTCAGTTCCGGTCCTCTGAGTACCCTAGAAGTATAGGCAACGGGTAAATCACTCCCAATTTTTCCTTGTGATAAAATTCCACCGACAGCATAACCAGATGCATCTGTTGTTATAATAAATGTCTTGCTCATATCGGGCGGTTGCAATAATGGTGCTGTGCACAATAATTCCTTCAGTTTTACAAATGCCTTTTCTGCATCATCTGACCAATGAAATGTCTCATTCTTTTGTAGCAGCTTTGTTAGTGGTTTAGCGATTTTAGCAAAATCTTTAATGAATCGCCTACAATACCCCGCTCATCCTAAAAATTGTCTAACAGCCTTAACATTCTTGAGTTTGGGAAAGTCCTTAACAGCTTCAACCTTTTTGGGATCAGGATTGAGCCCTTCGGCACTAACAATGTGACCTAGGTATGTGACTTCTCGTCGCAGTAACTCGCATTTCTTCGGCTCTAGCTTCCAACTTGCTTTCCTTAATCGAGCCATTACTTCGTTGAATAATTTTTCATGTTCCTCTAAAGTTTTTGCGTAGATTACAATATCATCTATATACACAAATGCACCTTTTCCTATCATTCCATCGAATGTCATGTTCATAGCCCTCTGATATTCTGGGGCTGTATTTTTAAGTCCTAACGGCATCCTAACAAATTCAAAATGTCCACTTGGAGTAGAAAAGGCGGTTTTATGAGCATCGGCTTCATCTAGAGGAATTTGATGAAACCCAGAGACACAGTCTATGACTGTAAAATAACATGCATTACCGACTTGGTCGAAAATATCCGTTATGTTGGGGAGGGGATATGCCATAGGAATTGTTTTCTCATTAAGTGGTCGAAAATCTAATACACCCGCCATCTTGGTTTACCACTTTGATCAGGTTTTTTAGGAACTACCCATAGGCTTGTATTGTAGGGAGACTTCGAAGGTCTTATGATTCCTTTTTCCAATAGTTCATTTACTTGCTTATCTACTTCCGTTCTCAAATTGTGAGGCAATCGATATTGTTTCGTATTAACTGGATATTGAACTACCGTGAGAATTCGATGTTTAGTTATGTTTGTGGCCGATAATTCATCCCCTTCTAGTTGAAATCTATCCGTGTGTTTTTCTAATAATCTATACACCTGTTTTCGTTCTTCAATATTTAACTGGTCCAATTCCAGAATTTCTTTTAATTTGTCAAGACGAGCTACGTGATCAAAATTGTTCTTGATTGAACTCCCGAGATGTTTCGTTATATCCTCTGAATCAAATATTGAGTATGCTTCAAAACAGCCTAAATTCACGTCATGTTTTATCTTAGGAAAGCATAAATCTTCTATAGTATTTTGATTAATACTTTGAAAATGATGACGTTCCCCTAGTCTGATTTTATCATCCCATATGTCATAAACGTTCTTTTCAAATTCATCAGATTGGTAATCTCCCTCTTCTATTTCTTGGGTTGAGGTATCGTCTCCTTCGGTCTTGGATGTGCCTGTACTGTTTTTTTCTGCTTCTTCTCTTGTGTGTTCCACTGGTTTTCTTTCTTTAAATGCGGAATATTTTTCGCCAATTCGTATAAATTTACGCTCGAAATCCAGCAAGGCATGAGAGATCTCAAAGTATTCGGATCCTAATAACCCTTCGCAAGGAATTGAGAAATCCTCCGGCACTACTTGAAACTGGGTTAGGTGACCAAAAATTGTAATTTGGGTCGTACCCAACGTAGAAACGACCTCTCCACTAATCCCTTTTAAATATAGAGTTTTATTAATATCAATTTCGCAATCAGATGGTAGAGAACTTATTTTGATTAGGTTCCCTTCAGAGCCGGTATCTAATAAAAACTGCCCTACGTATGTATGTTCTCGGTTTAAAACATCCGACAAGTGGCAGCTGTATTCCCTGTTCTACCGCAGATTTGGCAAGTTAAAAGTGACCTAGATTCTATTTGTGAGTTCAACCTATCCGTTGCTGCTTTAGATTGATAACACCGACTCGCAATGTGTCCAACTTTGTTACAAATCTGGAAAGTACTTATGCCAGCAGTTTGCAACCGACATTGCTTTGCAGAATGTCCCATTTTCTCGCATATTTGACATTTTATTGAATTTTTACATTGGCTCGCAGAGTGGCCATCCCTATTACATAATTGACAAACTACTTGAATGTGGTTTATTCCGGTCAGTCTATTCCGGCATTTATCTGCTGAATGTCCGGTTTTATTGCAAAATTGGCAAGTGACTACTGATTGAGGGTTAAAGGCACGTACCCCATCCTTATTTTCCCCTGAGTTATAGATTTGGGATAGGTATGTATTCTTTCTGAATTCTCTAGTTTGAGGCATAGTTCTAAAGTTATTTTTATCTTCGCTCCTTAATGCTCTCCTGGCCTCTACTAATCTTTCTGCCTCAATGGCATTCTGGACTATGTGTTCCATGTCCAATGCATTTTCTAATCTCTGCTCCACCTCAGGTTTCAAACCGCGCTTGAAGCATTCTATGCAATTATTTTCAATTGACGTTCTAAACGCGTTATCAATATTTCCAATATTAACCCTTTGGGTCTCTATTATACGCCTACCTAAGTCTCGAATACGGTTCGCAAATGAAATAAACGTCTTGTGATCCCTCTGGAATTCACTCCCCATTTCACCGAGTAGCTGGTGTACGGTTTTAGCAGGCGCGTAAATTGATTTGATGAAATCTTTTAATTCATCGATAGTACCGAAATTTTGCCCGTAAATGGCCTTTCGCGCCTCCCCTGTTAATTTTGATCTTACTAATTTAGTCAAGTTCGCTTCATTTTCAGGCGTGATCATCTCTTTCGCTTCATCACAACCTTCCAGGAATACGCTTAAAGTAATATTTTCGCCATTATATTCGGGTACAACCATCAAGGCATCTTTTAAGGGTATTGCTTGCACCGCTGCAGCTATCCCACCACCACTTACACTTGGAGCAGTCATAGTTTTGTCTATATATCGACCTAATGGGAGTAAAAGGGTCAAATGCTTCCACTTCCGCTCTAAGTTCTTCGTCGCCTTTTGCTAAACTACGAGTTATCCTTAAGTTGCTCATGTGCAGTAATTGATATGGTTACTCACCTTTTTATAATAATAACCTCAAATAATAGTAAAATAAGCCTTATTATCCAAATTGGGCAGGTTAATTGAACGATAACAAAAATAGATAAATCGTGAAATTCAAGTCAAAATTTATTGAAAGAGGAAAAACAAATAAAACAAAAAAAATCTTATTTTATAAAGAAAAATATACAAGTTTGTTCTTTTGGTTGTAAAATATATTTTGACCTAATCAGATATGTCTGACTCTCCAAATAAATCTCTCGATTTATTTCTTAAATCACTATTGCTAATTTTACAAGGTTTTTCTACTTTCCTAACTTCTAATTCCTTTTGTTCAATCTCCTGCGGTGCGTATAAGTAATTACATGAAAAACAGTATTTACAAAATTCTGATTTCGGTTTTATTTTACAAAATTCGCAAATGAGAACCGGACGCGAATTAATCAGTTGGGTGGAATAAATCCGCCTTCCTGGATTGAAATATATTTTCCTATAATTTTCCTTCGCTTCCTCCCTAACACAGCTTGATAGATTTTTAAGTTCGGGTTTTGTTAAATCTATTGTTACAAGATTTTCATTTGATCGAGGAGGAGTAACTAAGCATATAAGTGGGGGCGTGTATACAGGTTTGGTTGACAGTACGTATACAGGCTTAGTTGGCTGTCCCACTTGTGCCGAAGTACCAGGTACAATTCTCAATCTATCCCCCAAGTCCACTATTTCATATTTGTTCTGTAGAACAATGTTGCTTGAAATTTTCGGCCCCCTAGGTTTTTTTGTGATCCTTGTCCTAAATGAAGGACAACCTGTAACGTCCTTAATCGTTGCAACAAGATTAAGGCCTTCTTTGTCAAATTCTTCCTGCAGAAGTCGCATACGCTTATTAATCTTCTCACGGGCCCTTCTGTTATATTTGCGTTTCTTCAAACCTCCTTTCACGGCGGAACCTTGGCTATCCACTAAAATTATAAAATTTAAATTATCGGGTGTTCATTTTATATTGAATTTTCAGAATTCCAAGTGTTCAAATTTCCGCCTAAGTTCCTACAATTTGTTGAATTTATCGTTAAATTTAGAAAATTGTTCAGTCAAGTTTTTCATTTTCTCTTCCAAATTCTTATTTATGTTTTCTAATTCCTTAAATTTTTGTTCTAGTTTTTCATATTTGTTACACAAATGAGCTACTGTGGACCAACGATCTTCATCTAAGTCTTCTAAATCTGCTATTCTGTCAGCTGTTCTTTTTAAATTCTCGATTATGATTATTTCCGAAAGCGAAATTTCTAAATCATTTAACATTTTGATTATCTAACAACGCTTCATCTTGTATGAAGAGAAACCTTGATAGTAGAAGCCTTGATAGATTATTTGATGAAAATGGAGTCAGCAGTAGGACTATGGACGCAAACGATGAACTCACGCCAAAAGGAACAACTATGTTACGCAAATTTACGAATATTGGCTGCGGCTTGTCTTACCCTATCGCACATTCACAGGTATCCCTCCGGGGCCTCCAAAAATTTTCTTTGTTACGTCCGGAAACGCACAAATTTAAAATCAACAAATGTTGTTGATTATCCTTTAGGCCAACACCCACGTGCTATAGCCTAGGGAACGCCTAATGTAAAATAGGTTGTTAGCCAACTTGAGCCACGAGATGATTACGGACCGATACTAAAGGATTAATTCCTTGTTTCGAGAAAATATTAAGGTTTGAACCCCAGAATCCTTAATTATGATGAAATTCCTAACAAATATAAATTTTGCGATTCAAAACGCTGATAGTTTGGTGAATTGATGGACAATTCATGTATGTCAAACATCACTCCTGGTATAAGGTATGGAAAATTGAATACATGCTACGCTCTATTATAGGACTGGCACCACATAAATTAAACACCTTGGCACTAAAATAAATCTGAGTGAAATGTACTTGTGCTAACTCTATTAAAGGCCTGGCACTGTACTGATATAAAACACGAGAAATTGGTAAAACCAGAAGAAAACATCAAAATGTGTTAAGCTCTATTAAAGGCCTGACACCACATAAAATGCAAAATTGGGTATAATTATAGAAAACTTGAATCGTGCTAAGCTCTATTGAAGGCCTGACACTGGACTAATATAAAATACGAGAAATTGGTAAAATCAGAAGAAAATATCAAATGTGTTAAGCTCTATTAAAGGCCTGACCACATAAATATAAATTTCGAGAATTGCTTAAGTCATAAAATAATAAACTGTGTTGAGCTCTATAAAGGCCTGACCACACAAATATAAATTTAAGAATGGTTAAAGTCATAAAAACATAAACTGTGGTAAGCTCTATTAAAGGCCTGACCACACAATTATAAATTTGAGAATTGGTAGAATCATAAAATCATAAACTGTGGTAAGCTCTATTAAAGGCCTGACCACACAAATATAAATTTCGAGAATTGATAAAGTCATAAAAACATAAACTGTGGTAAGCTCTATTAAAGGCCTGACCACACAAATATAAATTCAAGAATTGATATAGTCTTTAAACATAAAATGTGGTAAGCTCTATTAAAGGCCTGACTACACAAATATAAATTTCGAGAATTGATAAAGTCATAAAATTATAAACTGTGGTAAGCTCTATTAAAGGCGTGAGTACACAATTATAAATTTGAGAATTGGTAGAATCATAAAATCATAAACTGTGGTAAGCTCTATTAAAGGCCTGACCACACAAATATAAATTTCGAGAATTGCTTAAGTCATAAAATCATAAACTGTGTTAAGCTCTATAAAGGCCTGACCACACAAATATAAATTCAAGAATTGATATAGTCTTTAAACATAAAGTGTGGTAAACTCTATTAAAGGCCTGAGTACACAATTATAAATTTGAGAATTGGTAGAATCATAAAATCATAAACTGTGGTAAGCTATATCAAAGGCCTGACCACACAAAAAAAAATTTCGAGAATAGATAGTCATAAAAACATAAACTGTGGTAAGCTCTATTAAAGGCCTGACCACACAAATATAAATTTCGAGAATTGCTTAAGTCATAAAATCATAAACTGTGTTAAGCTCTATAAAGGCCTGACCACACAAATATAAATTTCGAGAATTGATAAAGTCATAAAATCATAAACTGTGGTAAGCTCTATTAAAGGCCTGACCACACAAATATAAATTTCGAGAATTGATAGTCCTAAAATCATAAACTGTGGTAAGCTCTATTAAAGACCTGACCACGCAAATATAAATTTTAGAATTGGTGAAGTCATAAAAACATAAACTGTGGTAAGTTCTATTAAAGGCCTGACCACACAAATATAAATTCAAGAATTGATAAAGTCATAAAAACATAAACTGTGGTAAGCTCTATTAAAGGCCTGACCACACAATTATAAATTCGAGAATTGGTAGAATCATAAAATGATAAACTGTGGTAAGCTCTATTAAAGGCCTGACCACACAAATATAAATTTCGAGAATAGATAGTCATAAAGCATCAACTGTGGTAAGCTCTATTAAAGACCTGACCATACAAATATAAATTCAAGAATTGATATAGTCTTTAAACATAAACTGTGGTAAGCTCTATTAAAGGCCTGAACACACAAATATAAATTCAAGAATTGATACAGTCTTTAAACATCAACTGTGGTAAGCTCTATTAAAGGCCTGACCACACAAATATAAATTTGAGAATTGGTAAAGTCATAAAAACATAAACTGTGGTAAGCTCTATTAAAGGCCTGACCACACAATTATAAATTCGAGAATTGGTAGAATCATAAAATGATAAACTGTGGTAAGCTCTATTAAAGGCCTGACCACACAAATATAAATTTCGAGAATAGATAGTCATAAAGCATCAACTGTGGTAAGCTCTATTAAAGGCCTGACCACACAAATATAAATTTGAGAACTTGGAAAATTGTGAAAAATAAACTTAGAAACTTCGAGAGTTGGGAGAACAAATGGATTTTAATGTAAAAGAAATAGAAATTGAAGAAAACGTTATTTTCTTACTTGTAATTTATTAAAGTTGAAGTCGTACAAATTGAACTCGAACGCCACACAGTTGAACTAGTGCTTATAGTAGAAAACTAGATGAGGTAAAAACCTCAGATCTAGATCTGATCAAAGACTGACACCCGTTAAAATTTGGGCTCATATTTATTTGTCTTAACCCCCATAAAGGCTATGTGTAGGACAAGGAGAGCAAGAGTGTAGATAAGGATTATACCGAGTGTCCTCTTATTCTCCTTGCCTTTTACATGAATCTATTATTCATATCTTGCATTTGTTATCTCCTGTACGTTATAGTTTTTTAAAATAACTTACTCTGTTAAGGAAAATTGTTATTTATGTGCGTAAGTTTATATTTGTAAGCCTGGGTTGAAATGAAAAATATTTCTATTTAGAATATAAGAAGGTAATATTTGTATATATTGAATTTATGGAAAGTCTATGTGAAATCTTAAATGATTATTATTTAAAATAATTTTATCAGGTTTTTAGATGTACATATTTGATTGAACGCAATTCTTATTTGCATGCTTAGTATATATAGTATTACAATATATATGTCTATATACTCAACTGTATATATATATATTATAATACTTGCTTGTAAAACTATTTTATACGCATACCTATATATAGTTACATACATATTGGTTCAAAAAAAAAGGAAAATATAATAAAATTATATTTGAATAGTTTAAAAGGTGGGTTGAGTCAATCGGTATATGCACCGGATATCGCACCTTGGACCGGCAGTTGCACTCTTATCTCAAGTGCTCAGTCTCTTTGTTAAGGGACAAGGTCCATTTTATAGGGTGTTTTTCCACATTTACCGGGTGATACAATTTCTTCTGATCTAAATCTAACCGATGTTACGAATTTGTTTAACTACACGTCTAATTCGATGGGACGTAACAAATGTTTAGAGTGAAACGTAAATGCGAAATTTTGCGTAAAACTACCATTATCTCTGAAGTGAGGTCAATAAAAGCTAACACTAGCACAGAAGATATTACCGCATATTTATTTGTAAAAGGATGCAACGGTTACTACAGGGTTCTAGTTTCAAGCGCAACGTGTACTTCTGGGACCGTGACCTTACTTATGCTCTATGTAGTTTAGGGAAGTACGAAGTGTATCCCTGATTCACTCATTGAATATCGGTAGAGTTCTGACAATTACATTGCAAATTACTTCTTTTATATCCAAGGTTAACTCGTTATCTTTGCTCACCACAATATAATGTTTTCTTTATTGAAAATCTAGATGATTCTAGAGGTGAGAAGAAGAAAATCTCCCTTGACATCAAGAAAGGAATGTGGCCATGACAGAATATAATATTTCACACGCTAAAGAATTGGGGCAATCGTCTTTACCCCCTTCACTGTGCAGACCGAAAATCGCAAAGTGGGCCCATAATGTGCGGGACGATCTACTGGATGGATTTAATTGAAAATTGGTACTAAGGGGTTATTTTGGTCGCAGAATACGAATTCGAGGTCAAAATTCGAAATTTCGAAATGGCTGATCCAATATGGCGAATCAAAATTTGGAAAAATCCAATGAGTTGGCGGATTTGGATGAAAATTGGTATCGAGGGGTTATTTGAGTCACTGAATACGACATTTAGGTCAAAATTTGAAATTTCGAAATGACTGATCCAATATGGTGAATTAAAATTTGGAAAAATCCAATGAATTTTCGGATTTAATAAGAGTTGGTACTAAGGTCTTTTTTGGTTCACTGAAAGCGTATCTCATGTTTTCGCATATTTATTAAACAGTGTATTCAGCCAATTTGCATTTAACATCCTTGTTTATTATTCTTGATAGTAGGTCAGCTTCATAATTTCCCTCTGACGATATGTACGACGCCTTAAACACTATTTGTCTAGTTTTACACTAGTTCTACAGCTCCTTCACCAGGTAAAGTAATCTTAAAAATTTTACGTCTCCCATTTTATTTACGCATGCCATCGCCGTGGTATTGCCTGTGTGAAGTAGTACCTTGGCGATTGATAACTATTTTTCGTTCCCTAGGGATTAAAAAGTGATGTCATATGTAACGTTACTTGATATATTGCGTTTTGCTTTCCCTTTACCAACAATGACAGGATTGGTCTCAAATAATCCAAATTTAAAATCTTGAAATTATAAGAGAACGTCTGAGAGCTGCTTTGGAGATTTTATATTATTTTTCTCTTCTGGCCGTTTTCTGTTTTGTTTGGTGAGCTTGAAAAGCGCTACCAACCGGAATTACTATGTTACTATCCCAAGTTGGAGATACATGGGCGCTAGTTCCGCCGCCAATAAGCAGAGGCTGGCACCGGCCTAGTTCGCAGCCAAGTTGTGAACCCCATGGATAAAGGACTGGTGGTCCTGACCATCCGAAGAACCAGAAAGGAAGAGTTTCTCGTGGGCCTGAAAAAGGGAAAAGTCGTTTCTGCCTTTGAAAAGACGCTTTACCAGGCGGTATGGTCACGTATCGCGTGATTGCACCTACCCAAGCACGAAAGATGCCTGTTAGAGATGTGGTGACTCGATGCACGGGCCCAAGGAGTATGAGCCCCCCCCCCCCCCCCCATAAGTGCATGACATGCAGACGAGGTTGAGGGGTACAACGTTAAGTTCCTACAACTGAACCTCGTAAGGGGAAGGGACGCCAAAGACCTCCTGATGCAGCCGGTAAGGGAAAGAGAGGCTGACGTGCTGCTCATTAGTGAGCAGTAAAAATGGTTCTAAAAATCCGCCTGGTACCAGGATGCATCAAACTCATTAATTGAGTGCAACCCAGATTACGGCGTCGGGGACGTTCTGGAGTCCAACGCGGGATTATTTTGGGTGGAGGTGGCGGGGGTACGTGTGTGCATCTGCCTCTTCTCTCCAAGCGACCCTCTTGATGTCTCTGAGACTCAGATTCACCTTCTTGAGCAAAGCCTTAACGAGGCTACTGGGTGAACTCACATAGGCGGTGACTTCACTAGTAAGTCGCCCAAATAAGAAAAAACTCGCCTAGTCATTAGGAGAACCCTGGTCAGTAAGATAGTCTCCAGAAACGATTTGATTGTGCTGGATCGGGGTCAAGAGATGACATTGAGACGAGAGGCGGTGAGCTCGATAATTGACCTTCTGATTTTCGCGCCCCGTCTTGCTTCAAGGGTAGGCGACTGGTTACTTTTTGAGACGACTACCTTGAGCGGCTACCAGAGCATCAAATTCAGAATGCAGGAACGAAGTCACCCAGTGAACACAGTAAAGGGCGGCAAAGGAAGGAGACACAAGTTGACTCAGCAAAGACAGGCTTTAAGAACACCTCGAGGAAGCTAGGCTCATTGATGGGCTTGGTAGCGTGAAGTTTGCTGGTTCGTTGGAAGACTTCGTGCGTGTGACGAGGAATGTGTTGTGTACACAAATCTCTAACATCGGCCGTCGCAACTCGGCCGTCCCAGGAAAGAAATTGGTTAACTCAATTTTTGACGTAATCGAGTGTTTATTCATTTTAAATTTATCATAAAAACCTACATTTAATTGCATTTTCGAAATAGATTTACGGCTATTAGTTTTTTATGATAATATTTTGTCTTTTGACGTAAGAGTAGAAAATTGAAGCGGTTTCCGCTCCCATGGTTACTACTACCAAAAAACCTTGACTCTATTTTCTACTTGTTATTATTAAATGTCTTTGTTTTGCTACGCGAAATCAAATACTGATTACTGAATACTGATTAAATTCTTATTCTTCCCTTCAATATCAATAGGTGATAGTGTTTCTTGATTTTCTCAGTTTCGTCAAGAATTGAGTAACCAAGGTTCTTGCCTGGGACGGTAGAAATAATGAATGGACTTGAAGGACTATTAATCATAAAAGAAGGAAAATCGGGCGAAGTAGAGAAGAGGAGTATTCCAATGTATTTTTCCCCTGCTCTTAAGATATGAAAATTTTGACGAAAGAAAGGGGTAAGGTTAACCACGTGCTAATGATGGTCCCGTGTTAACCAAAAAATGAATTGTCAGGCCAGTGATGACTCATCGGGACTGTTTCGATCGGAAAATTTCGGAATCTAGGCCAAGAAGGGGTCTATGAAAACACTTGTTACTGTAGAGAATCTCAGTAAGAATTCGAAGTCCAATTTTATTGCCCAATATCAGTTCTTTACCGATCAAAATACAGGGTAAAGTTAATTAAAAGAATAAAGGATGAATAAGCAGGCCTTTATAACCTAAGATCCGGATAGGAAAGGACCTTCACCCATCCGTTTACATGATGAAAAGTACATTATATCAAATTTAATATGTTAAAAAATATATCGCAAGTGGGTTGCCTAAAAAATTTCTGCCAAGAATATGATTAATTAAAAATTCAAAAATTACTTATTTTTATAAATAGCACTTATTCGTTTACAAAACAAACTATATACCAATCGAAAGTATGAAGCCTATAGAATATGCAAATGTTAGGCTGCCTATTTTGTTCCCGTCATAACTATTGGGTTATCAGGCATATGGTAAACAGGTAAGTCGATACTAGTAATTTTCACTCATCTGTTTACTCAATAAAACTTATATCAGAATAAAGATAATTTTATTGCGAACACGGTGATATGAGGTTGCCAGCCAAAAATCTGTTTTGAATTCCGGTTGTAGAGCTTTAAAAAGCAAAATATTGATGTGAATGAAGATGTGCGACAGAGAGGTCCGAGCGTACAGAAATTTGAACATGCCTCAATTCATCTTCAATTAACTAAAATAAAAGCTTTAGATGAGAGTAAAATTAAGGCAAGACTGAATTCTAAACTGATGGAAATGCGATATGAGACAAAGCTGAATAAAGAATATACAAGATAATATTTTCAGATGATAAAAAGATTTAAAACCGTTCACAAACGATAACCAGCTCTTATCAAATGACAGAAATTCGTTGATTCAATAAATATTTTTGCAACGTTGATACCAATTAGCGGTCGAGCTCCCCCGAACTGATTTATCGACATTTTGGTACCTAAGGCAAAAATAATAAGAGGAGTTCGACTGTAGTTCAAGCTATGGAAGATCTAAGTTTTTATGGCGAAAAATACACTATTGAGTTTACATGATATACTTCCCAGGTGGAAATTTACTACTGGCGTAGTACCACACCAGTATCGCCTTCGAATTTCTGGTACTGACAGGATATTGGTTCAATATCGGCATGGAATATGGCGTAGTTCTAGCTAGATGCCTAATTATAAGTCGGCTGGGAGTTGGCAGTTAATACTGGGCTGGTACCTGAAAGCAGTACTGGTTCAGTACTGTCAGCCGCACAGTGAAAAATAGTTGAAATAATTTTCCTCGACTTTGTCTGTTAAACTTGGGACATTTCAATATTTCACGTGAATAAAAAAAATTCTTACCTGGAGCCTGCTATTAGTCATCCGATACATACATAAATAGCATACAAATACATTCACACCATTCAGTCGCAGCTAATCATATTATTCATCACAAATACACTCAAATCTATATAACTAGATTATGTGACACTGTTGAATAGATCACAAAAACTGTTAGACTAAAACAGGATTTGTCATAAAAGTGTTAGATGAGAAAAATTACTTTTTTACACTGAATCGACTATAGTTATTATGCCTTAAATGTAACATAAGATTCAGATGGAATGGGAACACAAATTCTTATTGTAGTCACTTGTTATCGATTTTTGAATAGGACTGAAACTGTGAAAAAAATTCATTGACGTTTTCAATAATTCCGTACACCTTTCAATGAAAGCTCTGCTTTCCCAAATGAAAACGTAGTAAGTCGCATTTGCTATAAAGGAAAGAGTCGCGCGAGCCTTCGCTTGCTCACGAACGTTTCACATAGCCATACGATGCCCCGACTACTGCCGGAGATTCCCGAACATACTAAATAATGAGACCTTTAAATATTCCTCTTTCACATGTTTTTTACTTCTTTAAAGATTTACACTTTGGTATTTGATACTTATTAAAATTCTGAATTGTGGAATTGTTGTTCCTGTTTACATCCCTTTTTTTTGCTTACATTGAATAATTCAATAAAATTATCCTTTTAAACTAATGGGTCTAATTTACAAAACTTCCGAAAACGAAAAATAATATTAATTCTGTTATGAAATTTCGAACGCATATATTATATATATATATAAATGGCAATATGAAAAATTAAATTGATTCAAACTCTTTAAAAAGTGTAAATGTATTCGAAATGGGTTCATGTAAAAGTTTAAATAATTCTGAAAAATTCTGAAAGAAAAAATTCTAGGGCAGACAATCATAGACAGACTATCCTTTCTTAAAACTTCAGGAAAGAGTAAAATGGAAGTATCTTTCTGATGATCTTAAAAATATAACCTGACTATGAATATCGGCCTTAGTTGATTATGTCACACGTGGAATCGGACATACATTTTTAAAATATACTTACACGCAAAAAAATGTGTAGCTGGTACAAAGAAACATATCACTGTTCCTGCAATATTATTAACTATGTAAGCCAGAAATATGGCTGATATAATCTAGAAAATCCTTGTGACAGCTATACATTTTCTCCCGTGTACTTTAATTTCTTGAAAAAACCTTCACTCAATACAATTATTATAATTAGCATAATTCAGAATATCAATCAGTATCAAATGTCAAACTGTGAATCTATCAAAAAGTAAAAACATGTGAAAGAGAAAAATGCAAATGTCTCATTAGTTTCTATGCTCGGGAATCTCCGACGGTAGTCGGGGCATCGTACGGTTGTGTGTGATGTCCGTGAGCAAACAAAGGCTCGGACGACTCTTGCCTCTATAGAAAATGCGACTTACTACGTTTTCATTCGGGACAGCAGAGCTGCTGAATAAGTTATCGAAATTCTCATTAACTAGACATATCCGAAAGTCGATGACAATTAAAGAAAGTTGCGACAGTTAATATTTCTCATGCAGGAGCGTTAACTCCAATCAATTAAGGTCAAATTAATAACTTCCTTCTAAAAGAAACCCCAATTGTATATAGCATTTTCATAACTGTTATCGATTATTAAATATAATGACTTGAAACATTAATATGCTGAAAATTCAACACGATTTAGAAATTAAAAATTTGTTATGTGTACCCAAGGCGCAGATTACTTTCATTCGTTCTTGCGTGAATAAATATAGCTGGTGGAACGAGTCTTGTAACTCACGGATTACTCAACTCTCAAGTGAAGCGTAAAATAAAATCAACGGAAAGCTCTAGAATTTTGGTGATTGAATAAAAGATTGGTTTCTTATAATTATACTACAAGTAATAATATATATTTTTAGAAATCTTTAATGCACGGTTTCATATATTACTTTACACTTCTGAATTTTACTCAACTGTGATTCATTCTTGAACATTTAATACATCACAAATAATTACAGTGATACTAAATAATTTCTTACTTGTCCATATGTCTCAACTTTGATTGGAAGTTAAATAAAATTATTTAAAGTAGTTTTTTCTGTGCGGTACTAGCTAGGCACCTAATGATAACTTAACTGGGAGTTGGCAGTCAGTACTAGGCTGGTACTTTAAAGTAGTACAGGCCAAGTACTAGCAGCCGATACTGACTGGATTTTATCTCGTAAAATTTTGTAATTTAAAAAGTATTCTAACTTCTAGTACAACTATATTAGAAGCTAGATTGACTCTTAAGTTTTAAAATACTATTTAAAAGTAAATTCATACAAATTGATCTGCTGGCAAAGTCATGGCATCAGTTTTTTGGGATGCACGTGGGATGATTTACATTGATTGTCTTCAAAAAAGGAAAACGATCAACGGCGAGTAATTTCTGAACTTATTACAGCGTTCGAATGGCAAAATCAAGAAAAAGTGGCCGCATTTGGCGACGAAGAAAATTTTGTTTTATCAAGACATTGCACTAATTCACACATCCATTATAGCGATGGCCAAAATCAATGAGTTAAAGTTTAAATTGCTTCCTCGCGCACCCTATTAGCCGGATTTAGCCCCCTCGGATTATTCTCGCCTCCCAGACTTAAAAAAAAGCTTGGTGGTCAAAGATTTGCAAAAAATAGAAAGGTGGAGTCTGCAGTTATTGGCTGTTTTGAGGAGCTCGACGGTTCTCACTATAAACAGGGTTTCAAAGTTATGTAATATTGCTGGGAAAAGTGTATCGAGCTAAAAGGAGACTACGTTTAAAAATAAAGGTATTCTTTTTCAAATTTTTTAGTTTATTATTGTTAGGTCGGGTACTTCTGGGACTACCCTCGTATTGTGCCTTGAAGTAGAGTTTTTCGATTGAAAGAAGAAAGAAAGCATATCAACTCTTAAATGTAATTATTCAATTAAACTAACAGAACATTAATGTCCCAGAGTGTGAAAGCCCTTGTGTTTTCGTACTGGTGATAATACGTGTGATCCAATGTCAGTGGAGGGTGCTTATGAATTATTGCAATGTGTTTCAGCAGATTGGTATCGATGACAGTAAGTTAAAGAAGGGTCGTCTTTATGAGAAATTTCTCTATAAAGATTTCAACTGTCGTGCAATTTTGTTAAGAGACTTTACGTTACAGATATAACAGCATGGCAAGTTAATACCTGCCTCGAAGATCAAGAACAAGTGTTTAAATTTTTTTACAGGGATAGCTCTAATATTACAACATTTTTCTGTAAAAATTAATTTTGGAATGTTTCTGTTAAATTAGATTGAATCAATTGTTTAAATTGTATGAACACTTACATATTTAATATACTGAATATTGCTTCTTGTGCACGGTTTTTTGAGTACAGAATTGTCCAACGACATTCAGTTCGCGAAGAAATTGGCCTTTTAGCCATATGTGTCCACTCTTACGCGTGTGAATGCTAGAGGAGCAGTGGTCGTTCGCCTTACAAATTTAATCTTGCAAATGGATCCGGAAACTTGGAAACAATGAATATATGAAATGCGGCTACATATCTCATATGGCTAGACATGGGGTGAGTCCAACGGCAATATTGTTAGAACTGATCCATATTATGATAGAGAGAGGAAGCTGTAAAGTGTGAGACAGAAAACATACGATACGTAAATTGTGGAGAGAAATAGTAAAAGACAAATGTGAGTCAGAATATTCGACAAAGACAATTTTGTACCAATTCTAGGTTATCACAACGATGAAGTTGGATGCTCACACTTTTAAGTTTTCGAGACTAACTTACCTTTTGGTCCGTTAGATGGCGACACTTGATGGTGCAAAAAATAACGAAAATCACGGTGCTGAGGCAAATCACGCAATTGTTCCCCTATAAGCGGGAGTAATTGATTATTCCCACGGTAATTATTGATAACTCCCGCATTTTTCGTATGACCCCCAAAAAGGGGATTTTATACCCGCGTTTCAGGCAGAAAAAGTGACCATTTCTGTGCAAGCATGAGAAAAATTTAATTTTACGTGTATCATTCAAGACATTATTTCTAAAGTTATTTATGAAAATAAAAGTTTTTCAAGTATAATAGTTATTTAGTAATACTAACTACCTTGCTGGATAACGCTGAGAGCCCTGGCCAATTTCACCATTTTTTTACTTCTCTCCCTCAGGAGCTGAAGGACGTCCTTCCAAACCTCAGCTCCTGACGAATCACCCAAGTACATTTTACCCATATTTTTCTTCTTAAGTTCCATAAATTTGTTCACCAGCGCATCGTGCATAGATCCCGGAATACACGGACAGACCGGACTCGCTCGAAGCAACACAGGTTCCGACACCTGTGTTTAATACGCACTACGTGATCAAGGTCACGGAGGGTCTGGCTCCTGATCCCGCATGGCACACCACCTAAGCAGAGCTAGGCTCAGTTCACCCTTGCCTCCTCGTGGGCCGGGGAGGACACCACTCTGCGACGAAGGACTCCCAGTGGGATCCCATACGGAAACGATCGATTGGACTGTTCTTAGTCACAGACTGCGGAGGCTTTGCAGTGTCCCCCAGGAGGTTCCGTACACCAATTCGCTCTTTGCCTCACTCAAGAGAGAACCCGTCTATAGAGTCTTCTCTCACATTTGAAGGACACATATCACAGTCATCTGCGCTGACATTCATTCAGTATATACTATATTAAGTAACATATCTGAAAACACGATAGAAAGACGTACCGCATCGAGCGTCAATAGACTTCGATCCCGATAGCATGACCTGTGTGGGAACTAGCCGCGAGATCACGAGTTTACGTGACTGTTAGCAAGCATGGTCGTCGAAATTTCCCCCGAGACGCGTGCCGATCAACAATCTATCAGTGTACATGCTGATCTACAAAATTGTACGGACTCTCCCACTATAAAAATAATCAATAATATATAAACCCCAGATTTACCTCTGGAGGCTGTCTTTTCGTAAGTAGCGGTTCATTCTTCATGTTTCAACGTCGGTAGTCACTCCGACCACAAGTCATACTATTGGTGTCACTATTTGACCCTTCGATATTCGTAACTTCATCGGCATCTTACACAAGGATTACCTCGGTACTTGGTAAACATAACCCCTGGTCCTTAAGTAGTGCAAGTTCTATAGCCGTGAATCATTACGTGCCATTAAATACGTGCATCGTCGTATTAAAACGATTTCTGATAATTAAATATACGGAAAATGAACTTAATCAGTCTTTAGCAAGCAAGTTGGATTGTCAGATATGCTTCCTGTACTACTTGACTAGCACTACTTGACAAGCACTACTTAACTCCAGCCAGAATTGTGCCGTTATCCAGCTACCAGGAAGGAGAACTATACTACAAAACTCTTTCTCTTGCCTTCTCAAGCAGGGAAATAACGTAAGTTATATATATAACCATCTCAAAGCTTATTATATCAACTATAACGGTCGTTTGTATTGCGTGAGTTGTATTCCTAGGCATCTCAAAACCTAGTATATTAGCGTAAAACGTACACAATCAACCGCGTAAGTTATACACATATATGTAGGCATATCTAAACCTGTATTATTAACTTGTAGACGCACGCACTTTAATGCGTGAGTTACATATATATAGGCATCCCAAAACCTATATTAATAACTTGTAGACACACACACTTTAGTGCGTAAGTTACATATGTAGGTATCTCATAACCTGTATTATTAGCTAGCAGACATATAAAAACTTTTAGCATTGCATTCTCATCTTGAGAATTATTATAAGTCGTACACATAAGCATTTCATGACTTATTGTATACCAATCCTTCCATTAATAAAGCTTGTACACCGCAATATAATTAAATTTGTTATTACTTTAAACAACTCGAGCCACAAAAATATAAATAATCACAACTTCCCACTGATTTAATCAGCAAACTTTCCTCCCTTTTCCTAAATTTTCCAACCTACCCTCGCCTTAGCTCGGGACGTAACAGCTTATTTGGTGACAGCGGTGGGGTCGTCACAATTAATAATAAATTCCAAATTTATAATTTGAAGGGAAAAAATTATATGTACATTAAATTCGGAAAATTTAGATTGTTACATAACTATTAAGTTATTCCCGAATTTCAAAATTAAATCATTTCAGAATAATTAATCGAATAAAATAAGTTATTATCTAAGTTTTAAACAAAATGAAGACTGCACTCGAGAGTATAACTCCTTCTTAGATTCGTTTAACGGTCAACATAGATCACGATCAATTGGTCAAGAGAAAGTTCGCAGTGTGTGTCAAGTATTGTTTATAACTTTTACTTTAAGTTAAACAATTGATAGAATATTTGTGATTGCATAAGATTGTCCCGAAGTGAAATTCCAGCTGATCAGTTGTCGCGTCTCCCCTCCGCTCGGCCTACTGGCCGAGCGCCTAGACAGTTATTGCATGTGCACCCTCAATTACAGCATAAATTCTTTGGCAAAAACAAATTAAAATTCAAAGTCAATTGTTATACCTAACAAAGAATTAAAAAATTAGCTATGTTATATGGCCACTAAACAATCTCATATAATAATAAAACACCACACCAGAATTATAATTTCAGTATATTCTGACCTATTACAAAATGAAATAGGAGGTTTCTTGTACAATCTAACGCTAAATATCAATTTAATCCAAAAGGATAAACTGATCCCCGAAGTCAACATAAACCATTTAAAGATTTACATATTGCATAACGCCACTCTTGCAACAATTGGATCAGTAAAAATCCCAATTTTGTGTCATTTAATTAAACTCAACGTAATTATACCCAAAATAGGTATATGTATTGCTTGGAGTAATTGGAAAATCCTTTATTTTCAAATTGCATCTGCCTATCCCAGAATTAGTCAAATAGACGAAATTGGTACCAGTAAACTTATATTTCACATTCAATTTTGGCCCAAAATTTTCAAAAAATAGAAATTTGAATTGAACATTGAATACAGACCTTAAGATTGTATTAAATTAATCAAAAATAATAATAGTCAATTCAGAGCACTCATTGATAATTTTTTAAGCGTTTAGAAAAGCCACCAACATGCCAAAAGAGAACACTCGATCAGATAAGACCGGAACAAAATATTTCACTGGCGACATTTCGCGTACTTCAAACGACGCAATGGTAACATCAATGGAAGTTGTTTTGCCATTCAAGAAGGCATAATGAATGTCCCCATATTTAATGGTAAAAATATGGCAGTAAGAGATTTTATTCAGGACGTGATAAGCGGAGAAACCAGTATACCTGCCAACTGTGAAAAAAGTATATCAGAGCGGCTTTATCCCGACTGAAGAAAGCAGCTAGAGATAGCACACATGGAAAAAGTTTTTTTCCATGAAGTACGTGGTTGACCACCTCAAGAAACGATTAATCCCACACAAGATCCAATAGGAATTTTGCTTAACCGACTTACTCAGGAATGCGTGATCGCAGCCCTAGTCCACACGTCTGATTTGCGGCTTCTTCAGAAAGAAATAGGCCCAGTGAAGAAAGGCAAAATTCACCTAGATTAAATAGATGAAACCATTTCCCAACGGAACAAAACTACCCCAGTAATTTCCCCCACCTCTATTCATATCCCCTTTATCTACCATATCAGTCATATCCTTAATACCCAAATCACTATTTCATATCCAAACCCTAACTACCCCTATAGAAACCCCACCAATTCCATTAATGCAACAAAGGAAGTTCTGTGTACAAAATTCAGAAGAGAATCGCAAGTAGTAGAGATCAGCTAACCCAGTTTTGAAGAAAGCAAGGCCCAATTACTATTCGACACTGGTGCAGACGTAAATATAATTAGTCTGAGCTCGCTCAACGAAGATATACTAGGATCACAGAATGAAGCAATAGAAATAGCTGTAATAACCCAAAACAAAATTTCAACCCTTGGAACCATTCAAACAACAATAAAAAACTCAATAGTGAGCTTAGATTTTCCTATCAACAGCGACGGAATTCTATGAAGAGAATACCCCCGACAAGAAAAAGTAGAGATTTCATTTTGGCACAACACAATCGTTACTCATTTCAACCCAACCAAACCTGTACCATTTATAGACGAAGAATCTAAAATAGCTAAGGAAAATATGGAAGGTTACAAAAGGAACATCATTAGGACCTATCCAGGTCAAAGCCAAAACTAAACGAGTAATCCCTGTATAAGTCGTGAACTCGGAATTGAAAGAAGATTATCTACCATTAACTGAAACCACATAAGGAGTTCTAGTAGGTGAAGCAGGAGTAACAAACACAAAAGGAATTTGTCATGTATTAGCAATCAACGCAACTGAAAAAGATTTAAGCATTGAAATACCTCCACAGGAATTAATACCCTTCGAATATTATGATTTACCTGGAGAAGATTCAGACGAATACTTTTCAACCAAAAATTTCAAATTTGAAAGAGACAAAATAGAAGAAGTAATTGACAAATTGCAACTAGATAATTTCTACCAAGAAGGAAAAAAGCAAGTTATAGAAATAGTGCGAGAATTTCCAGAAAATTTTCATCTAGCTGGGGAACCACAAACCTCTACACATTTTGTACAACATAAAATACATACAACAGACGAAATATCCATAAACACCCGCCCTTACTGATTTTCACCAGCTCAGAAAAAAGAGATAGAACGTGTCTTGACTAAAATAAAAACTGAAGGAGCTATTCAGAATTCGAAACCACCTTATAATTCTCCGCTATTAATTATACCCAAAAAATTGGACCACACCGGAAAAAGAAAATAGAGAATAGTTATCGACTTTCGTCTTCTCAATGGGAGAACCACCGGCGATACTTATCCTCTGCCAAACATTTCCGAAATTCTTGACCATTTAGGTAGAGACCAATATTTTTCAGTAATTGACCTTGCGAAGGGTTTTCACTAAATAGAACTAGACCCTATGGACAGACCTAAAACGGCTTACTCATCAGTGAATGAACATTAAGAATATGTTAGAATTCTCATGGGATTAAAACATTCACCAGCCACATTCCAACGAATAATGGATCAATCATTAGTAGGACTACAAGGTATAGAATTATTATTATACCTAGAGTATACCCATGTTGATAACAGATACACCTCTGGGTACCTTCGATATGGTTTCCTTAGACACCATAGACAAATTACAAACTACCCCAGATGGCAATAAGCATATACTAACCATGCAGGGCAATTTTTCAAAATACTGCATAGCAGTACCAATTCCAGACATCTCAGCAGCAAGAATAGCCCATGCATTAGCAAAAAAACCTTATTTCTCAGTATGGAGCACCAAAGGCCATTCTCACCGATAAAGAAAAAGGATTCGTGAACAACCTGTTAAGTAATTTGTCAAAAATATTTGGAAGAAAGCAAATAACCACCTCAGGATATAGGACACAATATAACGGATCACTACAAATGAGCCATGATGTATTAATAGATTATGTTAGAGCCTATGTAGAAAATGATGACGATTGGGATCAACTGCTACCCTTCTCCAGGTTCGCTTATAACACATCTGTCCACAGTGCAACAAAATTCACCCCATTCAAATGAGTATTCGGAAAAATAGCACACGCCCCTAGTCCATTCCCTAGTTATAAAAAATTAGAGACTTATGATTCGTATCTGGGTCAGAATTTGTGAAACGGATCACCCGAATTGGATGAAAATTCAAATCTACTTCAAAATTATTTTTTACGATAGTGTTTACCATCCCTGACATAAATCTAAATTGATTTCGTTCAAAAAAAATTTTTGTTTATAATATTAACAATTAAAGATTTTTGTCACTTTTTTTTGTAAAATTAATTTTGGCTGATCTAATTATCCGATTTTTATGTTTTTTGTGACAATGGAATCTTCATTTAACATAGATTGACTATGATTTTTCCCGATTTGAAAACTTGAAATTTTATGTGAAATTTTAATAATTGTTTATAACAAATTGATAAACAAATGTCTTCTTCATCGGATTTTCACTGAAAAAAAACCACATGTACTTCATTCAATTATCTTTCATATTCCGTTGAGAAAAAAAATCGCCTGCATTTTGGAACGATCCAATTCGGTCGAAAACATAGTCGCGCAAGGTGCCAAAACTGTGCCGTTTGCTCGCGCGCATTTATTCTTCGGCGCGCAAATGCTTCGTGCTATGTAAAAAGGATTTCTTGGGTGAATAAATAATAGATTTTTGAAACGTAAATAAGTAGTATACAATCTTGTCATCAGTTTATTTAAATTTAGCACAGAATAGATAGTATTCTCAAGGATAATATACTCCTTAAACAGATTGTTGATTAATGTAATGCCAATTTAAATATGATGGAACGTTCGGAGCGCGCTTTGACACGGAGCGTTCGACGCCTTTGAACACGTTAGTTGCTAGCGATTGTCATTTGTTTTTTTCCACATCATTATTATTTTTGCTTTTGTAGATCATTCTTTTCACAGTCGAAACTGAGCACAGACCTCTATAAAAAATTAACGCGTTATTTTTGTAGTGGTGTTCTAGAATTTCGAGTGTTTTTTTGGCAAAGTGGTTTATGCTGTATCTGTCATTATTATTGTTATCATTATTATTATTCATTCGAGACAGCCACAGAACCAAAGCACGTTTTGTGCAAAATAGTATCGAATTCAGATATTGGTACTCTGTGCAGGATCGAACGTTAATTATTATGTATCACTTGGAGGCTTAATAATATGATGAGTTAAGGTGAAAGCATCAATAGCCGGACAGAGTCATGAATTTTTCTCAGAATTAGAGGTTTATGAATCACTTGTCGCTATTTTGGTGTACCGTATACAAACCTCGAAACATACACTTTAAAAAAGTGAAAAATTTGTTGAATTAGAAATTAAAACTTCGTCAAGAAAAAAAAATTTCTCTATTGAAGCACAAGGCTGGTCGAAATGTAGCGAAATCTGCTCTATGAACTAACTGACGCGTTGTCTTTGTTAAGCAAATAACATTTACATTTACCTTCATTTGTCATATTAATACGTGTTACACTAAAGTCAAATGCTTTATATAAACCATAATATTTTTCAAAATTAAGAAACATTTTCCTTTAATTAAATATTTTAAATCCGGTATTAGGTCAATGAATATTCGTTTTGCCTAATAACCGAACGCGTGTCCGGCGATACATTGCACTGCTATTGTGTTTTTAAGAAATGTGGTAAGTAATTGATTGTTTTCAATTCATAGAAGATATGGTGTCTAATAAAATATTAGGCAAATTACTTTAAACATATTTTAATTAGTCAAATATGAAATCCAACCTCAAATGACATTTGACGTTTATTTTCTTGTTGATTTTACATTGAAAACAATGAAAATATGGATTTCAGAGTGAAATTTCCCCACTTTTTGATCTTTTTGAATGATAATTTCCAATAATAATGATAAACTATGATTAATAATGAATAATATTTCAAAGAAATAATGTTTGAACTATGGATTTGCTGAAAATCTGATATTTTGAGAAAGTATTTTCATTTTAACATATGTATTTTCTGGGTTTTATGTATTTGGTGTCTTCATTATAGATCATTGAAAAAGTATCAGAAAATAGATTAAAAAGATTTATACCAAAACGGATATTATAAATGCAATTGAGGATATAAGGCAAAAACGATTGACAATTAGTGCTGCAAGCTCTAAATATAATCTATTCTATTTGTAAAATCTTTTCAATATTTTTTTTTATAAGCGTAGACCTAAAAAATGTTTCCGTAAATATTTCCCGTTGTTTATTATGCTTAAAAAATATCAAACCCGTATCAATAAAATTATAATATTCTCTTCTCCGAGTATTGGTGCAGCGCTGTCCGGCTATTGGATCAATTCACTTTTCCCGTCCGGCAATTGGCTCCTGAGCATTATTTAATAAAGAGAATTATTAAAATGGATTATTCAGATTTAACACAACTCTGGACTTTTTGTTATAGTAGGGAGGACACATACATCAAAATAATCGCGGCAATTCTTGATTCCGCATCACATTTAGAACGATTAATACAAAAAATTCAATGACATTTCCTTAGACGTCCGGCTATTGTTGCTTTTACCTTAATTTGTTAGTTTTCGATCAGCCGAAGAATCAACACATTATTTGTAAAATATTATAAACACTTACATTAACCAGAATTATGTGTAAAATCAATCATTTAATTCAGTATGTTGTACTATATATCATTCTTCTTCTAGTTATTCATCATTAAATGTTCCAACTAAGTATTTTGTTACGTTTATGTATTCACCCGAGAAATCGTTTTTACATAGCATGAAGCATTTGCGCGGTGAAGAATAAATGCGCGTGAGCGAACGGCACAGATTTAGCACCTCGCGCGACTATGTTTTCGACCGAATTGGATCGTTCCAAAATGCGGGCGATTTTTTTTCTCAACGGAATATGAAAGATAATTGAATGAAGTACATGTGGTTTTTTTTAGACGAAATCCGATGAAGAAGACATTTGTTTATCAATTTGTTATAAACAATTATTAAAATTTCACATAAAATTTCAAGTTGTCAAAATCGGGAAAAATCATAGTCAATCTATGTTAAATGAAGATTCCATTGTCACAAAAAACATAAAAATCGGATAATTAGATCAGCCAAAATTAATTTTACATAAAAAAGTGACAAAAATCTTTAATTGTTAATATTATAAACAAAAAATTTTTTTGAACGAAATCACTTTAGATTTATGTCAGGGATGGTAAACACTATCGTAAAAAATAATTTTGAAGTAGATTTGAATTTTCATCCAATTCGGGTGATCCGTTTCACAAATTCTGACCCATCTACAGGAATTATTTTCCAGATTAATCGAAGTTAAAAATATGGCAGCTGACATTTTGATAAAGGCAAAACAAAATTCTAAACTAAATTACGACACTAAGGCAAGATCATCCCTTGGAAAAGTAGGAGATAGAGTCTATGTACAGAAAGAAGTAAAAAAAACATAGCAAATCAGATAGCAAGTATTATGGTCCTTTCGAAATTGTTAAACTGTTGGATAAACATAAAGCGATTTTTAAAGAGAAAAACGAAACGCTACTCCAGAAACACGTAGATAAACTCAAAATAGCATATGGATATTCATTTAATATCAAAAACTAATAGTCTTTTTAATTATAGGGAAGTCATTTCTGGGCTCAAAACCTTGGACTCTACCCCCATTATATATACAAGGTCTAGAAGTATGAAACCGGAATTTTTTTGAAAAAGGTACACGTCTGTTGCATGAAAATGATCAAAAATATTTTATTCAAAGTAATATCCATTGTTATTTACACATTTTTCCCACCTCTTTGGAAGATGATGAATGCCACGCCAATAAAACTGTTCGTCTTTTAAATCAAACCAGTTATCCAGCCATTCTCGTACATTTTCGTACGAATTAAAGCATTTTTCAGCGAGAGCGTGGCCCAGTGATACGAACAGATAGTAATCCGACGGAGCCAAGTCTGGAGAATAAGCGACATGCGCCAGTATTTCCCAACTGAACGTCTCGATCGTTTCCTTGACCCGTTTCGCTAAGTTAGATGGGGCATTATCGTGAAGAAAAATGACTTTGTGTTGCCTTCTTCGATAATCCGGTCGTTTTTCTTGTAATGCTCGATTTAAATCGATTATTTGCTGTTGCTAGCGATTCATGTTGACAGTTTCACCAGGTTTTAGCATTTTATAATAGATAACACCTTTCTGATCCCAGTCTTCAAACTTTTACAATTTAAATTAAAAGTTTCTGTCAAAAGTATGATGACAGGAACAATCGTCGAAAATTTTTTATGAACCAAAGCGGTCAAATTATTGATTCACACTTTTTGTCAAATTTTAGTATTAAAAGAACTTATTACAATACTGCAACGATAGTTCAACCTTAACTTCATTTTTCTTAATTTAAAACTTTTGTAATCAAAGTGTGGTTACATAGAAGCTAATACCAGTATTCTGAGAAGTACTAAACGGAAATCTATATGTGACGAATTTGACAGTGCCGCAGTAATGGGAAACCTCTTATTATAATAAATTGAAACATATTTTTTATATTTCAGCATATAGAATCAAAACTATAAGTTTGTTTATTAAATTAAATATAAAAATAAATTTTATGTGAGCTGATCCAAAATAATGTCATAAGAAATGTTATAATCTTTTAAGTCAGACATCACATTGATACTATTTTTTCCTTCCTTTTTTATGTAAAACATTTCTGCAATTATTCTTTTAAAATAGTCTGTTTCTTTGTGGACAATTTTAATATTATCCCAATCAAAATTGCGTTGAGAACCTGTATCATTTTTATTGTATATTCAATGTTTTGTAACAACATTATGGTATTTTTCATTTAAATTAATGTTTTCTTTTTGTTCATCACATCTGATAAAAAGCATTCTTCCCGTTTGGCCTACATAAGTTTTTGAACAATCCAAGCATGGAATTTTATAAAATACATTCGAAATGTCAAATTTCTCCAATGGGACTTTTCCCAATTTTATGTATTTATCTAATTTTGAAGTGTTTCTGAAAACTGTGGTTAAGTTGTAATCTTTTAGCTGTCTTTTAATTTTACAAGATAAGTCTCCATAATAAGGAATAGAAACTACAGTTTGCAATCTATTTCTCTTTCATTATTCTTCGGAATAAAAGAAGACTTTGTCACTATTTTTTAGTTGGAACATTCTGTTCTTTATATGCTTATTAATGAAATTTTTAGGATAATTATTGAGCATCAAAAGGTTTTTTATTGTTTCTAAATTTTCTTCATGAAATTTTTTATGTGACAGAAGTATTGCAGTGTCTACTAAATTTTTAACAATTTCAATTTTTTGATTAAGAAAATAATCTGAGAAAAAGTTCACATATCTACCTGAAAACGTGTTTCTTCTATGCCAATTCGTATCAATGGTACCATCATCATTTTTTATCATCAAAAGATTTAGAAACGAAAGTGTGTTATCAATTTCTGATTTATATTTAAAAATTTAAACGTAAATGATAGGAATTAAAGTTTTTTTAGAATTTCTTTAATCTTATTCCTAGGAATAATTAGAAACGTGTCATCAACATATCTGTAATAAGCCTGTATATTGAAACTTAATTTTTTTAAAACCTCTTCCTCAAGATCTTGCAAAACTAAATGAGCCAAAATTGGGGAAATAGGAGAACCCATTGGAGTGCCAAAAACTTGCTGATGATATTTGTTATCAAATCGAAAAAACGTGTTGTTCAGAAGAAATTCAATACCTTTTTGAAATTCTTGTAAAGGCAAATTTGTAGAACTTTTTATAAAACACCATCTTTTGTTAATACTGTTTAATACTAAATCAAACGGAAAGTTTGTAAATAAGGACGTGACATCTAGTGAAATCATAATGTGATCTGTTGCAATTCTTGTTTTTGAAATTACATCCTTCAAATGAACGAATTTGTTACTTGTGAATTTGGAACTGGTAAAGACTTCTTTAGAATTGTTGCAAAAATTTTTGACATATAATAAGTGAGAGTGTTTATAAGAGAAACCACTGGACGTAAAGGAAAATTTTGCTTATGAATTTTTGGTAGACCATATATTCTTGATAAGATTGTGTTGTTCATAGAAATATCTTTTTTTGTTGGATTTTTTCCTAAAAAACCCCTTATTCTCCAACTTTCTAACAGTTTATAAGTATCTTTCTTCATTAATTTGGAAATAAATTTAGAAAATAAAAATTAAATAAATCAAAGTTTGTTTATTTATTGGGATCGTGATTGCCCTCTCCTCTGACTAAGTATACAAAAGACCTTTTTGGAAAACTAAATTAAGGGATGAAAATAAAGGCAATAAAATTATTCCCAGTTCTTGAATTTATTTGGTTTCACAAAAGCAAGCAAAATGAATATATATATATGTATTAACTGGAACGACACCTGCTAATCCTTACAGTGATTTTTTCTTATATCTACCAGTCCTGAGAGAGTGTGAGAGAGGGAGATTTATCCCTGGACTCTCTTATTCGTCCTTGACTAGGCAGGAGGTTTTTTTATTAACTGTTGTTCGAAATCACAACTTGAGTCCTATTTGCGAGTCGCGCATAGCACACGCGCACACAAATACTGTTTTTGCCACTTTCTGTTAGGTTCAATAAGAGAAAATAACGGTTGGATTTTAACCAGCAAAAAGTTGAGTGCTTTTAAACTCGCCTTTTTCGCCGCTAGAATTTTCCTATCAAATCTATTTCAAATATTTTATGAAAAATTATCACTACCGTTTTGAGATTCGGTAGTATTAATTTTTCCGCGATTTCGCGCACTTTTTTGCCGTTTTTGTTAAACGAATTGGACTTAAAAATAGTCCGCCGAAGAAAGATATATTAAAAATATACTTTGTATATTTCAATATATCTTATATGTTTTGCTACCGTCCAGATGAAGGCTTTTGTCTTTTACGTCCGCCCAACACGATTCCAAAAATAAATATTTCGTTAGATAAAGTTTTACGGTTTTAATCAACTAACGAGGATCTAGGAACGGTCGATCTAGACCGCAGACGGGCACGATAAAAGAAAAATGTTTTCTTTATTATTCTAAGGTCTGAATCCGGTCAAGAAACTCAGAAGACTGCGAATTTGATTTTGCCTTGATTCGTTTTACTAGTTCATCGCGAGGTGAGCGTGGTAGGGTTTTTTGATGATTAAGGAATTAATGATTGGACAGAGGTAATAATGTCAGGGAGGATTTAGGAATTTGCACAAATACTGATGTGGTTATTGCGCCATTTGCTCATTTCTAGAATGCAATTATTTCTCCCCTCTTTCTACACCTATCTTGAGAAAGGAAATGTGCTGATTAATTTTTAGTATTTGATGCATGGTCATCAAATTGTAGAAACAATTTTAGTTTCTGGTATATTTCAGAGTAAATCGAAATATATATATTTAATTAGTCTAGGCTTATAATCTTTAGGTGGATAAAAGCTTCAACATAATTATTTAAGTATTCAGGTGAGCCTTGGGTTTTAGTTACAAAAAGCACGTGGCTTTTGTGGCGGGAGATCAGCTGGCTAAAGCATTTGAGCAAGGATAGGTGTATGAGAAGGAGATGAAATTATGAGATGAATGCTAGCCTCGCGATGCACAGCAGAGCGCATCAAGATTTTCTAAAAGAGACCAGTATATTAGGCATGTGCATAGACGAACGAAAGCAGGAATTGACAAACGGCAGAAAGCCGTGGCGACAAGCAGTGCATGGGTGTACGTGTACTAGATATCTCTCTCTCTCTTCCTCTGTCCTTCGTTCTGTTTTTCCTCTTCTATTCGTACATTCTATCGCGAGTCTGCTATTGCTCATTCTTTTTCCTATTTTATTCTTTCTCCGCTCATCCTAGTTCTTATCCCGAGTCGAAATTTCGAGGGCCTCATATGAGCCTCTTGGTGATTTTGAAGCTCATTTGAAACATTTTAAGCCTCCACAACCTCATTAAAGCCTATTGATAATCGTTAAGTCATCATTTAACCCTCTTTAGCCTCTGTATTTTATTTGTCAACCTCCTTTAACGCTCAGGAACCTCTTCGATCGAGAAGAGCCTCACACCGTCGTAATGTATGCCCTCATTTGAACCTCTTGAGCCTAAAACGGACGTAAGTCAAGTCTGGAGGCTTAAAAGAGGTTCAAAAATACGAACCAAAACCTCTTTTACCCCTCTTTAGCCTCAAAATTATGTCGCAGATGCTCAAATGAGGCCTTCGATTTTTCGACTCGGGATATCATCGCTCTCACTTTACACTCATTCTTCGGTTTTTTCTCATTTCATATTTTTATAGTTCATAGCGATCGAGTGCCTATCTACTCTCGCTATCAATTAATCTACTTTACAAAACACTAATGCACCTAAAAAACATAAGGGTGAACTCTTCCCGAGTCGAAGTTTTTGCCTTCTCTTTGCCCTCGCTACACTTTCTATTTAAAAAATCGAGTGTTTGGCGAGTGTGGAGCGAATATTATGTCTCAAATGCTCGAAAAACTGAAGGTGAATAGTTTACAAGTTGAACGCAGAGAAGAACGAATACGAAGCGATAGTGAAACGAGAGCGAAGTGATATTGAAAATTACAATTCCAAGATCAGAAAATTTAGAATTCAAGAAGGTATAATTAATTATTTGGGGCAGATGTATATAGTTGTAATGAGTAATATGCATATGGGACATTCTCATATTTTTGTAGCTTCCTTTTAATACATTAACCAACACGTATAACGGGATTTAAAAAAAAATTATAGAGACATATATATATTTATTTATCTGAAAACCTAACGTAATAAGCTAGAAAATGAAACAAACCTAAAATCGATTTGATTATTTCAACCGGAAATAATGAATTATAAGTATAAGAGAATTTAGCATTTTATCCAATTTTATCAAAAGTTTAAATTAATAAATCTCTCAAAAATTTTTTTTTTTTAAATCCCGATATACGTGTTGGTTAATTTATTAAAAAGAAGGTATACATTTTTTTTAATGCATTACATAAAATTTAAATAAAATTCATATTTTGAAAATATACAACACGGAAAATAAAAGAACCTTCTTATATATATGCCGCTAATTTCATCGTATAATTCGTTTGTTTAATTTAATTTAATGTGACTTCATGCAATTGCACGAAAAATCAATATTAATATTGTTTCGGTTTTGGGCGTACTTTCGGCTGGAGATCAAGAAAAATAGTATACAAGCCACGGCCAGAATGTTTGATGCCCTAGGGTCGTAATATACTATTACACAAGATACTTTTTGATAATAAATAATGCAATTTTTTAATGTATATTTCAAACTTTAGTTTCATTAAACTTCATACGTAGTTATGATAAAACTGTATGCTAAATATCAATTAATAATTATACTATATATATCAACAATCATAATTATAAAAATTAATTAATTAATTACATTAATTTAAAAAAATCATTATTATATGGAAAATTTGTGAAAAAAGTTGATTTATTTTTACTTGAGTAAGGCTAAGAAACTCTAGTTACGACACTTTCTCTCACAAGTTCTGAATAACTCTTGCAGTCACTATATAAGAAAGTTTCGAATTTTATGTCTCATCATTGTAAGCGAGCGTGAGCGTGATTCGACGAAAGCGTATCGTACTATATATAATTGTAGTTATTAGGTTTATATATGTAAGGTTATATGTTTAAGTGTATTTGTGATTAAAAATATGATTGGCTACGACTGAATGGTGTGAATGTATTTGTATTCTGTTTATGTATGTATGTATGTATCGGATGACCAATGGCAGGTTTGTGGTAAGATTTTTTTGTTATTTAAGAGAACCATGACAACATATTTCTATAGAGTTGTCCATCGCCTCACCCTCGAAAAATGGGAAAACGGTAATATGTGCAGTTTTCGATGACTAGAAGAGAGTTGACCTTTGAATGCTGAACATTTATAGACTCTCTTCTCACATTCTCGTAACCGCCGTTACACATTCGCCTCGATCTCGACAGTAGAGACTGAGACGAGTCTTAGGATTTCGACTCGGGTTCTTTCCTTTAAAAGTTTTATTAATTGAACGTATTTAAATAACTAGAAAAGTTAATTCAGGAATTACTGTACGTCTCAAGACCAGCTCGCATGACCAGAAATGCTGAGTTGCATTAGCCATTGGAATGCAATCAGGTTACGAACGCTCAAAAGTGTGCATTTAATTCACTTCTAAAAGCAATCGATATTCTATGAATTAGATTTTGCATATTAATAAAAACATTTTTCAAAAAAAATATTGCACACTTTAGACCGCCCGTAACAGCAATACTTCTGTCACATGAAAAATTTCATGAAGAAAATTTAGAAACAACAAAGAATCTTTTGATGCTCAATAATTATCCTAAAAATTTCATTAATAAGCATATAAAGAACAGAATTTTCCAACTAAAAAATAGAGACAAAAAGTGTTCTTTTATTCCGATGAATAATGAAAGAGAAATAGATTACAAACGTGTAGTTTCTATTCCTTATTATGGAGACTTATCTTGTAAAATTAAAAGACAGCTAAAAGATTACAACTTAACCACAGTTTTCAGAAACACTTCAAAATTAGATAAATACATAAAATTGGGAAAAGACCCATTGGAAAAATTTGAAATTTTAAATGTAGTTTATCAGATTCCATGCTTGGATTGTTCAAAAACTTATGTAGGCCAAACGGGAAGAATGCTTCTTATCAGATGCGATGAACATAAAAAAAACATTAATTTAAATGAAAAGTACCACAATGTTGTTACAAAACATTGAATAAACAATAAAAATGATACAGGTTCTCAACACAAGGGATAATATTAAAATTTTACACAAAGAAACAAACTATTTGAAAAGAATAATTGCAGAAATGTTTTACATAAAAAAGGAAGGAAAAAATAGTATCAATGTGATGTCTGACTTAAAAGATTATAACATTTCTTATGACATTATTTTGGATCAGCTCACATAAAATTTATTTTTATATTTAATTTAATAAACAAACTTATAGTTTTGATTCTATATGCTGAAATATAAAAAATATGTTTCAATTTATTATAATAAGAGGTTTCCCATTACTGCGGCACTGTCAAATTCGTCACATATAGATTTCCGTTTAGTACTTCTCAGTATACTGGTATTAGCTTCTGTGTATCCACACTTTGATTAAAAAAGTTTTAAATTAAGAAAAATGAAGTTAAAGTTCACCTATCGTTGCAATATTGTAATAAGTTCTTTTATGACTAATATTTGACAAAAAGTGCGAATCAATAATTTGACCTCTTTGGTTCATAAAAAATTTTCGACGATTATTCCTGTCATGATATTTTTGACAAAAAATTTTAATTTGAGATTGACTACAGTATGTTAAATAACAATCGGCGATATGTACATTGAAGTTGTAAAAAAAGTTTTCAAAAAAATTACCGGTATTTAGATCTACATATAGACTTATTTTCAAAAAATCATCCACCTATATACTTATTATTATAAAAATTTAGGTTTGCTATTCTTATGATTTTCTTTCCTAAAAAAACTATTATAGAATTCTACAACATAATATAATTGTAAAATCTAAAGAGGATGACATATGGTTCATCGAAACGTAATTACAGAATGAAATAAACATCTGATTTTCCGAGGTTGGTCATTTTACTGCTTTTAAAATGAAGAAAATTAATCGGACGTAAAATATCATATAACTTAAAGTATAGTTATTATTTTAGCGACAAACGAAACATTGATAATGAAATAGAAGATATTTATGTTTTATGTCAGAACAAAGAAAGTAGGATGCTTATTAAACAATATAAGTGGGAACAATGTTGTGAACGTTGTTATCTACGAGGACATAATGTAGAAAATTGTTCACGAAAAATAAAACCCAATAAAAATTTTAAAGAAAATTACACCGTTACAGAAGAGGATTTTTGGAATTCAGTAGATAACAATAATGTAATGTCTCGCACACTATTAGAAGTTTATTAGGCAAATTGTAGTAGGCATAATATCCATTACCTACATATATGTAACAATTATAATAATTTTCTGACTTTTCTAAATCATTTCAGTCGATTATGTCGATCATTAGAAGAGTGTATCACTGTATGTGATAACGGAACTCTACTATATCGACCTTATCAACCTATGATTCAGACTTAATGTAACGTCTCGCAAGACTAGATGGAATTTTTTAATTATAATTATTGAAGAAATTTTTCTGTGGAAAAAGGAACACTTCCACTGCGCTGGGTATCGAGCCCAGGTCCTTTCGAAGAAAAATTTCTTCAATAATTATAATTAAAAAATTCCATCTAGTCTTGCGAGACGTTACATTAATTCTGAATCATAGGTTGATTAGGGTCGATATAGTAGAGTTGCGTTATCACATACAGTGATACACTCTTCTAATGATCGACATAATCGACTGAAATGATTTAGAAAAATCAGAAAATAGTTCCCGGTTTATCTGTAGCCAAGATTGGCGTTAACAAGTTTCTGTGAGAAAAGTTGTGGAACCTCTGTAGCTCAGATGACAGAGCATTCAACCGGCAATCGAAAGGACCTGGGCTCGATACCCAGCGGAGAGGAAGCGTTCCTTTTTTCACAGAAAAATTCCTTCAATAATTATAATAATATTTATAGGCCATGTAACTATATGTAGTATATTTAAAATACTTACAATAAACTGTATTGAACTCACAAAATTTAATTTTGATAAAAGCAACCCCCAATCGTTCAAAATTCAAAACCTATCTTTAAAAAAGTACTTATATTCATTTTCTGATATGTAGCTTCATCCAGTAGCAGAATGAATCAAAAGCACCTCACCCAGGACCGAGAAAAATGGACCTGGATCTTGCTCGCTATTTTTGCAACCCTAATCACTCCAACACAATACGAAATTCAACCATTGAGGAACAACCCTGGATTATTTTACGCCAAAGTAGAGCCCTTGCTCTATTGGAATATATATATATATATATATATATATATATATATATATATATATATATATATATATATATATATTGGAAGATTGTCGTGTATATGGATCCACAGCACCTGCAAGCTCACCTCTAATCTAAAAACATATCAACCGATATAAACAACGTATATTCAACATGTTTAGACCAATCCATAGAGGAAGACTGCGGAAGTGAAGTTCAAGTAGACCTGTTAAATGGAAAAGTCAAACAAATCGAAAACATTTACAAAGCATTAAAGAATATGTTAGCTGGAATAAAGCAAGATACACCAGAAGTAGAAAACCTACCACCAAGTATGAAAAAGCGAAGAGCACCCTTATTAGGCTTTATCGGATCAATTAATGGACCAGTAATAGGAGTGATGAGTTCCGACGACGCAGAAGAATATGACAACGCTATCCACGAACTACATAACAAACAAAATAACCTTAGCAAAATTTTAAGAAAGCAAACCTACATTGTAAAATCAGAGATCAACAACATTCACTTAGAATTAAATAAACAATCGCAAGAGATCGCCAACATGCATCAGCAATTAAAGGAGACCAACAAAAACATAGGGTCACATAACCAATACTGGAGTAACATCATATATTTCAGAAAGATAAGACAATGGGCTGACCACATCGATATAAAACTTAATCACTTAGCCGAAAGTTTAAAACAATTTATAAAAATAGTAGAAGCAGCACGAGAAAAAAAATTACATCCAGTCCTACTTTCTACAGAACAACTCCAAGAAATTATTACTGAAATACATTTGAAACTAAGTAAATATGAATTTCCATTACCCACTTCGCATATACGAGCAGAAGAAATATCAAAATTAGGAAGAACAGATGTTAGAATCAGCTCTGGACACTGTTCATCGCCATCGACATACCCTTACTAGATAAATCAGGGTATCAACTTTACGAAATTTATGCACATCAAGTGTGTCAACAAATATCTCGGAATACAACAGGATCTATTTATATCACACCAAAAACTCCGTATATTGCCCTGGCACATGACGAAAGAAAATCCTTTCTTATAATCAAATAATACTATAATAATTGTCAAAAAAACTTTTACAACTCCATTTGCGAAAACACTCAGCCCAAGCATGAAGTTTCCACAACCACCTCATCCGAGTGTTTGATCTTAATAAGACTATCAAAGGATACCATTCACCTCTGTGACAGCAGGATGAAAGTAGAAGAAGAAATGTATTGGAACTACATCCATTCATTATCTGCCTGGATTTACTCAACAACAACAAGATTTCTTTTAACTTCTTAATTGTATTAAATCAATACATTTTAACGAGTGATCACTTTAAATTTCTGATATATATTTAAAAATTCAAAAGAGAGACAACAATATTTACAAATTAAATACATAAATACATACATTAATACATAAAAACACACACACGCATAACATACTCATACAACAAATATAAAAACAAATTACAAGAACATCTCAGATTCGGGGAACATACGGTGAATTCCGAATCCCTGGGAACCCCCGATGTCCTCTAGTCACTGGCCGACGGCAGTATATCACCTCGCGCCGTGGTGCTGAAAGAAAAACAACCAGTATTAAATTAGATATCTAAAAATGACAAAATGTAGCACCAAACCAGAGGAAAAAACAAGGTCAATTACCTTTATGGCCAGCCAATAAAGACCCACAGGAACATCGCACAGGCTCCAACGTCGAAATCAAGTCAACATGAACACTCCGATCGAGTTCGCGACCTGCTCCACTACTCGTCTGCACTCCTGACACCATTTCCTGCATCAGGAACCACAAAAACCTCATCCAGGGTACTAAGGATCAAGTTAGGTTGTAAATTTGTCCCATGGACCTGGCGGGTGGGACCTGAGGCGCCCGAACATAGGAATCTGGAAAAAAAATTAAGAATAAATAAAAAAAAATTAACAATAAAAACAATAACAATGAAAATCAATAAATGAATTAAAATCAACAGCCACATACACGTCAGCAGATCCCAACGAAGAGCCCTCGGAGCTGAACATCGGCAGCCTTCAACAAAATTGTCCGTTTAAGAACAAGGATGGACACTGCCAACAGAAAGCCCGTGCAATGAGTATCCAGCCTATGGACCACCGAGAACTCCAAGACAGACACTGAACACCCAAAAATATCGGAGCAGCAAGTCGCAAAAATTGGGATAATATTATCCACCTTGACTCCCCAAACAGCAACGTGGTATATCCCTAGACATTCCTCTATTGATGAAACGCGTAGAGATAAACTGTCAGACTTTGAAACGCAGCGCCCAAAACCAGTCGAGAAATCAGGAAAAATTTCCATTAACTTCACGGAGCAGCCAGGAGAAGACGCGTTACCCGCGTTGACAGGAAATTGCTGAACTGCATCATCCAGCAGAGACAAGCCAAAATCGGCGAAGGCCTCCTCCAATCGAGGCACGAAGTAAAGGAGCATCACATCTTCGGGAACGTCCATCATTAATCCCGAAAAATAATGGAAACAAAGGAAAAAGAAACAACGAAGGCACTCGCGAAGACCCTATTAAGAAAAGACCGGAACAAAACCGAAGTTGTTATATATTATCACACCCCACCAGACGACACACAAAAATAAACAAAACGAGGGAGAAACGTACTAACCTTGGACACGAGGTACCCCACGATCCACCAATAAATTATAGGCCAAATGAGCATTATTCTCAATGTAGAGGGAGAAGGGGATGGTGGTTGACCCACTCGACGATGATCCTTGATTGTCCATGGCTAATAATGAACTGACAGCTAACGCATCTTCGACACAAAAGATTGTAGCTGACCATCTCACAAACTGATGATGACTACAAAATCTTACATTGTAAAATTGGAACTAAAGAAACAGACTAATTCATCAAGAATATGTAAAAAATGCCACGATAAGTATCACTTAGCTGAATCGCTTCAAGACTTCTAGATGACACAAGACACGATAAACACTAGAAATAACAAAATTACAACAAATTGAGTTACGAGCGTCAGTTGCCTACTAATTAATAAATTATATCATCGATGACGATGATTATTCTAAGGAGGGAGGACTGTTACATCCCGTAAAATTTAATGAAATTTATATTTGCGCCTACAGCAAGGCAACCCGGTATGCAACCAGTCAATTGATGGATGTAAATCACATCACTGTGATGATAACTACTGGTCGATAGGATAATTACCCGAGATCAACAAGGCAGTTAAGTTCCATAAAATAAGAGAACTGCCTTACCGTCGGTAATGTAGAAAATTAAGCCAAAATATATTAATAATTATTTAACGAAAATAAATAACAATAACATTCATTATTGTAAATAACAGTCGTTAAATGGTTAATAATAATCGAACACTAGCACATAATAATCAGCGATAACCAATAATGGATACTCAATCAATAACGTTAATCACATTATTGGGGATCCACAAAATAACTCAAATAAAATCCCAACGCTTAGACACTAATAAATCATGTATTACACAAATACTATAAGAATAAGCTTAAAAACCAATGTATAAAATAATATATGACAATCGCACCGACCTGTCAACATATATATATTAAGTAACATAGCTGAAAACACAAGGGAAAGATGTACCGCATCGAGCGTCAATGGACTTTGATCCCGACAGTATGACCTGTGTGGGAACTAGCCGCGAGTTCACAAGTTTACGTGACTGTCAGCAAGCATGGTCATCGACATTGCCCCACACGCGTGCCGATCAACAATCTATCAGTGTACGTGCCGATATACACATTAGCAACGTACGTGCTGATCCACAAAATTGCAGGGACTCTCCCACTATAAAAATAATAAATAATATATAAACCCCAGATTAACCTCTGGAGGTTGTCTTTTCGCTAGTAACAGTTCAGTCTTGAAGTCTTAACGTCGATAGTCACTCCGTCCACAAGTCATACTGTTGGTGTCACGATTTGACCCTTCGATATTCGTACTTTCATCGGCATCTTACACATTGATTACCTCGGTACTTCGTAAACATAACCCCTGGTCCTTAAGTAGTGCAAGTCCGATAACGTGAACATCAACAGTAAAACCTCACGAACCTATGGGTTGCTTGCTGACATCTGCCGGACCTTAGTTCATGTGCAGCGTATTTTTGTTTACAAAGCTATTTTTGAGTTCGGTGGATTTTGTGATTGTTAAAAATGAATGAAAAACAAGATCAACGAATTCGCATCAAATTTTGTTTTCAACTCGGAAAAACGAGTTCGGAAACTATTCAGATGGTGCAGAAGGCCTTTGAGAATGAGTGTATGAGGAAAACACGAATAAAAGACTGATATAATCGTATCAAAGGAGGCCACACTTCTGTTGACAGCAGGCCGTGTTCGCGAGCATAGGCGATAGCGACCACTATACTTTGATCCTGTTTTGAGCTTACGCCAGATGGTGCATTCTCACATACATGGATGCTCGTTCTGGCCGAGCTTCGATGACAAAAACATTGGATAATATTGAGCGGGTGCGACTTGCGATTGAAGGTGATCGTCGATTAACTGTTCGTCAACTAAAAAATGATCTCGCAATACCCAAACCTACTGTTTGGGAAATTTTGAACAAGATTTTAGGGATGACTCGCGTGTGTGCCGTGACTGGCCTCTTCACCACGATAACGTGCCAGCGCATTCATCGAATCTTGTGCAGCAGTTTCTGAGTAAACAAGTATCGCATTGTTTCGACAATCTCCATACAGTCCCGGCATAGCCCCCTGTGACCGTGTTATTCAATCAAGTGGCGATTACTGTGAAGGATGCCACCTGCCCGATAATAAAGAATAACGCCAGCGCGGAGATATAAAGGTAGGCCCGATACTTTCTGGACAGACCTCGTATATATAACCATCTTGAAACCTATATTAATAACTTGTAGACGCCCACACATTAATACGTAAGTTACATACATAGGCATCTCAAAACCTGTATTATTATCTTGAAGACGCATAAAAACTCTTAACATTGCATTCTCATCTTGAAAAGTAGTATAAGTCGTACACATCAGCATTTCCTAACTTATTGTATACCAATTCTTCAATTAATAAAGTTTGTACACCGCAATATAATCAAATTTGTTATTACTGTGAACAACTCGAGCCGCATAGGTTTGACTATTGACCACGATCCCACAAAAATATAAATAATCAGAAAGTACCACTCTAATTTAATCAGCAAACTTTCCTCCCTTTTTCTGAATTTTCCAACCTACCCTCGCCTTAGCTCGGGACGTAACAGACTAATATTTCTATTGGATACGATGGAAAAGCTTCTGGAGAAAATGTTTTTACAACGACTTCACACCCTCTTGGTCGGGGAGAACGGTCTCTCGGAAAACCAGTTCGGATTCAGGAGAGGCAGGTCCACTGACGACTCTATCCAACCGGCGGTAGACACTGCCACAAAAGCTAGAAGAGGAACTAGTAAATGGAGGGTATTCTGCGCGTTGATCAGCATTGACATACGCAATGCGTTTAATACCGCAAGATGGAAGATATTAATTGAGGCGATGGTGCGCAAAAGGGTTCCAGACTACCTGTTGCGGATGATGGCATTGTGAGATGGCATGGTGAGCAGACCGGGGATGGACCTACCTCCTGATCCCAGAGCTCGCCATCTTGCTGAATAGAAAGTACGGGGAAGTTGGTTTTTACTTGGCGCAAGGGCTCTCAGGCCATGGCTGTTTTAACGCGTGCCTGAAACGCTCCAAGAGGAGAGACGAGGAGACGTGTTGCTACTGCGATTTCCCTGTGGATAATGAAGAGCACGCCCTCTTCGTCTGTGCCAAGTGGGTCGTGGCACGGGAGACTGCTGGTCAGGCAGTGGGTGTGGAGTTCACTCCTGACACGATGGTCTCTGATTTTCCAGTCTGAATGGACCTGGACGCTCATCGAGTCATTCGTCACACTGGTGACAAAGAAGAGAGAGCTCGATGGGCCTCGGGAGCGAAACAATAGGGAAGGCCAGTAGAAATTGCATAAGGGCTTGCATCCTTGGACGCAAGTCCCGGGCAGACTGGGCTGCCGCGTCGGTTAGTGGAGGGATCCTTATCCTCCCCTGGCTGGCGTGGCTGGTTGGTTAAGCCTTTGTGGCGAGTGACCGGCGGGGAGGGGGGGGGGCGCGACGACGACGAATGAGTCGTACACGACTATAAGCCGGGACCAATTGCCCGTGAAGTTTAAAGCCGAAATGTTACTATTGTCACGTTCCGCGACTCTATCGACTCAAAGTTACAAACAATTCGAATTTTCCATTTTTATTGACCATATTTCTATGGTGCTTGCTTACAATCTATTTCTATGTTAATAAACGTATTTCATGTAGTTAATTCCATCTTATTTTCCAACACATTCCTCATCTCTAAGAGAGGATCCTTTCGATCCTTACATAAAAGGAGGAAATCTTTAATAAAAGAAATGTTACGTTTCTGACGTAACAGCATATACATTCAACTTTTATGAATGATATGTACTACAAGAAATTGGTCATGAAGGTGAATTTTGGTATTTTCGGATAAAATAAAAAACTGTGCATTCGTAGTGTTACCGCAGTTGGTAAAGTTGCATGCTTTAAAATATAAACTTTAGAATTGATAGACTTCGAGTCGTTTGTGCACATTTTAAACATTTTTATATTTTACTATAACACTTGTATCATTAATTATATTTATCTATCACATTTGAATTCACAATCAATGACATTTTTTAACGTTATTTTTAATTTTATTCTCAAGCTTTGCGCGAAGAATGCTTGGGCGTAGCGTTCGAAGTTGCCTTTAGCAGGTCTCTTCATATCGCAGTATCCGCTACCAGGTAAGTCATCCATAATTTGTTTCACGTATTCTGATATATTTCGAACTTTTTTACAATAGTTTTCTATGCCACCACATTTCGGAAGCCTGAGTTCTTCTTCTTTCTCATGTACCTATAGTCCATGCTTGTTGGTCTGGGTATAAAGAGCTAATAATTCTCTTGTCCTTGTATTTTGTACCTTTGTTTTTAAATATGTCGAAGAGTTTAGGCGAGCTAAATTTGGCAAATCCTTCTTCTAAGTCGACATATGCAATAACAATTGGTCTCCCTACTCGCAGTCTGCCGCTTTTGATCAATCGTAAGGAAAGTAATGCTTCCCTCGTTTTTCTCATTTACCTAATTTTCCTAAAAGCAAACTGATCTTTATCAAGTGGGTTTTTCATTGTTTGTTCTATTCTTCTATTTATTATTTTAGTTTGGGTTTTAGAAGGATTTGTCGTCAGGCTGATAGTATGGGCCGAGCGTTGTCATTATGGAAAATTATTGCCTCGTGTCTGGTCGCATATTCAGGGCATTTTTCGGCTATTGCTCTCTTCAAACGGATTAATTGTGTTCGGTAGCGTTCTCCATTGATGGTTTCGCCCGGTTTCAGCAGCTCATAATACACCACACCCTCCTGATCCCGCCAAATACAGAGCATTACCTTCGCGCCATGGATATTCAGCTTTGCTGTTGATTTGGCTGGTTGGCCGGGTTTCAGATATGATTTTTTGCGCTTGGGGTTGTCATAATGGATCCATTTTTCATCACCAGTGAAAATCCTATGCAAAAATGACTTCTTTTTGTGGCATTCCAGCAGAATTCCGGACATGCGAAACCGGCTTTCAACGTCTCTCGGATTGAGTTCATGTGGAACCCAATTTCCTTGCTTTTGAATGTATCCGGCTGCTTCTAAACGTTTTAAAATGGCTGCTTGAGTGACTCCCAAAGATTCTGCGATCTCTTCTTGTGTTTGGCAACAATCTTCATCTTTAAACTTTTTTGGCTGCCCAGGACGTTCTTCGTCTTCTAAGCCAAAATCACCACTTTTAAATCGTGCAAACCACTTTTGGCACATTCGCTCAGCTAGAGCATGTTCACCATTTCAAATTAATGCAGAATAGTAAATAAACAAAAAGGCTTGAAACTTTTTTTTTTAATTCAGTAGGTTTAGTCACAAATTATTTTAGAGTATTTAGCATTAAACATTTGTAAACATCTGTAATAAAAAGAACAGATGACGGTTCTTGTTTCCATATGTTCTTCACATAATGGTGATCAAATTTTTCATTGGAAGTTGTTTTAACCACAGAGTTTTCTAGATAGTTTTCGTCGGCAAAGCCAAAAAACATGATCACCAATCGGCCTCAACTTGAAATTAAGTATAATTAAATGAATGGGGATATCCAGATTTTTGGTAATTTTGTGGACATCAATAGATCTATTTATATATATATATATATATATATATATATATATATATATATAAATTCTATATTTTCTTAAAATTTGTTCACTCATTATCATCATATCCCAAAAATGAAATGCTACCCATGTGAAAAAATCTTCTTACGCTGGTCTGCCTTCAGACATTTTAAGTAATGATATTATTTCTTTTTTGTATTATTTTGGACACTTTAGAATTTCCTTCAAATAGTGAGAAAAATGTAGGTGATGGATGACTAAAACTTTGTATGTGAAATACTGGGTTAACTAGCAACAGATCTGGACTAGACTAACCTGTCAAGACGCTAAGGAAGAAAAACGCTTTCTAGTAGTTATATAATTTCTTATTGTAGATCATTTTAGATACCATGTCTATTATTTGAAATAGAGGAATAAATGTAAGTAAAAGAAAGTTGGAAAGTTTTGTCGTATAGGGATAATCAACATCAGATCTGTCCCTAACTAGACTATCAAAATGATAAAAGAAACCTTTTTCTAGTAATGTTGATTTGTTATTTTGGATTATTTTAAACACCTCGTCAATTTGTTTAAAATGGTGATAAAAATGCAATCATGGATACTTAGGGATTTTTATGTTATGGAAGTCTAGCTCGCACTAGGTCTGGAGAAGACTAGACCTTCTTGACTAGACGGTCTAAAAATATCCAGATCTGGGTCAGATCTGACATTAGACTGCCATGACATTTTCCACACGGGTAATTCTAGATGCCCCAATGCAATATCTTATTCTCCATTCAAAGAAAAGATTTTTAATCAAGAATTACAGTTTCGAGGAGCTTGTTTTGCGCAAAATTTCCGTCAGATTTTTTAAATGACTTTTAAGTAAAGAATTCGTTAGGTTTTCAGTCCCTCATCACTTTACGAAAATTTATATATTACACTATTACTGAGCACATGATCGAAATATTTGTTTTCGCACTTTTTTAAATTTCTTTTGATCAAGGATTTCAATTTCAGTTATAACCACTTTCAAAGCTGTGCTTTGCAAATTATTGAAAAAACCCTCAAGTGATACCATTTTTATATTATTATCATTATTGAAAAGGTTTGGTTTCTTCAAATAAAAAAACCATATAACGTTCAAGAAATTTTCCACTATTTCTTACGTGATGCTTGAAGTATCGGATATGTGACGCCCTCCTTGCAATAAAGACCAATAGATTTTTCTTGGCAATGTATTTCAATAATCAATTAATCTTCACTAATAAATTTAATATTATACTTTCGGGCGCATGATAAGAAAATTGTTTCCTGAAGTTTTGTGGACAGCTGTTTAATAAAAAAAGTTATTTCCATATACACAGTGTGATCTAAAAATAACCGAACTTTTTAGCTATATAATAAAACAAGCATGGTATTATGTTTCAAAGCTAATATTTATACAAAATAGGATCCATTGAACTCAATACAACGTTTGGAACGATCAACCAATTTATCCATAGACTTTTTAAACTCGGTTTTTTACGGCCATGGGCGTACGGTGTATCATTTGTAACTACCGTGCTTGTCAATCTTCAAACTCGTTTTTCTCAAAACCATTAGTTTCGGAATGGTGAACATGATAATAAAAAAAAAATACTGGTTAGATTGCGCTGAAATTTTTTGGGCGTATTTAATAAACGTATAGTTAACGCGTGATCCACAGTTTTGCTCCAAAATTTTCATTTAAATATTATTTCAATGCAAAATACATACAAAAAACGAGTCAAAATCATCATTCGGCATTAAAAGTAGCGAAAAGGGCCTAGCTGGGTTTTCATGTAAAAACGGCCTCAAACCCAAATGAGATCTAGTATCTAGTATTCGAAGGTATTTGCCCTAGGATTGTTTTGCGCAAATTTTTAACCTGATAGTCGCCATATTGGATAAGCTATCGCTGATTATGCAAATTTCGCTTCTTGCATCTTTTACCTCAACTAATAGTTGGAAAGATCTGAAAAAAGTCGCAGAATTTAGTCTTATCAAGAGAAACTTCTGTAAATTTTTCGCGAATTTTTACGCGTAAAATTCTCAAAGAAAAAAATTGCAAAAATTTTTGCATGCAGTTTTTTCGATGAAAAAATTCGAGAAAAAAGTTGAGTTTTTCGTCAGCAATATGTCTTCTAAAGACGCATATGTGATAATTTTTTCAGATTTTCAAAAAATGAGGACGACACTTAAAAAATCGATAATGTTCAAAATCGGCGGTTTCGGTGGTACTCGTCGTTTTTAATTTTTTGTTGGAAAACATAGAATAATTTAATTCCAAGGTAATTGTTTTATTTTCGATGCAAGGTAATATGAAATGCAATATAAGAATGTTATAATATGTGTTACAAAGTAATAAAATGGTGTAATTTACTGTCCACATTGTTGGAAAATCTGAATAAATTTAAAAAAATAATTTTTTGGAAGACTTATTTTTCGCTGGCAAAATCGGCTTCGGACACTGATTTTCATTTATGAAGAAATTGCATGCGGAAGTTTTTGCTGTCTTATCCAACACGAATTACCGGTAGAAAGGTTCGCGAAATTTTTTTTTTTTTTTCTAATTAGCAGTTCCAGTAAAAAATGAAAAAAACGAAATTTGCATATCAGTGATATGGCGGCTATCGGGTTGAAAATTTGCACAGATAAATTCTAGGGCAAATGCCTTCGAATACTTGATACTAGATCCCATTTGGGTTGGGGGCCGTTCTTACATGGAAACCCGACTAGGCACTACCAAACCTAAGAATCTTCTCAGTTGCTTAACGTTTTTAGGCACTGGAAAGTCCATGATTCCTTGCAATTTTTCTTGGTCTGGTTTAATCCCCTCAGTCGTTAGGATGAACCCTAGAAACTTGGTTTTTTTTAAAAAGTTTGATTTACTCAAATTCAGAGTTAGATTGTTTTTTTCGAGACGTGTCAAAAGTTCTTCCAAATGTTCCATAAGTATATCATCTACGAACGAAATGATGTGATCTCCGATACCTTGCAAATCATGATCCAGCCTTCTTAGTACTGCAGCTGACCTCGTTTTCAGTTCGAAGAGTACTACTTTGAACTCTTAGCTTTCTCATCGGTGTTGGAAATCTGTGTATTTCTTCGACTCTGCTTGTGAAGATACTTGCCAAAAGCTGCTTGTCCTGAATACTGTTTTATGTTTTCATAAAATCTTCTCGAGTTGTTCCCTTGTTTCTTCATCTATGGTGCTGGCTTTTTTACCTTCAACATGATTTCCCCTCTTCCTACTTATATATCGTCTCCTATTTTTCATATGGAGTTTATTGTCTGCTCTTCTTTTCTAGGTGGTGCTGTAGTCTCTTAATTTATGATCCTGATGGATGGCTTCCCTTCAAGATGAGTAAAGGATATATTATTACTGTTTAGGTCTATACAGCTTTCAAACTCATCGAGTAGATCAATTCTTATGATGCAGGATCTTGATAATTTGGGTACCACCAAGAAGACTACTTGGACTATATGATTTGGCAGCTGAAGATCTGCGTAGATTTATCTGTTTAATCTAATCGCTTTTCCTCCAGGACGGCCTACGAGAGTGGCTCCATTGATTGGTAGCACTGGACACGCTTGTAGTCTTTTTTTATTTTTTCAACAAATTCCTCTGATATACACGCGACTTCAGCCCCTGTAATTCCTCCTATTAAAACATTGGCTAAGTAACATTTTGAATGTTTTCTTACGCTTGTTTCTTGTGATTCTTCCAGAAGCTCCTCTCTCGATCGCTGCAATACGTTGGTATGTATCATTAGTTCTGGTGCCACATCTATTTAGTGTTTCTATTTCTAGCTCCATCTTTTTAACCCTTTAACGCCCAGATGTGCAGAATTTTCACGTTGACTACAATGTCGTACCATTTATAGAAAAAAGATGAAAAAGGATCGAAAACTCCATATCCTACCGTTTTTTGGGTCGTTCTTTCAAATGGCACAGTCAGAATTCTCAAAAAATGATGCTAAACCCTTTATTTTCCCAAAAAAACCCAAAAAACGCTATTTTTTGGGTTCGATTTTTTTTTAATTTAAAGTTTCCCTATGTTCCCGACACTTACGCAACTTCTAACTTATCAGAAACGAGTTCTCGAGACTTGTACTTTTAAAAAATGCTTTGCAATATTTTGTTTTCCTTTGTTCTCTAATTCAAAATGGCGTCTGGACGTTTGAAATTTTTTGAAATTGAGAATATTAATCCTATTTCGGATTTTCGAGGTTACTTCGTAGTGTGATCATACAAATAAGTTACTACGAGTTTTGTCTCACCGATTGTGATTGGCGGAAGCAATATTAGCCCATAAAATTAAAATTCAAGATGGCGGCTGGCATGAAGCTATTAGAAATACGTATATTTCGAGTTTTATTACAAACCAGAATGGTGTAAAATTTGCCAATTAGCAGTCTCATAGGTTTTAGTCATCATTAAATTCGAATCTTAGGTGAGTTTTCCGAAATTTAAAATGGCTGATACAATATGGCGGAACCGTTATGTAAAACTTGATATTCCTGAAATCAAAAAATACTGCCGCATTCTACGCAAAATTTAAAATCAAAATTATTCTTAATGTTATTTTGATTACAAGAGTTGTTTTCGAGAAAAATAGTCCTAAATTATGAGGCTTCCCGAAATTAGTAGAAATTTACATATATCTATATTTTTTGTCTTAGACTTTGCTAATATTCCATAAAATAATGTTCAGATGAATCATACATGAAACTTACTTATGATAATATGTCATTCTGATGCTGGTGTAACTTACTAATTATGCTATAGAAGTAGATGAACATTTATAGATAAATAGTAGGGTGTGAAAGAGACACTAATAAATGTTGGGTAATTAGTAAATTCGCCTGCATTTTATATTTGCTGATACTCTATCTTACCACAAAAACCCATAAATGTTGATTTTTCATACATACTCAGATTTCTAATAATTTCGGGAAGCCTCATAATTTAGGAATATTTTTCTCGAAAACAAGTCTTGTAATCAAAATAACATCAAGAATAATTTTGATTTTAAATTTTGCGTAGAATGCGGCAGTATTTTTTATTTGAGAAAATCAAGTTTTACATAACGGTTCCGCCATATTGTATCAGCCATTTTAAATTTGGGAAAACTCACCTAAGATTCGAATTTAATGATGACTAAAACCTATGTGACTGCTAATTGGCAAATTTTACACCATTCTGGTTTGTAATAAAACTCGAAATATACGTATTTCTACTAGCTTCATGGCAGCCGCCATCTTGAATTTTAATTTTATGGGCTAATATTGCTTCCGCCAATCACAATCGGTGAGACAAAACTCGTAGTAACTTATTTGTATGATCACACTACGAAGTAACCTCGAAAATCCGAAATAGGATTAATATTCTCAATTTCAAAAAATTTCAAACGTCCAGACGCCATTTTGAATTGGAGAACGAAGGAAAACAAAATATTGCAAAGCATTTTTTAAAAGTACAAGTCTCGAGAACTCGTTTCTGATAAGTTAGAAGTTGCGTAAGTGTCGGGAACATAGGGAAACTTTAAATTAAAAAAAAATCGAACCCCAAAAATAGCGTTTTTTGGGTTTTTTTGGGAAAATAAAGGGTTTAGCATCATTTTTTGAGAATTCTGACTGTGCCATTCGAAAGAGCGACCCCAAAAATGGTAGGATATGGAGTTTCCGATCCTTTTTCATCTTTTTCCTATAAATGGTACGACATTGTAGTCAACGTGAAAATTCTGCACATCTGGGCGTTAAAGGGTTAAGCTGATATGTAGACTGGATTATTTCTCCACAATCTGTTTTCAGTTGGTCTATTATTCCGATCCATGTTTCCATTTGTGTTTTGTTCTGGGTTTTTTCCACCCGATTTCCATAACTTCCTTGTGTGTTCCTCTGTCATGAGGATGTGTTTGGAGGCTGGGGGCGCCTCATTCACCTTCACTTGTGAATATTAGTCACAAGTAAAGAGCTTGGAACTCCTGCCTACTTGTGGAGATTATCAGTTGAAGGAGACCTCGTGTTAAATTGTATAGAATCCCTATTCAAACTTCGCAGTTGAATGATATAGAGTTCAACATTCTCAATAAATGAATAATTGTTTTTCTTCGATTATATAAGGTCAGGCCCAAAGATTAGACACAATAATAATTGTAATTAAATCTTATTCCGCTGAATCAATTCTATTGCATCAGTTTTATTTATTTTTTTTTTAATAGGTGTTAGGCACTCCAGGCTGTTCACCTGAGAGTGAAGTTCTAAAGTTTAGCATAGGGTGATCTCTCTTTTTTGCTCTGAATTTCTATGTTTCTATGTATCCCGTATTCACCACTAGTGTCTATTAGAGCACTAACGCAAAACAAATTTGAATAGAATTAAATTATAGATTTTTATAAAGTTACAAACTTCAACAGCGTTCCAGCATGGTCAGTGGTAACGTGACTATACATTTCCCATGTTACATTATTTCATAAAGAAGTCCTTTTAAATGGAAACATAATTCGTTCCCTCGGCTCTTCTAAATCCTCTTTAGTGAATATTCCACTCGTTGCCAAAGATGCTAAATTAACATATTCCAAAGTTGGTTGGGTCGCTGGTTGAATTTTGATTATGTCCGTTGTGGGTGTGAAGAAATAGGTTGTATTCTTTATTATTACTGTGAGATCTGCATAATATTTTTCTTCTTGTTGAACTATGATTTCCACTGGTATGCATTTTATAATATGTACTACTTCTCCTGCAGTTACTGCCATATATTCAGGACCCTTCATGAGGTTGTAAGCAAAATTTGATGCTTATATAGCAATTGCGAGTGCCGTCTTCAATGTTTCTTCACTACATACAAACTCCTTCGACCTCTTTGTATTTAGCTTCCCTATTTGAGATATTTGTAGGCAAATCACTTCTGCTGACGTTCCTCTTAATAATGAGTATATCCACTCACCCAAGGATTTTACGGGTTTGAAGTAAAGATTTCTGTTGTAGGATACCTGGATTTCACATAGCTGAAACGCCTCCGTAGTTGGATTGTTTAAATGTGCACTTTCGCATGCGAGTTGCCTGACAAAGGTGGATAGACTGAACTGCTGGTATTGAGTGCAGTTGGTACAAGGTATAGTCAGTCTTATCTAATAGTGGGATGTCCAAACATACCTTTAGTCTCATGTCTTTACAGACAATCGTAGTTGTCGCTATTTGTGCCAGGTCTTCGATGCTTATGGTGGAGCCTGGAATTGGATATACAGCTGTTGACGAGTGATCCTGTATGTCACAGAATATTGGCTCCATTTGCTCAGGGGTCAATAACGAGAAATGCAGCACCACCCGTCGAGCAAAATGCACGATCTCCAAGAGTCTGTCAGCCACCAAAAGGTGTTTGTCTAGACCCATTCCCAAGGCATGCAACGTGCTTGTGAGCATCCGCGTACAGTTGAGCTTGAGAAGTGAGACAGACAACAGATATATTCCTTTCTAAATACTCACAAGTTTTGATCTGGATTGCTTTTGGTGTTCCTCGCAGGCATTAAGTTGTCCATGCATTTCTTAATATTGTGCTCAGTTGACATGAATCTGACTTCCTACTGAGTGAGACAGGTCAGAAACAACCCGATTGAGGTGGTTGATCTCGTTTTCAATCTGTTGTCCATCGTCGTAGGTCAGCAGGCCAGCAGCGGGCCCGAAGAATCTTCCTAGGAATCCCAGTAGCAGGGTTGGTCGGCGCCTCGTCAGACTTTCAGGCACGTTTGCTAGTAGTCTATTTCTTGTTTGTCGACTCAATTCGTTCATGTCGCAGATTATTTTTCTTTGGAGGTTACTGACAGCCTTTCTTTTTCTAGGATTACATTACTGTTTTCTGTGAACCCCATAATTGTGAGTAGAACTTCTCTCCTGCAATCAAACTTCCCTTCCCTTACTTCCTCGGTGGGATATACTTGATCAGCAACCTTGCCCTTCAAGGGTCGAGATTTCTGATCATACGTTCCTCTTGAACTAAACTTTGAACTTTAAACTAAACCTTAACTAGATTCCGACTCGCGATTTTCTGTATCTCTGATAGCCGGACTCTGAGGTCCCGTAAGTAGGTTCTATACGTCTCTAGTTCCTTCCCTTGAGTGAAAGAACTGGACACTCTGGCTATTCTCCCAAACACTAAATCGTAAGGCGCGAAGTTGGTCACCTCGTGAACCGTAGTATCATATATGCGAACATGGCAAAAGGAAGCAAGCGATCCCAATCGACTTAATTATTGGCATAGGGTTTAATATAGTCGACTAACACTATATGATTTCTTTTCAGCAATCCATTGGTCCTTAGCTGTTTTACTCTAAACAGCCTCTCTAGTTTTCGCATCAGTTGGCTTACGAAGCTCCCCCCTCTATCCGTTAATATTGCTATCGGGGCACCATGTTGGGAGAAGAAATTCGTAACAACGGCGCGCGCAGTGGTGGTGATGTTCAAAATTGGCATTGAAACTGCGATGCAGTACTTACTAAAATTATTCTGCAGTGTAACAATATAGAGGTTGCCATCAGGTGTTCTGCGAATTTTTCCAATGTGCCAAGCGAAATTTTTTCGAAAGGTTCTGCTGGCGTATCGGTAATAAGAATGGATTCCCTTGTTTGTGTCCGTACTAGTTTCTGCTCAAAACAGCTTTTTCAACTGCGAATGAATTCAGTAACCTGATCTTGCAACCGGGGCCGAGTATATTCGGCTATTATTTTTGGCCTTACTTCAGGAAATAGGACATCTATTTTTCCGTTGCAAAGTGTGACCATGACGTCACCACCCTGGATTGTTTCTGTCAGAAGGTTGTTCATTTTATTCACTCACTGACTTTAATGACTTCTACGCATGTTAAAGACCGCTGGTATCGATGTTATGCGTACAATAGTATTTCTGGAACCACGTAAATCCATTAAATCAATATTCTTATTAATTATACCTGAAGCTTGGGTAGCTGAAAATTGTCGGCCAGTGAGTAATACATTACTAAAATAATCTGAAGCAACGTTTTTCTGAGAATATAAAAAATTCAAAGGGTGTCAGATTCTAAAACATTTCAACGGTCAATCTAAAATTCTTATTTCGACCTATGACTTGTGAAAATTCTGGAATATTTAGAATATGATCCAGAAATTATCATTAATTAATAAAAGGTCAAGTCGACAAAAATTCCCACTTGGCAATAGACATGAAGAATTTCAAAACTACCAGGTAATTAGGCCTTCAATATTTCTAAATCTTTCCTCAGCGAAAATTCCTCTTCACAGAAATCACGCCACATAAAAATAATTCGAAGTCATCAGTATTCCCCACCTGAATGACATCGATAGAAGCTTATGAGGTAAATTAAATTGAAATCAAAATCGCACTCTGACGAGCTTCTTACTCCGGGTAAGAACCCCAGAGAGCAAAACACGGTTCTCTGCTTTTGCCCGTCAGCGGTTCGAAACAAACGTGTTACGAAGCGACAAAATCAGTGAAGTATACTTTTGGGCGGACGTTGAAAATTCTCAAATCTTTCCTCCGACGAAAGCTATTCACGGGGTTTTCGCGCTGAAATAATATTTCGAGTGCGTCGTTGGTCGGTTAGTTACAAGAGTTAACTGTGTGTTCACAGCCTGGGGTTGAAAACAAAAATTTCCGAAAAATTATCCGGTCGTCGAATCTCAAAACGACGAAAAGATATTTTTCGAGAAGCTATATTAAGGTTATAAAATATGAAAAGTGGGGAAAAAACAATTTAAAAGTACTGGTTTCTTTCCGGTTAACAGCCACCCATCTTTTGATTTTTATAAAATTAATAAGAGCAAAGAAGCAGAGAATAAGTAGTAGAAGGCGATCCCACGTGAGAATAAAAAAGGATCATGAAAATATTCTAAAGTTTGTAAGGCTGCACGTACACTTGTAAATGAATAATATTTTCTTCAGAATATTCATTTGTTTATTCAATTAACCCTATCACCCGTACGTAACAGAGATCTGTACTGAAATTTACATCAATTATAAGTTTTAAAAATGTTTCATTGTAATGTTGCATTACAAAGTAACTTTATGGTATTTGTTTTTGACTTTTTTTCTACACTCAAATGCTCATCAATATTCTAGTTTGACATGATGATTTTTTGTTTTAAATTTGAATGACGCATCGGCAATCGATTTTTAATATCTGATTTTTAACACTTCACTTCTGTGTATTAAAGTAATTTTTGTTTTTTCACAATCTGTGATGCATCGGTTTTTTACCATTATATTAAAATAAGGAACATTTATAAGAGTAATATTTTTTTTTTAAAACCGTTTTCAGGTTCGACGAGATGAATTTTCGTCGAAGACTTTCTTTTGTTCCACTTCAGGCTGGATACGCACTATTAGCACTCGCGGCTGACTGGTTAACGATGTGCTTCGAAATTATAGCGAAACGCGAACTTTAGTCGCGGAAGTATTCAGCTTCCTGTACTACCAACTCGTGGATGGTTCCCGTCACATTTAAAATTTTGTGTGTAGGCGAGTGTAAGCTGTTCAAGGCAAATGTAAGGTGCTTATGGTTTTGCCGTAGGCGTCACATATGCGTATGCAGCTCTCAATGTTGGCTTACGCTCGTTTGTGTGTGTGCTTATGGTTTCCCTTCCTCTCTCATTCGTTTTGACTTTCTTATGTTATTCTACACATATTCTACTTTTATATCCATTCTCACAAAACTATATTTGTTTTTATTTCGTCATTCAGAGATTTACATATGGCAAGAAAGTTACTCAATCACTTCATATATTCGGACAACCATAGGGGAAGGTGGGGCACAATTGTAATAGACTATTCTAATACAGGGTGGGCCATCTAACATTTGGAATTTGAATCGGCTATAAAAAAAAACATATGGATATTTTTTCAAAAGTATGGTTTTATTAGAAAGATTGAACCAATCTATTTAAAAATGTAATACAACATCATTCAAATGACTGCCACGGCTGGCCTTACAGTACCCCATTTGATCGACCCAATTTTTCAGTATATTTTCAATTGTATTGATCAGTTCATTTACTTGACGTGAAATCTCTTCTTTATGTATTGGAAGAAATCTATATTGTTTCGAAAATATAGGTTGATCATATGTTGTTTGAATGTTATGTTGTAAGACAGTTGTAGCTGCTAAGAGTTCTCCTGGTATGTAAAATCGATCTGCAAGTTTTTTAATTGGACCTTCAACATGTTTTTCATCTGCATTTAAATGATCTATTGTTAATAATTCTTCGATGGAATTTTCCTCGATTCTTATTTGTAATATTAAATGATTGGTCACAATTAATAGTCTGTGTAATATAATTAATAAGATTATTAAAATAGGTTGTGAAAAATTAAATTCCTTTTTATTTTTTAAATTTGATTTTCTGTCAGTTTGATTTATTATTTTTTCATGCATTGATAGTTTTTCAAAATCTAGCAATTCAAGAGTTGATATAGTTAACCTTTGAGGTTGTGTATTTGTATTGAATACTTTTATATACGCTTTATTGTTGCTATTAGAAAAAAATTCGTTTCCTAAGTGTACTCTATTGCAAAGATGTAATTGCGGAAGAAAACATTTGTTTTGACTTCTTTTTGATTGATTAAATTTGATCCGGCTCTTGGGTCTATCAACATGTGTATAGGGTTTGTTAATTCTTCTGCTGATAAAAATATATGAGAAATTGTATTACTTTTGCATAAATTAGCCTTTTTAGTTTTTATTTTGAATCAAATTAGATGCATTCGATTGTTCATTTATGCTCTCCTTTGTGCACCCGTACCGGGAAGGGCCTTGGGGTTTTCCTTTTGATAAAATTCTTGTTCATGATATTGTTGTTGTTGTTGCGGTAATCGTTGATTAATATTTATTTGTTTGTTACAATTCCTAGATGTAACACGTGTATCAATAAGTCCCGGGACTGACACATAGATGGCGTTGCCAATAAATATTCTATATGATTTTTCATGAGTACCAACCTTCAAAAGATACCTGTCAAAATTTCATGACATTCTGATGTTTGGTCCACGAGTTACAGTGATTTAAGAGACACTAGTCTTGATATTCTCAAAGCAATGGATTCGAAACAATTTCCTGTGTTGATTTACCATTGCTTTTTGATGAAAAAAACACAGTGCAAGCTCAGCAATGGCTTGACAAGTGCTACGGGGACTCTGCTCCATCAAAAACAACCATTTGTGGGTGGTATGCTAAGTTTAAACGTGGTCGTACAGACACTGAAGATGCTGAACGCTCCAGCCGGACAAATGAAGTAGTTACACCGGAAACCATAAAAAAAGTCCACCAAATCGTTTTGGAAAAACGTAAATAAAATTGCGTGAGATAGCTGACACTTTAAAGATATCATACGGCAGTGTGTACGCTATTTTGCATAAACACTTGTCTTATCAAAATTTTAATCTGGATTTGGTTCTGATTAAAATTTGATTTTTGATTTCTTTTTTTTGAATCTACATTATAATTTGGTCTTTAGTTAAAATAAGGATTTTAATTAAAATTTCTGTCTTATTATAATTTTGACATTGATAGAAATTTTGACCTTGATTAAGGTTTTGTCCTTGTTGGTGTTTCTATTGAAATTTGGATTTTGATTAAAGTTTTTGTTGAAATTTTAATTTTGATTCAAATTTCTGTTGAATTCTCCTCCCTTGTTGATTTAGGCCTTGCACCTGGTATCTCTGTGGGGGTCTTCATTGAGTTCACTGAACTTGCATATTTCCCTCGTATTGATTATTTTGTCTAGTCACGTTATTTCCCAACTGATTACCTTGCGAATTTTAATTTGTTAAACATTTGTTGATAAATTGGAAACAGGCTGCTGCCGTGTGACCTATTTTCTGACAGATTTGACGTTTTAGTGGTTCTTCTCGTGCTAAGTTTATTTAATTTGTCTTTTCAAATTCTCGGTTAATATGTGATGATTTTTAAACTTCTTGAGATAGTGAATGTTCTCTGCTTTCTCTTCGCAGTGCGTTCCTAGCTGTTAAATTTCTTTCTTCTCGTATTGCTCTTTCTACTATTTCGTGGAATTTGTCGGCTCTTCCTATTTGTATCTTTAACTCTGATTTTAAGCTTCGGAGAAAACAATTGATCGCGTCTCTTTCCAGATTTCTTTCAAATTCAGCGGCTTCTTTTCCATTATTATTTTTCTTGTGTCATTCGAGTATTTCTGCTGCAATTTCTTGTGTACGTGTTGCATACGATAAAACGCTCTCGTTAACCCAAATGTATATTCTACCTACATCTCCTTGTAATTGGTATACAGTTTTTGATCGGGAAAAGATTGTTTTTAGCTTTGAAATAAAGTCTCCTAAATTATTATAATAATTTCCGATTATACATCTTCTTGCTTCTCCTGTAAGTTTGCTTCCTTATAATTTTACCAAAGAAGTAGGGTCAATAAGGCCGATCTTTTTACCAGACACCAATTGGCCTCGAAGTGCGTGACTTTAGTCGTATAAGCGAGTCTCATAATTCCTTGCTAGGATTTTTTTCTAAGAGTGATATCATTAAAAGAAATAGGTATTTTTTATCCCTAATTTACAGGGGTTTCGTACCATCCAAAATATGATGTCAGGTTTCACAGGGTTATTGTTGAGGACGCATGATCCTACTTTTACAAAAACTGCGCATAAATATGCTCTTCAAAATACGTCACAGACACCATTTTCCGCGTGGCACAGTCTGTTCCACAAGAAAAGGTACGAGTTTTCTCAGAAAGTTTCAAAAATTATATTATATTTATAACACATACGCCAGGAACTCAAAATTTCTGGCCTAGGGTCGTAATATACTAATTTCTCTTAATGAAATCACTCTTAGAAAAGAACCCTTGCAAGGAATTATGAGACTCGCTTATAAGACTAAAGCCACGCACTTCGAGGACAATTGGTGTCTGTCCCAAAAAACGGCCTTGTTGGCCCTTCTCCTTTCCTTCTGCATTTGGGACTATTTATTTGGCTTCCTTGCAAACTTCAATAAAAATAGTTAATGGTACTTCACTTGATCCGTCAAAATATGGAACAATCTCTAAAGCAACTCGTAGAGATACTTGTTGGTTTGTTGGTAAATTTATCATTTTGGTAGATTTTGTTCACAAATTATTATTTGGTAAATAATTTGGTAAATTATTGGTTGTTGCTTTATTTGAGAAATTATTTGCTGATATTTCTTTATCAGATTTCTTAGAAGATAATAGGGATAAGAAAATTTTAGCTTATTAAGAGCTTATTCAATATTTGCAGAGTTATCGAGCGTAATTTGGTTGATCGTATTGGGTAATTCTTCTTGACTTTGTTGTAATTTTATATTTGGATTATTTAATATTGCTTTTTGGTTAAAAGATTCCGGAGTCCTAGTTAGTTAGGATTTAGTTGCAAATGGATCTATTGATTCATATCTTTTTTGAGGTGCAGTAAAAGTTTGATTACTTGAAATATCACCAGATTGGTTCAAGCATAAAGTTCTATCATACAATGTAGAATTTGCTGTGATACAATTTTTTTAATTTGTGGTGTATCGTTATATTAAACTCCTGTAATGATTATGCTATTTTTTGGTTTAATAAAAATTTTTAATTTATCAAAAAATGAACTCTTTGAATTTTTTGTATCAATAAAAGATTCATTTGCAGTATTAGTTTCGAGATCAGAAATACTTCCTACACTGATATCTAAAAGATCATTTTGGCCTTAAGTATTTGAAGTTTCGGAATATTGCGAAGATTTATCGTTATTTTCTTGGGTTTTCCGTTCTGCTTTGAGTGGGCCTTGCGAAGTTTCTTCAATTTCTTTCACTAAAGTTAGATTTTTCCTTGCTTGACTACGAATTATGGTACCGTTCTTACTAGCGTCTCGTCGTGGAATTAACATTGATTTTTTTCATATTATCTATTTCTTGAATATGATTTTTTAAAAATTTATTATTAATATTATATTTATTTTTTCAAATAGAATAATTTCTATTCTCTTTGAAATCCTTAACCAATTTAACCTTATTGTTTCGTAAACTATGAATTTCCGTTATTCTACACAACAAGCTTTTATTGTATGCAAAAATGGGTTCATCAGTTTCTGTTTCAGATCCTGAATCTGATTATATGTTCAAGGTTTCGATCCCTGGGACTATATTTTCACAAAAATTATAATTTTTTTGATTTGTTTCGGGTTCAGAGTCTGATGAAGTATCTGATATGTAGAATTATCTGGTATTTGTTCAGTCGAAGTTTTTTCAATTTTCCCTTATTCGACTTTACGAGCAGACTTTGAAATTAATTTTTCTGTCATCTCTAGCAGTTTTTCAAAAAAATTTAAGAATTTAATATCACTTTAATCTCCTCAACTTGCAAAACTTTCATAACTGACTTAGTTTCAATTTTTCGGGGGCGTTTAAAGGTACGTCTAAGTGAGGATGAAGACATTTAAAAACACAGTGTTTTACAAAATATGCCTCATGCATATTTTTTGAATTCGTAAATCGCACAATTTTCTTAGTTATCAACCTTCTTTCGACTGTACTCGTATATGTATTTGCGACCGATAAAAAATGTATAATAAATATATTTTTTTTTAGTATTATTGGTAACCGAATTCACAGGTTTATGTATGTTATTATTTATTTCTAGAATTTATTTTAGCTGCTGTTTGATTTTAACAAGGATGAATAAGCCAAAGTCAATGAAATAACTTTTATAATCGAAATGGGTGTAGAGTTGTGTGTGTGTGTTTTTTTTAGAAATTACATAATTACTTATTGGCTCATTTTAGTCACCTTAGTATTTTTTCCAAATTGTGAAGAAAACTATAGGTGTTAGGTACTTAGGAATTTTTATGTCATATACTGGGCTAGCGAGTGACAGAGTTGGGACAGACTAGCCTGTCAAGAGTCAAGGCGATAAGGAAGAAAGTACTTTCTTTAGTAGTTGTGATTTCTTAAATTAGATCATTTTAGATACCCTGGCAAGTATTCAAAATTGGGGGAAAAAAGTCATTGATACTTAAGAATTTTTATGTATTCAACGATTTGCCATGATCTGAATTTAGCGCCCATTGATATTTCTTCGAACTCTAAATAAGTATACATTTTATTTTTGCTTGAAGACCTTTTTCCTTTTAAAAATAATATAAAAATATGTCGTAAATTACGCTGAAAGTCAGACTGGTAAATTGGTATAGAGGAAGTGGTGAGGGTCACGCAGTGACCACATAAAATTATCTATCATGCAATTATTCATTTATGCTTATTCGCCTTGATACACTGCGGATCATGAATTATTACCCGCTTACGGGACTTTTTGCTTTAACTTATCACCATATTTATCGCTGCACACGAGTGATTAAAATTCGTTTGAACAACGCCCTTTCCTATAATCTTACTTTCCAATAGAAAATTGACGACTAACACTAGCATGTTTTGTATTGAAACAAAAATAGTGACAAGATAAACGGACATTCACTCAACGACTGAACTTATCTTCCTTCATTTTGCACTTGCATCATGAGATGACTTCATCAAATACATTGGCATCGAATACACGGGACAAAACTCAATATTCTCAATATCTCCGGGAAGAAATATATTTTGCAATAATTCTCAAAAGTTCCAATGTAGTAGTGAGATCCGTTCACCGGAAAATTATTCGATTTATTATTAAGCAGAAGTATTAAATTTAAATAAATTCACTGACTAAACTAAAAATAGAATATGTGTGTGTAAAAATTTGACATTCACTTTTTAAAATGAGTTTCCAGATTTCATGACTCCCACAATACGAGAACATGTTTTTTTTAAAACCCTGTCTGTCCGTCTGTTGTTGTGTCGTTATCGTCCATGGACACGATAAGAGCAGTAGGGGGGGGGGGGGGGGTAAATTAGATGTCATTAAATTTGAACTCTGTGGGGATTTGAAAATTCCTCAGATGGACGGGTCAAATCTGTTGAAGGTCAATCTCCAATGTTTCTTATGATAAAACAGCTGGCCCAGTATACAGTACGAATAGTATAAATTCTGAACTGGAGGGCCACTTATAATCAAAACTATATCCACTAATGATCCAAACTAGATCCACTGATGACCCGAATTATTTTTAACTTAATCGACCGGGAATTCTAAAATATTTATGAACGGTCAAGCAATACTAAACACTATCGAACAATTAGACTTAGAACTTTTAGTGAGGTTCACGGGGTTTACTCTTTTAAGCAGAGTAACGTTGTCAAAAATGGTGTGAAAGTCAATCTTGGGCAGAGTAACGGCGCGGATGGAAGTTGGCAGGTTACTGAAAATTTGCGAAATTGCAGGCCGACCCAGTGTTCGCAGAACGTGGACGTAAACGGCCCCCACTATAGATGCTTCGAGCTCATTCTGTCTTCCTCATTCAACCAACCTATGGCAGTAGAGCGAGGAAGAAGCCATGAGCTGGTAGGGTCCATGGTGGGGGCCGTTTACGTCCACGTTCTGCGAACACTGGGCCGACCTTGGCCTGACGTTCCACCAACTATCATTATTTCTATGCAGATTCCAACACCTTCTTTTATTTTGGATCGATAGCGGCATGATGCTAAATTTATTACAACTCAGTTACAGGCACCGTACGTCCACTAACATGTATTTTACGAGAGTACTTAAAAAAGTGAAAATGAGCATCAGCGTCACCATGTTATGATAGCAAGAATTAATATCAATGCAAACGAAACCACCTTACCCCGCAAACCGATACCTAGTAAGAAGGTGGGCATTGAATGGCATTGAAATGTCAAAATCTCAAAAAAACGGAATCGAGAATGAAACTTTTGAATGCCTTTTAATGCCTAAGAATTAAAATACTTTCAGAAGTTTCGTTCTGAATTCCATTTATCTCCAGATTTTGACATTTCAATGTCCACCTTCTCACCAGGTATGTTCTAAAGAGCGGAAATTTTTTAAACATAAATCAATGATTAATACCATCAGATTTTATCAAAAGAATATCAAACTATGGTTGATATGGTTACAAAAGGTTAAAAAGAACATCGATAGCGACAATAGCGCCACCGCTTGTTGATAGCAAACACGATAATTCGTTCCCATTTATATCTATAGGAGTGGACCTACCATGGTTACTGGTCATCTAGATTTTCCTTCTTGTTTCTCTAGCTTCCCTATTTCCCTCGGGTGAATGAACTTTCCAGGCAGTAGAGGATTAATGGTTTGTATACATAACACATTACAACACATTCCGATGGGGTTCCCTAATGAGTACAATTTCCTTTCATCTAGATATTTAGCGATATACTACGATCAATATATTTAGAAGCTGCTGCTTTGTACACGTAATTTCGTAGAGTTTTTTTTATTAATTTTACATTGATTATTGTTGTAAATAATATTAATGGTCACAGGACATGACACCTCCCCCTTTAGTTTGAACACGCAGATGCAATGACCGTGTTTGAACTTTCGGAACAATTTAATTAAACAATGAATTCTAATGAAACTTGCAAAGATTGAAATTTCTTTTTATCAAAATGAATTAGGAGCTATACTTATCTTCCGTGACTTACACTGATACTTTGATAGGTTAATAACCGTGTTTTCGCAAATACATTAAATTAAATACATTGGTTAATGATAACATTCACAATGCGTATAATTTAAATTTTTTATTGTTCATTAATTAAAATACATATATTGAAGTTTCTTACATAATAATAAGACCTATCGATACGTTAATCTGAACCCCTGCAAAGATATTATAAACCTAGATGCGGTGCAGGGCGTCAGAGTGGGGGAACGATATATATAGCTAACCACTTTTTCCGCCATATCAAAGTGCTGCCCTCATCGTACTACCAAGCCAAATCAAACCCAGCAAAGAAATTTCGATAACGTTTGGGTAAAACAGAGCCAAAAATTCTTTTCAAAGACTTTTAAGGTTATGAATGTCAAAGTTGACAGCTTGAAAACATAATGTAAACAAAAGTTATGGCATAATGGTCAATGAAGAATTACAATCACGAATAAAAAATAATTTCTGAATGAGAGTCGAACTTTTAAATTGTATTAAATTAATAATTAAGATGCAAAATATTTTAAAAGTGAATTTTTAAAAGTATTTTAATAGAAGATATGTGTTGTTGTTGACAATTGGCTTTAGGGTCCAAAGTAAATAAAAAACTTAGATTTAGATTTTTTTTAATAACTATTTTTTGTTAATTATCACAAAATTTCGTCAGTAAAACGCGATTTTTTTTAAACACTCATAAAATATGCAATTTTTAACTTGTTAATAAATTTCTTAGGTTTAAATAGAAGATAAACTACTAAAGTGCAAAAAAATTTTAGTTTTAATTTTGGCTTGGGGTCAGATTAGTTTCTAATTATTTATGTCATAGAGGACATAAACATTATGAAGGCGAACGTTTAGAACACAGATGGGGGCACTCTTAATTGCCAATTAGCTTAATTGTAACCTTTAAATATTTATTAACTAATACATGCAGTTAAAAAATATATGGTATTTTTTGTTTTTTTCTTTGCTTATTAATTAAAAATAGAGTAAACATGCAGAAAAACTTATGAGTAAGCGAGTTCCTAGGTGTGAAGAAACTAGGCCGTTCCAAAAACTGTTCCAACAAGTAATCCTCTCCCACAGGAACCGTAAAAAATGCGGCCGCGGAACGCACTCCCTCAAGGGCACATATATAAACACAATTATTCCAAACCAGAAAGAAACAACACACTGGAGAATATAACGTGGATCCTTGGTAAAGCACGCACAGCAAACCACACATATGCACGAGCACCAGAAGTAAAGGACACTAAAGTTAAAACAATCAGAACATTGCAATTGGTACGAAAAAATTTATTTATTTTCTCAAAAACCACAGAGATGACAGACGGATGTAATTCCACCACTCTGCCACATGGCTAGAAGAAAACTGATTTGGGAAAAAGTCGTATTTAGGAAGACAAGTGTTCAGAGTTTGACGTATATGGAGAGCATTCTCCATTATAAGTCAGGTTCCAACACCAAGGGTTATACACTGTCAAAATTTACTTTAATGTCCCCGGCACTTGAGATTTCTATGTGCTCAAGCGTCCAAGGAAAGCAAACCCCTACCACGTGTTCGAAGAATTCTGTAAGAAAAGGCACTCAATACGGTTCCGGCGCGGTAAAAATTATACACATTTTTGTGGATATAGAAAGTAAAATGCAACTAAAGTGGAAATTCACGAAAAATTAATTTCCTGGTTTTTCGAAACCTCTGATTCTTAATAACTGGAACCCGGAAAAATACAATATTAAGTTTATAAGTATGATGTCCGAGTTTTTCGGATTATAAGACTGCTGTAAAGTGGCAAAATATTACGTGAGCTATTCAAACTCTGATTTGAATAGAGTGGTCAATCAATACGGTAGCACAACGGATTCTAAGACTAATAAAAAGTTGCAAAGTGATGCGCGAGCACTTCAGACCCTGACCTTAAGTGAGGTGGCCAAGCAATGCGCGAGTTCTTGGGAGTATGAGAATTTTTATAAAGTGGCCAAGTAATACGCGAGATTTCCGGACTCTGACTTTAAGTAAGGTGATCAAGTAATGCGCGAGTTCAATGGACCTCAGGAATGATATAAATACATAAGTGGCCTCGTTAAACGCGAGTTAAACGAAGTCTGTCCTGAAAAGAGTGGCCAAGTAATGCGCGAATTCTTAGGAGTATAAGAAGTTTTATAAAGTGGCCAAGTAATACGCGAGATTTCCGGACTCTGACTTTAAGTAAGGTGATCAAGTAATGCGCGAGTTCAATGGACCTCAGGAATGATATAAATACATAAGTGGCCTCGTTAAACGCGAGTTAAACGAAGTCTGTCCTGAAAAGAGTGGCCAAGTAATGCGCGAATTCTTAGGAGTATAAGAATTTTCATAAAGTGGCCAAGTAATACGCGAGATTTCCGGACTCTGACTTTAAGTAAGGTGATCAAGTAATGCGCGAGTTCAATGGACCTCAGGAATGATATAAATACATAAGTGGCCTCGTTAAACGCGAGTTAAACGAAGTCTGTCCTGAAAAGAGTGGCCAAGTAATGCGCGAATTCTTAAGAGTATAAGAATTGTTAAAAGTGGCCAACTAATACGCGAGATTTCCGGACTCTGACTTTAAGTAAGGTGGCCAAGTAATGCGCTAATTCTTAAGAGTATGAGAATTTTTATAAAGTGGCCAAGTAATACGCGAGATTCCCGGACTCTGACTTTAAGTAAGGTGATCAAGTAATGCGCGAGTTCAATGGACCTCAGGAATGATATAAATACATAAGTGGCCTCGTTAAATGGACGTCAGAACTGCTATAAATACAAAAATAGCCGCGTAATACGCGAGTTCAACGAAGTCTGACCTAAATAAAGTAGCCAGTAATGCGCGAGTTTCAACAAAATCTGACCCAGATAAAGTGACCAGATGTTATAGAATGTTATAGTTATAGAAGTTTTGGTTCTGATCGAAGCCCTAATCAGAGATTCATTTTTAAAATAAAAAATGCATGATAAAAAGTTATTAACTTAGGATTTCCTTGATGGAAATTTTTAAAAATCAACATTTGAGAAAAAAAAACTTGTAAAAAGCTGCCTAAAATTATCATTAAGCCCTTTCATCGATATGAAACCAAATAATTATATCCTGAAACATTATTTTCAATTTGAAGAATTTGAATTCTTTCTGTGGAAAAAAGACGTTTTCGACTGCGCTGGGATCCGAGCCCAAATCTCAGTGGAAAAATTTCAAACTCAACCTATTAATTCAAAATTATTTTCAATTATTTTATACCAAAGAAATATTTTTAAAAATTGTTAAATTCATTCAACCTCTTCTTTCGAATCAATGTCAAGTTTCTTATTGTCGTGCATGTAAAACTATGTTGATTTTTAAAAACTTCCAACAAAGCAATCCTAAGTTAACAACTTTTTATTATGCAATTTTTATTTGAAAAATAAATCTCTGATGAGGGCTCCGATTAGAACCGAAACACATTTTGAAAAACTAAATAATCTTTTTCAATTTCATACATATTCAATTATATGAATAGGTAATTTACAGGTTCGAGATCTTGTATGGTACTTCGCTAAAGAATAATTTTTAGGGACTCCTTTTAGATGTGGAAATTTCATAATTTATATCCACTTTTTAATATTTTAGGATGCCTACCTAAATAAATCCTCAGGCTAATCGAGCTCATTCATTGCCCCAAATTTTATTCATGTTCCAAGTTAAGGGGGGTTTCTACCTTGTTGGGTCAAAAGGCTATACCATTTTCTCGAATTTTTCGGGAGAAAAGTTAGAGAGATAAACACTTGAAATTTTGTCTAGGTATTAAAGTAATTGTATTAAGGTAGTTCATTCACGAAAATTAGAACTCAGGCAAAAATAGATAATTTTGCCTGCAGGAATAGCAATATTATTATTGAAGGGCTAATTTGAAAGAGAAAAGATTATTTTTCATGAAAAAAATTTGAAACACAAAAAATAATTTTATTAATAAATTTTATTTTTACCCAAACTTATTTTCTTATCGCTTCGAGCCAAAGGGCATAACCGGGTTTCTATGTGAAATCGGCCTTGAAACCAAATCAAATTTCGCATCGACTATATTTTACCATTTTCGTTTTTTGCGTTTTTTAGCTAAACTAATCATAGGAAAATTTTGAAAAAAATCAGAATTCTAATAAATCACTGTTCATTTTTTTAGGAAAAAGATTCTCTACAACTTGACCCTTTCCAATTTTTGGAAATGAATTCTTTAATGGCTGAAATCATAGAAAAACAAATTTTCAAAACAAAATTTTTCTAAACAAATTGCTGTATTTGATAATAATATAAGATCAATACAATATGGGAATGCATGAAAATAGTCCCAGCTACGAAACGGACCGACTAATCGGATTTTGTAAGTTTTAATAAAAATTTTAATTATTGCTAATCAGTTAATCTAGCTGTAAGAACTAAGGTGTTTAGATCATACAGAGTAAAAAACATACTTGTGACCCTTTTTTACATAAAAAAATGGGTAGCCATGACTAATACTTTCTTTCAGTGAGTAAACAAAATTTGAAGCATGAAATGAGGTCGGCGGTATTATAATTATATATATATATATATATACTATACATTATATATACATATATTCATATATGTATGTATATTCTTGCACTTCATATATATTTGATAAATTATTTAAAAATAATTATAATTATGATCCAAGCCACTTCTACACCCTCCCCGAGTCGAACTATTGATTCTCTTTTGCTTCTCTTGATACTCTCTTGATTCTCCTTTGCTTCTCTTGATACTCTCTTGATTCTCCTTTGCTTCTCTTGATACTCTTTTGATTCTCTTTTGCTTCTCTTGATACTCTTTTGATTCTCTTTTTCTTCACTTGATACTCTCTTGATTCTCTTTTGCTTCTCTTGATACTCTTTTGATTCTCTTTTGCTTCTCTTTATACTCTCTTGATTTAATGAAAGTACATTTAAAGGACTACGGCGCAATTACCAAGGCGATTCTGTAGCGTTCGAATCGTCGGAGACAGCAGACGTGAGTCATAATGAGTTCTGTGTACGCGAAACGCTTTGAAGCTGTCTTCTTGTGTACCCATCCAAAGGGACCACTTATGTCCTATACAGCCGCTGCTAAATACATCAAAAAGTCGAACTCGTTTGTGAAGAAGTGGGTTGAGCGTTATAAAGCCAATAAAAAACACTCCGTGAAGGTCCATGTTTGGGGATGCTTCTCATAGCGCGGTTTTGGGTGTTTAGAGCTCTTCACCGAGAACTTGAATGCTCAGAAAATGCTCCAAATATATGAACGTGGTCTTCTAAGGTCTGCTACAAAGATGTTTGGATCTTACAAGAAAATAACGACCCGAAACATCGAAGCCGTCTCTGCACCGCCTGGAAAACAGAAAAGGGCACCACAACTTTGGACTGGCCATCACAGTCCCCCGATGCGTATCCAATTGAAAATGTCTGGAGTGTTTTAAAGAGGAAGCTTGCGGAAAAACGTGTGTTCACCCTGAAACAGCTCTCGCAAAAAATCAGGAAGATATGGCAAGAATTACCAACGGACTACGCTGCAAAAATAAGTGGAAAGCATGCCGAAAAGGTGCCAGGCCATTCTGGTCAACGATGGGGACTGGACTATCTATTAGATAGTAGCGCCGTAGTCCTTTGAGAGTACTTTTATTTAAAAAAACAAAACGTTTTAAAATCTCTGATAGTTTTCGAAAAATCGAGGACTCGCTCTTGTTGAACCCTTTTCATTCTGGTACTTGAGGGTATGTGATGCGTAATGACGTCACAAATGACCAACCATTTTATATTATTTATATTCATCGGGTTGATTAGGACAGGATTGTAAATATAATCATGAAATTGTAGGCAACAATGAGGAATCCATCAAACAATCAATCTCCGGTACCATTTGGATTTTTATTTCGAAAAATAAAATTTCTCAAAATTAATTTGTAGATATATTGTTACCGGTATTGTAATTGGGACAGTAAAATGGATGGCCTTTCCATACGTTTTACTGTCCAAATTTCAAAATTAATGTTTTCAAAACAAAATTTGACATGTACCAGACATTGATGCTTTGATACATTCCTCATTATTTTCCAAAAGTCTGGTACTATATTTTCGTTTCTCTTTTAACCAACACGATGAATGTAAATAATAATAAACCGTTGCTAATTCCTGACGTCATCAGGAATTACATACTTTTAAAAATGGAGTATCATAGAGGAGGTAAGGAGAATCTTAGTTGCTACTCTTTAAGATCCTCCAAGGTGCAGAAACGGAAATATCTGCAGGAGAAGAGCATCAACAGAGTATCAAAATTACATTGATTTAAACAGCTAATACGCCTCTTTTGATTCTCTCAAGTCCTCGAAAATGGAGCATCATAGAGAATCAATAGAGAATCAATAGTTCGACTCGGGGATCTTTACTTTATTTTGCAAATTCTTTTCCTCAACTATAAATTTAATAAAGTTTGGTAAAAATTTTAAAATGAAAATAAGTAAATAAATTCTTTTGACAATAATTCTGATCAACTTGGAGTGTCAGGGTAATCAAATTAAAAAATCAAAGAAAGTGAGTAAAAAATAAAATTATCAAATTCCATACGATGTTACTACATTTTTGTATTTGCAAGTATAACCCTTAACTGGCATTGGGATAAAAAATACCCCAAGAAATTTTTGAGCTCAAATGAAGCCTACTAAATTCAATAAAATGGACCATATGGCAACATGTAGCAGTAATTGACATCAGTAACTAAAGGTACAGTGGGCTAGCATAGAGCGTCGAGTAACATTATACGCTAGGTAGTCGTTGGTATTCGTTCAAAGTGAAGTCCAAAAGTTCTGGGGTATTTAATACCCCTTGTGTCGTCAGTTTATAAAAAAGTGAATTTAAAAAAAAAATTACTAGTTATATTAGTGATTTTCATTCAATTTCCAACGTAAGTATATCATCTAAAGTAACCAATAATATGATTGAATCTTCCATATTCATTCACTCATGATCGGTTGGTAAAAATACAATCCCTACATTGCTGTATCTATCTCAGTAATAAAGTACGGTTCAATTAATCATATATATGGTTGTAACGGTCATTCTTTTCTATCAGTGTAGTTTTTTGCTTTTCTAGATTTCCTATAATTTTCGGCCTCGCTTGCTGCATGAAGAGAAGAGAGTGAAGTTTAAAACGTTGCGAAGCAGCTTGCAAAGTTGAAAAACTTTTATTTATGTTTCTTGTTTATTCTTTCTCATTTTTATACCTATTTCAATCCATTTAAAAACAAATAAATTGATTTAAATGTGGAAAAATATAATGTTTCATTTTACCAAAGAATCGAGTTTTAATTTTGCAAAATAAATACCTTTTTTGGAAGCATAAATATTGCAGTAATTTTTTCGTGAATTATAGTATCTCAAGAATGCACTCATAAATTATTGGGCAAAAATATTAAAAATTACATGAGTTATGAATTTTTAGTTAAAAAACTCCTTTCTTTCGTTTTTTTTGTTTAAATAATTTTTTTGACTAACTTAAATTCAATAAATGGCTACAAAACCGATTTCAATTTAAAAAACAAATCCTAAACTACATTAGGTAATTTTTACATTCTCATCATGGATGAGAAGGTATTGGTTTTATGTGAAAAATGACTTTCGAAAATTTCATCAAATCTTTACGTTTTGAGAACCCTAAGTCCGAAAAAAGGGTTTTTACGAAAGTGTCTGTCTGTCTGTCTGTCTGTAGGTCGTGTGCGACATAACTCTGGATAGAATTATCAGATTGAATTGTGCTTTGGCACACTTTATCGGAGCCGAAAAAGTAAGGACAAGTTCGTTAACCAGCCACATCCAATCAAAATTGAGGGATTGAGCACTACTTTTGTGTTTTTGAAAATAATTTTTTGAAAAAATCAAAAATTTTAATACTGGTTTTAGATAGTGCTCATAAATTTTTAAAAATTATTCTGATAACATTTTTTGATTAAATCAAAATTAGAAATGTTACAGCATATTCAAATTCGAGAAAAGTCAATATCAAAATTCCATTTTCCAGTTAAATTATACGAGATACGAAAAAACTTTAAGATACAATATTATTTTCTACATAAAGACCTACAAATTTGAATTGTAACATTTTTTCATAAGATGCATATTTTTTTTTTTAATTCAAAAATAATCTATTGAAAATCCAAAATTCAATTATTTAACAATAATATGTGAAATACGAAAAAAACGTAAGAATACAAAGTTGTTCGTTTCAAAAAGAGCTACAAGTTTTGTCTCACACAGTTTATGAAAAAACATATATTTTTCGTTTCAATTCCAAAAAATACGATTAAAATTCAATAATTCCATTTTTTAGACAAAATATATGAGATACATAAAAAAAGTTTAGATGAAAAATTATTTGCCTGAATGAGGTCTAACATTCTTATTAAGAAATTTCTCGACAGGATGTATATATTATGTTTTGATTTTTAATATTAAAAAAATTCCATTTTTTTCACCAAAATATGTGAGATACGAAATAAGCGTTGTTCTGAAAAATCGTTTCCTTAACGTAGTACGATCACGAAAATTAGACCTGAGACAAAAATAGATAATTTTGCTTTCAAGAATAGCAACATTATTATTGAAGGGCCAATTTGAATGAGAAAAGATTATTTTTCATGAAAAAGTTTTAAACACAAAAAAATAATGTTATTAATAAATTTCATTTTTGCCCAAACTTATCTTCTTATCGCTTCGAGTCAAGTTTTTGAAAATGATGCGATTCTAATAAATTATGGTTCATGTTTTCAGAAAAAAGATTCTCTACAACTTGACCGTTTCCTATTTTTGAAATTGAATCAATTATTATCAAATACAGCAATTTGTTTATAAAAATTTTGTTTTGAAAAATTGTTTTTTTATAATTTCAGCCATTAAAGAATTCATTTTCAAAAATCGGAAACGGTCAAATTGTGGAGAATCTTTTTCCTAAAAAAATGAACCGTGATTTATTATAATCGCATCATTTTTAAAAATTTGGCTCGCAGCGATAAGAAAATAAGTTTGGGCAAAAATGAAATTTATTAATAACATTATTTTTTTGTGTTTCAAATTTTTTTCATGAAAAATAATCTTTTTTCTTTCAAATTAGCCCTTCAATAATAATATTGCTATTCTTGAAAGCAAAATTATCTATTTTAGCTTGAGGTCTAATTTTCGTGATCGTACTACCTTAAATAAAGTCTACGATTATTTTTTCTTTTTGAGAGATTTGGAAGAAAATAAATTATTTTAATCATGTAATTTATTAAAAAGTTACTGAAATGTATACAGAAAATCGCGCGCGAAGCGCGAGTGTCATGATGAGAATGTGTTCCTTAAGGCCGATAGAGCCTTAAGTAAATTGAATTTTCTGTTTCACTTAAACTGAAAAAGAAATTTAGTGAATTTGAGAAAATTAGTAATTCACATCATCTTTAATATTATAAAATTGGTTTGAGGTTCAGTATTAAATTATAAGAAATATCAACATATCAGATCTTCCAATTTCGAGAACATATTTTCTATGGTTTGAATAATTTTCTTTTTAAATAGAGTCTTTCTTTACAAATACGTAATGTATGTTAATGTAATGTTAAGTGGAGAATATTTAAAGAGAAATATTTTGACGAACTTCTTTCATTGACTATTTGATCGAGAATTTTGGTATCATGGGAATAACCATTTAAGTGAAATTTGTCACATAGATGCTATTTGTTGCAATTTTGAGCGGGATATGCTTGCTAATAATTTTAAGTTCTGTTCTATACGATATATAATTTTTTGTTGTAAAAAAAGAAGTATAAATGTATATACACCTCAGCAAAAGTTTTTCCCATGGAAAATCTATAAAGAGGAGCTATAAAGTCATAAACTTTCCAACTTTGAAAAATAAAATTGCTATGCCTCGTCTCTTTGCTTAAATAATTTTATTTGAAGTTAAACAATTTTTAAATTTAAATCAAAAAATAAGACATTTTTTTTAAAACGGTTCAAGTTGAAAGTGTATCTGAATCTTGTTTTTTACATAGGTAAAAAAAGTCTATAATTTCTAAGATTATCGTCTTATTTCAATATTTTGATATCTCTTCTTAAATGCTGTTTTGAAATTGTCTGTAAAAGAATTTAAAAAATATTTTTCTATTATTGTGTTTTTTTATAATTAAACTATTAATTTAAATACTATATTGAGATATAAGTAGAAATTAATAGTAGTATATTTTTGGAAAAGATTTGCTTTGAGGTCCACAAATGATAAAATTAATATCAATCTAACATATCAGCTTAGATCGGAAACCTCATCAGTGTTTTTTTATTAAATTATGAAAATACACAGAAAAAGTGGGTTGTTAAATTGACGTAACTTTTTTATATGACAATTGTAATAGTTTGTTTTTGGGGTTTATTAAGTATACTTATTCCAAGAAAAATGGTATAAATCATGTATTTTACACCCGTACAATACATACTCAATTTTCCGTGCAAAAATGTCACGTAAAAAATTACTTTGAAATATTTTTTTTGAAAAAAATGTTTTTAGGATTGTTTTATGTTCAAGCCTTTCGTTTTCAAATATATAATTTATTTACCATGTGAAAAAGCTACGTATTTTCAAATCTAAAATATTCCATTCCAAGAAAATCTCAATTCAATTTTGTTAGGTTTTAATAAAAAACACTAATAATTCATACTAACTTCATCATTTTCGACCAGAAAGTCAATCTTTTCTAATAATAAACCAGTATTTAAGAGCAAAGGTCAATACAACTTGCACTTTCAATTAATAGTATAGTACACGAAAAAACTTTTTACATGAATTTTTACTGAAATATTTTTCAATTTAGTGAAAAACGGACCACTCTAAGACCTTTTGTCAAAAAAAGCTAAACTTTAGAAGAATGATATGAAGCTTTAGTCTGAATTATATTGAAATTTGTTATGAACTATGCTAAAGTTTCATATAATTCTTCTAAAGTTTAGTATTTTTTTTAACAAAAGGTCTTAGAGTGATACGTTTTTCCCTAAATCGAAATATATAAAGAGTATATAAATATAGAGAATATAAAAATATAAAGAGTTTCTCCGTGTACCTAAAGAAAATAGTGTATAATGATACAAATTGAACTCAAATATTACGAAGGTTAAATAAAATTGAAATTATATTTAAAAATGTTATACTTAATTTTGTTCTGAATATTTTTAATTTACAAAAAATTTATAAATTTTAATTAGGAACTTATAGGTATGAATTAAAATTATTTTAGTACAGGATTTTTTTACGTACTCCTGTATTCGGTTGTAACGACAGTCTCACTAACGAGGGAAGACGCCAGCGAAAGTGTCGCACAAATGCCCAACGTGATCTTATTTGCAGGGCGCCAGGTACTGATCTATAGTACCGAATCAAATTAATTTTTCCAACTTTAACTTTATTTCCAACAATTCCGATCTCTAATCAATTCTTAATAAATTATAATACTTAATAATATTCCAGTATTCCCGGTTAAGTCGGTAGAGGGGAACGTGGGGGCGAACACTTGGATAGGTCGAACACAAACAATAGAAATTTTGAAATGAATTATACACTTGTAGAATTGATATTGATAAAATAATATAACCCTAATTTATTAATAAAATATTCATCTGAATAACATCAATTGCTTCTTACAGCAATTACGCATCACAACATTTAAACTTGTTTACATTTGAAAGTTTAGAAACTACTATCACGACTCAATTTAACCTTCTTTGACATAACTATGCTATGTTACTAATATACGATATAAGTTGACAAGCTCAAATTCTCTCCACTAAACGGCAAATTCCTAAATGCTTAAAACTAGTTTTCTCTAATTTTATATTTACTCAATTTTATATTCACTCAAATATTCCAAAATATTATTTAAAGATATAGCATTAACAATTTAAAACTCCTATTCATTTACTGAAACTTATTTCCGACCGCGTCCTTGTCTTCAATCACAAGGATTAAAGAAACTACAACATTTACATTTAAACTCAAATCTCAAGTATCTACTCTAAACTACCTTTACTCTATAATTTTAATACTACAATTTACTGGATAGAATTCCCTAAAGCTAACTTATAACATGGCCGCCCTTAGCGTGCTTTTAGTTTTGTCGAGAGAGAGGACGTGATCGGGCGCCTACCTGAGCTCCAGACACTCCGCTGAGAGTTCGATTGTCTACTCTGCCTTGGCTGATTTCCTTTGGATAGCAGTAACACGGCACCAACTCCTCTCCTTCCTCGCAAAAAGGCACTCAAATTCTTTTAAAACTTAATTGCCGTTGACAGCTTGCTGCCTGAACGAGTTCTGCCGTTCCGCTGTTCCTTCTCCTCCCACTCCTTCTTCATTCCGCCGACAGGTGGCGTCCATATTGCTGCAGCCGAGCACTTTGTCCGAGAGATAGCGTACCCACGCGGCTACTTTGGGAACTAGCCTAGCAGCTGTCAGTGTTGACAGTTTATCTGCCGCCAAGTTCCAATTCGATTGAATTGTCGATCGATATTCCGCTAACGTGTGATCGCGTACTCCACTCTAGGTGGTGTGGTTATAACTCTCGATTCCGTGCCGGCAGTGACATAGTGGTGAATAAGTGTACATATAGTTCTGATGTGTCGTGTTATGTAGGTTGTGTTTACATAACCTCCTTAGAGAGACCAGCTGTCCTCGAGGGAATTGTCGTCGTCGACTGGAACCAGGACAAACGTCGAATCGCCGTCCTCAACCCTTTTGATGCTGTAGACATCTAGTGAAACTACTATAAGGTCTGTACATTTTATTCCTTGCTTCTAATACTCTTACCTAATATTTTCTATTTCTACCCTACTAACTTTTCTATTCTATATTAAGTACATTTATCAGTGCATTTGTATATAGTATCTTAAGCTAAATAAATATTATATAATTACTAGTCGGTGAGTCCCTTCCGGCCAGCATGCTGTTCAATTTTATTTAATTATTGTTTATTTCTTTACAGGATCAGGAGGGAGCTGGGATCACGGCGTGATCGTCACGTCACACGGTTTCGGATATACTTCTATCTACATAATACGAAAAAATATAAATAATGAACAATAAATTCAATTCAACTTGAAGAAAGATTATTACAAGTACTTATTTGCTGAGGAAATTGATTCGGATTGTAAAGTAGAGTCAACATATAAACTAGACAATCGTTGTTATTATTTTTTTTTATAATCCCGAAATTCAGCTTTGTAGAAAGAGAGTCTAACGTTTATTTATGTTTGAATATTATTTATATTCATATATTAAAATTATTGATTAAAATTTATTTATTCATCAAAATTTAATACTTCGTTATTAAATTTATTTATTTATTTATAAAAATTAATTAATTAATTAATTATTTATAATTAATTAATTAATTAATGTTTAATGACTACCATTAAACTTCTAATATTAAAATCAATAAAAAATTCAAAATCAAACCCATGATATTATACGCCCAAATGTTCAACATAATCTGGAGAAAAAGGCGAAGGACCCTGTGCAAAAGGCACAGGGAACTGTTGCCAAATTTAAAACGAAGCGCTCCTCGCCCGCCAGGTCGGGCGACGCCAACAAGGTGTCGGCGAAGGACGGCCAGACATCTTGAAGGAGATGAAGGCGAAAGTCGACCCCCGGAAGGCAGGACTTGAGGTCCTGTCTATCCGGAGGACCAGGAAGGAAGAAGTCCTTCTGTTCCTCAAAACGGGGGGAGACGTTTCGGCCATCCGAAAGGAGCTCGACCTAGCGGTCGGGGAAAGAGCACAAATTTCAGCCCTGGTCTCGACGAGGTCCCTCGAAATTAGGGACCTCGACGAGACCGTTGAGAAAGAAGAGGTCGTGGCTGCCTTGTGCTTAGCACTGGACAGACCGGCACTCGACGGATCCTGCAGGCTCTTCACCCGCTTTGGTGGGGTGAAGACTGCAGTGATCAGGCTGGCTGAGGCAGAAACCGCGCGTCTGCTTCAGCTAGGTAAATTGAGGATCGGGTGGGTTGCGTGCCGCATTCGCGAGCACGCGGAAGTCGCCCGCTGCTTCAGGTGCCTTGGGTGCGGTCACGGGTCCCGGGACTGCAGCAACCCCGACAGGAAAAACGTCTGTTGGAGGTGCGGCGCCACGGGACACTTGGCCAGGGGTTGTAAGGCGCCACCAAGGTGCCTGACATGTGTAGACAGGGGCGACAAAGATGTCGCCCATGTGTCAGGGAGCGGCACCTGCTCGGTTTTCCGGGAACAGCTTCGGAGGTTGAGAGGCAGGAATTGAAGTTCCTGCAGCTCAACCTCGGAAGGGGGAAGGATGCCAAGGACCTCCTAATGAAGACTGCCAGGGAGAGGGGGGCCGATGTGCTGCTCATTAGTGAGCAGCAACTCTGCTTGGTATCAGGATGCATCAAGGAGGGCCGGCATCCTTATTTGTAACCCTGATTTGGGCGTCAAGGATTTCCTGGAGGAGTTTTGGTCGGTTCTCGCGGAGACAACCTTGAGTGACCACCAGTGCATCGAGTTCAATCTAGAACAAGGGCGCCAAGCAGTGGATAAGGGTAGGGTCAGTGAAGGAAGGTGCCCCTCCTGGAACGCGAGACGGCTCTGCAGGGAGAGACTTAAAGTCCATCTCGAGACGACCCGGCTCATCGATGAGCTTGGTTGGGTCGAGCCTGCTGGGTCATTGGAGAACACTGTGCGCTCGGCGAGGCAAAAGGTTGTCGTAGCTTGTGACTGCTCGATGCCCCGCCGGAATCGCAGGCAAGCTAGGGGCTCAATGTGCTGGCAAAATGACCAGTTGGCCACCCTACGTCGAGAATGCCTCGCAGCGCGGCGGACATTCACTCGCTGAAAGGGTGATCTTCTGCTGCACGAGGCATGGAAAAGGGCGAAAGCAGCTTTGAGGCGAGGCATAAAGAGAAGCCGACTTCAATGCTGGAAAGACTTGATTGGAGAGGTTGAGAAGGACCCATGGGGTCTCGCCATCAAAATAGTTACAAAGAAATTGGGGACTGGAAGAAAGACCCCGGGCCTGGATAATCACGATCATGTCCAGTATATGGTGCGAAGCTTGTTTCCACACGTGGAGCCGTTCCAAAGGCAGGACCGAAGTTCCTGCGTGGTCCGGCGCGAGGAACTCTTCACTCTCGAGGAACTAAAGAGAGCGGGCAGAAGGCTCAAGGCAAGGACGGGGATCGGGGTTCGACGGAGTGCCGAACGAAATCCTCAAAGAGGTGATCGGAGCATATCCGGAGATCCTCCTAGAAGCGGGGAATCCTCTTCTGCGTGAGGAGCACGATCTCGGTTTTCGCCATCGCTAGCTCCAACCAGTGGTCTAGCATCCAGCGGCGAACACGGCACATTACCTGACCGAGACGCAGTTGGGCAGCCTCCACATCACTTGCGGAGTTGAGAGCCGCCACGTCGTCCGCGTACCCGATCAGGAAGCAGCCATCTGGCATTTCCATGCGACGGATCCCGTCATAGGAGGCGTTCCATATGTCGGGACCCAGGATAGAGCCTCGGGCCGCTCCCGCCGTGAGCTCTTTGCGTTTTGGGCCATCCTCTGTATCATAGACAATGAAGCGGTCCTTCAAATAGTCTCCGATAAGTCGGAGAAGGTACTGGGGTACCTGGAAGTCCCGCTTCAGAGTCTTCAGCGCGTCAACCCACCTCACGGAATTGAAGGCACTTCTGACGTCTAGCATCGCCAAGAGGCAGACGGGTCTGGAGTAATGGTTACCCTCTCCGCGCTCTTGGCAGCCTTCACTACCTCCTGGAGAGCATCTACGGTGGACCTACCCGTCCGAAAGCCGTATTGCCTCTCGGACAGGTCTCCGGCCGCTTTCAGCGCGGCTTGGAGACGCGGTCTCACCAGCTTCTCCAGGAGCTTCCTCGGCAGTGTCCAGCATGCACAGAGGTCTGTAAGACGACGGCGCATCTACGGGTCCTTTGCCCTTGCCTATCAGCACAAGCCTCGCCTCCTTCAAGCGGGAGTAAAAAACACCCGCCCTAAGGCCAGAGTTGTACATGTTAAGCAAGAGCTCCGGATGACTCCTCGCTACTGCCTTCAGCACTTCAGCCGGCAATCCATCCGGACCCGGAGCCTTTCTGTTCTTCAATGAACACACAGCTCTTCTGAGCTCCACCAGTGTGAATGGTGGAGCCTCCAGGTTTTCCGGTTTCCGTGGATCCTCAGACCGCTTTGGATGAGTGGGGAATAGGGCATCGACAATCCTGTCCATCGTTTCTGCTTCCATCGGGGCATTCTTAGCGAAAGCCCCGAGTTTCCGCATCACGATTTTATACCCTAGTCCCCACGGATCGTTTTTCAGATCATCCCGCAGTCTGTTCCAGCATCGGTGCTTACTGGCTTTGATGGCCCGACCTAGGGCTCTCTTCGCCACCAGATATTCGTCTCTTCTCAGGGCCGCATTGCGGTCGCTCTTTTTGGCTCGTTGAGCCACGCGCCTGCATCTTAGGCACTTCCTTCGGAGCGCCGCAATTTCATCTGTCCACCAATAAGCAGGACGCTTGCTATCGCGTGCTCTACTCCTCGGTATAGCCTCCGCGCAGGCCTGGTGGATCAATCGCATTATCATGCTTGTCACCACTTCGGCCCACGCTGGAGACACAGCTCCATCCTCTTTTTCGGCTAGGGTCTGCTAACCGCGTTCTAGGGCCAGAGACGGCCTCTCGATATCCATTTCTTTGACGTTCCACCTGGGGGAGGGCCGCTTTGTGCAGCAGCCCGGACGGCGTTCCATCACGAACGCGGAACGTGATGTACTGGTGATCGCTGGCCGTAAAGTCCTCGATCACCTGCCAGTCCTGCACATGCGCCACCGGGCTTTCCGTCGCCAGGGAGACATCCGGGATCGTCTCCCTGTAGCCAACCCTCCTGAAGGTGGACGTGGAGCCAGTGTTTAGAACCACTAGCCCCAGCCTGGACGCTAAGTCCAGGACACGTCCGCCTCTTGAGTCGGGCTGCCTTTCGCCCCACTCGAGGGCTTTGGCGTTAAAATCTCCGGCCACTATCAGCTCCCCCTCCATGTCTATGGCTGCGTCTTCCAGGCAATCTAGCTTTGCCTGGAAGTCACCTATGCTCGCATTTGGGGTGAGGAAGCAGCTGATGAAATTTATCTGGCTGCATCTCACCCAGACATAGACTCTTCCCGACCCGTGATGCGACACCAAATGTCGCCGCGTGTCAGGAATCCAGATGGCTGCTATACCGAGGACGTCGCGAAACCAGCCTGCCTCAGTGCTGTCTCGGTACTGTTCGCTGACGATCACTATGTCAGCGTTCTTCTCGAGACAGATCTGAGCAAGCAGGTCCTGGGCCGTCCTGCTTCTATTCAAATTCCCCTGCAGAACCTTTATGAGGAGCGGCCATATTTTGCTAGGGCTTCTCGGAAGACCCTGCAATTTCCCGACCCCGCTACGTGCCCTACTGCCACACCTGTGCACAGGAAGCACTTGGGGCTGCCCGACTTTCAGATTGCTTCCTTTAAGGCATCGGTGAAGCCCTGTTTCCCCTCGGCCGTTGTTTCCGTTATCTCTATAAGGACGTTGCCACTCCAAGTTTTGCGAACGGCTTTGATTTCCGTTCCGCTCTCTTTGGGGTCGACCTTGCTACGAATCCCGCTCAGTATTTCGGCGTAGGTTTTACCCTCCGCAGGTCTGAGCGCGATCGCCTCAGGACGAAGCCGCCTCTACGCTCGTTTTTTTCGGGAGGTTTTGGGATCTGGCAGTGTTTTCCCCGCCTTCTCCCCTTTTCCCTCCTTCTTCTTCTTCTTTTGTCGTTTTGAACGACGGTCCATTCTTCGGAGGGCGGTTTCTGTACCGCCGCAGTCCCCTTCTTCTTTTTTGCCAATTTGGCACCCTCTGCTGGTGCCAATGGAGAGGTGGAGGCCTGCCTTTTGGAGCTGCCTCCGCCAGCTATAGCGGCAAAGGACGTGAGCTTCCTCTTGGCCTCGTTTTCGTCCTTTTTGGCCTCCTAGAGGTGGTCTATTATCGCTTCCAATCGTGGAAGCGCATTCTTTACGTCTTTACTAACGTTTGTCTGCCGCGCAACGGCAGCTGTCATAATCTTAATAAGCGCACGCATCTCATGCATGCGCCCCTCACTCCTCCTCTCAGACTCTTCAATTATGCGTCGAAGTGTCGCCACATACTCCTTCGTCGCTGCTGTTGCGTAAAACATATGGTCTGCTAGGATGCAGGACGGCTGGATAGCGCAATAGGAAAGTCTGATGACTGTTTCTAGTGTTGTCCAAAAAAAATGGTATTTGTTCTTTATTAGCAAGTTTTCAAATGCATTTGATGTATATGATATTATATAGGTGGGGGTGTTTGATTAAGACTAGGATGATACCTTTTGAGTTTTTCTTGAAGGGAACTTTGACTAGTTTTAAAATTTTCGTTACTCTGTTCGGGTCGTTGCGTTTTCCGGTTGTAATGATAGTTCTTTGGAGTTTTAGTTGTTCTGACATATTTGTTTTTGATTTTTGCCGAGAGTTGACGTTTTTACTTTTGGCGGATTTTATTATTATTATGAATTACGATTGTTCTAGTTGGTTGTTTGAATTGGGTATAAAGATTACAGTTTGTATACTGTTACTTCTTTTTAAATTGTCTGTAGTTTCTTCGTCCAATGAATCTAAATGTAAGTGTGTATTTTCTAGGTTTATATTTTCATAATAAGATAATATCGATATAGTTTTATTGTAATTATTGTGATGATTAATATGGTTAGTGATAATGTAACAGTTAACCCAATTATTAATTTGAATATGTGATCGTAGTAGTAGTTTTCCTTATTTTGCAATATTTTTTAAAAATTTTCATTAATTTGGTCTGGAATGCTCATTTCGAATTCGAGAAGTGATAGGGGCATGTTCCCAAGAAATTTCTTTTTTGCTATGAGTTTTTCGAGGTGTAACGGATTTTCGATCGATATTTGATTTAAATGTGGTGCGATTGTTTTTAGCGGTATTTCGAATGGAGGTGTGATAATGTTTATATTAAAATTATTGAGATTTTTGGATTTGATAAAGGGTAAAGAGTCGCTTATTTGACATTCTTGATTAACTTGAAGTATTCCGTTATCTAAGAGGTTAATCATTATATTTGGTTCCTGTGGACATTCTAGTTTTATCTGTTGGAGAGAAGAAGAAGAATATAGCCATGCATCGTGGGATTTTAGTGGTACTAAAATTGGATGATTTTTGAAATATATGATATAGTTGCAAAGATTAGGAAAAGAACCTATGAATAACGAAGTTTCGCAGGTTGGGTTTTTGTTGATATTAAGAAGAGTAGGTATATTATTGCAAATGATTCTTTGTTTTATGTTACTGCATGAATTTAAGTAATTATCATCTAAAATGAAGTAATTTTTCTTGTCATCAGAAATTCCTATATATTGCGTTTCAGGTTTCAAAAATATAGTTGGTTTGGGATTAATAGGAAGGTCGTGGTTTATAGGTAAAGGATGAATTTTATAAATTTGAAATTCATTTCTTCCAATGCTTGGAGTACTCAGTGTTAAAATTAATTGGTGTTGATATATAAGGTATTGAATTTTTGAATATTTTATTATTTCTGATAAATTAAAATTAATGAAATCTTGTTTTAAATTTTGTTGATATGAATTAAATGTTGATGGATCAAAGAATTCGGGACGCCAAAGTTCATTTTTTGCATAAATCAATAATTCGAATATTTCTTGAAGATATAGAAGATATTTATCAAATAAGTCAAGTATATCATTTAGCCATTCTATTGCTCTAGATTTTTTATCGTTTTTATATTCTGGGTAATCTTGTATCCAAAAATTGTAAATACTTATTATGTTGAAAGTAGTATTAAAGTTTGTCATTGTATTATTCAAAGGGTGTGAAGATAAATATGAATTGTATTTAGCGTCTTTAAAAATATTAATTATTTCTCCTTCAAGTTCAAAGTTATCTTTTATAAAATGTGGTAAATATTTTGGAATTATTATTTTAGTATCGTTAAATAGGTAGTAGATTTTTTCTATTAAGTTTGCTGTCTTGGATTTTTGGCTATTGAATCTTTTATTACTATATTCTTTGATACAGTATATGTTTTCTTGAATGTTTTTACAGAAATGAATGGCATTTTTGTAAATTTCAATTAATGAACTTTGCATATTTAATATCTTGTATATGTCCAAATAGGATATTAGGTAACTTTCTTCTTTAAAAAATTGTATCTTTTCGATTGGTTCAAAATAGAGTCCCGTTGAATTTTCGAATTTAGTTTTTGTATAATAGTGATTGAGGTTGGATTTTTGGACAAAAATTGAATTAAGGATTGTGCAAAAATTGAGAAGGAATAGTATTTTTTCATACATGGCACTTTCTCGGCTGGTTGTGTCCTAAAACAAGAAAAATAGATTGTATTAGTATGTAACCTGAAAGAAAATTTATTTGTTAAAATGAATTCATAGGTGATATTTTGATTATGCAAAGAGCTTTAAAAATTTCCTAAAAATTGTCGGCTTTTTAGTTTTCGTTGTTTTCTTTGAACAATTGTATGAGGTGTGGTTGAAGCTTTTACATGTTTTACAAAAGGGTACCAATCTTGGGTGAAAATCTGTTTGAGTGCTCTTATTTTGGAATTTAGTTTTTTGTGTTTCTAAATTTTCATATTTTTCTTCACGAAGGTCGTAATTTTCTTGTATCAATTTTATTTGCTTGAATGCTGCTTCGTTTTCGGTTATTATCGCTATAGTTCCTGTAGCTATTACTGTTTGGTTTTCTACTCTACAGTATGATGTAAAAATTATCCTTTTGTCAATGTCAAAATCTTTATAGGTTAGAAATTCTGGTTCTTCGAGTCCGTATTTATTTGTTAAATCTCTCAAAATTCTTACGTAATTAATGATACCTAAGGTTTTTGTTTTATACGTGTCTTTTTGTGATTTTGATTCTTCTATTGCTCTTAAATTCATGGAGGCTGAAGTCCTTGGTATAGGTTGGGTATCCATGTTAATGTTTTTCCTTAAAAACAAAATTAGAAATGTTAATTTATTATATGTATTTACTTTTTGATTATTTAGTTAAGGTTGTTATTATTGTTTTACGTTGTCTTACGAGTGAGTGATTTTAAGGCTTTTATTGAGGCTGAAAGTTTTGCTGATAAACAAGTTCCTCCTATACCACTGTATCTTAGGTTGCCAATTTTGCAAATTGCTATGCAATTAAATTTTCTGTTTGAAATTTTTGTTTTAATGTATGAGTACATTGGTTGTTCAATTTTATTCAAAATGCAATGTTTTTCCAGTTCCATAGGTATTATGTTTGTATGGTCTTCGTATTTACTTTCTGGGATACGTTTGTCTGTTAGTAGGTAGTAAAGGGTTTGTGCTGCGTTTTGTTTTGCTATATCTATTTGATCTGAAGTGGTCATTATTGTATAGTTTTCATATTCAACTGCTACACTGTAATAAACTGTATCTTTTGTTACATGGCTAATGGTAGTATTAAATTGTGGTAGTACGTCATTGTTTATTTGTTTTATGTAGTTATATAGATATTCGATAGGTTTTTTGTTTGCTTTGGCTATTTCTTCTCGCGGATTATTTTGGACTGCTTGTTTCTCGCAAGTAACAGTTGTTATTGACATTTTACGAGGTTAAGTATTACAAACGGATAGGATAGCTTGATGGTTCTTCGATATTATTAAGTTGAGCTTGAGGATAAAGGTTTGCTTCAGTATAAGTGCGTATGTTACCTGTATGGGTGAGTTCTGTGTACAGTGGCGTTTGTACTCCTTGCTGGGGGGCTGAAGGGTTTCCTTTTTGTAACTCCAATGCTGGTTCTCTCACTTGTTCCGTGTTTGTTCCGGGTTTTCCTAGATGCAATAAAAGATTAGTTACTGAATCCCAAAGTGCACCAAGAAGATGGATTGACCAACCAAATACACTATGTAGGGCGTATCCATGTATGATCGTGTCTGCTATTAGTTTAATTCCTCTAATTATTATTATTATTCCTATAAATCCTGCGCTTGCTGTACCAAAATTTGTAAATAATGTCCAGAATCTTCCCAAGTTTTATTTGCTGAACCTTCGTATAATACTGTATATTTTTGAAAATTACAATTGTCGTTGGGTAATGGATTCCAAAAAGTTTGTCCACCTCCTAGTTCGTCAGTACATGTAGTATCAGAGAGTGAACAAATTACTCCAGATTTTAAATGAATTTTATCTGTATTTATATTGATTGTTGCTTGGTATTCTTGTAGGGTTATTCTGTATTTTGCATATACTATAACGTTTTCCCATGTTCCAAAAAGATCGGAATATTGTGATCCTGAGCATTGTCCATTGACTTGCGTAGATCCTGCTAACATTATAGCATGTGAGGAAGTTCTATTGATTTTTAGACCAGTTATTTGTGTATTTAGTGAGACTAAAAATACTCCAGTTTCATGCATTTTGCTACATTGATCTCTAGACACTTCTTGGATGTATTCTCTGTATCCGTTAATAACGGCTGATGTGTGAGAGTGCATTCCACAATATTCGATTTTTCTGTCTACTTCTACTTTACATTGAATAATTTTTGTCAAGGTAAAGTCACTTAATTGTAAAAGTTGAAGGTATATTTTTTCTACTTGTACCTGAGGTTCTGGAATATCACATTCTCCTACCTCCAGTAAAGACATGGTTGTTATATTCAGATGATTCGTCCCACAGTTATATCCAATAATGGCGTGTACTGTACCACTCCAAAGTAAAAGGCAAAAGATGTTGTAGATTTTCTTGACTTTTGGTTTCATTATCTGTAAAATGATATTTCTCAATTAGCAGCTAGTAACTGCTAATAAATTCTTTTTTTTTTTAATTTATTAAATTTATACTTAGTTGGGCATATCTAGGATGTCGGCTAAAAATTCTTGATCGGATTGTCGTAAGCTTCTTAGTAAATCGTAATATGCGTAAGGTCCTCTTGTTTTGATTGTTAAGATTATGTCTTTGATTATTTCTGGATTTGTTATATCTTGAGACCAATAAGGTACGTTGCAATCATCATAATTAAATATTCCATTTATGAATAAGTATGGCCATAAGGCCTTCATATCAATTTGACGAACGATTAAGTCACATAATAAATCAATGCGTTGGCGATGTTTTGGTTCCATTGTGATATGCAATAATTTTTATTTAATTGTAATTCTTTTTACTCTGATTGGTTGCTGGTGGGGTTATGTATGAAAGTCTGAGTCTATTAATATTAACAATTTTAGGTTTATTTTTAACTGAAATTTTTATGTTTCCTTTGCCTAATATTTCAAGTACTTCGTATGGTCCTGAGTATTGATTTTCGAACTTCTTTAGTTCTCCACCTTCCAGTAAAAATACACTATCTCCGATTTTAAAATTCTGTGGATTAATTTTTCTATCATAGTATTCCTTTGATTTTTCTTTAGCTGCTATTAAATTCTGTCTTGCTATTCCATGCATTTCATGTAATTTTGTAATTAATTTTGTCATGTTCTTTCATGTCATTTTTCATTTTTCGTGTTCTGGTAAAGGATCGCCTGATGGTAAACGTGCTAATTTTCCAAAGACTAATTCGTAAGGTGTGCATTTCGTTCCTTCGTGAACACTCGTGTTATATGAAAACATTGCTAATTCAATCCAATCATCCCATTCTGCGCTTTTTCGATAAATTGCTTAAGATATTCCTTAAGAACGTGATGGGATCTTTCCAATGATCCGTTTGATTGAGGATGATAAGCAATAGTTTTAAATTGACGTATACGGAATCGCTTTGCCATTTTTCTCATTAAATTGCTGAGAAAATCTGCTCCTTGATCTGTTAAAACTGCTTTTGGCGAGCCATATATGCAAATAAATTTCTTAACAAAAGCATCTGCTATTGTTCCAGCTTGGTGATTTGGGAGTGGAATTGCCAAAGAGTATTTAGTAAAATTATCCTGAATTGTAAGTATATACTGATTTTGTGCTGAAGTTATTGGTAACTTCCCAACAATAGCCATTGATATTTTCTCGAATGCAGTTCCTGGGGTATCGGTAATTATCATAGGGTTTTTCGTTTTGACCCGAACAAGTTTTTTAAGTTGACATTGTAAACAGAGTTGTATATATTTTTGTATGTCCAATTTCATATTTTCCCAATAGTATCTTTGTCTGATTCTATTATAAGTTTTTGTTACTCCTTTATGTCCTCCTATGGCAGATGAGTGAGCTTCTTCGATTAATTGATTTCTTTGCTCTTTTGTAGGGTATTGTGTGATACCAATACAAATTATTATTTTAATTGTAGAATCCAAAAATGCTATTTTTAATGTAGCCAAAATTTCTTCCCACAAAACATTGTTAATGTGTGGTGATTTCGCAATGCTAATTGATTTAATATTTAATTCATTTACCATGGAATGAAGAGAATAAATCGCTAATTTAATATCTTTAGTCGTTTCTCCTAGACTTGCCTTAAATTCATCTTCGATTGGAACTACAAAATGGTATTGATTTCCCTTACGTAATTTTTGGATAATTTCTTTTTGTAAATTTTTAAAATTAGGTAGTTTTCCACATTTCTCCAAGAGTTTAGAGCCTATATCGCGAGGTTCTCCTTTATTGGTCACAAAATACGCATAATTATCTTTTCTCATCGTTAATTGGTCGCGGCATTCAATTATATTTTTCTGTGTCGTAGGCAATCCAGATGTTGAAGGTTGATTAGGGGGTGGCTCTGGGGGTGGTCTTTCTTCTGTAAAATCGCATTCATCAGAGTTTTCAGAATTTTCTATTTCTAGTATATCCGGTTGTTCGTTTTCGTTTTCATATTCTATGTTCTGAAGATTTTCCTGTGTTTCTTCTTCTTCTTCGTCTTCACTTGAAAAATCAGAATTTGTTTCAAAATTACTTTCTTCATTTAATTCTTCATCTTCCTTAAAATGTTTCCTCTTCTTATTTGCTTTTGGCTTTTGCTTAATATCATAATCTGGATCAGAATCGGATTCGTCTTCTGATTCCGTAAATTTACGTTTTTTATTAATCTCAGGTGATTTATTTATGCATTTTATGGGTCTACCTCTCTTTTTAATATGTTCCTGTATTTTTATTTCCTGAATAATTTTTCGTGGCCTTCCACGTTTCTTTTTTACTTTATTTGTTACTTCAACATTTTTTATCAATTTATTTTTTATATTATCTTCATTATTATTACTTATATTCTTCGAATTCTTTAACTGACTTCTTGTTTGCATAGCATAGCATTTATTTTTATTTTCTAATAAAATTGGAATTGAATCCATGACACATTTCAAAAATTGCGAAACAAATGTTTCCGAAATATTTCCTTCATCGATCAATTTGTAAAAAGTGTTTCCATTTCCCTCATTTTTCATTTTATTCATTATTACATTAATCAACTTTTTATTAATTATGTTAAATATATCTTCTTCGTTCAATTCTTCAATAGTTTTTTCATTATTTTCATAAACCGTTCTTTTCTTTGTATCCTTAATATTCAATTTAATACAACATTTTTCATCATTGTCTTCATCATTGTTTTTATCATTTATTAGTAAATATTCTTCGTTTAATAATTCTTCGATATCATTTCTATCAATTTTTTTTTCATCAATATCTTCATAATAACGTTTTTTATCATCAACATTTTTAAATAAAGTTTCTTCGTTTGATTGTCCAATATTTTCGAAATCTTCACAAGTTTTTCGTTTTTCAAAATGTTTATAATTTATATCATTAAATTTCTTATTTTTAATATCCTTAATATTCAATTTAATACATTTTTCATCATTGTCTTTATCATTGTCTTCATCATTTATCAGTAAATATTCTTCATTTAATAATTTTTCAGTATTATTCCAATCAATTTTTCCCTCATTAATATACGCGTAATAACGTTTTTTATTACCAATATTCCTAAATAAAGTTTCTTCGTTTAATTGTCCACCATTTTCAAAATCTTTACAAGTTTTTCGTTTTTCAAAATCTTCATAATTTATAGCATTAAATTCCTTATTTCTAGTATCCTTAATTAAGTTCTCATCATTTATCGGCATTTGTTCGTTTCCTCCAGAATTATCAGTGGTTATATTTTCGTTTTCAATGTCCTTATATTTTAATTTATCATAATTTCCTTGATTATTTCTATTCTTAAATAATTTTTTCTTATTCATAAATTGTTCAGTTTCTTCGTAATTATTCTCCTCTATATCTTCTTCAAAATTATCATAGTTTATTTCTTCATCGCATGCTAGATCTGTTACGGGTACTTTTTCCTTATATTCTAAATCAGATATGCGTTTTGCATCTCTTGGTTTAACTAAATTTACTTCACTACTAATCTTATTGTTTATATAATTATGTTCAATATTCTCTACGTCAATAGGATTTCTTGATAAAGCATCTGCATTTACGTTAGTTTTACCTGCCTTATATGCAACATCAAAATCATATTCTGCCAGTTTTAGTTTCCATCTAGTTACTCTAGAGCAAGGATCTTTCGAGTTTTGAAACCATACTAGTGGTTTATGGTCTGTGACCAAGGTAAATTTTCTTCCGTATAAATAAAGGCGAAAATATGTTACGCAATAAATAATTGCTAAGGCTTCTTTTTCGTATCTGTCGTATTTTCTTTCACAGTCATTTAATGATCTAGAAGTATAAGCTATAGGTTTATCTTTACCTATTTTACCTTGTGAAAGTATTCCACCTATAGCAAATCCTGACGCATCAGTTGTCAAAATAAAAGGTTGTGAGAAGTCTGGTCTTTGTAAAAGAGGTTCTTCACACAATTTTTCTTTCAAAAGTTCAACTGCTTCTTGCTGTTTTTCAGACCAATTAAATTTTACATCCTTCTTTAAAAGTTGATTAAAGGGTGTTGCAATTTTAGAAAATCCATCAATAAATCTTCGGTAGTAGCCAGCTAATCCTAAAAATTGTTTAATATTTTTAGGGTATTTTGGTATTGGAAAATTTTTTACTGCCTCTAGTTTCTTAGGGTCTGGTCGTATTCCTTCCTTGTCTATTATGTGTCCTAAATATGCAACTTCTGGGCGTAAAAATTCACATTTATCTGGCTGTAATTTGAGATTTGCTGCACTTAATCTTTCCATTAGTTTGTTAAATTTTTCCTCGTGTTCTTCTAAAGAATTTGCATATAAAATAATGTCATCCAAGTAGAATAATAATTCAGTTCCTTGAAGTCCTGTTAAAACTAAATCCATTAATCGTTGAAAGGTAGCTGGTGCGTTTTTTAAACCAAATGGCATACAGTCAAATTCATAATGGCCATAAGGGGTGGAAAAAGGTGTTTTATGAGAGTCTTCAGGGCTCATTTTTATTTGATGAAATCCGGAAGCAAGATCAAATACGGAAAAATATTGTGCAGATCCCAATTGATCCAAAATATCGATTATATTTGGTAAAGGGTAAGAATCTCCAATCATTTTTTCATTGAGTTTGCGAAAATCAAGTACCATTCGCCATTTTCTATTTCCATGTGAGTCCAATTTTTTAGGTACTATCCAAACAGGTGTATTATATGGTGATTGTGAGGGTTTAATAATTTTATTTTCAATTAGTTCATTTACTTGACGTGAAATTTCTTCTTTATGTACCGGAGGGAATCTATATTGTTTTGAAAATTTCGGTTGATCATCTGTTGTTGGAATGTTGTGTTGTAAAACAGTTGTTGCTCCTAATGGTTCTCCTGGTATGTGGAATCGATCTGCATATCTTTCAATTAAATTTTCAACATGTTGTTTTCCTTCTTTGTTTAAATGATCTGATCTTAATAATTCTTTAATTGCGTTCTCTCGATTTTTATTTGAAATATTGAATAATTGGTGATAATCATTTGTCTGAGTAATTAAATCATTAAAAATTTGTTGCGAAAAATTAAATTTTTCATTTCCTAAATTAAATTTTTTGTCATTCTGATTTATTGTTTTATCATGTATTGATAGTTCTTCAAAGTTTATCAATTCAATAGTTGGTATAGTTAATCTTTGAGGTTGTGTATTTGTATTGAATATTTTCAGGTATGCTTTATTGTTATTATTAGAAACAGTTGCATTTCCTAAATAAACTCCATTGCATAAGTGTAATTGTGGAATAAATCCCTGTTTTTGTTCACTGTTTTTAATACTCACATAAAAATCTGAAACTGTTCTTGCTGGTACCAATATAGTTTCTTGCATTTCAAATGGGTAAATTTTATCATTTATTTCAAGTTGTTTCTCTGCATAATTAATTTTTGCATTGTTGTTTCTGAAAAATTCTGTGCCTAGTATACCATCATGTTCGATAGGTACTTCGTTCGGTATTATGTTGAGGGTGGTCAGGTAGCCGAAAAAATCGATTGTTATTTGGCCAAGTGTAAATATAGGATGTTCATTTATGCCTGTTAGTTTTAGGCATTCGTATTTATTTATTTTTACGTTTGTTTTGACTGCTTGTTGTTTGATTAAATTTGATCCGGCTCCTGTATCTATCATCATGTGTATAGGATTTTTCAATCCTTCAGCTGATAGAATTATATGAGGAATTGTATTACTTGTATTCAAATTGATTTTTTCAGTTTTATTTTCAATCAAATTAGGTGCGAATATTTGTTCGTTTAACCCCTCCTTTGTGCACCCGTTCCAGGAAGGGTATTGGAGTTTTCCTGACGATTAAATTCTTGTTGTTGTAGTGGTTGTTGTTGTTGTGGTTCTTGTGGTAATTGTTGATTAGTATTTATTTTCTTGCTACAATTCCTAGATGTATGTCCTGGTGTATTACACGAGTAGCAAATAACTTCGAAATTTTGAACTTGATTTGGGTTTTGATTAAAATTTGGATTTTGATTTCTATTTTCATTGTAATTCATATTAAAATTTGGTCTTTGATTAAAATGGGGGTTTTGATTGAAATTCCTACCTTGATTTTGAACTTGATTAAAATTTTGACCTTGGTTGAAATTTTGTCCTTGGTTGAAATTGCTATTGAAATTTCTGTTGAAATTCGGATTTTGATTAGAATTTCTATTGAAATTTGAATTTTGATTAAAATTTCGACTTTGATTATTTTGGTTAAAATTGCGATACATATTCTGGGTATTTCGATTGAAGTTTGGGTTTTGATTAAATCTGTTTCCTTGGGAAAAATTAGGGTGGGATGGGAAGCTATTTATATCTCTATAGTTGTTTCTACTACTTTGTTGATTTAGGCTTTGCACCTGGTATCTCTGTGGGGGTCTCCACTGCGTTCCCTGACCTTGCATATTTCCCTGGTATTGATTATTTTGTCTAGTCAAGTTATTTCTAAACTGATTGCTCTGTCAATTTTTATTTGTTAACTGTTGAACATATTGAAAACAGGTTGCTGCTGTGTGGCCTATTTTCTGACAGATTTGACATTTTATTGGTTCCTCTCGTGCTAAATTTATTTTATTTGTTTTTGCAAAATGTCGACTATTATATGATGATTTCTCAACTTCTTGGACTAGTGAGTGTTGTTTATTTCCTCTTCGCAGTTCGTTTCTGGCTGTTAAATTTCTTTCTTCTCGTATTGCTCTTTTTACAATTTCGTCAAATTTATTGGCTGTTCCTATTCGTATCTCTAATTCTGGTTTCAAACCTCGGAGAAAACAATCGATCGCGTCTCTTTCCAAGTTTCTTTCAAATTCAGCAGCTTCCTTACCATTATTATTTTGTTTATGACATTCAAGGATTTCCGCTGCTATTTCTTGTATGCGTGTTGCGTAGGATAGAACACTTTCGTTTTCCCACATATATATCCTGCCTAAATCTCCTTGTAATTGGTATACGGTTTTTGATGGTGAAAAAATTGTTTTTAGCTTTGAAATAAAATCTTCTAAATTATTATAATAATTTCCTATTAGACATCTTCTGGCTTCACCTGTAAGTTTGCTTCTTAGTAATTTGACCAAATTTGCTTCTGCATTTGGAACCATTTCTTTGGCTTCCTTGCAAGCCTCAATAAAAATTGTTAATGGCACTTTATTTGATCCATCAAAGTATGGGACAATTTCTAACGCATCTCGTAGAGATACTTGTTGATTTGTAGGTAAATTCATCATTTCGATGGATTGTATTGGTAGGTTATTTGGTAAATTATTCGATGAATTATTTGCTAAATTATTTGCTAAAATTTCTTTATTAGACTTCCTAGAGGTTGAGTACGGATGTGAAGATTTTAGCGAATCAAGAGCCTGGTCAATATTTGCAGAGTCGTCAAGTATAATTTGATTGATTTTATTTGGTAAAGTTTCTTGAACTTGTTCAAATTCTAGATTTGGATTTTTAAATATTGTTGTTTGATTGAAAGATTCTGGAGTCCTATTTAGTTGTGATTTTGTTTCAAACGGATCTATTGATTCGTATCTTTTTTGAGGTGTAGTGAGAATTTTATTATTTGAAATATCACCAAATTGATCTGGGCATAAAGTTCTATCACACAAGGTTGAGTTTGCTGCAATGCTTTCAATTATTGATTTTTCTCTGAGTGTTATATCCCCTATGGTATCGTCAAATGAAGGGGTAATTTGCGGTGTATCGTTGTACTGATCTCCTGCAATAATTATACTATTATTGCGTTTGATAAAAGCTTTTAATTTATCAACAAATGGACTCTTAGGGTTTTTTGTGCCAATAATTGATTTGCTTAAAGTACTACTTTCAGCGTCAGGAATACTTCCTATGCTAATATCTAAAAGATCAGTTTGATCTAAATTACTTGAAGATTCGGAATATTGTAAATTTCCTTCTTGAGTTTTTCGTTTTGGTTTAAGTGGTACTTGGGAACTTTCTTCAACTTCTTTTGCTAAAGTTGGGGTTTTCCTTGCTTGACTACGAGTTATGGTGCCTTTTTTACTGCTGTCTCGTGATGGAACCGACATTGATATTTCTCATATTTTTCAGAAATAAATTTATTTGATATTATTAATATCACCCCTTTTTTTCAAAAATAGAATAACTTTTCTTTTCTTAAAAATCTTTAATTAATTTAACTTTATTTTTTCCTAAACTGCAAATATTTGTTATTTTGGGTAGAAAAATTTTATTCTGCGCAAAACTGGGTTCCTCAATTTCTGTTTCAGATCCTGAATCTGAGAATATGCTGATAACCTCAATACTTGATATTTTATCTTTATTAGGAACAAAGTGACTCGAGTTTGCTTCAGGTTCCGAGTCAGAGAAAATATTTAAAGTTTCGATAATTGGGGGTAGATATTCAGAAATTTTATTTTCAGTCAATATTAATTCAGGTTCGGGACTTTTCGTTTCAATGTTTTCTGGTACAGATTCGATTTTTGTATCCTTTTCCTTTTCTAAATTACGCGAAAGTTTGTTTTTTATATAATTGCTTCTTTTCTCTATCAATTGCTCAAATAAATCGGAAAATTCAACGTCGTTTTTTATTTCTCTTATTTTACAATTTGGTAGTTTCAACTCATCTATATGTTTTCCTGCTCGGGAGCGTTTAAGAGTATATCTAACGGGTGGTGAAGACATGTAGAAATACAGTATTGTACAAAATATGAGTAATGTATATTTTGATATAGTACATATATATATTTTTTCAAATAAATTTACAAATATACGTATTTCATTTTTTTTTCTTATTTATAGAATTTATTTTAGTTGTTGTTTATCACTCTACGTGATAACAGAACTCTACCATATCGACCTTACCAACTTGCAATTTAGAAATAATTTTAACGTCTCGTAAGACTAGATGGATATTTTTCAATATAATTTTTGAAGAAATTTTCTGTGAAAAAGGGAACGCTTACACTCCGCTGGTATCGAGTCCAGTTCCTTTCGATTGCCGGTCGAATGCTCTGTAATCTGAGCTTCGGATGTTCCGCAACTTTTCTCACAGAAACTTGTTAACGCCAATTCGGCAGCGGATGTATCATAAACTATTAATCAATTTTTCTAAATCATTTCAGTCGATTATGTCGATCATTAGAAGAGTGTGTATCACTCTACGTGATAACAGAACTCTACCATATCAACCTTATTTTGTTTATTTTAAGGTTTTCAAATAATCTTTTAACTTGTAATTACCGTGAAGTGCCAAATGTCTTTCACCATCGTAATGGTGGTTTTATTTTGACAAAAGAAAATATTGCAATTAGTTTATGCGAAAATAGTTACTACCTTGCACTACTGTGGAATAAAACAAGTTTATTCACCAGGGCAGTAATGGTCTTATTTTGACACAAGAAAATATTACAATTATGCTTAATCGAAAATAGCTACTGACTTAGCACTACCGTCTGACGTTCGATCAAGAAGAGTCGACGGGCGAAAATTCTGTTAGTTTCATTAAGAAGAACAAACATCAGGCTGTCGCAAAAATTGTTTCAGATTTGCCGTGGAAACCATCTTTGAGCTCAGTTGAGAGAGACAGAGAGAGCGCGAGAGAGAGCGCAGTGTTTGGTTAAAGCCTTCGTCTTGAGCTGATAGTAGGCCAATGAGTCATAAAGCTTTCCAACATGGAGACATGTGTTAATTCTCCAGTTGCTAACCCTTCTCACTGGTCCCTGGTGCTCATAGTAGATCCCAGTGCTACCTTCAAATTGTAGATGCTGGTACGGGGTGTCCGCTCTTGTGGTGCTGGTCCAGGTGACGCAGAAGAGAAGTAACAAGATGAGGAGGCGAAAATACAATTTTTTTTCGACTCGTGAGTAGAAAACAAATCTGAATAGTGAATGAATTAGAATTGAAAATAGTGCTACTAACATGTTTCGCAGTTACATTGTTGTCAACAGTGAACGACCAAGAGTTCGTCGTCATGTTTGGTGAATCTTGTACCATTGTCGGCTTCAAGAATCACATTATGGTTTTCTGTGAAACCCATTATAGTACAAGTTCCAACGGCTCGTTTATCCAATTTTTTCTTGCGAGCATCCTTGAACGCCATTACCCTGTCACGAATAGCGGCGTTAAGAGGTCGCCCTGTCTTTTCATAACGTAATTTTGAATGCTCCTTGTCCTGAATCATATTTTTCGCGGTGATTTTTTGAATCCCGTTTAGTCCAATGATCAGGTCCCGAAGATACGAGTCATATGTTTCTAGTTTATCTGCAGTTGAGAATGAACTAGGCATCTATGCTACTCTTCCATGAACTAATTTAAATGGCGTTAAATTAGTTATTCATGGACGGATCTATTATATGCAAACATCGCGAAGGGCAACAATCGGTCCCAGTCGTCAAAACTATCCGCATAATGCTTTATGTAATGGGCGAGTACCATATGGCTACGCTCAAGTGAACCGTTAGTCTGTGAACAGATGTTTCTGTTTTTAAGTGTGGTTTCGATACTGCAATGCATAATTTTGAGAAATTGTATTGCATAGTCAGTATATATCGGTTTCCATTGGGAGTGGTCGACAATCTCCGTACGGTATCTAAAAAAACCTTATGAAACATCCCCAGTGGGGTGTCAGTGATTACCATAGGTACGTGGCTATGCAAACGCACCAACTTGTTTTGTAAACAGCTTTTACAGTTCCGAATGTAATTGTATACTTTATTGTGCTGACCGGGCCAAGTGTATCGTTCGCGTATGCGTCGGCATGTTTTGGTTATACCCTTATGTCCGCCGATTAGACTATCGTGATTTTTTAATATATTTGGAGACGGTCTTTAACTGGGGGTACTTCTATCTTCCCATGGCAGAGTGTTATAGCGGGCGGGCCATTAAGGAACATGTCCGACAGCAGCTCTGTCATTCTTTTTTGTGACAATGCACCCAACAAGTCGCCAGAGTTAGCCATTCTACACGTTTTCACTGATCACGTTCAAAAGCAATTTTGAAGTTCAGTAGACCCGACCGGACGTCTTCTCAATTAGTATCGTCGAAATGATTCTGTTGAATAACTATTGAGTAGGTTTTGTATTTTCCTAAGGGAATAATTATGACTTGACCCTTTCGTGGTCATTTCTACCATAATTCTTGTGGGTCCACACGGTCTGTGGCGATCAGCAATTCAAAAATGGTGTTATAAGGTTCGAAATTTTCCGAAATAAAGTGGGCATAGTTATCGAGACGATAGGTTATTAGTTCGGTCCATTCGTGACGGATGGATGGTGCGATTTCTGAAGCCCTTGGAAGACTACTATGGTGTCCTAATATTTTCCTTACTTCTTCTTCTGAAAGCGAAGAAGTCGGATCGAAATCTGGGACCCTTATGTCAATAGGTGACCGGATAGAGGGAAGATCCTGTTTAGACTGAAAGGTAGGAAAACCCTTTTTCGGATTTTTTTTTCATTGCCGATTAACGTAACTGGTTGTTTAGTTTTGAGTTGAGTTAGAGTTGATCCCGTGAACGGTATAGGTGGCATGGTTGGCGTTTGGAACAGAGAGCGTCGTGAAGGTTTCTGACCCAATATGGGAGAATCCATAAATTCCGGAACTTCCTTGAATCGTACGGTGCATTTTCTGCCTTCCCTTTCTGCCTTGATCTGTGTGTCGGATATTGCTTCTGGTGCATCTGGTTCTTCATCAAGACTGTCACTGTCCTTGCTGCTGGTACAATTCGGGCTGATGCTTATCATCGTTTCCATAGTTCCCTTAGGCTCGTCGATAGAGTCCTTGCGGTATGTTCCATCCTCTAGAGGAGTCATAACGGCTGAATCATCTTTCTTTATTGCGGCTCTAGCTAGTTGATCAGCGGCCTTATTCCCTTTAATCCCTTGATTTCCAGGAACATGATTCCGTCCTACCTCTAAAGAAGCTAAAGCTTCCAATGGTTATTCGAATTCCGTCTTGTTGACAACTGGCTTTCCATCTGCAGTTTTCCATCCATTTTTTTTCCATGTGTGTATCCATTTTGTACAACTGTCGATTAAAAATTTGGAAAGTGTAAATATTGATAACTTAGCCACACCATTCTCAGTGGCCTTTTTAGCCGCAGCTGTTGCAGCCTGTATCTCGGCAGAGCTATTAGTTTGCCATTCTTGGGCAGTCTTTGAGATGTTCCAAGTGTGATTGGGGCCAAACCATACGCCCACACCTCCTTTGGATTCTCCCTTATGATTGTGAAGACAGGCTCCATCTATATAAACCTCGGTCGGCTTACTACATTAAGCAGGAAACCCTGGACTTGGGAAACACGGTGATACCTCTGCAGGAGCAACCTCCTTTGGAGAAGCGAGAGTAGGCTTCAGGCTAGGGAAGACACTGTGATCCTTCCTATAGACAGGTGCGCAATAATCCTCACTATCTTCGGATTGAGCAACCAGATTACTCCTCTGTTGTTCACTCGTTTCGGTTAGTTTCTTTTTAAGCGGCAACACGCAGTGTACTGTTCTAGTCGGGTGTGATGTCCGGATCAGCTTATCTCCCTCGTTCTGGTGTAATTTCCCAGACGAAATTGCTGAATGCGCAGGTTCATTGTCAATTTCGCTGGGGTCACAGTTAATTTTTCATACAGGGTTTCCGGATAAGGATTCTACCCCGCAATTCAACTTTCCCTTTTTGTACTCAAATACGAATTAGTAGTACTGTTCTGGGAAAGATGGGTAGGATGAGGAAGAATATTGCACAGTAGGCGAAGGAGCTTCTGTTTCTTCTTTTTCTACTCTTCTTGGCCTGCCAGCGTCTTCCATTTGCCTAGTACATGGGCTAGGTAATCTAGCGCGGTCGCGAATTCGATCCTGCCGTGCGACGTGATAGGTCAAGACTGATGCAACCCTAGCCTTTCCAGTGTACCTTTGTCGTTCCTCCACGTGAAGCGCGTATTCGTAAGCTTAATATAAGGTTCGAGGGTTTCTGGTGTCAGCAAACGTCAACATTTCATCCGGTAGTCCGCGAATAAATGCATCAAGGGCTCAGTCCGTTACACGTTTAATCATGCTAGTTGTATTTACGATTGACCCACCATATTTTTGTTTGAGCGCGTGCTTTGCTCCGATAAGAAGACCCAACGTCCTGTCATAGTATCGCTCACACTTTCAGTCTGCTTCATACGGAAATTTACAATAGCTTTGAAGTGCCATTGTACTTCTTAGTGGGAGCAAAACGCTTTTTAAGACGAGAGATAAATCCCTGTATGTTCCTTAACTCTTTGTCGTGGATACTTTTGCGCGCGGTTCCTTTTAATTTGCTGGGAATTATTATTATGAATGCGGGTTCCGTTGATTCGGTGACATATACCACGCCGTTTACGACGTCCTGTAAAAACTCCTTTAGCGCGGGCGTCCTACAATCGAACGTAGTTATATGGTATGTACTTTGCTGAAGGGTCATACCCTCAAAAGCTGTAGCCATCGGAGCACTCACGTCCATGGCGCGCATTGTTTGATTTGAGGAAATTGGAATGTCAGGGGATACGCCGATGAAAGATTGTTGCAATGTGGTTGCGCCTGGATTTTTTGTTAGTGTTTTGTCTGCGGTTTCGTCATTAGGCATATCGGTAGGTTTAGAGAAAAGAAAAATGAAATTAAATGAAAATATATAACTTTAAAAAAAAAACTACATTTACTGTGGACAAATTTAAAAAAAATGACTCTGTTGGAACCTACCCCGTTCATAGCAATCGCGTAACGGGTCGTTGTGAAATTCTTACGGCAGTGAAACTTCACTGCAATGCTACATACTACCTTACCCTAGCAATGTGAAAAGACAACGCCTGCTGGAGGTGATAAAGAGACCTTCGCGCCACGTAGCAACGCATGCAATATTTTCCCTATTCAAATCATACTCTAATACGACTGCCTTATTTCATAAAACTTTCAATACGACCATCATCAATTTCTTAATTATAGATTTTATTTCTTGTCTTAAATTTTACATATTTCCAGGCAACATTCGCATTGAGCTGTCAATGATTCAACGAGTCTAATCTCGCAATCTCCTCAAAAATACCGTTTTCGATATCTAAAGCCGATCTGTTTCCAGATACAATGTCGTCATCAAAGTCAAGGAAAACAAAATCTGGAGGTTTTCTTTTCGCAGATACAATGTAGTCAACAGAATCACGGTCAACCAAATCTGGAGGTTTTCTTGCCCACTCTGAGGGTGGACAATCCTCGGAAAGAAAGCTGGTAACCGATTGACTACTAGTGGAGGGTTATCTCGGGAGAGGGGCGGCTCATGAAAGATTATTCAACATTTTATTGAATAAGACCAGGAACACCTTATCGTCTTTAATTCTATTGTAAACACCTCTTCTAGATGGAAGAGGGCGAGAAAAATTTATGAATCTGGTGTTAATAGAGACGCCCCGTGCATCAACTGAGGGTGGGGGCACGGAACAGATCTTCTGAGTGGTGGTTCCAGTGGGATACGAACTGTCGGCAGCTGCCCGCAGATAAGCGTCTCTTTTCTCCTTCCGGACTTTTCTCCACTTTTTACGAGACCGATTATTCTCCGGTGGAGCTAAAGGCATCTTTGAGTAGTAAGGTCAAGAGGTGCCTAACTCAAAATTTAAAAAAATAATATCCTTTAAGATGACTCACGAAAATTTATATACAAAAAAAATGTATTCCTTGGTTTGAACTGGTGATTCGATTATGTTCAATTTTTCACTTAAACCTTAGACGAGGTTTCGACGGCCGGAGGCACATTCTAGTCTCCTCGTGATCTAAATTAACAATTCAAAGAAAACTACACACTTTTCTTTTCCTTCGTTTGTAACTAATATTCTTGTTCAAAAATTCAACTTCTAACGCGTTCGAGATGTTTATCCAATGTCAGAAGATTATTTTTTCAAATGGAATGTAATTTGTTTTCTAGATTCTGAACGAGGATATCTTCTGTTATTAGGTGCGCAACTAAGTTCCTGCTGTTTGTAAATAGATGGCTCCAGCATTAAGTGCTGGTCGATTTTGAAATATCCAAAACATCATGAACCAAGCTTAGACATATTGCAAACAAACCGTTTTGACACATTAGTGATTTTGTTTTGGCGTCATATACTTTTAGTTGTGTGAAAGTGTCTGATTTTGTACCAAATAATCGTCATTTTCGGGAAGTGTTGATTTTATTTTTTCAGTCGAAGAAAACAACGGATGAAGCGCATCACTGGGGGGCGGTATCGAACGCAATTTATGCACATGACCCGAGCACTGTACGAAAAACGGCCACAATACGATCAGAGGCACAAAAAAGTGATTCTACAGCATGACAACGTTCGGCCTCACGTTGCCAAACCCGTTAAAACCCACCTGAAAACGCTTAAATGGTAAGTCTGTTACGTCCCGAGCAAAAGGCGAGGGTATGTTGGATTTTTGGATTTAAGGGAGGAGGATGGCTGATTATATCAGGTTGGTAAGGCCTGATAATTTATATTTGTTTGTGGGTACGTTGTCACTTGTCAGGTCTATGGGCCCTGAGTTGTTCACAATGATAATAAAACACTGAATTTACGAATATATAAGGTAATTTATTATAAATAAATAAGTTGTTGCACAAGTTTTCATAAAATGATACTTAGTTGGTAACTTATACTACTTCCCAAGATGAGAAGGCGATGTTGTGAGTTTTATGCGGTTATGAGCCAAATATACAGGTTTCGAGATGCCTATATATGTAACTTCCGCAGTTGATTGTGGACGTTTTACGCTAATATACTAGGTTTTGAGATGCCTAGGTATACAACTCACGCTCCACATTTAGCGTTATAGTTAAATATAATAAGTTTTGAGATGCTTATTTATATTTATGTTATGAGTTTTATGCGGTTATGAGACAAATATACAGGTTTTGAGATGCCTATATATGTAACTTCCGCAGTTGATTGTGGAAGTTTTACGCTAATATACTAGGTTTTGAGATGCCTATGTGTACAACTCACGCTCCACATTCAGCGTTATAGTTAATATAATAAGTTTTGAGATGCTTATTTATATATATATATATATATATATATATAACTTACTTGCCTACCTCTTAAATTAGAGGGCAAAAGAGAGAATTGTCGTTTATTACTCCTGTTATTGCAAGTGAACGCGCACAAATCCTTGCAGGGTAGTTGAGTTTCGTTTGAGTCCCCGTGAGGTAGCAAAACAACGATAAATTTTGCAGGAGGTATGGTGTAAGGGATGCAAGTCCACCAGCAACTGATGTGATCAATTATCCGCTTACGTATCTTGTTGAGTACACGAGAAATGAATCAAACATGCATTTGTTAACAAGATAGGTTAGTTCGTCCCGATTTCAGAAATAAATCACTATTAACTGACACGACTAAATACGACGATACACGTAATCCAAAGGAACTATCTAGCACTACGGTTTCCGGACTTGCACCACTTAAGGACCAAGGATTTTATTTACCAAGTACCGAATGTTGAGTTGCTCATAGAAATCCAATGAGACTTACGCTTATCGAAGGGTCTGCTCACGACGTTGAATTACCGGTCCAGACCTAACAACCGTACAACTGTTCGGAACTTAATCACAAACCTCCAGAGGTGAATCTAGGGTATATATAAAGGGTTTCCCAATAGGGGTGATATGATTTTGAATGTCCCTATCGGGCTCATTTGAACTGAAATTTTTGACGTCTGCTGTCAGTTGTCATCAGAAAGTTTTGCCATTTAATCATGAGTAGTTTCACGCTTCCACAACGTTTGGAAATTGTCCAATTATTTTATCAAAATTCGAGAAGTTTTGTCGGTGTTCAAAGAGCATATCGTGCAAAATATGGTCGTCATTCTGCTCCATCCGCGCTCTCAATTCGTCGAATAATCGATAAGTTGGAGAGTGAATTTACTCTATTGGATACTAAGCCTAAAAATCGTATGCGTACCGCACGTTCTACACAGAATATAGCCGCCGTACAGGCCAGTATCGAGGAAAACCGTGAATTGTCCGTGCCACGCCGATCTCAGGAAATGGGCCTGTCCAGGATGACTACCTGGCGTATTTTGCGATTGGATCTTGGCCTGCATCGGTAAATCGGTGGCAAGGCACGTTCGAATCGCAAATCGGTGGCAAGGCACGTACGAATTGCGAATCGGTGGCCAGGCACGATCTTTGCAAGGGTTCATGAGTTCATCTCTTCTATTGCCCAATTTTATATCTAGTTTCCAAATAAATGCATTTTTAATTACTCATTTCTGCATTTATTTGTTTACAATTTGTGTTAGGGGAAAGTCGGGTAGCCCCGGCCATCGGGTAGCCCCGGCCACTCATGAGATTGAATAAACTGTACTTTCTGCGAAAATAAATTAACATTTTTTTCTTTCAGAATTGTGCCAAAGTGTAATTTTAATGATATGGAGTCGTATCTTTCATCAACTTAAAAGAAAATCCGATCTAAATATTTCATCTCTAGAAAACAGGTGCATTTTGAGAAATATGTACCATCTTTATTATAAAATATTTCTAAAGCTAAAAGAAATATCAGATTGGTTCTGATTGGGATATATAAATTCACTTTTTATACACATTTTTATTTACAGCAGTTTTAGTGAAACTTGTCAGAGTCGGATAGCCCTGGCCATTTCGTGTCGGGTAGCCCTGGCCTCATTTTTCTGCTAAGTTTCTAAGTTTACCCCCACACACGAGTCACAAATAATTGCAACCTCTTGATCGGAAATTCATGAAACCTTTAAAACAAGCATATTCGGAAAAGTGGGCTTTATGGATGCGCAGGAATACTCTCGAATTCGACTGGGATACCTGATTGAGGGTGAATCGGTTTCTGATAATAGATATTTTCAGGTTCCGAGGTGAATTTCCGCAATTTTAATGTAGGACCACCCGAATTTGAGCGTGGAACTAGTAAGGATTTAGTAGGGTAGCATAATGCTTGAGGAGCATTCTTGCTGTTATATCTCCTTGAGGCTGTCTGCAGTATGTCGAAATTGCATATGCATTCACAACATTATTTGTATCATACATACAATTCGTATAATATACGTATGCAATCTCGACATTGCTTTTTGGATTGAGATAATGACACCTCGGAGTTTGGTTCTTATTATTTCATATATTCTTTGGAAACTTCCCGAATTTCCGTGTTACAAAAATAACACAAACTTGATGCCATTTATGATGTTGTGATTATAGGTGTTTTTCTTACGAAACTGTAATTCAGTATAAAATTCATCGTAAATTACAATTTTGCAAGGAATTTTCCTTTTTCATGTCACTGCATAAAACTTCAGTTGACTAAAATGTTATCTTAGTTCTGTGTAATTAAAATTAAAACATTTTCTTAAAAGTATTGCTATTTTACAAAATTCTACCCTATTTTTAACTTATAATCGGATTATAATCCAAATTCTGGGAATCCATTTTATAGTTATTTTAGTGATTCCATTTATTGCTTATTTATAGGTTAATTTGGCTGGCACGAGCTCATTTATTGGCCAAATCGGGTAATTTATAATTGAAAATTCATGGCTAAGTTTTGCGTCACCCGATTTTACCAATAATGGCTTTATTAATCGCCATGCTCGTAAATATTTTCTTTACAAAATTTTGGCCTTATCCCATTAACTAGTTATTTAATCAATTACTTGAAATATCTCTGTGGTTATTTCTAGTATTGTGTTAACAACGGAGATATGTGCCCTTATAGTTCGGAGAAACCCTTAGTCATGTGGCTCAATTCTGATTGATTTACATGATTAAAGGTTTATGGATATATAGCATTGCACATCTTTTATTCTTCGCGGATATTATTCAATTAATGTTAATGGAATCTCCCGAATTTGATTGTTCGTTAAAAATTTTCTGACCGGATAGCATACCGTATGTGGAGTTCGCTGTTCTGCATACCTATATGTATCACACTTGTGCCTCCATGATGGTGGCATGTCCAACAATACTTGTATATTAGGTGGTCATTGTTGCGGGGCTGCCATGGAGTTTTTGATAATGATAGCCATCTTGTCGGTGCATCCATTGGTATAAGGCCCGCTGCCATGTGGGTTTTTGGCAAGTCTAATAAAGAACTTGTAATAGGCATTCATATAGATACAGGAGAACTGCTTAGTATATATGATTCATTGCAGGCGGTCGCGAGTCTTCTTATCGCTGGGCGGTTCAAGTTACGCTCTGGCCATGTTGTCGGGAGTCTCGACTGCTAGTGATACGCTGCGTCCAGTAAGGTGTCACATTGCATTTCTTTATGTGATTGGATTATAATTCATTATGGTTGCTCTCGGTGGGTGTGATTAATTTCTTTCTCAAGTGGGAGTGGTTTGTTAGCTTGCTACGGCTAAACTCTTCGTACTTTCTATGATCCTTATTCTTTTTCCTCCGTTGCTTTGATTTTTATTTTATTACAGCTGCCATTATGTTTCATGATTATTTATTGTATTTTCCTGGTGGTATCCGTAATGATGTATCGTAATTCAGGGTGATTTTTGGCAAAAATTTTGTCTACCTGGGTACTTGTCCTCCCTCCTTAAAAGTGTCGTTGTCCTCAACGACTTGCATTTGTTTATGCAATTCTAACATTTGTTGTTGGGATTGTTAATACTCTTGGGAGGGGGTGAATTTCTTCTGTGTTTGTTTGGTTGTCTACCGAAAGGGGTTGTAGTTCTACTTCCTCTAGGTTTTCTTTTATGTTTATATTTTTATTATTACAGATTTTACAGTTTTTACGGATTATTTCTTGTGTGAGGTATATTACTGTTGTTATTGTTAATAAGGTTTGGATACTGGACCCTCCTAACCAATATTTTTGGGTTAGTTTATGTTTATAATGATTGTTTTCCATGTTGAGAAGTTGTTCTTCTATGGTAGAGAGTGATTCTTCCCTATGCAGATTTTTTAATTTATTATCCTTTTCTGTTTCCCAAAAAAATGATGTTATCGTAGGAATATGCATCGTTTTATAGATTATTGGGGAAATTTCTGATATGTTCAATGAAAATCCGGGGTTGTAGATAAATTCTTCTGAGTTTACGTTTATTTTAGTTACAATTAAAGTTGTATGTTCCGTTCTGGCAATACACCCTGCACTTAATCTTAATATTCCTGAATTTGTAATATGTCCTTTTTCTGTTTTTCCCTTTTTACAGGTGATGCTGATTGGCTCTGGGTTTTTAGTTGAAAATATCCATGCGTTTAAGGATGGAATATGCTTCCAAAATACTGAATTTTTTGTGTTTATTTTTATATCACATTGCTTTAAAATTTTCATTGAAGATCGCGTCAGCATTAGACATTCGCAGGACGTAGTTGTGACTGTTTCGTGTATTGGTTGGGTGTTTTCGCAAATTGTGTGATAGATTGTTTTCTGGCAGGTGTCATAGTACTCTTTATCTGCCAAAAAGAATTTTCTTTCGTCTTCTGTCAGGGCAATATATTGTTTTCTTGGCGAAATGTAGATGGCTCTTGTGTCATTTCCTGAAATGTCTTGGAACACAGGAAATGGGTAAATTTTATATAATTGTAGTGCTTTTCTATCTAGCAATGGGATGTCTACTGATATTAGTAATTTTCCAGATTTAATTTTCAGGTCTGTCTTGCCAATTTGTGAAAGTAATTCCACTCTAACGTGTGAAGTAGGAATCGGAAATTTGTAATCTTCCATTTTTGTGTGTATTTCAGTAATTACTTCTTGTAGTTGGGCTTTGGAAATTGTCGAAGGGTGTAATTTGCCTTCTCGTGCGTATTCTATTATTTTAATGAATTGTTTTATTATTTTATATAAATTTTCCAATTTTAGTTCCAAATGTGTTGACCATTGAATCATTTTTTCATAATACATGTAATCATTCCAGTATTGTTCTTGCGATTCTATTTTGTTGATAGTTTCATTTAATTCTTTTTGAAGGATTTGAATTTGGTTAGTTTTCTTGGTTAAATCTTGGTGAATATTATTCACTTCTGCTTTTATTATGTGGGTTTGTTTTCCAATTATTTTACTGATGTTATTTTGCTTTTCATAAATATCATTTATTGCTTCGTTGTATTCCTCTGCGTCGTCGGAAGTCATGACTCCTATTACTGGTCCTAGAATGCTGCCTATGAATCCTAGAAAAGGTGCTCTTCGCCTATGCATGGTCCTGGGAGGGATTATTTCATGGGGTATGTCCTGGGGTAATTCCATTAATATTTCACTTAAATCCTCATTTATAACTTCGAGTTGATGTAGCTTTTCATTGAGGCGATCCAATTTTATCATATCTTTGCAATTAGTACTTTTTAATCGATTTGGGCATGTCTTGTAGATTTTCTGAATTTCTAATTTTATTTTGTCGAATTGAATATGTTCCTGTAGTTGTTGGGGGTCCATGAATATAACAAACCTCCAATAGTTTTGAGTAGTGCGGATATTTTCCAATTTTTCGTAGAATAGTCCTGGGTTGTTATTGAATGGTTGGATTTCGTAGTTTTGTGGGTTTCCTGACGTGCCTGTCATGATGAGTAGTATTCCTGTACAGATCATTGTTGCTTGGCCTAGGATCTTTTACAGAATCTATCCACCTGAGGGGCTCATGGTCGCTCATGAGGGTAAATTTTCTTCCATAAATGTAGGGTCGAAATTGTTGTACCGCGTAAAGCACCGCAAGGCATTCCTTCTCCGTGGTAAAATAATTTAATTCAGGTCCATCTAACACACTCGACATATATGCCACAGGGAGATCCATTCCATCCTTTTCTTGGCTTAGAACGGCTCCTATTGCATAGTCTGAAGCGTCAGTGGTTACTGTAAAGGGTATTTCAAAATCAGGGTATTGTAATATGGGGCTCTCACACAGAGCCTGTCGTAGATCCTTGAAGCTCTTCTCTTCCTCCGGTCCCCATTTAAATACTAATTCCTTTTTTAATAAGTTTGATAGAGGTTTTGCTCTTGCTGAGAAGTCCTTGATGAATCTTCTGTAATAACCTGCTAGTCCTAAAAATTGTTTTATGTTTCTTGGTGTTTTTGGTCTGGGAAAATTTTGAACAGCCTCGATCTCTTCAGGATCTGGCTTTACTCCTTTGTCTGTAATTATGTGCCCTAGATATGCTATTTCTTTGAAAAGAAATTCGCACTTTTCCGGTTGTAGTGACAGGTTGGCTTCTCTCAGTTGTTTGAGGAGACGTCTTACCTTTTTTCCGTGATCTTCTAAGTCTTTGGCGTATCTTACTATGTCGTCCAGGTACACAAATAGTTCTGTCCCCTGTAGCCCTAATAGGACTTGGTCCATTAGGCGCTGGAATGTAGCCGGTGAATTTTTCAATCCCAAGGGCATTCTGACGTACTCGTAGTGCCTATTCAATGATGAAAATGCTGTTTTTTGTCTATCATTCGGGTCTAGTTCTATTTGATGGAATGCTCTGGCCAGATCGAAAATAGAGAAATATTGTGCAGTACCTAAGTGATCTAAAATATCTGCAATATTTGGCAATGGGTATGCATCCCCAATTGTTTTCTCGTTTAGAAGCCGAAAGTCAATTACTATTCTCCATTTCTTCTTTCCTGTGGCGTCTATCTTTTTGGGTATAATCAGTAGGGGTGAGTTATAAGGAGATTTTGAGTTTTGAATTGCTCCTTCTGTCTTCATTTTTTGTATTACTCTCTCAACTTCTTCCCTTTGAGAGGGTGAAAATCGGTATGGTCTGGTATTAATAGGTACGTCGTCCAAGGTGTGAATTCTGTGCCGTACTAAATGAGTGGGGGTTAGGGATTCTCCTGGAAGATAAAAATTATCAGGAAAGTCTCTAATTATCTCTATTACGTGTTCCTTTTCCTCGGGGTTTAAATGATCTAGTCGAAGGTGTTTTATCACCTCTTCAGCCTTATTTACTGGGGGTGAATAATCTTCGTCGGTGGAGTATTCGTCGAAATCCTCTCCTGGAAATTTGTAATATTCAAAGGGGATGATTTCTTGCGGGGGTATTTCTATTTCGAGGTCATCATCTGTGGTGTTAATAGCGAATACATGACAAATTCCATTCGAGTTGGTTACGGCTGCTTCGCCTACTAGCACGCCTTCTGTAGTTTTTATTAAGGGTAGGTACCCTTCTTTTAATTCTGAATTTATCACTGCTATTGGGATAGCTCGTCGAGTCCTGGCTCTTACCTTGATTGGTCCTAGTAGAGGTCCTTTGTAATCTGTGGTATTTTCTAACGCTACTCTAGATTCATTGTCTATGAACGGTATAGGTTTTGTGGGGTTGGAATGCGTCACAATAGTGTTATGCCAAAAGGATATTTCCACCTTCTCTTGTCGAAGATATTCTCGACCTAATATTCCATCTGTGCTTATGGGGAAATCAGAATGTACGACATGAAAAGTGATGTTAGATTTAATTAATTCGATGTTTACAGTGCCTATGGTCGAAATTCTACTTTATGTGATTCCTGTAATTTCTATTGCTTCATTTTCATTAACCAGTAGGTCCTCATCTAAAGCATCTAATTTAATAACATTTATGTCCGCACCTGTGTCCACTAGAAACATTGCCTTTGACTGTAAAAGTTCCTTTGACGAAAGCTCTACTACTGGGGATTCTCGACTGAGTTTGGTACAGAAGATTTTTCTTGCTTCTTCAGAAATCTCACGCTGTTCTGACGCTCTGTTTTCTCCACGCTCGTCGTCACGTCTGTTCGGCGAGCGGAGTCGAAGTTTAAATCATTTTCATTCGCTGGAGCGGGTGATTGTGCTCTCGGGGCTGTATTAGTTCCTTTATATGGGTAATTGTGGTTAGGGTAAGGGTTGTTTGATGCGAGCGAACCTGGGTAGTACGGATAAGGTTGATAGGGTAAATAAGGTGGGTATTGAAATGGGGGTGCGTAATTATTTGGGTAATTAGGCACTATTGGTGATGTAGGTCTCCTTATTATCCCTGTTGGTCCTTGTCTGGGTTCCATTGCTCTATTCCTATCCGGTGATGACGCAAACCTAACATGAGGGCTCGGGCTTCCATCCCTTGATCCTATATAAGGTGTGGAACATCCTAATTGTAGATATCTCGTGCAAATACCACGAGTAAGTTTTGTGGGGGGCAAAACGCTGTTTGAGATGCTGTATAAAATCGCTTATTGTGGAAAATGTTTTTCCGTGAGTACTATCTCTTGCAGCACCCTTTAATCGCGCTAGTACCGCCATTATGTACTGCCTTTCGCAATTTGCAGGTACACTGGATTCTCCGTTTAGAACATCTTGAATAAAGTCCCTAACTGGCATATTTTTTCCGTTAAAAGTGGGTATATTCATCACTCCATTGCGTCACTAAGGGTGCGTGAGATGTTCCCTGTGAACTCTCCACCCTGCATTTTGTCATGAGTGGTGCTATTTTTATCGTGAGGCATTTTGATTTATTTTTAGTTATTCGGCAAGTTAAATGCAATCCGTTATAATATAGTTTTTCCAGAAAACAAGAGTTTCGAATGCTCCCTGTGTGTGAAATTATATTGAATTTTAATACCTGATACTTAATTTCGATTGTTAATAAAAACTGACCTTTTCAAAAATTAATTAAATTATTTAAATTAATTATTATTAATTAAAGATTTAATAAATTGATTATTATTAATTAAAAATTTTATAAATTAATTGAATTGCCAGTGTAATGTCAAAATTTGTTTTTGAAACCAGTAATTAATCCTTCCAAAATTAAGTTGCCCTATATAAAATGTTTATTGTTTTTAATTATTATAATTATATCTATTTTTATTTCCCGTATTGTAATTTTTCTAAGAAATATTTAGAATTTGTCCGGAATATTTATTTTGAAAAGAGTTGGAAATGATTTTCCAATTACTCCGGATATACCTGTACCTATTTCCGGATTTATAATGTTGAATTCGATTTCTTGCTTTAATATGGGGATTTTTACTACACCACTTGTTGTAAGGGTGGCGTTGTGTATAATGTAAATTTTGAGATGATTGTTATTATTAAAAGAGACTAATTTTTCCTTCTGGATTAGATTGCTAGTTAAATTTGGGTCGTATAGAAAGTCGCCTACTTTGTTTTTTAATAAATCGGAATATACTGAAATTATAGTGTTTGAATCGTGTCTAAACACTATATGTGAGTTTTTATGTGCCATACAATTTTTATCTCTATATTCTTATTTTTAATTGTAATTTCCAGATAATAATTTTTTGTATAATTGTCCCTAAATTTTGTTCTTTTGTGAGCAAAATTGAGAATATTTTGATTTTTTAAATTTTGATAAACTATTCTGTAGATCTTAATTCTTCTTCCTAGGTTCCTTGACCGTATGAATTTTGATTGCTGCTAGCAAATCAGCTGTTATGGTATTGAAATTGATTTTTTATTGTTTTTGTATGAGAATCTGTTCAAAGTGTTGTATTTATATTTAAAAAACTATTAAAATTCAATTATTATTGTGTACTATAATCCTTGAATTTTATTTTTAATTGTTAATTTGGAAAATTTTATTTATTGCTAAATGTGATTATTTCTTTGTCTGTAATTGTTTATTGTCAAATGAATGCGGTAATACTAATTTTTGAACTATTATTGTAAATGCTTTGTTCTAGCTATTACTGCACTACAAATTCTTGCTGTGGCGCGCGCAGTCGCTGCAGCGTTTAACCTTGGATTATATGTTTTCAGTGATATAAGGCGGGTCAGGCCAGCCGCGACCGCGAATTCCTGAGCAAATTTTTGCAATATTTGAATTTATAATTTGATTATGTGTATTAACAACTTGCGTTTTCGGTGATACAAAATTAATTAAGCCAGACTCAAGCACAAACCCTTAATTAATCTTTAAAATCACAGAAAATGTTTATTGTTAATAAACAAACAAACAAAAATTTGTTTTATGTCACAGAATTTTAGAGATGCAAGATTGGACAAGCTAGACTTAAGCACAGACTCTTGGACAATCTTTGCAATCAAAAATATTCTGTTAGTTAACAAAGTTAAAATGAAAGTTATAAACAATTACAATGCTAGCACTTCGAACTTTGCCTTACCCAGTCGATCGTCATCGATGGTGACCGTTCAAACAATTTGGAAATTTCAGTAGTACAAAATTAAACAAGCCAGGCTCAAGCTCAAAACCTTGTGTAATTTTAGTACTTTCAGAAATTCCTATAATTTTAATATTTTGAATTTAAATATTCAATGTTTTAATACTATAAGTTTATTCAGGTAACGGTTGAGACACAATTGCCTGCGTAAACTCTAGGTAGAAAAGCTTCTGAACTTTAAATTTATTTTAAATCAAAATAATGATGTTTTACTTTTTCTTATACTTTTTAAACCCTTCACTTGCACAATCTTGCTATAAAGAATACATGCAAGGTTTATTCGGGGTGATTCGATGATGTTACTGACGATGGCAGAGCTTGTGTTCACACGAAGTATACCAACGCTTAAAATAAGATGATTTATTTTAAGATTTTAGTCCTAAATATTTAAATTTTGACAAGTAGAAATATGTTATCCAATTATTTCTACTAAACTTATAATTTTGTAATTTTGAAAATTCCTAAAATTTGAAGCTTTATTTATGTACAATTTTTAATCGAAATAATTGCACATATAATTTTGATTAGCTTCAATTAAATATTTTTTAATTTATTATGAATTGTGACAACAAAAGTGACAATCCCACCGCTGCCACCAAATCAGCTGTTACGTCCCGAGCAAAAGGCGAGGGTAGGTTGGATTTTTGGATGTAAGGGAGGAGGATAGCTGATTATATCAGGTTGGTAAGGCCTGATAATTTATTTTTGTTTGTGGGTACGTTGTCACTTGTCAGGTATATGGGCCCTGAGTTGTTCACAATGATAATAAAACACTGAATTTACGAATATATAAGGTAATTTATTATAAATAAATAAGTTGTTGCACAAGTTTTCATAAAATGATACTTAATTGGTAACTTATACTACTTCCCAAGATGAGAAGGCGATGTTGTGAGTTTTATGCGGTTATGGGCCAAATATACAGGTTTTGAGATGCCTATATATGTAACTTCCGCAGTTGATTGTGGACGTTTCACGCTAATATACTAGGTTTTGAGATGCCTAGGTATACAACTCACGCTCCACATTTAGCGTTATAGTTAATATAATAAGTTTTGAGATGCTTATTTATATATATATAACTTACTTGCCTACCTCTTAAATTAGAGGGCAAAAGAGAGAATTGTCGTTTACTACTCCTGTTATTGCAAGTCAACGCGCACAAATCCTTGCAGGGTAGTTGAGTTTCGTTTGAGTCTCCGTGAGGTAGCAAAACAACGATAAATTTTGCAGGAGGTATGGTGTAAGGGATGCAAGTCCACCAGCAACTGATGTGATCAATTATCCGCTTACGTATCTTGTTGAGTACACGAGAAATGAATCAAACATGCATCTGTTAACAAGATAGGTTAGTTCGTCCCGATTTCAGAAATAAATCACTATTAACCGACACGACTAAATACGACGATACACGTATTCCAAAGGAACTATCTAGCACTACGGTTTCCGGACTTGCACCACTTAAGGACCAAGGATTTTATTTGCCAAGTACCGAATGTTGAGTTGCTCATAGAAATCCAATGAGACTTACGCTTATCGAAGGGTCTGCTCACGACGTTGAATTACCGGTCCAGACCTAACAACCGTACAACTGTTCGGAACTTAATGACAAACCTCCAGAGGTGAATCTGGGGTATATATACTATTTATGCTTCTATTAGTGGGAGCAGATCAACGTAAATCGGAGGCACGGCACGTTCGAATCGTAAATCGGTGGCAAGGCACGTTCGAATCGCAAATCGGTGGCAGGACACGTACGAATTGCGAATCGGTGGCCAGGCACGATCTCTGCAAGGGTTCATGAGTTCATCTCTTCTATTGCCCAATTTTATATCTAGTTTCCAAATAAATGCATTTTTAATTACTCATTTCTGCATTTATTTGTTTACAATTTGTGTTACTTATTTTATGAAGTATGATCATTAATTGGTTGCCAATGATCAGTCAATCAATTTCTTATCTATGATCCATAATAAATGATCGATTTTTATTCATTGATCGTGATCGACTCATCGGCAATCAATACGTAATGGCGATAATATTGATCAATACTATTTTACTACCTGAGATATTAATAATAGTTATGGTGTAATGTTGATACATAATTAATATTAACATAATAATGATTATAATATTTAGTCATTATAATTAGTGAGGCTGTGCCGATAACTTCTGATTCTCTCATTAGGTTATTAGCACAGCGTTACTACTTTATTGGCACGCGGTGTGAGTTACTGACTCATTACCACGGGTGTAATTACCATATAGACAGAGCGCTGTTCTTCTTTATCTCTTATTACCATATGTCAAACCGATTCGTCGGCGTGAGGTATACATAGGTTTACCTCATGCGCACAGCTACCCGGTCCATATGATAATTTATCATAGGAACACTCTTATACTTGAATTATATCTTCCTTGTTATCCTCGGTGTTTGGCGCGTTGCCCTTGCACAGGGGTAATATAAAACTTTAAAAGTTACTGGGATGTAACAAGTCCTACCCCACCCGTCGTATTCTCCAGATATTGCGCTGTCCGATTATTACTTGTTCCGGTCGATGGCACATGGTCTGACTGATCAGGAGTTCCGCTCACATGAAGACATCGATCAATGGCTTGATTCGTGAATAGCCTCAAAGGATGTAAATTTTTACCGTAACGGTATTTGAGCTCTACCAGAAAGATGGGCAAAAGTTGTAGCTAACGATGGGCAGTACTCTGAATGATTCATTTGTGACCATTTTTTCACAATAAAATTCCATTTTCATTAAAAAAAAACAGAGGGGACTTAGTTGCGCACCTAATACTTTCACACGAAGGGAGAAAAGTGACTCTACGTGTGGTAAATATTAAAAGCGTGGCACATAATCAATGTAAAGTAATCGAAAAAGTGACGAAAAATTCAAAAAAATATCAGATTTAAAATTACACACTAATATACAGATTGAGGGACTTACTTATTTGTTAGTAAATAGAATGGAAAGTTCAATGAATTATGAATAAAATACAGGATTACAATGTGTATTACAGAGAAACCTGGGTGGTTCTTTGTCAGTTCCACCTTGGTCAAATAAATATCCGATGCCAAAATTCTCAGGGCACAAGCACGAAAGGCCCATGCGCTTTTTGATCGATTTTGAACGCTATATTAGCACCATAGATTTAAATACTGATTACTTTAATTATATAGTTTTTGCTTCTTCAGAGGGAATAGCAAGAGAGTGGTGGGAATTAGTCTCATCAGAGCATGAAAATGGGCGTTCCTTTAGAGAAAAATGTACAGTAAAACCTCATTTGTCGGGACGCCTTTGAAATGTAAACACCTCGTTTATCGGGATTTCGAGGGGCTCCCCACTACCACCTTCAGTCTCATGGTGGGAGTCCCACCACGCTTTCATCTTACCCCACTTCATGTCACTATGTACATGGAGTGGTGGCTGGAGGAGAAACAAAATGTCCCGATAAATGATGTTGCGAGATCCCGATAATTGAAGATCCCGATAAATGAGTGTCCCGATAAATGAGGTTTTACTGTATTAAAAAGTACTGGAATGAAAATGTGTGTTTCCAGATTACCTCTGAAATACAATTTAAAAGACACATTTCTGATGGAAATTTATCCAGAATTGAATACGCAATCAAAATTATTAATATTACCATGGATTTAATTCCACCACCACAGAAACCGAAATTGTGTCAAAATTGTCAAGACACTTCAATGATGATGTTAGAACTTCCGTCATTATCAGAAATGCTAAAACTTATAAAAATTTAATAGCACTGCTTGATACTTTCGATTAAGCAGGTCTACTCATCCTAATGTATACGGAATTATGATCATAATTGTGAGGCTGATTTTAATAGCCAATATTACGCCAACAATTCTCATCCTTTTTCAAATAATACGCCTCGCTATGAATGGCGTAACTTTGCCGTTATAGGCCATCTTGTTGCAAACCAGGTGCGCGATTATGATACTTGCATCAGGCCAATAACTGATGTGCCATGTCAAATGAACCCCTCTGCGAAAATAGTTCCACTTTTGGAGCTACTACGAAAGGAATCAAATAGTCATGGAATAAAGAATTGAATCGAGCTTTCAAGGACATAAAAACAATGTTTTATGATTCAGTTTTACTGAATTATCCATAAATTAAAAAATCTTTATATTCGCAAACTGGTGCTAGCGACGTGGCATTGAGTGCTCTTCTTTTACAACTTGATGGACATGGAAATCCATGTTCCATTATTCATGGCAGCTGTACCTTGAAGGGCGCTGAACTGGCATATTAAACGACTGAAAATGGAGGTGTTAGTGGCAGAATGGGCCCTGTAGAAATTTTGCTCATACGTTATCGGTGGAATAATCATCACCAGGACTGACCACAAAGCCTTGAAATTTTATTCTGAAAAAATGGTTGCAATCCAATTATTCAAATTCACAATAAAGAAAGCTAAGAAAATTTTTTTCTCTTTTATGCGTGGTTATTGTATCACCAAAGTATCACTTTGTTCGAATAATAGCTATTATAATCAGTAATAGCTATTCTTCGCAGTGAGTACGTTAAATATAAACTTAATAGCGATATTATTATGACTAAGTGATTTATTCTATAATTAATGCCTTTCATCGCATCCACATATCAGCATTCTGTTTGAATTCTGTAAAGGCAATGTCTATGATTCTAAAAACTTGAAAAACGCATGGTATAACGTGGGAAATATGAAGGGATCTCGTAAAGACGTTACGATGCGTGCAATAAAAGAATGAAAGAGTAAGGAAGAACGTAAGAGAGAGGAAGAAGGAGAGATATCAATCACGCGTACACTCATGCACAGTACGCCACTACAGCTCTCTGCCATTTGCCTTTTTCTTGATGTGCTTTACTATAGATCGCGAAGCCAGCATATACTCCACTTTTCCTTTTCGTGCGTCTATCCTCCCTTGTTTACATGAGGCAACCTCATGCGTGAGATGGTCAAAATAATCGATCTTTTGTTCATTATTATCAATAGGCACATTGTTGGAGAAGATTCTCCCAAAGTTTTAATGACCAATTTCTAGTAGTTCAAAAGATACAGCACCTGGAACCAGCGCGACCGAAGCGGTAGCGAGCGGGACGCGTGGGCGGTATGGTTCCGACAAGTATCTCACCTTTCTCGGAACGTCTAGGCGATTTCCCTGCTATGTTATTTTTTTGTGGGTTGTTCTGATGTTTTTTCGGTAAAAAGTGTGTGTAGATTAATGTATGGACCTGGTGTAGTTGAGTAAAATTTCATCACTGTAAGTTGCCCATTTATTGATTTTTTCTTCCTCATAAACTAAAATGCGCGGTTTCTCGAAAACATGTTCAGGAAGTTGGCGGGCGAGGTTGAGAAAAAACTATTCAACCAATTCCTAAACTAAACTGCTTTTTGTAGAATATTGAAAACTATTCTTATTTTTATTGTACTAAAGACATTAAAAACAACAAAATTATTTTTTAAATTTAACTTTTCACTTTAAACTATGACAAAATTGGTGAATTTTCGTTTTATTTTAAGTTTTTTATTGTTGTTTCATCTACAGTAGAAAGTGCTACTGATTGAGAAACTGTTTCATTTTACTGTTTCAGATGCAAACTTCGGACGATATCACGCCTGCCAATTAGACTGTCCCGTGGCGATCCGCTTCATTAAATCCTACATAACGTCACCATTTTGTAACATTTCAATTAAAATTTTTTTTTTTAAGTTTGGACATTTTAGAAAATATATGCAAAAGACCATTACTCTGTGTTTTATTTATCTGACACTACAGAAATCGACAAAAATACTTTTTTTGGCTCTCTCAACCATAAGGTCCCCTCAAAGCCAACTGATTTTACACAAAGAAACCTACGTGCTTTTCTGTTATTTTAATTAAAGGTTCATCCAAACGATCAGATAATTATATTGATACTCCAATTAATATAAATGCTATAAGTTCAGACTATTTGTAATATTTAGTCTGACCTATGTTGGAAACCCGAAATCATTTCCATAAATCGATTACCATGCATTGAATTACGAAATTGATGATCATTACCTCAGGGTAAGAATTCTATCGTTACAATTTTTAAAACTTTCTAACCAATATATAGTTTCACTTACTACTAAAACTAAAGTCCAATTTTTTCAAAATCCTCTCCCTTATATGGCTCAATCCCGAAGATCTTTTTCTTGTATTTGAGAACAGCTTTTTCAGGCAGAAGAAAGAGGCAAGACGATCCCACAAAATTAAAAACAAATTGAATGTAATTGACAAATTGAGTTTTGCAGACTGAAGCCCCAGTGTCATATTTGTTTTATTTGATTCAGATAAAAAGGTTTCAGTCACTTGTTTTATCTTCCACTTAACATTAATAATATATTAAAGCAGTCATATGTAACACTTCCGCGAATTACACTACATAATATTTTTTATAGCATCCACTTTGCATTTTTACCTTTAAATACACTTTTATAATATTTATATCACGCTTCTCATAATTTTGTATTTAAGTCGCTGTCGGAAATGATAATAATTCACAAGAAACCTAACCGCAATAATAGCAGGTGGAGTAACATAAACTTTCTCCGAAATTGTGTTTTGCGTTATCAACAGATCGGTGCTACAGTGGAAAGTCTAGAAAGCTTATGAATCCAGCAGCAATGTCGTCAGCGTAACGACAAACATTTAATTAAAGTTGTTGCAGACTGAAGCTAAAGGGATTGTTCTCGGTATGCTAGGTACATATAACGCTTAAGACTGTATCCCAGCATCGTAAAGATGATTGCTGGAGTTCCATCGTATTTCGTAATGCGGGCATCTTCGCGAATAGTGTTACAGTCCCCATTTTCTTATCGCACGAAGGCGAACGTGTCATCTGCTCTAAAGACCTTTCCAGACTTACCTTGTTCATTCCTCATTCTACTCAGAAACTTCGATTGACACTAACTGTTATATTGGTTCAATTTCAAAACTCATTATAGATGTTTTTTCTATTTTTACTAGCTTATAAAATACTTTAGTTGACGGACTTCAAAACTGGGGGTGATAATGTCATAGAACTATGCAAATTGACCCGCGTGAAATTTTCATTGGAAAATATATTTCACCTATAACTTGGAGCTACTTATGAACTAGTACTTTAAGAACTAACTTTTATAGAACGAACGTAAAGTTTTTAAGGATTGAAGAAAAAGAATTCCTTACGCATATAAGAATCATAATTATGTCACAATAAATGCAATTCGAGTTTATATTTATATGTGCATAGGGCATTTCAGCAGGAACTTCGTTTTTTAATAGTTGAAATATTGGATGTGATGACAATTTTCTCTTTGTTTTTTTTAGCATATGGCAAGTAAAAGGTCTACAATTTATTACAATGTTTTTAATTTCAATTGAAAAATGCATAGAAATGATTAAAATACCACAAAACTTCAGATGTTTTTGGTCGTTATAATCGTCAATCTGAGACAGCTATTCAAAATTTGGTGGATAAAGTAGAGCATTCTGGCTCCAGAAAATCCAAAAGTGATTGTTAAAAAGCCTTTATGTGCCTCCGGCGCGTAAACTCGTTTTTACGCTACAGTTGAGAGCAGCGTGATGTTGTATATTACGATACAGAGGAATGTAATGTAAAAATTGAACTGCACATGCGCCTATTACGATACAGCGGAGCGTAATCTTCTTCGTATTCTTCTTCTTCTTCGAACAGCGTAGCACTCTACTGACAAAGCCTTGTACATTTGAAATGCGCATACTCTATTACAACATACTGCACATGAAATAGAATATGTGCCAATGGACACAATTCGGCTGATCGCGCCTCGGCTTCGATCTCCTGCGAGCATTGTCGTTCATCGCGTAATAACCCTCATTATGCGCCTAGGTACATAATATACTATTAAATTCTACTCGTATTGCTGCTTGATGCACTTTTTGGTCTGGAGGAGTGTTTGGACCGTATTTTTTTTAAAGGGGGCTGAAAACGCTGTTGCCGTCAATAGATTGCGTTATCGGAACATGTTGGAAACATATTTTGGCCCATTACACTGTACAACAATAATTTCACTGACGCTACAATGCAAGGTCATTTTGATAGGTTTTTCATTCTATAGATTGTGAATCCGAAGTCACAAAAGGTTCCATCACATCATATTTTTTGAAAAACGGGTTTAAAAAGTCAAATATACCGTTTTAGGCCATTTTTGACATAATCAGAAGCATTACTGGAAATACGCACAGCGCAGGTTCTTTGAACTTAACTTTCACCCTGCTAGCTACTCAAAAACGCTAAATTCGGATAAATATCTTCAGGCTATCTCATGTATTAATTAATAATTACTTAACAATAGATTATTACTAATTAATTATTGGTATAAATATATTTATAATGATAATTCATTATTAATAACATATTTTTGTTGAATTATCGATTAATACTAATAAACATATAATTATGTTACTACCCGTTGAGAAAAATTTCGTGACAATCTGAAGTCACAATGGGGCCGTATCAAGACAGTCTACTGAAGACGGTCTGGTCAGTTTCCAATCTGTACCTGATCAGACCAGTGTAATTAGAAAATTATTATTCAAAATTCATTATTTATTTATGAATAATAAAATTAATCATTTATATACGATTTTTAGAAGAATAACGTTTTTACATGGACTTGGTCTAGGTATATCCGAAAATCGAATCTGGTCCAGATTAGACGCGTCAATCTCTTGCGAATTACCAGGCCTAGAAGTATGAAACCGAAATTTTTTTGCAAAAGTTACACGTCTGTTGCATGAAAATGATGAAACATATTTTATTCAAAGTAATCTCCATTGCTATTTACACATTTCCCCCACCTCTCCAGAAGATGATAAATGCCACGCCCATAAAACTGTTCGTCTTTTAAATCAAACCAGTTATCCAGCCATTATCGTACATTTTCGTACGAAGTGAAGCGTTGTTCAGCGAGAGCGTGGCCCAGTGATGCAAACAGATGGTAATCCGACGGAACCAAGTCTGGAGAATAAGCGGCATGCGCCAGTATTTCCTAACTGAACGTCTCGATCGTTTCCTTGACCCGTTTCGTCGTGTGTGATGGGGCATTATCGTGAAGAAAAATGACTTTGTGTTGCCTTCTTCGATAATTCGGTCGTTTTTCTTGTAATGCTCGATTTAAATCGATCATTTTCTGTTGGTAGCGATTCGTGTTGACAGTTTCACCAGGTTTTAGCAGCTCATAATAGATAATACCCTTCTGATCCCACCAAACGCACTTTTTCGCTGGTTTTCCACGATCTTCGTTTCTCACATCAAAATTACAACTTTTGAATTTTTTAAACCACTCGAAACACTGTGTTTTGCCAAGAGCATGTTCACCGTAAGTTTCGACAAGCATTCGATGCGATTCTGCAGGAGTTTTCTTCAAGTGATAACAAAAAACCAGTGCTGTCCGCAAATCGTAGTTCGTAGGCACAAAACTAGTCATGTTGATGCTTGTAGTAAATACACTGGTATATCGAACTTGGGTTGTTGTTTACTGAAAATCTTTCTCAGCTGCTAGAGGGAGAAGATAGCGCTACAGAAGCGGTCGTACGGTCCCTAAACTGATGGCAAGCACCATCTATAGGGAAATTCCGGTTTCATACTTCTAGACCTGGTAAATGAGCAATTCAGGTTTCAATCCGAGATTTAAATACTTAGGATACTATATATACTATTAGGATATACTTCTTGGTATACACTTTAAATAGGTCCTATATCAAGTTGATATATTACTGCTATTTAAAACTGCATTTGTATAGAATTGTTGCTCATATCTTTTATCTTTGAACTTTCAAAACCCCTGCGGATTATTGTTTGGCCAATCTGGTGCCTTTTGCATAGCTAGACATACCGTAGACATAGCAGACTCGATTATTCATATTTATTAGAATATTTAAACTATACAATACATACATTTATAATATAAAAATAGAGATTTAAAGAATTAACTCTACAGAACATTTAAAAACACTTGGATAATTTTCCAATTGCGTTGGTCTAATCAGACACAGGTTGAAAATTGATCAGACTGGCTTATGTATGCATACTTTCAAAATCTGAATTACATAAAACAAGAGGGCCATAAAGGCCACCTATAAATCTGACCCTAACCTATCAGAAACTATTTGTTATTACGTAATAAATCCCGGAAAAACTCCGTGATTTTCACTTGAGTGTCACGTCATGATTTTCATGAGTTGTTCCCTTTATTCCCAAAATTGAAATTCAAGTTGAAAGGGTGTTTTCTTAATGACATTACGACCATCAAAACACCTACAGCATGAGCACTAGATGCAACTCCACAAAATGAGCTAGAATACGCATTTTAATCACTGTCGAATCGCTGTAAAAAGTGTGTTGAAACTAGAGGTGAATATTTTGAAAAAAAAAAAATATTCACATATCTTGTTTCAATGGTGTTTTCCGTGTCCAGTCTCGAAACTTATGTGTCGCACTCTGTATACGTGTTGCTTTTTCTTTAAAAAAAAGTTACATTTTTCAAGACTCCACTAAAAAGTAGAATTTAACACTGGGAATGTTAGTCAATCTACCACGGTTACCAGATTAGGGGCATTTTTATTCTCCAGCGTCAAAAAGTCGTCATCTTGTCCATGCCTTTCAGGGATTTGACGTCATAAACCAGCCTACCGCCAGCACTGTCGAAGTCCAAGACATTTTTCAATCTTGGGCCTTGACAAAGACGTCAAAGGCTTGTGATGATCCGAATGAATTTGAGTTATCAACGCGTTCAAAGAGATATGTCTATGAGTAGCACCTCTAGTTAATCTTATAATACTGACTCGTCACAAAATCATGTAAATTATTTTAGCTGTAATGTTAACGACTCGAATGACACTCGCGAGGAGTCTAAAAGTGAAGTCAACAATGATGAAACTATTCAACGTCAAATAGATATTGATTTTGACGAAGTTAAATCTGTTTTGTCTGATATAGAAAGATTAAGAAAGAATTGCAATGATTATGAAACTGACAGTGAGTCTTTGCATAGCGATAATGAGAATGGCAGTAACCATCTGTTAAATGATGGCAATGTTCCTCCTGTAATGGTAGACCGCACAGCGAGTTGTAGAAGGGCTTTCAAAAACACCTTTCTTTCTACAAATATGACTGACTTGCAGCAAAAAGAAATTTTCCAAATGTTGCGAGACGAACCATTCCTCTTGAAGTATTTACCGAAAGTTCCGAGGACAGTTGTAAATACTCCATCAATCGTTGAACGAAATCTTGTTCAAAACTTATGTGGTAGACGATATATTTATTTCAACTCTGAGAGTCTCATCAAAGAGTACTGATAGTGCCCGAGTTTTCAAAACTGGGAAAGAGAGATAGAGAGGGAAGGATGGGGGGGGGGGGGGGGGTACATGTCGTGACTTACCGAATTAATTTGAATGGGGAGCGTTGCTTGAAGATTAAGTCCATCCTGTGAATGGCCCTTTAATTGACATTAAAATTCATCCTTACTTGCCAGATTTCAATGAAGACGCGAAAACTTGTCATCCAGGATACCTTGGCTGGTTACTAATTCGGACAAACCTCTCGACTTCACTCGTAGTCATCCAAACAATGAAACTCGCGTTATTCTTGGTTTGCTAATCGGAGCCGGTTGCGCTCTGAGTATTGCATTTGTAGACTACTACTTCTACGTGGTAACTCTGTAGGGTTTATTTATAGACGGCGGGTAAAGAGGAACTTTCAGACTGATCTGGTGTTTTTAGGTATTTCAGTTCATCTGAGCTGAGTAGGTTAGTGTATCAGACCGATTTTCCGAGTTAGTGAGAGCAGTGGGGGTGTATCTTTTACATATTTTGAGTGTCACTTATATTTTCCGAAGGCGTAGTATAGACGTGTGTCAACTGCATCCGGTAGGCTTGGCCGCAAGGGTCAATGACACTATTTGAATACATAGGTCATAAAGTAATAACGATGATACAATTTTCGTACAATAGAGATGATAAAAATATAGTTGTATTAGAATTGGCATTCGTTTTCAATTACTATTATTCTATCATTAGTTATGTCTTGATATTTGGATATTCTTTATTGTTTATATAACTGAATCAAGTAATCATAGTAACTTTAATAGTTATTAATAAACATAATTATTAAATTTATTATTCATAATTGATTGATGGATAACAACAAATTGCATATGATCTCTGGAAGTCCGGGCTCAAAGTCTGCTGCGCGTCAACCCACCTCACGGAAATTGAAGGCATTTTTGACGTCTAGCGTCGCCAAGAGACACACGGATATGCAATAGTAATAACCCCTTCCCGCGCACTTGGCAGCCCTCACTACCTCCTGGAGAGCTTCAGCGCTAGACCTACCCATCCGAAAGCCGTATTGCCTCTCGGTCAGACCCCCAGCCGCTTTTATTGCGGGTGGGAGGCGCTGTCTCGCCAGCTTTTTCAGGAGCTTCCCGGCAGTGTCCAGCATGCACAAAGAACTGTAAGACGACAATGCATCTGCTGGTGCTTTGCCCTTGCCAAGCAGCACACGCCTCGCCTCCTCCCAGCAGGAGTGAAAAACGCCCACCCGAAGTCAAGAGTTGTACATGCTAAGCAAGAGCTCTGGATGACTCCTCGATGCTGCCTTCAGTACTTCAGCTGGCAATCCATCCGGTCCTGGAGCCTTTTGGCACATGAATGAGCACACAGCTCGTCTGAGTTTCCACCAGTGTGAATGGTGGAGCCTCCAAGTCCTCCCGTGTACGTGGATTCTCATACCGTTTTGAATGAGTGGGAAATAGGGCATCGATAATCCTGTCCATCGCTTCTGCTTCCATCACGGCATTCTTAGCCAAAGCCCCGAGCTTCCGCATTACGATTTTATACCCTAGACCCCACGGATTATTTTTCAGATCATTCCTTTGTCTGTTCGAGAATCGGCACTTACTGGCTTTGATGTTCCGACCTAGGGCTCTCTTCGCCACCAGATATTCAGTTCTTTTTAGGACCGCATTGCGGTCGCTCTTTTTGGCTCGATGAGCCACGCGCCTGCAACTCAGGTACTTTCTCCGGAGTTCCGAAATTTCGTGCATCCACCAATAAGCAGAACGCCGGCATAGCCTCCACGCAGGCCTGGTGGATCAAACGCATTGTCATGCTTGTCATCGCTTCAGCCCACGCTGGTGACGCAGCTCCATCCTCCGTTTCGGCTAGGGTTTTCTGACCGCGTTCTAGGGCCAGAGAGCCTGTCGGTGTTCATTTTTTTGAGGTTCCACCTGAGGGGGGGGGCGCTTTGTTCAGCACCGCGGGTCGGCATTCCATCGCGAACGCAGAACATGATGTACTGGTGATTGCTAGCCGTAAAGTTCTCGATCACCTGCCAGTCCCAGACATGCGCCACCAGGCTTTCCGTCACCAGAGAGAAATCCGGAATGGTCTCCATGTAGCCAGCCCTTCTAAAGGCAGACGTGGAGCCAGTGTTTAAAACCAGGCGCCCCGGCCTGGGCGCTATGTCTAGAACTCGTCCTTCCCTTGAGTCGGGATGCCTTTTGTCCCACTCGAGGGCCTTGGCGTTAAAATATCCAGCTACTAATCAGCTCCCCTTCCATGTCTCTTACTGCACCTCACCCAGACAAAAACTCTCCCCAACAAGTGGTGCGACACCAGGTGCCACCGTGTCTCAGGAATCTAGATGGCTGCGGTACCGAGGACATTGCGATTCCAGCCTTCTTCAGTATCGTCTCAATACTGTGTGCTAACGATCACCACGTCAGCGTTCTTCTCGAGACGGATCTGAGCAAGCAGGTCCTGGGCCATCCTGCTTCTATACAAATATCCCTGCAGAACCTTTATTGGGAGCAGCCATATTTTGCTACGACTTCATGAAATACCCTGCAACTGCCCGACCACGCTACGTGCCCCAGTGCATCACCTGTGCACAAGAAGCACTTGGGGCTGGCTTCGCAGTCAGTCGCCTTGTACTCCCTGCTGCCACACCTGTAGCACCGGGTGCGTCGGCTTGGACTATTTGCAGGCTCGATTTTCGTGCCGACAGCCGAGGCATCTGAGCAGGGTCGTCCTGGAGACCAGCATTCAGTCGCTGCCCGATTCTCCTGATGCTACCCTGAGAGCATCGGAGAAACCCTGTCTTTCCACGGCCGTCGTTTGCCTTATCTCTATAAGGACATCTTCACTTCTAGTTTCGTGGTCAGCCTTGATTCGATTTTATTTTTAGGCTGGGAATGTTTTCCCGTCTTTTCCCCTTTCCCCTCCTGGGTACTCTTCCTCTTTTTCTTCTTCATGTCGTTTTTAACGACGGCCCATTCTTCGGAGAACGGCTTTTGTACTGTCGCTCTCCCCTTCTTCTTCTTTGCCAATTTGCCTTCTCCTCCTTTCCGTTATTAATTGATGCTTCCATTTTGTACTTAGTAGATCTTTAAGATTGCTCGCCCGTCATAGGAGACCCACGTCGGTGGGGCTACTATCCCCGCATGTGTAAATCCCTAGTTCTTTATGCCCAAACCGAGAAGCAGCTTGTCGGATGGTCAGTCCTATTAGCACATATCTCGATGCTAATAAAAATTTTACGGGATAGGCCCGCGCCATAATGATGCAAAAGATTTAACGTCACCTCTATAGAACTAGCGATGCCCGCTCCGCCCCGGCACTTGACCCAAACTCAGGCTAGACGGTGTGTGATTTGACCTACGCAACGTCGGATATAAGGAAATACTGACCCATTAATCCTTCATTCCTGCACCCAGAGGTCCATGATCTCAACCCCGAAATTGACTCCAGACAGCAGGATCGTGAGCGGTTTTCCCAGTTTAACATATGGTTTTACGGGATCTTTGCCATTCGCGGCCGAACAACGGAGAGACTTACGGTTACCCATATTACTTTCACAGAGGTAAGGTACTGACCTCGCGTCCTACCCTGATCAAGAGGCTACTACTCCTACCTTGGCTAGTCTATCGGGATTATCCACCAGGCACCGGTCGCAGCCCATTCACTGAGCAGTCCATTCATTCTGGCGTTTGCGGGTGTCCGTATCGTGCATGTGGTTGCGATGTGACCGAGAAAGCGCATGAGGGAAATTCAGCATCACGCCACATGCACATTTGGGGCGATATCTGGAATGAGCCCCCCCCCCCCCACATTCACTCTGTAATCTTTAATTCGGCATCAAGGAACCTATTCAGTGTCCCCTGATGCTTTGGCTCCACACCGTGTGCACACGCGCTGGAAGATCGCAGAAAAACCGTCATGGTGCGTTCGCCCGGCTGGCCCATCACTAGGGAAGTGCCTGTTTATAGGGCTCCCTTGACGGCTATTAAGACCGCGACAGCCCTGCTGCTGGCAGAGTCCTTTCAGCTACCACCGTTATTGGGATGCAGGTCGCGTCTGTTCCGTGCTTGGCCTCAAGCAGCAGCTTACGTTGTTTCTGCTTCCCTCGATGTTTGACTTCGGTCTATTTGATCTTCGTCTGCTTTCTTCACCCAAAGAATCGTATAGACAAACACCGCTACTTCGTCCCAACGGCTCTTGCTGAGGAGCATCTTATCTATGATGTTTTTAGGTATAATTTGCCCGATTATTTCGCTTTCTATTCTGTGCCTGCTATCCTGCCTTCTGTCGCAGACGAAAAACACATGATGTGCATGTTCCCGGGGCGCGTTGCAGTAAATGAATTTGGGGATTCCAATCTTTCTCATCCTTGCACGGAAGTATTCATGCCCAGACAGGAACCGTGTCAGAAAGGAATCGACTTCCCAATTTTCTCGTTGTACCTATAGTTGCCGCTGTTTAATCATCCTAGGGGTTGACCTACCTCCGGTGTCTTCTTCCCATCTTAGTTGCCAAAATTCCATAGAGCATGCTCTGGCTTGGCGTTTTGCCTCGATCTTCTCTGCGCCGAGTTGTCTCTTAAAAATCCCTTTTCTCTCCATTGCCAGCAGGTCGATTGGGATAATTCCTGTGATGGCTAACACGGCTGGTACTGATACTGTTCTGTAGGAGCAGGCTACTCTCAGAGCACCTACTTAGGACCGTCATGACCGTGGCGGCCTTGTCTGATGCATCTTTGATTTTTTCCCAGAAGGTGAGCTCAGTGTCGAGTTTTACACAAAGGTACTTGACCGCCCTCTTGGTGTCGATCGTCTCTATTCTCACCTGCATCGTTATCACAGTATCTATCCTCTTCATTGTCATGATCAGGATCTCTGTCTCGTGGACTGCCAGGTCTAGGTCGTATTCTTCCATCCAGCCGAAAACTCGTCTGATGACCTGATTCAGCTTCATCTGTGCCCTCTCTAGGTAGCGCGCCTCTATGATACCCGTGATATCATCCGCGTATTCCACCAGGAAAGTGCCTTCTGGAATCTTCGTACGTAGGATCCCGTCGTATAATTCGTTCCACAAGTCGCGGCCCAGTGTGAAACCCTGTGCAGCGTCTGTGGTGACCGTCTTTTCCCTGGAAGCGTCTTTGGTGTCATAGAGCAACACGCTATCCCACATGTATTGTATAATCACAGATGTAATTATTAATGGTGGTCACAGACAACACCCCCTGGTCTGAGATCAACCTAACGTGGATAAAGAGGCTTTCAACTTGTGGCTCCCTAGAGTCGAACTATTTCCAGAAGCGTAAGGATTCTTCGTGGCCATCTAGGACAAGGTAATCGGCACTAGGAACTACCAAAAGCACGTCCTTCGGCACAACGTTGACGACACGTGCCGATTATGTGGAAATCTCAATGAAACCATCAAACACATCATTGATGGCCGCAGAATATTGGTTTAACCCTTTCAGGGGCGGTGGGACGATTATGTACCACCTTTGTTGTCTTAGTTTTTTTATATTTCCGATAGATTTTGGCACTTTATCTATGCAAATATATACTTATTAGGCTCTTAGAAGTCTGAGTTATTATAATCTGGTGAAAAATTGCATTATTTTATTTATATATTTGTTTGTTATAAAAAAGTAACACGAAAAAACACGTTTTTTTCAGAAAGAAATCGGTTTTTCCGTAACCTGCAAAAGTGAGCTTCTGCTGATTTTTTGAGTATTCTACACACTTAGTATTATGATATATATTTTTTTCGGATTTTTTTGTACGCTAGTTTTTTCAAAATTTTTTTTTAAATATTTCGAATAATGAATTTTTTTGATATTTCGTAATTTACTTATTTATTTAACATTTTTTACAAGAAAATTATTTATAATTTCATGAATATATTTATTCAACTTTACAACTCTAAGATCTTATGTCATCATTGAGGTCCTAGTAACTTTCTTTACACTGAATGGTCAATGTGCATGTTACACGCACTATTACTCTGGCCCCACAACAGCGGATAAAAGTTATACAATTCTGCACATCACCATTTTGAAAATCTGACTTCAGATTCGTAATCAGTGGTCACAAAAACCCTTATAACCGAAATTTAGCATTAAATTGCCTTTTTTTGAAGATTTTGACCGCCATATTGGATCCGCCATTTTGAATTTTGAAAATATGACTTCAGATTCGTAATCAGCGACCCCAAAAACCCTTACAACCAAAATTTAGCATCAATTTACCCTTTTTTGAAAATTTTGACCGCCATATTGGATCCGCCATTTTGAATTTTGAAAATCTGACTTCAGATTCGTAATCAACAACCCCGAGAACCCTTATAGCTACTATCATATCTGGAGTAGATGCACCAGAAAAATGTGCCCCTGAAAGGGTTAAAGAGTACACACGCAGGCACAATGATGTGTGTGGGATTATCCACCAACAAATAGCCTTAATCCTGTAACTGCTACAAGATTGGAACCCTTACTACCGATACGTCCCGGTACCAGTTCTTGACAGAAATAACAGAAATGTGGAGAATGAAAATGACCACCGTTCACCTGATTGTGATTTCAGCTACGAGGAACGTGCACGTAAAATGAGTGAGTTTACTGAGGGATCTTCGAGTGGCCAGGGTACTTGCAGCAGTCCAGAAAGCGGTAAGAAAACGTTGCTGGCTCTCCATTTTGTTGTTGTATTAAATAACAACGCCCGTGTGCATCTTCCTTTCTCTTTCAATGATAATAATAATAATAAAACTGTAGTCTTCGATACATGACATAACTATTCGAATATATCGAAGTTCTATCGATGAAAAATTATGACATATTTTAATGCGAAACAAAAAATTTTGACAAAAACAAAATATCATTTACTACTTTGATATTTTATCTAAAATAACGTATATTGATTTGTTTCACTAGAATTGCACAATAATTATTCAATTTTGCTATCACTTTCTTCAATATTGATGATTTATTATTAATATTTATGAATATTATTCATATTTATACAAAAACTTTTTTTCAATCAATACAAGAAACGTACATATTATGAAATTATTCATGAAGATATTGAATCATACAGATTGTGATGGAATAATATTATTACAGAAAAGTAAACGATAATGCACAACAAAATGGAGCCAGGACCGAAACTTTTGAATATGAAAATTAGTCCAGATGTGATAATTATCAATCAAGAAGAATCTAAAAAAAAATCAATTCGCATTTTAAATCCTATCAGTCAAATTAATTTATAAATTTTCAAGATCATACAATTTTTCGGTTGAAAATGGAGAAAAACCCGCTATGCAAATGCGAATTCGATCGTCTGTGAATCAAATCATAAGAAGACCCAAGAACAAACATCTTATGGTGATTTGTAAATTTAGGAAATCAGTTAAGCTGGGTAATTTGGTCATGAAGAATTTAAAATTTTGAGAATTTGTAAGTTTAAAATTGAAAATTACTTTGGAGTATTTCGCAACTGTTTGAAAGTCGATACTATTAAAAATAACATTTGGTGTTAGCCAGCTTTTTTCTGACTGTAGGAAATTTCAAAGTTTGTAATCGAAACCTGTCAATCAAAAATGTGGAGTTTTGAATATTTTAAAATTTCGTGAATTGAAAATCATAGAAATGAGCAATAATATTGTTGACATTTTCGAGTTTAGTTCATTTGTCGTAACTCGTGACAGTTTAGAGCTTTTATACATTTGCAGAATGTCAAAATGTATTAATTCTAAAATTTTAATCTCAAAAGTACCTTTTAAGAGTTTTCAACTGTAAATTTTACTAGGCCTTTTTCTGAGTGTATTTTTTTGATATTAGTGAATGTACCAAAGAGGAAGTATTATTTTAATTAAGAGTATGCTGCTGATTTTGACTATTTTTCTACGTCATAACATAACGATGACGTGTTTGAGTGATATAATTACTGTCATCAACTTACACTGTCTGCAAGACAAACGGAAGAAGAATAGTTTGTTTAAGTTCCGTAGCTTTTTCTCTTTGCGCAATACGACTAGTTTAAAAAGAAGATATTATTGCTCTACATGTATGTGAGAATCATGCTTGAGAGCGGATATTTATCCTTCTTTTCCTATGAAATAAAAATTGCTTTTCCACTCCCTTACCATTTATCGATCAATTAAAGGAGATGTACCACAGAAGAGAGTTTTATAATAATTTGCAACATAAATTCAATAAACCCTTGTACCCAGCTCCGACTTTATCAGACATGTATGATGGTGATTTTTACAAAATCTAGTTTGATGATGGATTTCTTTCAAATTCAGATAACATTTCATTTTCATGGTACACCGATGGTGTGCCAGTTTTCAGGTTTTCAAAAATCAGTTTCTGTCCTATTTATTTGGCAATAAATGAGTTACCTTTTTCCATAACACTAAACCCAACATCAAAAAGTGTTTTAACATTATTAGAGCGGAGTTAGATAAGCTTGGTTAAGGTATTCAAGTCAACTTACAAAATCAACATCGTATTCGCGTAAAAGGTGTGCTCTTAAGTGGAGCTTGTGATATCCCCGCGAGATGTGAATGTTTAAACTTTCTATACTTCAATGATCATTAGGATGTTCATTCTGTTTATGTCGAGGTGAAAGTGTGGCGTTAGAAAATCAAAACCGTGTATTTGCTTTCCCTTACACGAATAATACTGCGGAGTACGCTCAAACTGCTAGTACTGAGAACCCTGTTTCTTCTAAAAATGCTTGAAATGCATTTCTTACGTGATAAAAAATATGATTTTTGATAGGCTAGAATCAAATTGAAAAAGGACCAGGATAGGGTATTTATGACTATTAATCTTTGACATTCTCATTACATATGAGAAGATATTATATTTTTATAAAATTTGACCAATACTTTTTAAAACAAATTTTAACGTTTCATTATCTCTTAAATCTAAAAAAAAGTGTTCACTCAATTCAGTCTGGTCGTCTGTGCTCGTCGTTTTTTCGCCATCGTTGTCTGTGGACTCCATAACTTTGGAAAGTATTCTCAGATATTATAGTTATAGTATTCTAAGTTTAAAAATATCAATAATAAAAATTTATTTTTCATTCAAACAATACAATATATGGAAAAATGTTATTAAACAAAATTGTTTGCTAGAAAAAATTCTACAAATTTGCATTCATACATTTTTTTATGAAATATTATTTGCAGGATCGGGTGGAAAAGCGACATAACTCAAATTAGAACCTTATTAGGATTAGGATTTAAAATGAAACTAACGGGTTTTCAAATTAGAGTATTGATTTTTATTTATAAAAAACGTGTCCTTTTTAAAAAATTATTTGATTTTATTTTATTTAATAGCGGATTGTTTGACATTAATAATATAAAACAATATTATTCATGTGGCCTTTACGGCTATGTTTCCAGGACCATGCTCTTTTGATGCAATTTTCCATAAAATTTTTGCACATTTGGGGTTCTATTTTGTCGATAACGGCACGTATCTTCTTTTTCAGTTCTTGAATTGAATGAGGAGCATCAGAATAAACCTTATCTTTTACGTAACCCCAAAGAAAAAAAGTATAGAGCTGTTAAATCGCATGATCTCGGCGGTCAATTGTAATCACCGTTTCGAGAAATCACTCGGCCTGGAAACTTTTCACGTAAAACATCACGTGTTTCGCCACTTGTGTGGCACGTAGCTCCGTCCTGTTAGAAATAAACATTGTCCACATCCATATCTTTCAATTCTTGCCATAAAAATCCATGAATTATGGTTCAATATCGCAATCCATTCACCAAAACAGCCGCTTCAGCTTCATTTTCAAAAAAATAAGGCCCAATGATCCCCCCTGCCCAAAAACCGCACCGTTACACTTTGCGTATAGAGAGGTTATGACAGCTGACCAAATTTCTGGCTATTCAAAATGAAACCTTTAATTGGAAAACCCTGTATATCAAAGTAATTTAATGATATAATTGATAATAATTTTTGATTAATTAAAAATTCACTTGAAATTGAAGTTTAGAAATAAAATTACATACAAAATAATAGACAATTGACAATAATAATTTATTTGCAACTATGTGAACCAATAATAATGGTTTTGAAAGAAGGGTTTTAAAATGCATGGGTGGGAATAGTATATTGAAAACAATATAAATATAAACGGAACATATATATTTTGAATTGTGCAATGAACATTGAATTATGCATTTCATTTTTAAAAAACAATTATCGTCAATAAATAATAACAATAGAATACTATAATATTATTCGCAAAAATAAAAGTAATTATAATACATATATACTGAACTAACTGGTTATTTTGTAAATAATAGCAATGTTTCAACATAAAACAGTTACATCTTAGAATTCGAGAATCGCATATCAGATTTTAGATCACACATCACGTGTTGAGTTGAGAGTTATATTAGTCGCAATAAATATTACATTACCCTGGGAAAAACGTCGAATTGAAAAGTATTGAAATGTACTAAAATTTTCATACTTTTAAATTATGGTTTAGGATGCTAAGAAATGTTTTTACATTGCTAAAAAATTCGTCTCATTATTTCGCTTTTAAAAGAATTCAAGTCAATGCAAGCTCTCGCATTAGAAAGTTTTGATTTCGCTGAGAACTTCCCTCTCATTCAACCGCATTCGAAAGCATTAGAACGAATGCAAAGTTTTGCATTCAAGAACATTGCGGGCCAAATTTTTTATCATTCACTTTCAAACGCATTTAAGAATTAGATGTCATATACGAAGTATCGAATTTAAAAGTTTTGGTCCAGAGTCCAATGCGAAACTGACGCATAGCATAATTCACGGAAATTAATCGTGAATGCAAAACAACACTTTTGAATTTTACGTTTATTGCGAGGTATGGGTATTTTCGATAAATCACCAGACGTCACTATATTTGAAAAGCAGTGTTAGACGAAGATCATGAAAGGAATGTGTTGGCAAAAACTGCGAGGATTGCAAGATGTAGGATTCCTGTGCATTTCTCTGAAGCGCTCTCTACCGCCTATTTTTGATATATACTTGCAATTTTTGCCAACGCATTCCTTTCATAATCTTCGTCAAACACTGCTTTTCAAATATAGTGACTCCTGGTGTTTTTTTGGGCAATTGAAACTTTGGGCAACTAAAACTATAGTACAATGTATACCTACCGGGTTACACGTTCGTCGAAGAGACCAATTAGAGGACATATAGGCACTCCACAACCCCTCCGTCATAAAGAAGTCGAAGTTGGTAGGTCCCTAGCGAACTGGCTGAATGGTAGCTTTACGCTGTACCGTAAAGCTATCGTAAAGCTATCGTAAAGTAGCATTATAACTCATGAATGAGGCAAAATAAACATTCAAAATGTTTTCATCCTTAATCTACGTTGAAAATAACGTTAACTGGTGATTGAAATATGCAATAATTTTATTTATTTACGCTAAAAATTAAAAAAAAACATAATACCTGTCATTGAAGGCAGTGCAGTGGTTCACCTTTTGTGGAACTTCTCCGTTAAAGTTGACCATTGGTTGGAGTGAGACACAACTATACTTTCATCTCACTCTAACAAATATTCAATCCTGACGGTGAAGACATGGAAAGTGATGAACTACTGCACTGCCTTGAATGACAGGTATTATGTCTTTTTCAATTTTTAGCGTAAATAAATAAAATTATTGCATATTTCAATTACCAGTTAACGTTATTTTCAACGTAGAATAAGGATAAAAACATTTTGAATGTTTATTTTGCCTCATTCATGAGTTATAATGTTACTTTACGATAGCTTTACGGTACAGCGTAAAGCTAGCGTTCAGCCAGTTCGCTACGGTGTACATTGTACCATAGTTTTAGTTGCCCAAAGTTTCAATTGCCCATAAAATCACCAGAAATCACTATATTTGAAAAGCAGTGTTTGACGAAGATTATGAAAGGAATGCGTTGGCAAAAATTGCAAGTATATATCAAATATAGGCGGTAGAGAGCGCTTCAGGGAAATGTACAGGAATCCTGCATCTTGCAATCCTCGAAGTTTTTACCAACACATTCCTTTCATAATCTTCATCTAACACTGCTTTTCAAATATAGTGAGGTCTGGTGATTATATGGGCAATTGAAACTTTGGGCAACTAAAATTATGGTACAATGTATACCTACCGTCGAAGTTGGCACTATTCCCTATCATACAATAATAGACAGAGAGAGTTCGATGTATGCATTGCATGTTGACTAATGGGTATCGGTCAGATTTTTCTCGACACATGAAATGTGAGATATACTTCGGGCTTTTAACGCCCAATTGAGATAGGACCATTACCGAAGACCTCGGGCGATGTTCCAAGTTATGATTGTGGGAAGATATTCGGGATTCCACCTTGGCGGAGAAAAGTATTGGGGCTGCAGAGCGCTTTAAGTAGTTACAGACTGTGAGTGTGGATAAGGATGGGGACTGTACAACCCCATCCGTGACTCTCGCCATGTGCCAAAGTACTAGGGAGGCTACCCACGACTATCGACTCCAACCTGAAGGAGTACGCATCTTCCACGACCCAGCCCTGTTCAAGACTCAAGGCAAATACCAGATGCGATCACGGGCTGGAAATTAGGTACATTTAAATGACAACCCAACCCTGTTCTAGACATTAGGCAGGTTCCAGTTGAGAACAGGGGTTGATTAATTATAATAAAACGTTTTGAGAACCCACCCCATAGTTAACGGAAGATGGCCGTTAGACAATCTCTCTGAGATTAACGTTGTGGAGTGACCTTTAGTCGATGAATCCCGAGAAACTCAACGACGCACGAGTGTGAACTCACCTTGTGATAGTCCTAATGGGGTGGAGAGGAGGAATAGATTTGGGCAGGAGCAGCACTGGTGACGTCAGGCGGGAATCATTATTCTGGTTGTTGGCTGGCGTGTGACAGCGTGTAATCTTTTTCGAGCGATTTTGAGGAGGATTTTGGATGAAAAAAGAGGATTGTTGGAGATTTTTAAGAAGAGATTTGTTGGAGAGTTTCGAGAAGGAATTATTAAAAAAGGAGTGACGAAAGGAATAACTGTGTCGATGCATCGTAAATTAATGAGGAATTGTAAATCAAGGTAGTGGAAAAGGGGCGAGTGACGAAGGTACGAATTCCTATATTATTTTCTAGCGACGGAATCACCACGGAATGTGCCTTTGAATAGTGTTTAGAACCCTCCCATTTTTTAAAAATAATAATTTAGGCCGGTGCACGTTCGTGAGATTCCCCCGCTAAACCATGGATAATTATAAAGTGTCAGTGACTAGCCCTGGAGCATTTCTAGCGAAACGCGTTCTCCCCCTCTTCAACTTTATTGCTAGGACGGGTCTAGGCATACCTGTTAAAACCAAAAAACCCCCTCTCTCGAACCAATACACCACCCGCGGAACCGCCTTTCGGCTTTAAACTTCGCGGGCAGTTGGTTCCAGCTTAAAGTCGCGTACGACTCTTCCGTCATCCGTTCGCCCGGAACTTCCACCCGCGGCCACACGCCCAATAGGATAACCGACTAGCCGCGCCACCCAGGGGAGAAACAAACAGATTCCTCCATCGAACGACGCGGACAGTCAAGTCTACCCGAGACGCTGGACAGCGGGTGCCGGCCCCGATGCGATTTCTACTGGCCCTCCCTGTTGTTTCGCTCTCGACGCCCATCAAGTTCTCTCGTCTTCATCACAAGTGTGACGAATGACTCAATCAGCGTCCAGAACCGTTCAGACTGGAGCATGATGGGGACCATCGTGTCAGGAGTAAGTTCGGAACCCACCGCCTGACCGAGGACCCCCCTAGCCACACCCCATTTTGCGCAGACGAAGAGTGCGTTCTCTGCGTTATCCACCGGGGAATCGCAGTAGCAACACGTCTCCTCGTCTCTCTTCTTAAAGCGCCTCAGGTACGCGTTAAAACAGCCATGGCCCGAGAGCGCTTGTGCCAAGTAAAAGCCGACTTCCCCGTGCTTTCTGTTCAGCCAGGTGGCGAGCTTCGGGATCAGGCGGTAGGTCCATCTCCCTGTCTGCTCACCATGCCATCTCATCTGCCATTTCTCGACGAGTCTGCGCCTTCCATCCTTGCGGATGGCCTCCTTCGCGCGAGCGATTTCCTGCAGGTCGGCGCAGGTAAGCTCCTTGCGAAGCTGAAAGGTTTCCTGCCTTTCCTCCGCCAATAAATCTATTGGCGGGGCGTTCGCCAGGACCAGCACAGCGCTCGTCGAGATAGTTCTATATGCCGAAACTATTCTCAGCGCGACAAGTCTCTAGGCCGAGAACAGCTTCTTCTGGATAGCATGGTTTTGCAAGGCATTGGCCCAGACCGGAGCTGCATAAAGCAGCTTCGAATGGACCACGCTTGCCATCAATCTTCTTTTCGCTTCCCTGGGTCCACCAATGTTTGGCATAAGCCGGGCCAAGTTTGCTCCACATTGGATGGCTTTGGCGGCTGCGATCTTTAGGTGTTCGCCAAAGCTAAGCCTACGATGCAGCTGCACCCCCAGGTACTTAATGCTTGTTTTCCAATCGACTTCATGCTCTCCGAGAACGATTCTCGGGTATTGGAAGGATCTCCTGTCCGTAACGAGCAAAGCCTCGGTTTTCTCAAGGGGCAATTTTAAGACCTCTGCCATCCAACCAGCGCTTCGCTCGCCACAGACTTTCATTGATCCTCAGCTCTAAGATTCCGACGTCGTCAGCGGCGCACACAACAAGAGCGTCATCCGCGAAGCCGACGATGCTCGTTCCAGCAGGCAGGTCCATGCGCAGGAAATCGTCGTGCATGACGTTCCAAACGAGTGGACCCACCCGCGACCCTTGAGGGGCGCCACATGTCATCTCCTCCTTGAGAGACCATTTGTCGCCCTCATATATCACCCACCTGTCGCTCAGATAGTCATCTATCATTCGCAACAGGTAGTCTGGAACCTTTTTCCGCACCATCGCCTCGATGCAGATGTTCCATCTCGCGGTATTGAACGCATTGCGTATGTCAATGCTAATCAACGCACAGAATCCCTTACGCTTACCAGTTCCTTTTCTTGCATTTGTGGCGATGTTAACCACAGCTTGGATGGCGTCCACAGTGGACCTTTCTTTCCTGAATCCGAACTGGTGTTCCGAGAGCCCGTTCTCCCCGACCAAGAGAGCCTGAAGCCGTTGTAGAATCAACTCCTCCAGAAGCTTCCCCATCGTATCCAATAAGCATATTGGTCTATACGACGAGGCAACCCCTGGAGATTTGTTGCCCTTCCTCAGCAGGACCAACCTCTGCTTCTTCCAATCTGCGAAGAACCTGCCCTCCCGAAGACAGGAGTTAAAGGTTTCTAGGAGGATCTCTGGGTACGCCCTGATCACCTCTTTGAGGATCTCGTTCGGCACCCCGTCGATACCCGGCGCTGTATTTGCCTTAAGCCTTCCACCCGCTCTCTTTAGTTCTTCGAGAGTGAAGAGTTCTTCGCGCCGGACCACGCAGGAACTTCGATCCTGTCTTTGGAACGGCTCCACGTGTGGAAACAAGCTACGCACAATGTACTGGACTCAATCGGGATTATCCAGGCCCGGGGTCTTTCTTCTAGGCACCAATCTCTTGGTGACTATTTTGAAGGCGAGACCCCATGGGTTCTTCTCGACCTCACCGATCAAGTCTTTCCAGCATTGAAGTCGGCTTTTCTTTATGCCTCGCCTCAAACCTGTTTTTGCCCCTTTCCATGTCTCGTGCAGCGTAGCATCCCCCTTTGAACGGGTGAATTTTCGCCGCGCTGCGAGGCATTCTCGACGTAGGGCTGCCAACTGGTCGTTCCACCAGTACATCGAACCCTTGGCTTGCCTGCGCTCACGGCGAGGCATCGAGTAGTCGCAAGCCGCGACCACCTTCTGCCTCACCGAGCGCAGAGCAGCTTCAAACGACCCAGCAGGGCAGACCAAAACCAAGCTCATCGATGAGCCTGGTTTCTTCGAGGTGTTCGCGAAGTTCCCTCTTGGGAGTTTTTTCCAGAGGGGGAGAGGGCGCAGATCTTTTTTCGCCCTTCGCCTGATTTTTTGGGGTATCTCCCAGAGACGCCGAACGTGGTCTCTAGAAGATCCCCAATTTCTTCATAGCGGGGTGAGATTCCATTTTCTTCTGGAATTTCACCCCGCTCTCCAGGAGGCACTTGTGGGTGTTGAGCATGCCGCTCAACACCTCAGTTGGCTCGTTCACCGAGTCTTTAACGAAGCCAGGGTTATTCCTCAGCATACCCTGTTGTATAACGCTGAGGGCCCTGGCTATCTTTCCATTTTTTCATTTTGCTCCTTCAGGAGCTGAAGGACGTCTTGCCATCCCTCAGCTCCTGTAGGAGTGTGTGAGTGCGCATCTGGCGCCTTCACCTCTCCATGTCCTTTATTTTTTTCAGAGTTCATATTTGTTTTCCTCGTGTCTTAAGACGGTTCGCCCGTCATGGGCTAAAGGTTTAACGTCACCCCTATCGACCAAGCGGTGCCGGGTGCGCCCCGACACCTGACCCGGACTTCAGGCTAGACGGTGTGCGATTTATCCTACGCAGCGTCGGATACTGACCAGGTAATCCTTCATTCCTGCGCCCGGACGTCCATGATTTCAACCCCGACATTGGCTCCAGACAGTAGGATCGTGAGCGGTTTTCCCAGATTAACATGTTGTTTCACGGGATCTTTGCCCTTCGCGGTCGAACACCGGAGGGACTTACGGTTACCCATATTACTTCCACAGAGGTGAGGTACTGACATCGCGTCCTACCCTGGTCGAGAGGCTACTACTCCTCCCTTGGCTAGTCTATCGGGAATATCCACCAGGCGCCGGCCGCAGCCCCATTCACTCAGCCATCCATTCATTCTGGTGTGTGTGGGTGTCGGTGTCGTGCATGTGATTGTAGTGTGACCGCAAGAGCGCACGCGGGAAGTTCAGCGTCATCGCCGCACACGCATTTGGGGCGATACCCCGATTAAGGGGCCCCCCGCATTCACTCCGTGTACGTTCATTCGGCATCAAGAGACCTGTTCGAAGTCCCCTGATGCTTTCGCTCCACACCGCGTCCTCACGCGCCTGAAAGTCGCAGAACAACCGTCGTGGCACGTGCGCCCGGCACGCCCATCACTAGGGAAAAGCCCGTCTATAGGGCTCCCTTGGCAGCCATCCTGACGGCAACAGCCCTACTGCTGGCAGAGTCCTTGCGGCTACTACCGTTGGTGGGCTGCAGGACGCGTCTGCTCCGTGCTTGGACTCATGCGTTCACCTCGCATATGGATTTAGTGCAGCAAAAGCTAAGATAGCAGCCGCATTATTTTCATTAACAATTGGTCGACGTTTAACTCTTGTTTGTTTCACTTTACTGAAGCGACAGAAACGGTCAACTTAGCGCTTAAAAGCCATGTGGGATTTTTTTTGCCTATACGGATAAAGAGTCGCATACAAATCTTGGGCGTTTTTGTAATGTTTACGGCATTTCCCCAGCACCATCAACATATCAAAATATTCTTGAAAATCGTTCATTTTCGCGTTCCGATGTACTTACATTAGAAGCTAATGCGTGCCTAACTGATATGTCAACAGAAAATGCTTACTTTCTGCCGATGTCAACAATACCCTATCGATGTGTATTCTCATGGGTATCGAAAGAAATGAAAAGAAATGAAAATTATTTCCCGACTATTTTTATACTTTGCGTGACTAGAATGACCTTGTGTTTTAGTTCACTGAATTCGTCTTAAAATCGGTAATAATGTACGACCTTCTTGAACACTGAAACTTTTGTCTGAAACATTTTTTAATATGATAAGTAGTTTGAGTCCTACCGCTCTTTAACACTTTATGTGCCTCACCCTGTATATATATGTATATATATATATATATTTATATATATATATATATATATATAATTGAATGAAAATTTATGTCTCAGTCAGAAACAAAGTAAAATAAGAAGAATGTGATACAAGGGGAAATTACAAATTTACCTGGTAGAAAACAATTTTGCTGTCCATGCTCATGTAAGGTTCTTAAGGGGTTACACCTAGTTGCCAAAAATGTTCTAGACGCTATGAAACCCATATAACACGTGGATCAGTAAGTCCCGGGACTGAGACATAGATGGCGTTGTCAACAAAAGTTCTGTATGATTTTTCATGAGTACCAACCTTCAAAAGATACCTGTCAAAATTTCATGACATTCTGATGTTTGGTCCACGAGTTACAGTGATTTAAGTGACGCTAGTCTTGATATTCTCAAAACAATGGATTCGAAACAATTTCGTGTTTTGATTTACCATTACAGTGCCGCGTTTGCTCACGGTGGATCAAAAACGACAACGTGTCGTTAATTCCGAGCGCTGTTTGGAGTTGTTTCACCGAAATAAACGGTATGTGACAATGGACGAAACCTGGATCCATCACTACACTCCGGAGTCAAAGCGGTCGTCAGCTGAGTGGACTGCAGTCGGTGAGAAGCGTCCAAAGCGGCCAAAAACGCAAATGTGAGCCGGTAAGGTTATGGCCTCAGTATTTTGGGATGTTCAAGGAGTTTTGTTCATCGAATACCTTGAAAAAGGTAAGACGATCAATAGCGAACGTTACATTGGCCAATTTATGCGTTTGAAGAACGAAATCGGTGAGAAACGGCTCCAAATTAAGAAGAAAAAAGTGCTGTGTCACAAAGACAACGCCCCATGTCACAAGTCGCTCGCTACCATGGCGAAATTGAATGAATTGAGCTTCGAATTGCTTCCGCACCCACTATATTTACCGGATCTGGCCCCCAGCGACTACTACCTGTTTGCAAACATCAAAAAATGCTCCAAGGACAGAGATTCTACTCCAACGAGGAAGTCATCATCGAAATTAACGCTTATTTTGAGGCCAAAGATGAATTGTTCTACAAGAAAGGTATTGAAATGTTAGAGAAGCGCTGGACTGATTGTGTTGCTTTTGAAGGAGACTATGTTGATGAATAAAGTCGAGTTTTACCCAAAATAATAATGAGTGTCTCAACACATATACGGAAAAAAATGACGCAGCCCGAATTTCGTTGTCAGACAAGCGAGCGGCAGGGAGTACCCGCGAAGGAAGATTGCTTCGCAGGCAACAACAAATTGCATTCTTGGAATCGGCATCTTCTGCTCATCAACGTATGCGTTCGCTGGTACTGGTCCACAAAGAGGTACGGGAATGTGGGGTGGAAGTATGCTTTTGTCATGCAATTCAAGAAAATGGTCTGATCCACAGGAACCGGATGGAGCTCGCACATAACATAGTCAGTCTTGTCCACCAACGAAACATCTAACAATATTCTTGATTGTGTTCTTACATATGATAGTAATTGTCGTCAGCTGGGCTAATTCTTCAACACATACTCTCGATCCTAGAAAACCTAATCTGGGGGAATGGTCTTGGATATCTCTGAAAATAGATTCCAACTGCTCCGATGCTAGTACGGATGGGTGTCATTACTTTAATAATTAAACAATTTTTCTAGGTGTTTCATCAGTTAACTGACGAAACCCCCTCCCCTGTCTGTAAGGATACACTTGAGTACTTCATACCTCATCAAAAGATGAGTAGCGACTGCAGGGGCTATATTGTTGTCCCTGGTATCCGAAATGGAAAGAGCAATGCACTATTTACCAGAAATATCTTGCATTGCTGAGATGTGCCAATTTCCGTTTTGTGTTGGTGCTAATCTGCCTACAGTATCAAAGGATACCTTTTCGAAAACTCGAAAAGGTGTGCCGGTTATAAACATGGGCTCGCGAGTTCATGCTCGTATCAATTTTTTCTCAAGACAACTTTTGCACTCACGAATTTATGTGCAAATTTCGTTTCACATGCACGTCCAAGAGTATCACTCCCGATTTCGCAAGTATGTTTTTTGCACTCATTTGTGTCCTATCAGGATACTGTAAAATCCCTTGATAATTTTTTGTCTATCTTCTAGGGCTGGGACTTGAATTCTTTCCTGGCAAAGAGTGGTTACCATTGCAACTATCCTGGAAAATTTTTGATATTTAATCTGTCATTTTACTTTGTGGCAATGTACCAAGCTGTTCACCTGAGTTAGCTATTCGGCAAGTTTGTTGGTCGTGATGTTGCAGAACAAAACTGAGATTTCAAGCTGGATTTTTGTGCGACGAGCAGAGCCTATGTTTTGTTTCCTGCAAGTTCTCTGGTCTTCAAGAAAGACTCCGTCGGATTTATAAATCTTGTTTTCACAAGAACAAGAGTCAATATTACATTTAAAAGCAGCTATGTCGAAGAGACCTTGATCCTTGAATGAATTCAGCTTATGTATGAACTTTTCATTTCGGTTTTTGGAAGGATATCTATGAAAAAGGTTAACAGCATCATATTTTTTTCATCATTGTTAAGATTTTTTGATCAAGAACGATTGGTATAGAAGTTCTGCTCCAAATATTCTTCACTTCGTCCAACAGCAACTTTGAAACGACAGAAAATAGTTGGTATCTCCTGTCCCCCTGATACATTTTCACGTACTCGAAATAATAGTACGAGTACTTCATCATTCATAAATGAGTGGGCAGATTTTCACTATTTAATTCACTGTATTCACCAAAAATCTTACACATTTTGCACTTATCTTGAGACATTGCTAAAAGATATTAATGAATTATTTCCAGGAGAAGAAAAACCGATGAATTACACACTAAAATATATGATACACTCGCAAGATATCAAACGTTTGTTTTGTCATAATAATTGAAACAAAAGACAGAGGCGATGAGTGGTTGAAACAAAAGACGGAGGCAATAAGTGATTTAGAAAATTTTAATTTGGATTTTAGGAGATGGGACTTAATTCACGATTATTGATTGAATTTTAATATTTTCTGTAAGTTAAACATTAATATAGTCATAAAATGGAAAAATGGAAACTCGTTTTTCCGTTACAGCTGAGAGTAAAGCAATGTTGTATATTCCGTTACAGAGGAATACAATGTAGAAATTGAACTGCGCATGTGCATTATAGTCTTACGGCGGAACGCAATCTATTTCTTATTCTTCTTCTGCTCACTTCTTCTTCGTACAGCGGAACGCAATCTATTTCTTATTCTTCTTCTTCTCACTTCTTCTTCGTACAGCGTTAGCACTGACTACTACACAAGACCGATAAAATCAAAATGGCCGGGACTAGTCGCCAATTGTCGCCCGCTTCGTACAACTAGCGCAGCAAACAACTACAATAAGTACTAGATTAAATTCCAATGTATGCATAAAAACTCGTATCCGCATCACAGTCACATAAAATAGAATAAGTGCCAATGCACACAATTCGGGACATTGCGAGACTCGCGACAATGCTCGCACGACTGATCGCGCCTCGGATTCGTCTCGGCTTTGTCTCGGCTTTGCCTCACCTACGCCTCGACTACGCCTTGGCTTCGATCTTCTGCGAACATTGTCGCTCGTCACGCAATCACCCTCATTGTGTGCCTAGGCACATAATATACTATTATGTGCCTCCAGCGCGGAAACTCGTTTTTCCGTTACAGCTGAGAGTAACGGAATGTTGTGTATTCCGTTACAGAGGAATATAATGTGAAAATTGAACTGCGCATGCGCATATAGTCTTACAGCCGAGCAGAATCTTCTTCTTATTCTTCTTCTTCTTTGTACAGCGTTAGTACCCTACTGACAAAGCCTTGTACATTTGAACTGCGCATGCTCTATTACAACAAGCTACTACTCCACAAGATCGATAAAATCAAAATGGCTGGGACTAGTCGCGAAATATCAAGTGTATTGACTAGCGCCGCAAACATCTACAGGGTTGCCACAATTCAGTGAAGTCAGGAAAAAGTCAGGGAATTCAAGGTTTAGTCAGGGAATCGCTGTGGCCAGATCGTGCGTTACTGCGTTTCACTGTGCCGCGGTCAGTTTCTTCAACTCTTCTTCCTTCTTGCTCGGTTAACTCGCTGTCAGCAGACACAGGCTAGCGAAAGTGTTCTCAGATCGTGGAACTTTTCGGCCCCCACTACTGATCCGTGTGGAACCTCACACAACCAAACTCGGCGTGTCACCACTTCCACGCTTCGATTCCACGCTGTCGGCTATTGAGCTAAGATCGAGAAATTATGTTTCTCTTGACTTCGTGCAAACGTGGCGCGAAGTAGACGACATATTTTATGTGACTAAATAGATAATTTGAGAAATTACCTTCCTTTTTTAGATATTTTGAAAAACCTTCGCCTAAAATAAATATCTAAAAGATTTTTTTCGAATTATAGGATAATTCAAACACTTAAGAAAAAAAATTTCAGTAAAATGTGTAGTTTAATAAATGTTAAAAGCTTCGAAACAAAATATAGATTAATATATTTTATGTGCCTCCGGTATGTAAACTCGTTCTTACGCTACAGTTGAGAGTCTCGGCGTAATAACCCTCATTATGCGCCTAGGCACATAATATACTATTTTTAGTATTGTAAATAAACTATTTCAAATAGAAAAAAGGCCTAAAATACATTATATTAAAATGTTATAAACATAAAGAACATAAATTGTATTTAAATTTACACAGAAAATTTCCTTTGAATAAAATGCTTCGAAACAAATTTTGTTTAAATAATAGTTTTGTCGATAAATATTACGGAAATGCCTGTTAAAATCAACATTTTGAAGAAAATTGCTTATTTTATTAATTTTACTGGCATTTTGGTAATGATTATCAGCAAATGTATTATACTTTCCAAAAAGGTGTGAATTGTATTAAAATATCTATTTAATTTGCAAAAATTTTGTGCTATAACTATTTTAAATTGTTGACTCGGTAAAATTAGGTATTTTTTTCCTGACTCCGCTCAAAAAAAGCGCAAAAGGCATGCCAATTCATTATTTACGGAATATTTAATTTAAATTTAAATTATTTGATTTCATATATTTTGAAAAATATTTGCCTAAAAAAAATACCTGAAGAATTTTGTTAAATTTTCAGAATGATTTAGACACTTGAAATATAATTTTGCATTAACATTTGAAATTCAATAAATGTTAATATTTAAAAAAATATATATCGATTTAAACTTTGTGTAGCTTTTAAATCTATTATTGTAATTTAAAAATTATGCACAAAATTGTGTTTTACAATAAATATGAGGTTCAAGTTTAAAATTAATATTGTGTTTTTGTTGTATATGCAGAGACTCTTAATTTGAAAATTCAAAAACTCTGTAGAAAGGAAAAAAATTAGCTTTTTAGGAAATGTATTGAAGTATTTAAGAGCTAGGTATTTTCTGCTCAAAATTTAGGAAATGATAAAGACGATAAAAACGGACGTAGATAGACTACTGCGGTTTCGAAATTAATAAAAGTTAAATTAAAAAGAAATATGTATCAGAAAATTTCGTATCATTGTCGAAACAAAAAGTAGTCTATCTATGTCCGTTTCTATCTTCTTTACCATTTCCAAAATTTTGAAAACAAAAGTTGATGCATGTGCATGTATACATATTTTCTGTACGTTTCCCTTAGCATCTAGTGAAATCTATCAGATACGAAAAAAATCAAGTTTGGTAGATTTCACTGGGAGTTAAGTGGACTGTACAAAAAAACTGTTAATTGGACCAGATTTCTGGTAATATATCTACTCAAAATTCAATTTGTAAAAATAAGTACTGAACTTTCTGTAAATTTTACTAAACTTTTTTCGGCGTGTGCAACTTATAAATTCGCTAAGGAATGCCTGTTAAACTAATAAAATAAGAAATTTTCTTCAAAATGTTAATTTTAACAGGGATTTCCGTAATGTTTATCGATAAAACTATCATTCAAAAAAATGCGTTAAATAATTAATAAATTTGCTTCATACCAAAGAAATTTCAGTTTTATTTTGTATTCATATTTAAATGTAGTGTGCATATATTTATTAAATATTTTAACCCTTTACTTACACTAATATATTGACAAAATATAATAAAATATATATTAAATAATTTGTTTCGAAGCACTTTATTCGTACGAAATATTCTTCAACTTTACATCACAGCTGAGAAATCTTATGATGTAATTTCGTATCCAAATTTAGGCATGATTTCTTTTCAAATAATGAAACCTTTTATTCGCACTTGGGGTTCGAAAACGACATTTCATAAAAAATTTTACATATTTCAAAAACTTTAAAAAATATTTTATTGGAATTTAATGTTTTTTCATACTGCTTTCTACCAAAAAAATCTTATTGTGTAATTTTGTGTGTAAATTTAAATACAATTTATGTTCTTTATATTTATAACATTTTAATACAAACTATTTCAGGCATAATTTTTTATTTGAAATAGTTTATTTACAATACTAAAAAATATATAAATCTATATTTTGTTTTGAAGCTTTTAAAATTTATTGAACTATAAATTTTACTGGACATTTTGTTTCTCAATTGTTTAAATCATCCTAAAATTCGAAAAAAATCTTTTAGATATTCATTTTATGTGAAGGTTTTTTAAAATATCTAAAAAAGGAGGGTAGTTTCTTAAAATATCTATTTAGTCATTTTAAATATGTCGTCTGTTTCGCGCCACGTTTGAACGAAGTTTGATTGTGTGCAGATCCACACGGGTCAGTGGTGGAGGCCGAAAACGTCCACGTTCTGCGTATACTCGCGTGGTTTCACATTCTCACGGCTGTGACAGTAAGTGCTCCTCTTGCTAGGCTAACATGGTTCAGCCGTTGCTTCTGGACTAGTGATGTGCCGATACCGCCATTTTTTGCTCACTGGTAATTTCTTACCGTAATTCGGTAAATCGGCAGTAAAACTGGTAATTCGTTATTTACTCTGTTGTTGGCGAAAATTTTTGAAGGATGACGTGCTGGAATACTTTTTTTCAAAAGAAAAATAGCTATAATAAGAATAAATGTCTGTAAAGTAATTTGGAAATGAGAACAACGAAACTTTATTACTCTATTCTGTCAAATGGATATTGCAGAACAAGCATGTATAAACTAATTATGAAATGAGAACTTTAAAAAAAATATATATTGCATAAACTTTTAGTGTAATTTATTGCGTTATGTTTTCAGATAAATATTTTTATAATTTTTATTTTGTTAAATAACTACAGATATTAGTAGTTTAATTGTTTAAACAATTTTCGCATGTTTGCCCCCTCAGTGAAAAAATGTGGAAAAAGAAGTATCATATGCGCTATGTCACAATGTAACTAGCGCATATTTAATAAAAGTGGAGACTCAATTAGATCGGAAGATATTAAATATTTTTCCACTGAGGGGGCAAACATGCGAAAATTGTTTAAACAATGAAACCACTAATATGTAAGATTGATCTCTTTAAGTTGACCCCGCTGTGATTGATATAACCAAAAAGTTATGGCATACCAGTTCGTTTCCTTTTAAGTTTTGATAAAAAATGAGTAAATAAAAATACGTTGTTTCTATCTTACCTTCTCTTATTTAACATCCTCTCTGTTGAAAAATAATAGGGTAAAACACGCAAATATTCTATAATAGGAACATAGTTCCACCGAAATGAGTCCTCTTACAATAGATTTTGGTCAGGGAAATCAGCTTGAAAATAAGGGAAAAGTCAGGGAAATGTCAGGGAAATTAGGATACTGAAACTTGTGGCAACCCTGCAACTACAATACTAGATTTGATTCGAGTGTACGCATAAAAACTCGTATCCGCACCGAAGTCACATAAAATAGAATACGTGCCAATGCACACATTCGGGAAACTACGCGACTCGCGACAATGCTCGCAGGACTGATCGCGCCTCGGCTTCGATCTCCTGCGAGCATTGTCGCTCGTCACGCAATAACCCTCATTGTGCGCCTAGGCACGTAATATACTATTGATGAACTTTCACCACACGAGCATACATGTAGATTGTAGAATTGTAGATGTTGTGTGTGACTTCGCACCATCTTTCCAGGTCCAAAACAATATTTTAAGGCTCTGAAATATTGAAAAAATGCGATATTCAGTGATTTTTTCGATTTTCGACCACTTTATGATCAATGTGATATCGTTCAACTTCCTTTGTTCAAGCCTATATGATGCAGTCACATTTAAGGATGCACTATACAATTTTTGACCATGATTTATATTATTAATAACACCTTCTGGCTCAATAATCACGGAAAATACTCTATTCCTCCACATTTGGCCATTTTTTCGAGATTGAAAACGGAAGACATTTTTTGATGACCTCATCTTTTAGGAGGAATATTTTCGCATCTATATGAAACTTTTTAGCCCTATTCAAAAACGAGAAGATCAAATTTTTTTCGATACGCCCTACTGTATAATCTTATAGTATTAAAGCATTGAATATTTAAATCCAAAAAATTATAGTTATCCGAATTTCGGAAACTACTAAAATTATACAAGATTTTTCTTGAGCCTGTCTCCTATAATTTCGTACTACTGAAATTCTTAAAATGATAACTAAGTTTAAATTCAAGTTTAGAGCAAAACGTTCACAGCATACGACAGTATAAGTCCTTTTTAGATTCGTTGAACGGCCAACATCAGTTACGATCGACTGCGCAAGGCAAAGTTCGAAGTGCTTGCATTCTGATTGTTTATAAGTTCCATTTGAACTCTGTTAACTAATAGAATATTTTTGATTGCATGGATTTTCTAAGAATTTATGCTTTAGTCTAGCTTATCAAATCTTGCACCTCCAAAATTCTGACATTAAACCAAAATTTTTTTGTTAATTAACAATAAACATTTTCCGTCATTTAAAAGATTATTTTATGAATTGTGCTCGAGTCTGGCTCAACTAATCTTGTATTAACGAAAACGCATGTGGTTAACCCCTTCACTGTGCAGACCGAAAATCGCAACGTGGGCCCGTGCGGGACGTTCTACTGAATGGATTTAATTGAAAATTGGTACTAAGGGGTTATTTTGGTCGCTGAATACGAATTCGGGTTAAAAAATCGAAATGGCTGATCCAATATGGCTAAGCAAAATTTGGAAAAATCTAAAGAATTGGCGGATGTCAATGACAGTCGTTCCATTTATCGTTGCTATATTGGATCAGCCATTTCGAAATTTAGAATTTCGACCTCGATTTCATATTCAGCGACCAAACCCCCTTTATAGCCTTAAAAAGTAAAAAATCGCGACAAATCGTAAAAGAAGAAAAAACTGAGGGCTACAAGACAGCCTCTTCAAAAATTGAAAATTTTTCCCACGAAAAAAACTAAAATTCAAGGTGATTGAGATAAGATATTGTCTATGTTAACTAAATTAGAGCCAAAGTCGGACCACTACAATTAGTGAAAAAATTATATGGCACATAGAATCTTTCAAATAGTGTTTAAAAATGAATCAAATACTATAATTACAGTTTATTCAGAATTATTAAAAAACAAAGTAGGTGATTTTTAATATGATCCGAATTGATAATAAATATTAATTTAATTCAGAAAGAAAAATTAGCCATCTTCGATAACATAAAACAACTCAAAATTAACCTAATTCATAGCGCCACCCTCACAGCGATTGGCGCAATAAAATGCCAATATTGTCTTTGGGAAGCTTTTTACTATTTTTTTCATATTCAGCGCGTAAAATTACATAGAAATACCCTTTCAAACCTTCATGACAAATGAGACAAATTTCTTACATTGCACTTTACGTTGCGTAATATCGACCAGCAGTCGGGTCTGGGACTCTACCTGAGATATCCAATGATTTTATGTACAAATTTTGCATTTTATAAGCGTTCGATTTGTACTGAAATTTACCCACAGCTAAAAGGTTCATAAAACCTGGTTCATTGGCAGGAGTAATAAACACTGCCCCGTTTGATACGTCCTGTAAGAATTCCCTTAGTGGAGGATTTCTGCAATCAAATCGGGGAATGTGAAAAGTGCTCTGTTGAAGTGTCATGCATTCCAAAACCTAGGCCATTGTAAGACTTGTGTACATCGCTTGCAGCTGTGAGGTGGCGGGGATATAAGGTACATACCCCGTCATGGTCTGGGATAGATTCACGTACTGTTCGTGACCAGGTACTTTAGTTGAACCAGGATCACTAGCGTGCCGGCTTCGCGTTTGGTTGTTATTCAACATTTTTATGTGTTTAACCGATAATTCAGAAAATTGAGTCTGGTGAGAACAATTTTGTATTTAGCTATAGATGCTTTGCCTATAAGATGGGGACTCAAAACTACGCATATTACATAAGAATTATTGGCATATACTTACGTGCATTCTATGCCTACAAATACATCAATATAGCTTATTTAACCTGATGCTGGCTTGTTTCCTGGCAGCGAGAACTTTTCCGAAAGTCCCAATGTATCTTGGGTTTACAAAAGTTACTAAAAATTGTTTTTTTATTTTCTCTAGTGTTGACATGTCATCCTCGTTAGAATTTCTTAAAAAATGTGACTGAGTACACTCTTATTGCCCTGAAACTATTTTGACTTGAATGCCGGGTATAGAGTATGTGAGCTGCATATATGAGTAATTCCATGGAACTTCAAAATTTGCCCAATTAAAAAATAAATTCTTCGCTCTATTTGATTTTTTTTATTTTATTCATTGTTTGGTATCATCTTTATGTTAAATTGTTTACAACGATTTTTTCTTAGGTCGAATTCGATAAATACTACCAATTTAATATAAAGCCGTGGAAGCGTCCACATACACATGCATATATATATTTATTTATTTATTCAAGATTCTTACACTATCAATTGTTGATGTGCTCTAATTGCAATCTTCAAGCCAGCTCACTCTTGTCAGTCAGTTTATCAAACTATATATCTACCTATATAAATAATAATGTTTCTTTACGTTATCACTTATATCATTATTGTCTTGAAAAGAATCATAGCGCAAAAATTAAGAAAGTGGTCAATGGCGTTAATTACTTGTTGGTTTTCTTAGTGCCTAGAACTTTCCCAAAGCGCTCATGTGAATAGACAGATATCGTTAAATGGAGAGGGGGGATGAATACGCCTAAAGCGCTTGTTTGGTCTGAACAGATGCAGTCCGTCAACAAAGGCGTTAGTGTGATTAATCGGATTCTGAATTTGGGGTAGAGATTTAGAAAGGTCTTGACTGTCCTCTGGATTTCCAGGGCTCTCAAGACTGTATTTGCAACTGTCCTGGTTCCGCGGTTTGTCTGTATTTGGCATACCGGGAATTTTTAATCATAGAGATTCTATATATGTCAAATTGAATTATCTTCAAACATTTAAAACTCACCTACGCCTGTGTCTGGGCCTGAAGACAATTCTATTAGTGAACCCTTGCAGACCGAATCCAGGTCTACCAGAGTCACGTCTGATCCTGCGGCTGTCCTTGACTTTCAAAGGCCGAAAGGATTTTTAAATACTATTTTCACCGAGGATTTTTGGGATTTTACCGTTGCGATTGAAGTATCAGAACAGTCTATGGGTTTGTGTGATTTTCCTTGAAGGATGTCCTCAGCTCTTTCAAACGTAGACTCGAAGAATTCAGAAAAGTCGTTGAAGTTATTTGTCACCCGAATTTTGTCAGGATCTTCACCCGAGGTGAGTTTCGATACCTGGTGTGGAAATATCGCGGAGTTTTCCGTCACTGACAATTTCCTTCCTGGCCGATACCGGTTTCAAGTCAATGGCCCTAAATTTTGTCTTTTTATGTGCAAAATTGAAAATTTTTTAAAATCATGAAAAGGCTATTCTGTAGCCCTTAATTTCTTCATTCTTTGCGACCCTACCCATATGGTCGCGATTTTTGACATTTTGAGTCTCTAAAAGGGTTCAAAGTTTGGATAAGCTGTTGTGTTTTTTTTTTAAATTAATCCTTTATCGCTTTCTTATGAGAATCTATTTAAAGGTGTTGACTTCTGAAAATTATTATAAATCAATTATTATTATATACTGTAATATGGTATTTACTTTAAGTTTATTTTTAATTGTTAATTTAGAAAAGTTTACTTATTGCTAATTTTGTTTATTTATTTGTCCGTATATGTTTACTGCTAACTGAATGTGGTCACTTCAATTTTTAAATTACTGTTGTTAATGATTTATACTTGCTATTAATAGACTGTACATTCTTGCAGTGATGCGTGCAGTCACTGCTGCGTTCAACCTTGAATTATATGTTTTCAGTGATATAAGGTAGGTCAGGCCAGACGCAACCGCGAATTCTTGAGCGAATTTTTGCAATAGTTGAATTTATGAGTTGGTTATGTGTATTAACAACTTGCATTTTCAATGATACAAGATTAATTAAGCCAGACTAAAGCATAAATCCTTAATTAATCTTTAAAATCACAGAAAATGTCTATTGTTAATAAACGAAAAAAATTTGTTTAATGTCACAGAATTTTAGAGATGCAAGATTGGACAAGCTAGACTCAAGCACAAACTCTTGGACAATCTTTGCAATCAAAAATATTCTGTCAGATAACAAAGTTAAAATGGAAGTTATAAACAATTACAATTCAAAAACTTCGAACTTTGCTTTACCCAGTCGATCGTAATCGATGATGACTGTTCAACGAATCTAAAAAGGACTTATACTCGCGTGTGTTGTTTTTGTTTTGTTTTAAAATTGAATTCAAACTGAGTTAACAATTTGACAATTTTAGTAGTAAGAAGTTAAACAAGCCAGGCTCAAGCACAAAACCTTGTATAATTTTAGTACTTTTAGAAATTTGGATAATTATAATATTTTGAATTTAAAAATTTGATGTTTTAATACTATTTGTTTACTTGCATTCAGTACGGCTTCAACACAGTTTGCTGCTAAAACTGTAAGTAGAAAAATCTTTGAATTATAATTTATTTATGTCAAATGAATAATGTTTTTAATTTTTCTAGACCTTTTAGACCCTTCACTTGCACCATCTTGCTACAAAGAATTTGTTTTAAGATTTTAATTCCAAATTTTTTAATTTTTACAAGTAGAAATATCTTATCTAATTATTTCTACTAGAATTATAATTTTGTAATTTTGAAGCTCTTATTTATGTACAATTTGTATGCAGAATAAATTGCACATATAATTTCAAATAGCTTCATTTAAATAATTTTTAAATTATTATCAGTTGTGACAACAAAAGTGACAATCCCACCACTGTCACCCAATCAGCTGTTACGTCCCGAGCAAAAGGCGAGGGTAGTTTGGATTTTTGGATGCAAGGGAGGTGGTTAGCTGATTATATCAGGATGGTAAGGCCTGATAATTTATTTTTATCTGTGGCTATGTTGAAACTTGTCAGGTCTATCCCTACTGAAAATGCCTACATAGTTACCTATATAGGATCCTACGTGGGTGTTTCCTTCTAGGTAGTACCTATAGGATTTGGCATAGGATCCTATATAGTATTCTGCATAGGATCCTACATGGGAACCTACGACTTGTCCCTACACAAAATCCTACGAAGGGACCTGCGATTTGTTTCCACACAAAATCCTTCGCGGGTACCTTCAACTTATCCCTACACAAAATCCTACGATCCAACTTACGGCTTGCGCCTATATGCGATCCTACCTAAGAACCCCTGTTTAAACGTTCAAAGATCTTAATGCGTTCAAAGATCTTAATGCGTTCAATGATCTTAAATGCGTTCAATGATCTCAAATGCGTTCAATGACCTTAAATGCGTTCAACGATCTTAAGTCGTTCAAAAGTTTAGTTTCGGGTCCGTGGATTCGGTCCCACACGTCAGGAGTCCGTGATTCGACCCGAAGAGCATCAACGAAAGCTGAGCTGGGAGGGAACCAGGGACCCGCTGGTGGTGAAGCTGCTTCGGCTACTGATGAAGCTGCTGGGCTACTGCGGAGGCTGCGGAGGCTGCTTGGCTACTGCTGAGGCTGCTGATGAAGCTGCTGATGGCTGCGGCTGAGGTAGCTTAGCTACTGCTGAGGCTGCTTGGCTACTGCTGAGACTGCTTGGCTGGTGGTGGACTGCGTCGGTTGATGCAGGAGCTGCATCCGAGGTGATGAAGGCGTTCAAGGTTTCGATTTCGTTCAAGATTTCAATGCGTTCAAGGTTCAGTGCGTTCAAAGTTCAGTGCGTTCAAAGATGTTTGGTTTTTTCTCGGCCTGAGAAGGACGGGTGTATGTTAAATTTGTCCTCAAAAGGACAGTTCGAGTTATTACAGAAAAAGAACAGTAAGAATATTCCTTGCCCTCAAAAGGGCAGTTGGGGTTGTAAAATCAAGAACAAGGCAGTTCTCGTATAAAATGACTTTTATTTTTCCACAAATAGAAAAATAATATGGCGGAAGAGAAGGGTGTGGCAACTCTTCGAGGTCTGTGCAGCAGCGGTTTGTAGAGGAGAAGTCGATGTATCGTCGACCGTGTCCCAAGAGGTACTGACTTCTGTTCAGTTTAATAAATTCTTTATTCAATGTTGAAATGAGATACATATTATCAATGTAGTATAATAGTAGTATTTGCAATTAATGCCTGTACCTACATCTAGCTTTGGATGTTTTACCAGGACTATTTTTGTCTTGTGCTATTTCAATATTAACAATTTTTACTTCAAATGAAGTGTGTGTTTTTAGTCTTTTTGCGGGAAAACGAAATACAAAACCGGTTAAGTAATGTTATCAAAATTTTTAAAACTATGTACAATATTTACAACTAACCTACGCTTATTCGAACCATTTCTTACTTATATCGACTTCTTATTGCACTTGCAGTGTTTTGCTAATTGCCGGGTCGCCTTTCATTGATAGTAATATTTGGTGTGGTAGCTTATGTTTAATTTTAAACGGTGCGTTGTCATCATTGTATTTAGCTATATGATCTAGCTCAGCTAGATGCTGTATTTGATTTTTATAAAAGTTATGTGTAAGTCTTATTATATCATTTTTAATCTCTTCCATATTTAACTTTAAATGGATATTTTGGTTTGAAATCTAGCTAGCATCACAAATTTTCCGAAGGCATCTATTTGGTACTATTTGCAACTTATAATAATTAGAGGCAAACATGTTACTCCATATGGGAGCTGCATATAACATCACAGGTTTCACAGTCGCTTTATATAATACTTTTTTGTTTTTAATACTGAGTTTACTTTTTTTGTACATCAAACAATTTAGTGCTTGGAGTGCGCCATAAGCTTTTCCCGCAGCTTTGGCTGTATGCTTTGTGAATATAAGCTTACTGTCTAGTATAGTTGCTAGATAAGTGGTCTCAGTCTTAGGCACTATTTTATCAATACCTACTACCAAACGTGGTACCTTTTCACGCTCGCGCTTTTTACTATATATCACAAATTCTGTTTTTGTTGAATTCATTTTTAATTTCCATTTGTCAAAGAATTTCAACAGTAATTTAATATGCCTTTCAATATATAGAGTTGCTTGTTTCTTACTCCAAGATTTAGCTGCTATTGCAGTATCATCAGCAAATAGCATAATTCTAGTATTAATGGATTTAGGTATATCATTTATGTAAATTATAAAGAGTACAGGTCCCAGAATAGATCCCTGGGGTACACCAGCAACTATTTTATATGTATGTGACATTGTGTTATTAACCAAGACTTTAAATGTTCTATTTTTAAGGTAGCTTTGTATAATTTTAGTTAGATACATTGGGTAATTTAGCTGTGTTAACTTGTAGACAAGTCCTTTGTGCCACACAGTGTCAGAGGCCTTTTCCATGTCTAAGTACGCCACTGCTGTGGAATGATTTGTGTTAAAATTAGTGCTTATATAGTCTGTTAGTAATGCTAACTGATGAAGTGTACTTCTACGTTCCCTGAAACCAAACTACTCCGGAATTAATTGCTTATGTTCTGCTTCATGATTTTTAAGTCTATTTAAAATGACTCTTTCAAAATTTTTACTAATTGTTCGCAAGAGACTAATTGGGCGATATTTCTGTGGAAATAATTTATTTTTCCCTGCTTTTTGAATAGGTAGTATGGTTGCCATTTTCCAGTTTTGCAGGAAATAGGAAGTTTTGAGACAACTATTGAATATATAGGTTAATTGCACTATTGCTGTTTTAGGAAGATTTTTTAGTATTATGTTTTGTATTTCATCATACCCGGGTGCTTTTTTTGATTTAGTACTTTGTATTATTTTTTAAATTTCTTTGGGGGAAGTTAAATCGATATCTTCAATTAGAATTTCTTTGTTTTTAACATTACTATAAGTATTATCAACTAATCTTTCTGTTCCGTAGTCTCCTAGATCTTCAGTTATGTGATGTACTTGTTCAAAGTGATCCCCTATTTCCCTAGCTTTTTCTTCATCCCCAAAGGCAAGCCCACTTTTTCCATGCAGAGTAGGTTTTGGCTCAATTTTATTTTTGATATTTTTAACGACTTTCCATAGTGAATTGTCTTTGACTGTTAATTTTTCTAGTTTTTTTGTCCACTTATTGTTAAAGTGATCTTTGATTTCTTTATTTATAGTTTTTGACAATTTATTTTTGAGTTTTTTGACTTCTTTACTTTGATTTCTTTGTGCTATTTTTCTAAATTTATTACGAAGTTTTATTAGTTTTTTAATGTCTTCCGGTAGGCTAGTGCATGCGTTATTAAAAGAAGTTTGCGGGATGTGTTTTTTAATTGCTATTTGGATTAGATTAGTGAGAGTTTGCACTTCATGATCTATTTGTTCGTTGTTATTTATTTTAGAATTTATGTTTAAGTTTTTAGTTATTTCTGATCTAAATTCGTTCCAGTTAGCTAATTTATAGTTGAGGAATGTTTTGTCTACTGTCTCAAGTTTATAATTTCTTAACTCTACTATTACCGCCAGATGATCTGAATTTAATTCATTTATTACCTCGACATTTACAGCGCAGTTCACGTTTTTGTTTATGCCAATATCTGCTCTGGAAGGTGCAGCCAGATAATTACACGGATAGAGGGTGTAGCCATCTGGTGTTAGAAGTTGGTAGCCCTAACTATTCACGAAATTGTATATTGCTTTACCATTTGCGTTATTTTGATTACAATTGCAGCTAGTGTGTTTAGCATTAATGTCTGCCAAGACCAGCACCTTTGGACCTGTGTTTAGCATTGTATTCAGTTCTTTTAAGCTGACAGTTTGTTTGGGTGGGTTGTAAGCCGCGATTATTATCAAGTTATTTTTTTAGTTTAATGCCCAAGGTCTCCATTTTTAAAGTGTTAAGAATAACCTCCTGTGACGGTATATTGTTTTTGACTAATACAAGGAGACCGCCTCCTTGCCTATCTCGATCTTTTCTGTAGCTGGTGTACCCTCTGTATCCATAATATTTGGATCTGTTACTCAGCTTGCTTTCATTTATAAGCATTATGTCTATTTTATATTTATTTAGAAATTCCCGCAACTCTGTATATTTGTTTGAAATTCCATTGGCATTCTAATGAGCAATTATTAGTTTATTTACAATTTTTCTATTTATTGGCATTTTTTGCAAACTCGGAAAATATTTGAATGGCTGCTAGCGGGTTTTTATTTTGTAATAGTTGCTCATTGAGTTGCCTCATAGTTTTTATAAGTTTGCCTACATCGACTAAGCTATTTAAGATTTCAAACTCACGCGTTAATTCCTGGAAGCTGTGAATATGCTGCTCTAGTCTAGTATCTACATTTTTACTGAATGGACTACCTCCCAGCCAGGCGTTGCTTGTTGTCTCTGGTCTCGTCGCTTTTTGGCTGTCATGTCGTATGATTCTCTCTATTCTCTCGTGCGTTGTATTTGCGTTCTTTCGGCTCTCCTGCGTTGTCTCTGCTGGCTTTTTTCTGAGTTCGGGGAAGCCACGATTGTCCACCCATGGTGTGTACTGTGCTGCTGTCTCCATTCTGTTGTTGCTCAGTCTGCTTCTTTTTTTCCCTTCTACTCTAGTAAGATGCTCCTGATATTTAGGACACCCTGAATAATTGGCCGGATGATCTCCCATACAGTTGGTACATTGTGGCTTGTCTTCTGTTTTTTTGTCACAGTTTATTGTCAGGTGATTTTTGCGAAACTTGACACATCTGGGTTTGTTATGGCAGTGATTAGTGCCATGCCCAAACATTTAGCACCTATGACACTGAGTCACTCTCCTTCTATAAGGTCTCCCACCTTATTTTTAAGTAGTACAGGTACTGGATTTTCCTCACGTCTTTCAAGTCAACTGAGTGCTTGACAGTGATTAGATAAATGGGATAGGGGTATGGCGGGTCTCCTTTCTGCTTAAGTTGGGTACACCTTAGGACCTGTATTCCCTGTGCTTTGATTTCTTCGTGAAGTGCGCCCAGGTTACAGTCCGCCATTCCTTTAAGAACTATGTGCTTCGGGTTTTCCTCAGGCGTTGCATATGTGTAGTATGGAATCTTCTGCTGATCCAGGTTTTCTTTAATTAAGTTATAGCTTTCAGTATTTTCAGCATAGATCGTAAATCCATTTGGGGTATATTTACCCGTGGAATTTTTTAGTGGTGGTTTTACTATTGATTTCTCCTAAGAACTTGGTATGCTGATTTGTCCTTCCAGTCACCACGATTGGTGGGATTTTCATTTTTTTTGCTTGCAAGTGTTGTTCCTCTTGCTCCATTTCCGCTTCGGCTTCCTCTTCGGAGTTTTCAAATATTCCGAACCTATTCTGAATTGGGATTGGTGATTTGTCTCTAGATCGATTTCCAATCTTTCGCTTTTTATTGGGTTCATGGGTAATTTTTTCATTTTCACCTTTATCTTCCGCCCACATTTTGTATCATCCAGAAACTCTCTGACTCTTCCTAATGATCGAATGGAATTATCTAATCGAATCATCTAATGATGTTACTGACTTCTGTGCTTGGCGGCGGTCTACTTATTCACTACTGAGCTTGGCAGCGCGCACCAATCCGAAGCGTCTGAAGGGAGTGGGGACAATGCTGCGACGTGATTGGTCGAGAGGCTGAAAGGTCCCGTACCAATGAGAAGCGTTGAAAAGTCTCCTGGAGGACCAGCGCGTTATTAGGACGCGCTAAGGCTCGGGAACCGGGCTGCGATGTGATTGGTCGAGAACTTAAAAGGTCCCGCACCAATGAGAAGCGTTGTAGGTCTTCCACGCGTCATTTAGAAGTGTTGAAGCTTGGGGACCGTGCTGCGATGTGATTGGTCGAGAACTGAAAAGGTCCCGCACCAATGACAAGCATTGAAAGGATCCCGGAAAACCACGCGCACCAATCAGAAACATTAGAGCAATAGTTCTGATCATTTTTCCACCCGTCTCTGTCTCTCTCTCAGAATTGCCATATATCCACTCTACGCACGATAGTATGAGTTAATTTTGGTACATGATTAATATGATATCGCTAATAACAGAAATGTTGATTGTACTAAGATTATAATGATAATGGTAATAATAATATTAACAACAAAAGTAGTAATAATGATAATCGTAGTAGTAAGGATATATGTGTATATAAAAATAATAATACTAGTAATAGAATCTCTAACATAAAACTAATATGGTAATGCATTACAAAATAGAAAAGGAAAATAATGAAACAAAAAAAATGATGATTCAGGAAGGATCGTCCTAACGAGAGACGAAGGTTTAGCAATCCCATCAATTAGCTTTCCATTAAAACATTAAAGCTTTCTTCGTCAATTTTATAACACTTTTAATTTCTTTCTTTTGCTACCTGTTCATAACTACTGATTTGTTGCATATTACTTTTGCTTCCACGCAATATTAACTTCACGAAACTAGCGTACATAAATGTAAATCTTAATAAAAGAAAATATAATAATTTAAATCTCTTAGTATTTTTAAATACTTTCCTATTTTTGCTACCTGTCCCTAGAGTGCCCTCATTTTTGGAATATTAAAATAATCTACTAAGAAAAAATTGGAGGTAAAATATTGGATTTGGAAAAAAGATTTATGAAGATTTTTTCTTCAATGGAAACTTAATCAAATGACTGTACTATAAGTTAATTGTAGAAGTAATCAATACATCAGTATATTCGTATTATAAATTTTTGCCAACGTTTCGCCTTATCTCCAGAGGCATCGTCAGGGCATATAAGAAATTAGCCAATAAAACGTACATCACAGAAATACTGCTATGGGTTCGACCTCACTTTACATTTTATGATCCATTCTGCGATGTACGTTTTATTGGATAATTTCTTATATGCCCTGATGATGCCTCTGGAGATGAGGCGAAACGTTGGCAAAAACTTATAATACGAAGATACTGATGTCCAAATTGTACCCGTATTGATTACTTCTACAATTATCTTAATATCATTTGGACGTAAAACAAATCTTATATATATGTACTATTAGTGTTTTCACTGATTGATTGGTCACATGACAAGTTTCTACTTCTTTCTTACAATTCACATGTACTTGATAAGAGATATCGATTTATATCACTGACGTGCGTGTACATTGCCAAATATTTTTTAAATTTCTAAAAATATTTTCATGTAATTTTTATGTTATCGTTAGGAATTTTAATTACTTCCACTAACAAGTACGTAATGAACAAGTTTTTAATTGATTTAAAAGAGTACAATGACAAATTTGAAGAGTTGGAAAAGATTAATCGTTGGTAAAATGTTTTAAAAAATCAGTACTGAAATTATGCTCTTAATACGAACAAAGGTTAGGTACTGCACAAATATACTCTTTATCGTGTATAGTGAAATTTAGACACACTCTACTTATATTGGCACTTATTACAGCCGCTTTGTTTTCACTTGTAAAAATCACGGTTTTTAGCATCTTATAGTGCTCTCTAAAAACAGGTTGTGTTCGCAACTTGTAACGCATCACGAAAGCTTGTTTCGATTCTGGATCAAGAACGAAGTATACAATTATAATGTAGGCGCCATCAAGTAATTGTGCAAATGCATTATCTGAGCGTTTATTGTTTTTTGTAGAACATAAATATAAACACCCTTCTTTAACCATTTTATCATATGAACGTGCCCGATGTTTGAGATGCAATTTTTCAATCCATATCACTTCAATATTACTTGGTGCTCCAAAGTAACGCTAGTTTGATAACTTTATACTATTTTTTATCCTGGACGTACCTAAATCTGTACAAAAGTTTTGGACTTCAAAAGACGCTTGTGGAAATATTCGTTCGTGAAGTATATTATAGCTGTAACGAAGGTTTATATGGCGACTAACTTGGTATATGAATATTATATGTCATTGCGTACTTGGAATATAATTTTTCTGAGCCAATTGCAAACTCGTGTAGAAAATAATCAGCCCGGTCAATGTCAGTTACTGGAATTTTCGTCTGCAGCATAATATATGAAGCTTCTACTAGGTTTAACCAATGAAGAACGTATTTCTTATCAAAGAAAAAGTGAGGTATGAGTGTACTATAATAAAGAGTCAAATTTTCCCATTCACGCGCCTTCCAAAACGCTTTGTCTTTCAGAGAACGTGTTAGTCGTCCAATTTGATGGGGGGCTTTAATAGCATCCAAAATTTTGTTAACTTCATCAACTTGACGTTTTTCTAAAAAACTCCCTGACAATATATTACTACCAAACCACATATTGGTAAACTGTTTACTTACGCCAGCTACAATGTGCATGTGATCAGGAACAAAACCGTGGATGATATTAAATTTTTTTAGATTAATCAATTGCAATGGAGATTTGGAACCAAAGCAAGGATTCCTTTCCGTACCCTGTATCATATGTTCGAATGTATCCTTCTCATTTCGGCTCTTCACTTTTTCCTTTGATAATGGATACTTTTGACTTCCTGAGTTTGGATTATTCTCAGAAACAACCCATTCACCAGAATCAAGGCACCAATTGCAGCCAAATTTCCCATTAAATTGCGTAAGACCCTGCATTAGTGCTCGCGCTACCGAATCCTCACAACAAACTAAACAGAACAGTTTAATAATTCTTTCTTCACTGTTAATACAACATTTGATTCTATTATCTGACAGTTTTTTCATATCTTCTACGAACGGTTTTAAAAATACGTTCATGTCTGGCTTATTTTTACCAAACCATGAAACAACAACAATAAATTCATTTGTTCTAACTGAAATAGGTAATTCGTTTATCATAAGGTAAACTGGCCAAACAGAATACGATGAGCTCTCGAAAAGAGGGGCACCGTCTGTATTAAACGTAACGTAACATAATTATTTTTACTCGTTGGATCTAAAGTTTTCACAAAACGTTGGTATTGCTTACCATCATAAATATCTTGAATTACATGCTTTTCAGGACATCTGACATTCATTACGTGATCATAGTAATCACTGTTAGCTTTTAACAAATTCGTAATTCGAGATGACGGATCCAGAGTTACAAAGAAGTCTTTATACATAGGATCTTTCACATCTACATCGATATCACATATTTCACAGTGCATTTTCGAATCTGAATGGGTGAAGGTACCGATTCTGATTCCACGTTGCGTACACAACCCGTGAAATTTTGCTGAATTTGAAGGGTTGAACAATTTATCTATCAAGTAACGTGACTGTGGTAATACTGGCGTGGCAAATATACAATTTACCATGGAAAAAATACTAGACACTATGGATAAGCCAAGTAAATATACTAAAGCAAATTTTATAAGCAATAATAAGAGTTCTGCTCTGCTTATTTTTACAGGTACGCTTATCGGACTATACACATCTTCTTTGTCGAGGAATTGTTGCAATTTTCGAAATTGTGCTCTATTGGATTCTTCTTCTTCGTCACTTTCTATCACCACGTCCTCCTCATTTTCTGCCATACAGTCAACGTTAATATCTCTTGCCTGTCAGAAAAAAATCAGATATTCTTGTTTTCACAGACATAACAATCATAATAGCCCGAAGCTGAAATCATATGTAACGTAAATGTGTTACATTGTGAAAATTCATCAGGATTTGAAACATTAATAGCTACATGCACAAGTATATTTTCAACAGTTCTGCGACTTATACTTTCGGGCTCATTGACATCTTCTGCTAACACATGTTTTTCGACCACAGATTTCAAAGCTTCCACAAAATTATCTGTCCACGTTACTGGAATATCGTCTTCCTTTGGATAATCGTCCTGAATGGAAAGAGAATTATTCAATTTCATTGGTGTTATTTGTTGAATATAAAGGACAATAAACACAATACGAAAATGAAATATTTACCTCTTCGATATTTACTTTAATATGTTCGAGTCTGTCTGAATGGCCTTCCACAACAACTTGCGCATCTCCGCAGTAAGTTTCTTCAGAACGTTGAACGCACTGAGGGGTACGTTCTAGATAAACTTGCAGGCTTCTCGACTTTCGTTCCGCAGAATCTGCAGAATTCCTTCTCTTTAGTGCTCTAATCTCATGACTCAAGGCATGACCATATTTCCTGTAAATGTTTCTTTTCGTGTCCGCTTTCTGATTTTCAACATCCTCGCAGCAATCAGAGGAAAAAGACAAATCTGAACAGTTCTCAAAATTAAAAAATACTTTGTTTTAAGAAAGACGGTGTTAAAAAGATATTTGAACGTAAAAACAGAGTCAAAATATTTACATATTCAATATTTTGAAACCTTCACGTACCTTATGATAATGAGCATTGAGAGTTTTCTTCTTTTTGGCTTTCTTGGTAGAATTCGAAACCCTTTCTGTACAGTAAAATTTGTGCTCCTCTTCACAAATTCTGCTTCATGAGGTGGATGTCTCAGGAGAAGTACTGGAGCCTGATGATTTCTGACAAAAAAATATATTCGATATTGAAGGTTGAACTGGACCGAAAAAACAAACTTTATGTCAAAATTGTTTGCCAATTTGTAGTTTACCCCGGTGTTATAAGAAAGACCAATCAATGGACGATATCTCGCATTTCAAGTGGAAAACTTAAACAAAATATATAAAAATGTGAGCGTATAATGCAAGTTTGAATTTCATAGAGGTTTTTGTGGAGAATTTTTTTCATTTCTTAACTGTTTTTCCTTTTTAAAATCTCAAATTGCCCTTTGTAGAATTTGCAACAAATTTGGTATACAGATTTTTTTTTACTTATTCGTTCGAGAGTAATATCAATCTGTTTACATGGACACGAAAAACAAATTGATATTGATATTACTAAAAAACATCTGTCGAAAAAATTCGTTACAAATTTGACAAAGAACAATTTGATATTTCAAAAAGCAAAACCGGTTAAGAAATGAAAGAAATTCTCCACAAGAAACATATGAAATTTAAACTTGCATTATACGCTCACATTTTTATACATTTTGTTTAAGTTTTTCACATGAAATGCGAGATATCGTCCATTGATTGGTCTTTCTTATAAGACCGGGGTGAACTACAAATTGGCCAAAAATTATAATGACATAAAGTTTGGTTTTTCGGTTCATTTCAACCTTAATTGATAAAATTATGTTATTTCAAATGATTTCCCACTTGCATTTTTAGTATCATAATTTGCAAATAATGACAAATTTTTCAAAAATATTTCTGCAATGCTGCAATATTTCTCCTGAAGATAGGATGTATATTAAGGGTGTTTTTAGAAGTAATTTGACACTGTTTTTTCTGAAGCGAAAAAAAATAATTTAAAAATCGATCAAAATACTTTTTGCAGATAAAATTAACTCTATTTCTTTCTGATTTCGTTGTGGCACTCATGCATTCTGTTTTCTTATAGTTTAATATTAAACTCTGATTATTTTTACATTTTTAAAGTAGTAATTAAAGGTCGGTCGATGTCATTTTCTTGGAAAAATATTTATGAAAAATATTTGTCTAGCTATTAATCAAATTTTTTTGCTCAAATATATAAATTTAGAGGGGATTATAATGATTAAGAAAAACATAAGAAACATTTAAATTGCTTCAATTAGGATTTTGCGGTAAAGGCTTGAAGGGATCGAATTTAATACACTAATTTTATTTTTTATCGTTGAAAACTAAGAAAATATTATACCTGTCATTGAAGGCAGAGCAGTGGTTCATTAATTGCCATGTTTACTACTTTCGTGTCTCACTCTTACAGATAGATATGGCACTTTATGAACCACTGTATTGCCTTCAATGACAGATATCGTGTTTTTTAAAATTTTAATGCTAAAAAAGAAAATTATTGTATTAAATTTGATCCCTTCAAGCTCAAAATGTACCGCAAAATCATAATTGAAACAATTTGAATGTTTTTAATGCGTTTCTTATTCATATTAATACGAGGTCAGCGAATGGTCAATGGAAGGGTCCGCCAGGGTTGCTATTATTTTTATTGCACTGGAATTATTATTTTATTCAAATACATTGTTTAAAATTTGTTGGGTTACAAATGAATGCAATTTTGTATTAAAAACATACATTCTCCACACTTTTAATTTTAAAATTCAGCACTTTATATTTTCACTCATATAAAATTTTATTTTCTTTTAGAAGATAGCGTTCAAAGTATACTAACCTTCAATGAAATACATAAAATGAAAAAAAGAAGACCATGAAAATGAAATATTACAAAATTTTTTAGTGTATACCTTATCATCTGCATGTGAAAGAGGCCGCCTTTTTTGCCTCCTTCCTCTGGAATGTGAACTGGATTCAATTACAATTTCAGGGTCAACATTGCCATCACCACCCTTCTTCTTTGAAGAAGTCGCATTATCCTGAAATGACAATTACAAATTTTATTATTCTTATTATCACAGTAAATAAGACTGCAGAAATGAAATTATTTTTCATAAGAATTGAAAAATTGGTATGTGATGTGTACTCTCTAAATATGAATCTACTATTGTTTTGAAGAATTTAAGGCTTATTCCTCAATAAATAAGAAATATTTTGTAGTAGTGGAAGAATATTTAGCCTTTAATTTGTATTTAGTTTAAATTGAAAAGTAAGAAAATTCATTTTCTGACGTAAAGTGGCTCAGCGGAACCTCTAAACTAATTTTTTAAAATAAAATGATTCTAAGATTCTAAGAGGTTTTACAAGATTTTATACAATTCTAAAAGACTTCAATATGTTACAAGGTTTTACGATACTTCAAAGGATTTTACGAGATTACAAAATTTTTGAAGGATTTGAAAATATTCAGCATATTTTGAGAAATTTCATAACAATTTTCAAACATTTCAAGAGGTTTAAGTAAATTTTAGAAGAGGTGAAATGGTTTTTAAAGATATGTAAAAGATTCAAAATGTTTTTTAATAACAAAAAATTTCAAGAAATAAGAGAAAATATTTTTTAATATTCAAGACATTTCAATATATTTGCAAAGATTTTACATGATTTCAAGAGATTTTAGAGGATTCCAGAAGATTTTGAAAGAGAAAGATTTAAAATACAAAAATTGCAGAAGATTAAAGAAATTCTGAAGTTTTTTTTAACACTTTCAAGAGATTCCAAGATTTTAGGTCAGTGTGAATAATTGTAAGATTCCACAAATTTTAATCGATTTCAAAGAATTTCAGGATAAAAAGGAGGAGATTTTTAGAAATTTGTACATATTTTATCGAAAGATTTTTGACGATTTCAGAATATTATTTAAAAACATAAAGAGTGAAAAATTGCAGAATTTAGAAATTTGTAAAAATATTTCAATGCTTAAGTCTCTCATGTTCAAAAAAGACACAGTACTTTAGTGAACAAAGAGAGCCCGAACATAAATTTTAAAAAAAAACCTGTAGAAAATGACTCCGAAAAAATTAAACTATATAAATGGACGGGTACATGCGAGCGTTGTTATCAAAGAGGTCATAAACCAGTAAATTGTCATGGTCCAAAGCGTAATAAAAAGTTTGTAGCGTAAATTTTAAAGTTTTTGTAAAGAAAGATAATAAATTTTATACAGATAGATATATGATTTTCACGCGATGTGACACATTTTTTCATAAATTTAAGTAAAGTGGACAAACAAGTTCGAACATGTAAATTTCATCCCCATATTCAAACAAAAGGGGGGAGGTGTCACGTCCCGTAACTATCACAAATACGATTAAGTTAATCTACTTTCATAAAAGCAAAAATCCAAAAACATGCAAAATAAATATATGTGTGTGTGCGTTGTGTATGCGTGATAGATATATAAAGAATAAACCTATATAACTACCAGGGGTGTTAGTTGAAGTTTGCCGGTTTTTTCAATAAAGAAAATACTTAATTCTCAAGGGAATATCAAAAATTTTTTATTCAAAGTATCGACCATTGTATGCTATACATTTTGCCCATCTTTCAGGCAAATCATGGATACCATTCCAAAAAAACTATTTCTATTTCAAGGCAAACCATTCGATGAGCCAATTTCGACTTCTTCAAAATTGGCGAAGCGCTGCTCTGCGAGTGAGTGTCCCATCGATGCGAAAAGGTGATAGTCGCCGGGCGAGGTCTGGAGAGTACGGCGGGTGCGATAATATTTCCCAATTCAATGCTCTTAATGTATTCTTCACCACTTTAGTGATATGAGACGGTGCGTTGTCATGTTGTAGGATAACTTTGCCATGTCTTCGGGCCCATTTCGGCCTTTTTTCGATCAACGCATGATTCAAATTGATAATTTGTTGTCGGTAGCGATCCGTATTCACCGTCTCACCAGGTTTTAATAACTCGAAGTATACCACACCACACTAGTCCCACCCAACACAGAGCATTTACTTACGGCCAAAGCGATTTGGCTTGAGGTCGATGGGCCGACCTCACCAGGTGAAAGCCATGATTTTTTCCGCTTCGGGTTCTCGAAATAAATCCATTTTTCGTCCCCCGTGACAATTCGATGCAGAAAAGATTTCCTTTCGAACCGTTGAAGCAGCATTTCACAAATGGTTTTTCGATTTTCCATTTGTCTATCGTTCAGTTGGTGTGGTACTCATTTTCCATACTTTTGGATTTTTCCCATGGCTTTGAAACGTTGGCAAATTGCTCCTAGGGTCACATTTAGTGTTTGTGCCAATTGTTGTTGGGATTGGGTTGGGTCTTCATCCAATAACGCCTGCAATTCCTCGTCTTCGAACCTTTTCGCTGCACCAGGATGTTCATTGTCTGTTAAATCGAAATCTCCACTTTTAAATTGACGAAACCAAGTGACACATGTTCTAATCATTGGAGTATGTTCACCATAAGTTTCTACCAGCAATCGATGAGCTTCAACTGCTTTTTTCTTTTGATGAAATAAGAAAAGCAACGAATGCCGCAAATACGATTTACCTGGAACGAAACTCGACATATTCACTGAAGTAAACAACTATGATGCTATTATTTTGGCAGAATGTAATTGTGTATTTTTGAAGGTTATTGTCCATGGAAAAATATGACATAGATGCCAAATCATAGAAATGTATACATATCTCTAGCGACATCTATGAGTAAAACCGGCAAATTTCAACTAACACCCCTGGTAGATGATCAGTTACGAAAGGCAATCGATGATGGAATTCGTCTGAAACTTCCAAGCCAAAAGGTGTTAAGCTCTTTGGAAGGCGATACGGAAAACGAATGCGAGTACGAGAAGATAATTGTGTGAGTGTGAAAGGAATGGAACATATATTTCAAATTTAGGTGTCATTGCCACACGTACAGCTAATTTCATGCCAGACCGGCAAATACTGTGGCTTTCATTTCATTTCATAAATAATATTTTTCATTTTTTGCACCTTGTGAAGAAAATGAAAGTAGAGACAGCCAAAAATGTTGTCAGGAAGGAGATTCTAATAGAGAAAAAGGAGAGTCTGTTGCGAGTGTCGAGGGAGGAATTGTCGTTAGATGAAAGCAGTAGCAGCGATAAAGAAAACGAACTGCAAGACACTTCAAATATCAATTTAAAAGGAACCAAAGAGGACACCTTGGCAGCGAATGAAAATGTAGATTTAAAGAAAAGAGAAGACGAAGATCAAAATTTGTCGGAAATAAACGCCGGAGACAGCATTTCAAGTAAAAGAAAGACAGACTCCATGGAGTTGAAGAAATATGACATTTTAAACGATCAGGCAAGTGGACTTTGAAATTTATAAATTATAAGCATCTCAATAAAAAGTAATAATTGAACTTTATGATATATTACATATGTATCCTTATTAATGAATATCTTCAAGAATGCGAATTGGGAGAATTATTTTCTGAATCGGAATGCAGATTTGTGAACCGGTTTCGGAATTTTCTAATCGGAAAGAAATTTTTGAGGTTATACTCTTATACAGTACCGGTCGGAATTGTCTGTTAAGAAATAAAGAAATAGTTTAAATTAATATCGTGCAAAGTTTTCAATCGGATATTTCCGATTCTTTAAGATAATTAATTCACAAAGTCCTCAAATCGAATACATTTTTTTAATCGTTTGACACTTTGAAATTATGTCTTGTAGTTAAGTTTACTTGGTATGGAGAATATTCTTCAATCTAATGAATCTTATAGAAAGTCTCAAAATTTATTTCAAAGATTCTCTATACTTTATGTGTTTGCTATTTTTTTTAAATAGATAAATTTAATCACGATCTTTCCCAAATACATTGATAGACATACCTCAGTGGCGGCATGATCATAAAAGCTCAGGAATGGAAAACGATTAAATATATTTATAGTCATGGCCCATTCATTATTGCCCTAGCCGCATCCATTTGGGGGGATGATTTAAAAAGCAGTGCATCAACAAAAAGAAAGCTGGACCCCGAGAAGAAGGTCAGATTCGGAAAAAGATTTCAACCAAATAACTGATAGCTTTAGAAGGTGAGCATTTTAATATTTCATACAATTTGTATTGCTTCCAATAACTGACAAGGAACCTTAAGTAGGTGCCCTCCTCCGATTTTCTTGGTAGTCGCATATGTTTTTTTTTATTTATTTTTTTTTGGTCTCAAGGAAAATGGCAAAATCTTTTATAGACGTTGTACAGGACTCTCCTAGGACGGGACTCCCATCCGCGGGCACACGCCCGTTAGGCAGGCCAACTAGCCGAGCCAACCAGGGGAGGAATAAGAAGATTCCTCCCCCGGTCGACATGGACGGCCAAGTCCGCCCAGGACGCAGGACGGCGGGTGTAGGCCCCGATGCGATTTCTACTGGCCCCCGTTGTTGTCACGCTCTGCACGCCCATTGAGCTCCCTCGTCTTCATCACTAGGGTGACGAATGACTCGATGAGCATCCATATCTGTTCAGACTGGAGCATGAGAGAGACCATCGTGTCAGGAGTGAGTTTTGCGCCCACTGCCCGACCGACAGCCTCCCTTTCCGCGCCCCACCTGGCACAGACAAAGAGTGTGTGCTCTGCATTTTCCACAAGGGAATGGCAGTAGCGACACGACTCATCGTCTCTTTACTTGAAGCGCTTCAGGTACGCATTAAAGCAACCATGGCCCAAAAGCGATCGCGACAGGTAAAAGTCGACCTGACCGTGCTTTCCATCCAACTAGGTGGCGAGGTCCGGAATCAGACGGTGTGTCCATCTCCAGGATTGGTCACCATGCTATCTCGTCTGCCAATTCTCGACGAGTCTGCGCCTTCCAACCTTGCGGATGGCCTCCTTCACGCGAGCGATTTCCTGCAGGTTTGTTAAGCAGACGAGCTCCTTATGGAGCTGAAAGGTCTCCTTCCTTTCCTCCGCCAATAAATCTATTGGTGAGAGGCTCGCCAGGATCAACACAGCGCTCGTCGACACAGTTCGGTATGCTGAGACAATTCTCATCACCACACCTCACTGTGCCGAGAACAGTTTCTTCAGGATAGCATCGTTGTTAAGGGCACTTGTCCAGATCGGGGCTGCATAAAGTAGCATCGAATTAACCACGCTACCACCAGCCTTCTCTTAGCTTCCCTGGTGCCACCAGTCCATCGAGTCCCCGGTACGCCCGTGCCAGCGGCGAAGGATGGAGTGGTCACATGCTGCGACTGCCTTCTGCCTCGCCGCCCGCACAGTGTCCTCCAACGACCCAGCAGACCTTGCCCGAACAAGCTAATATATGAGCCTGGTTTCTTCAAGATGTTCGCGAAGCTTGTCCTTGCTGAGTCGTTTTATGTTCCAGGAGGGGCTGCTCACCTTACCACCCCTTCCCACATTCACTGGGTGACTTCGTTCCTGGATGCTGAACTCAATGCACTGGTGGTCTCTCAAGGTTATCACTTCGAGGACACATCAGCCGCCTATCCTTGAGGCAAGACTGGGCGCGGCAATCGTGAGGTCGATAATCGACCCCCGCGCTCCTCGTATAAACGTAAAATCCCTTCCGCGATTCAATATAATCAGGTCATTTCTAGCGACCATCTCATCGACCAAGACCATCTCCCCTCCTATCCAGACGGGCTTTTCCCCACTCGGGCGACTTACTGTTGAAGTTTTCTGAGGCTTTCCTCAAGGAGGAGGATCTGGGTCTCGAAGATCTCGAAAGGATCGTTGGGAGAAAAGTAGCAGCTGTACACACGCATTCCTGCCACCTCCACCCAGGCGAACCCCGCGTCGGTCTCCAGGAAATCCCCGATGTTCAAATCAGGGCTACAAACAAGGATCCCAGCCCTCCGTGATGCATCCTGGTACCAGGCAGAGTTTCCGGACCATTTGTGTTGCTCACTAATGAGCAACACATCGGCCCCCCTCTCCTTGGCAGTCTGCATCAGAAGTTTCTGGGCTTCCTTTCCTCTTCCGAGGTTGAGCTGTAGAAATTTCACTTTCCACCTCTCAACCTCCATATCTCCGCTCTAGATATTGGACAAGAACCGCTCCCCGAAGCATGGGCGACACTTTTTTCGCAGCGTAATTTGGCGAATTTCCGCCCTTTCCTTTCTTGGGAAGCCTATCCTCGGGGGGGGGGGGGGGGGGCGCTGATCCCCATTTGTCAGCTTTTTTGGAGTATCTCCCAGAGGCGCAGAGCGCGGTTTCCGAAAGATACCTATCCTTTTCGAGGCGGGGTGGCATTCGAGCCTTTTCTGGAATTCCACCCCGCTTTCTAGAAGACATTAATGGGTGCTGACTATTCCGTTCAACAGCTCTGTACAATGCATGTAAAACTTATTTAAAATGGCAGATGATGATCTGAAAATTTGACAAAATAATCTCTTGCCCAACCCCTTCCATAAGGTTAATGCGAAATTTGATTTGGTTTTAAGGCCGATTTCACATGGAAACCCGGCTATGCCCTTTAAAGGTCTTTTCGCAAATTTCAAAATGTTTCTAGATGATTATAGGGAAACAATTTATTTCAATTTCAAGAGATTTCAAGTAATTTTAGAGATTTTAGCTCATTTCTAGAAAACTTTTGTGAATAAAATTAATTTAATTTCAATGTAAGAGATTGAAAGGAATTTCACGCATACAAGGAATACATAGGATTTCTAATAACTTATGAAGTTATTAGAAGAAAAGAATTGATTTTGTGAAATTGAAATGACCACCTTATTAGACATATTTACTCGAACACTTTCTGATATAGATATTTTTCTATTTTCACAGATAACGCTGACACGGATTCCGATGATGATTAAAGTGCTGTCATTCGGAAATAGGCGTTATATCAAGAGAAAATATATGTATAGAATATTACAAAAAAGATTGAAATACAGTAAAACCCCGTTTATCGCAACACCTTCCAATCCAATGCCTCCCGTTTATCGCAAAAACGGAGGGGTTCCCACTTCTTCGCCACCAGCTTGAACAACTGATTATCAGCACATGCGCCTAAACGAATAGTTTCACGCACTTTCGCTGTTTATCATTGTTTACAGTCGTGTTCCAGTAACCTCGAATGCGTTTTTTTATTGTCATTATATGTGTAATTATAAATGAGTGAAAACGTGGAACCGAACGATGGTACGTAAACGACTAGTACAAACAATACATTTTAATTACTTTAAAGCTTACATATTTCTCTCATAATTTTCGAATGCATGATTGAATTTTTTTCAGTAGAAATATTCCCGCATTTTGTAAAACAATTGATTCGCAATTGGTAAAGCGATTGCTGTACTAGGCACAATTCATGCTATAATTTGTCATAATAATATACATTGAAATGTGAAAAATGTATATATTTTTCTGTTACATATAAAACACAAATATGTAGCAATATATACATAAACGATAGTTTCATATCATATAAACGATATATTTCATATCTCCCTAATATACGAAAATTCATATAAATATATGCATCACAAATTTAAAAGTGAGGGGTATTCCCGCCTATCCTTAAGAATCACGTGACCACTCCTTCTACTAATAAGAGGGAGAAAAAAATGGTAAAGTTTATTGCGATAAACGGGAGAGACAAGTTGCAATAAACTGGAGTTGCGATAAACGGGTGTTGCGATAAATGGGGTTTTACTGTACTGAGATTGAAATTACTATATTTTCTTTTTATTGGAATTGATATTTATGTACGCTAGTTTCGTTGTGTTAATACAATTTTTTTGTAATTCACTTTCAAAATAATATATAATTACTGCTACTTATGTGTTATTGTTATGTCAATCCACAATCTAATCATTAAGGTATTATGCCGCAACTCTTCTGTTATTAATTATTTAACAATTATCACACTGGTGGGACCAGTGTGGTATGGTGTACTTCGACTTACTGAAACCTGGTGAGACGGTGGATACGGATCGCTACCGACAACAAATTATCAATTTGAATCATGCGTTGATCGAAAAACGGCCGGAATGGGCCCGAAGACATGGAAAAGTTATCCTACAACATGACTACGCACCGTCTCATACCGCTAAAGTGGTGAAGAACACATTATAAGCATTGAATTGGGGAATATTATCGCACCCGCCGTACTCTCCAGACCTCGCCCCGGCGACTATCACCTTTTCGCATCGATGGGACACTCACTCGCAGAGCAGCGCTTCGCCAATTTTGAAGAAGTCGAAAATTGGCTCATCGAATGGTTTGCCTTGAAAGAGAAATAGTTTTTTTGGAATGGTATCCATGATTTGCCTGAAAGATGGGCAAAATGTGTGGAATCCAATGGTCAATATTTTGAATAAATTTTTTTTGAGATTCCCTTGAGAATTAAGTGTTTTCTTTATTGAAAAAACCGGCAAACTTCAACTGACACCCCTTGTATGTAACATCTTTTCACATGTCTACTTGAATAAAAAAAGCGTGAACAAAGATTTCTATTATTAAAAAATATCTTACTTATATCTAATTTTGCACACAAAATTACACGTTGAGATTTCCTTGTTATGAAATAAAATTGAACAATTTAAAAATAATACAGTACTAGAAAAAACTTTTTTGAATACTTGGAAACTTTTACATGGCAATTTCAATATATAACCGTGAATTATTGTAGAAAATGTATTTTATTATTATATTTGCCAATTTTACTTCATACTGTCACGTCCCACGACTCTACCACCTAGAGTAACAAACAAATTAAGGAACTAATATAGGGATCAAGGCAACATTACCGCGTAATATATATATTTGGCTGTGGCATTATTCCAGGTAATAAATTTCATCGGAGCGTGAGTCAACTCATCTAATCTTAAGCTTCAATACCAAATATGGAAAAGGTGGTACACCTTGGCCTTTTCCTTAAAATCGAAAGGCAGATTCAAATATAATTGATATATTTGGCTAACTAACTAACTGCTAACTAACTAACTGCTAACTAACTAACTAACTAACAGAATATTTTTAAATGAAAAAGATTGACCAAGGTGTGCTTGAGTCAGGCTTGTCCAACATTGCATTACTAAAATTCTGTACTCATTTTATAATTTTGTTTTTTGGTGTGTATTATCAAAAAAAAATAATAATAGAGATATATATATATATATATATAAATAAATGAATGAATAAATAAAAAAATTTCTGTGATTGTAAGAATAATTCAAAAAAGATTTATGACTTATATCATTAGACAATTGAATTCCTGAATTAAAAAATATAGTACTTCAGGACTGACAATAATGAAATAAATATATGGGTCATTTCATGGGACAATTACAGTCAAAATTTTTTTTTCCACGAAACACTTTTTTTTGCCTTTTTACTTCGAAAATAATCGACACATATTTTTTATTTCAATATTATACTTGAAAATTTCGAGATATAATTTTTTTAAATTTGGCACTGGGGAAAATTTTTTTTTTCCAACAGCTCACTGTAAAAGCAGTTTTGAATATAAAATGTAATCCTTGCACTTGAAATGCGCGAAAGAGTACAAGCTTTCAAAAAAGTTATAGCACACATTTCGTTGTTTTATTTGTAATAACAATACAGTACATTTTTATAAACAATTGATTTTTTTTTTTAATTTGGAACTAATTTTTTCTGATTTTTTTGTTTCTGAATCTTTGTTGAAGTTTTTTCACTATGCAGGCAAAATTTCGGAATGGAAAAGTGAAAACTGTAGGTGTAATTAATTTATAAAATCTGTCCCGCGTGTTGCAACCAGCGAGCTCGAACGCTGCAACTACGCTTAAGCATGATTAGGCATGCTCGGACTCGAAGCACGTGTGGCAGTGAATGCAGTGACCGCTGTTTTAGTTTTCTGTGAATATTCCTCAAGTGTTCACCGATTTAAAATTAATACAGAAGTGCCAAGCTCTCGATTTAAACATGTCTGCTGCAATCCGTTTAATAAAAAAATCATAGTGGAAAAAAGCAAAAAGAAAAATTTGTGTCGCGTTTCGTCCTCGACACATGAAAAATTGAAAATTTTGAAGTCGGATGATGTTTTTTGTACACAATGCAGAATAGAAGCAAATGAAATGGAGATGAAGGATTTTTGTTGTAAGTACATTCAAACTTGTGCGTAGACTATTTCAAAACGAATCATTAGTTATAATGATGAATTGATGAGTGAAGTTTTATGATAAAATTACTCTAAATGATACACTTAAGACGCAAATTTTTTTTTTTGATTTTTCCACTATGATTTTTTTTATTAAACGGATTGCAGCAGACATGTTTAAATCGAAAGCTTGGCATTTCTGTATTTATTTGAAATAGGTGAACACTTGAGGCACATTCACAGAAAACTAAAACAGCGGTCACTGCATTCACTGCCACACGTGCTTCGAGTCCGAGCATGCCTAATCAAGCTTAAGCGTAGTTGCAGTGTGCGAGTTCGCTCGTTGCAACGCGCGGGACAGATTTTATAAATTAATTACACCTACAGTTTTCATTTTTCCATTCCGAAATTTTTCCTGCATATTGAAAAAACTTCAACAAAGATTTAGAAACAAAAAAATCGGAAACAAAATCAAATTGGTCCCCTTAAACAAAAAATAACAGTTACTGTAAAGGAAAATGTGACTAAAGATAATTTTGAAAATATTACTAACAAAGAAACAACAAATATCAGTTATCAATCAGATAATACTTCTTAAGAGAAAACATTAACAGACTAATTCGAAACTGACGAACAAGCAGTCAACGGTGATTCCAAATAAAAAACAGTTAAAAAAAGAACTAAAATAAATTCATCAAAAAATTCTCTTACTCGCAAAACAATTACAAGTAATCACGATAGCGACGATAATAGTACCGACAACGAACAAATGGAGCAACCTGTTCACAACGATCATGAAGGAAACGTTAATCCAATTATGAACATCGAAATGGCCCTACCCAATAGCCAACAAGTAAAATTACGTGACGCGTTAAAAATAGTACCTTTATTTGATGGAAGTAACATTTCATTATCATATTTTATTAAAGAATGTTATGAGGCAAAGGCAATGCTGCCAACACCCGCAGCTCAAGAAAATTTAGGGCGATTATTAAGAAGTAAATTATCAGGAGTAGCAAGGAAATGTATCTTTGGGTCAACTTATAATGATATAGAAAAATTAATTGAAAAACTCAAAAGAATATATGCCCCTGCAAAAAGTGTGTATTAATTACAAGGAGAATTAGGAAATATCTATATGTGGGAAAAAGAGAACGTACTTTCCTATACAGCTAGAATTAAAGAGATTGATGACAGAATCGAAGATGCTCTTAGACTCAACAGTAATGGACAAGTAGATAATACCTTCGAACAGAACCTTTATAGAGATGTTATTCAATTTTTCATTCGCGGTCTGCGTCCTGAATTGGAAATTCGAGTGAAAACAAGAGAAACATTTAAAGAAGTTTTCAATGACACAATCAACGTAGAAAGAGACTTGACAGCATCTTCCGCGCTACGGAGAAATAAAGATTCAGATTATTCAAAAATGGATGATTCTATAAATAATAGAAATGATAAAACAACTTGGTTCAATGCTGCACGAGAGAACAACATAAATTGTATAATATGTAAAAAACGAGGTCATGTTGCTGAAAATTGTTATTATTTAAGCAAAGCACAAGAAGTAGTTTCTAAAAAAAAAAATCCTCATTTTTTTATGCAAAATCAACAGCTTAGCAATAATTACCAACAACGAAAAAATAATTACAATAATACTGCAAGAAATGCTTATCAGAATGACCATTTTTTAAGTAACAGAAACAATAATTATAATAAAAATAACTTCGCACAAAACAATTATCCGAATAACAATCTGTCAAGAAACAAGAACAATAATTAAAATGATTTTTCAAATAACAGAAATAATGATCCCAACAGCAATAGATTGAGATGCCGGTTTTACCCGAGACCTGGCACTCTTAATTTTCGCTACCCAACTGATTCTATTCCATATAAAAGGAATATATCTGAAAATAAAATATTCTCTCAAATACTTTGTTGAGCGCCAGACACTCTCTAGAGTGAAAAAATTTCTTTTACAATACCGATGAGACTCGAAAACAAAATATCAACACAAGGCGGGGGCAAACAATGTCACAACAGGTTACCGAGTAAAGAAATAAAAACCAGAATTTAACTAATAAATAGAAGGCTGAACAAGATTTATTTAAGTGACTAGGGACTCGATACAATACAAAACTTGATAACCAAAAGAAGCCAAAACATTCATATTAATAATGATAAGTAAAATAAAATGACATAATCTCGGACTTTTCCCGAGTCACGCGACAATATGGCGGGTTAAATCTGCTGACGTGCGTCACCACCCGAGAACACTGGAATTTAGTAACAATTTACTTCAATCCACCGATTTTTATACTTTTCGAATGTATAAAAAAAAGGTCACTGATACAGAGAAAACACTCGCGAGCGAGAGAAGAGAGGCGAAGTGGCCGGTATGTGAAATACACGCCATAAAGCGTCAGTACCAGTTCAAAAATGTCCGTAGTTCCGGACCACTTGCCAAGAGAATTTAAATAAAATTACTCACGCTACCTGTACTATATCCTCCAAGATCGGATCATATCTTAAGATGAATTCGCCCTCCATTGCGTTCCGTCCAAAATTTCTAGCGGGTAACCAGTGAGAGACAAACTTTGCCGTGAGTGTCCGTTAACAGTCGCAGGACGAGAGTGAGTATGATCGACGCGAGGCTGACAAAATTCCCGACTTGCCCCACGAATTACACGCGTGACCCAATCGCGGACCCGGAAACAGGTCACATGCCCAACATCCAATAAACGACGAGGCAACTCGTGCCTAGTATAATACTTGCTCTCGGCAAATAATTTTCCTCAACACGCGGTTCTATTATTTACAATGAACGGCGCGTGTGACACAATGACACCATTGTAACTAGTGTTCATTTCCATCAAACTGCACAAATTTAGTATCACCAAATGTCTAAGATACTAAATATCAAATTTGTTTTATATCAAGTCCCAGGGTCTATGCGCCCTAGGGTACATTTTCCGGGTCACGTGGTGGCATCTGGTCGTCTGGTGCGTCGCTCTCCAACGATCGATGGTGGCGATTATCGAAACGTCGATCCATCGTGGCTCGAAACTCGACATGGCGGCCAATGTTGACATGGACTCGGTAACCGGCTGTGCCTCGTCTTCGACGCTGCTGTCCTCCGGTGCTGCTGTCTTCGTATCGCTCATGAAACAGACAGGACAGGAAGCGTGAGTGCGTGCGGTGCGCGATTAGTGTATTTCGAGTGCTCTCGGGTGACGACGAAGTGCGGGCTCTCGTCTCACGACTTTTTCCCCAGGGACATAACCCCACCTGTCACCGGTGAGTTTGCTGAATTAAATATTTTCCATGTAACGGGTAAAATTTACCACGTCACAAGATACTATAATTACAATAATAATAATTTCTTGAGAAACAGAAATTATGATCGTAGTCAAGAAATTATAGACAATTTTTAAATCAAAATAGACAACGTGAGGTGGGAAATCAACAATTGAGTAGAACAAATCAAAAATATCTACAAAAGTCACGAGTTATATGCAACTATAGTAAAAAACCAGGACATGTTATCACAAATTGTAATATTAGATTAAATAAACAACAATCTCAACATTCGGGTAACTCAAACGCTCTCCCCAGTACGGATGCACTGAGGAAAGCATAAGGCAAGAACCAGAACCATCCACTCCTAACGATCAACCGACCATAAAGATAAGCGTTTCCAAACCAAATACAATTCCATCAATAATCATATGCGCAGAAGGCCTTTAAAGCCCTGCTCGTATGATGATAGATACCGGTGCTGGTCGAAATTTGGTTAATCAAAATGCCGGAAACCCTCAATTCCCAATAGATAAAAATATAGTGTTTAAACTTACAGGAATAAATAATTTACCACTGTTTACAATGGGACAAGTACAAATAAACAATATAAGGTATCCAACAATACTGAATATAATTCCTAATGAAGTTCCAATCGATGAAGACGGAGTTCTAGGTTCAGAATTTTTTTGAGAAAATAAAGTCTATATAAATTATGTATCAAAATGTCTAGAAATACAAAATAAACTGTATCCATTTCAATAGACACAAATATTACCAATTCCAGCTAGAAAAGTAACAACATTTTACATTCCAATTGAAAATACTGAAAAAAGCGATGGTTAGATACCTCGACTACATATTGGCGAAGTAATTTATGCCGGAGACGCAACTGTAAAAAATTGCAAGGGTAAAGCTTTTATCAAATTTGCAAATACAAACGAAATACCAGCAACGATATTAATACTGACTATTACTGTAGAAGATTTTGTAGAAAGAGTTTCTCAAGATCTAACAAGACAATCAAGCAATTCAAAAAACTTAAGTGATGACGACGTATCTGAAAAATTTTTGGATAGCTTCTTGACATAAAATGGCGAACGTTCCTTGATTTCAGAAAACTTAATGAAAAAACAATCGTAGATTTTCAACTTCTGAAAAAGGATACTCCGTTCATATGGACCGATAAACAGCAAAGAGCTTTTGATATTTTGAAATCAAAATTCTTAATTGCAATAATATTTTGTGTTACTGATTTCCGTCCTTATTTATATGCAAGGAAATTTACCCTAGTAACAGATCATAAACCACTAGTTTGGATTCAAAACTCTAAGGATCCTTGCTCACGGTCTTTACGCTGGAGGTTGGAACTCGCAGAATATGATTTTGATGTAGTATACAAAGCAAGAAAAATGAATGTCAATGCAGACGGTCCTTCAAGAAACCCCATTGCTGATAAAAAAAATCAAGAAATTTACACAAAGATGATGATACCTTTATGGCATCTCAAGAAAAAATGAAGAAAAATGAAGAAGATGCAAATGAGTTTAGTGAAACTTCAGAAGGACCAATATCCAATGTTAATTTGAGGATATCAGAAATTTCTATTGAAATCATAAATGATATTTAAACCAATATCTTCAAACCTTCCTGTCATAAAATATAAAAATTCTCTATGGTAAACCAGACTACTAGGGTTAAAAAGAAACAACAAGCACAAATGAAAAATTCAAATCAACATAATAATCTAGAAAATTTAAGTCCAAATATACCTTGTGAACCCGCCATCAAGAGATATCGAGCTAGACCAAGAAAGAATGTACTTACAGATTTTAAAAATACCCCCTCTGAAACAAAAGAAAAGAGAGGTGGACCAAGGAAACAAATAATTGAATATGAACTTCCGGAAATATATACGAAGAAGCCAAGTCAAGTAGAACTAGGATCCGATTCTGACTCTGATCCTGAATATTTTGACTATTGGGAAGAAATCCACGCAAAAAATAAAAGGCAGAAAAATGGCAAAAAGCCTAAACAATTCATTATACCTCAAGAGGAAGAAAGCGAAAATTATTTTTCTACTTCTGAAGATGAAGTAATTGATATAGAACCTGAAAATGAAGAAAACTCTAACAACTCTGAAAATTCTTGTATTGAAGAAATTTTTAAAAATGAAAATGTTGAAGACACATTTAATGAACAAAATTCCGAAATAAACAAAAAACAACAAATAAAAACCAGGGAAAATGCCGAAAATTATAATAATTTAGAACCCGAAGAAAACTGTCTACCCCCAGAGTCCACCCAAATCCAAATCTACCAGGCAAATTTTAACGAATAAAAATATCATTGGATGTCGTGATCAATCAACGACGCGAAAGATAATTATGTATATTTCGTTATAACAAATGGAACTCCTCGATATACAGTATCAATAAATCTAGAAAAATGTGGAACCTTATTAAAATTTAAAAATTTACAAAAGGGAACAAGAGAAATCAAAAAGAGAAACTGGAATCATTTTGCTCTTCCGATTGAAGAAGAAGCTAAAGAAAATCATCATCAAAATGATCAAAATCATCATCAAGGCAGAGATTTTCTAAGCAATTTATTAAAAAGATTAGCAGTTTCAATTTTCTTATCAACGTCTTCTTTTACTTTAAGGTACTATACTCTAAGTTTAGTAGCCGGTCAGAAAGGATATGCCGTGAAGGAAGCTTAAACGTAGGTCTCAATTTGTGAAAAAAGTTACCCATTGCTCATTTTCCACCATCGAAGGAGGACAAGTGGAGCAAAAGATGGCCCTTGCTAAAAAAAGTCTGCAATTCCAACTGTAAAAAATCAAAATACATTATTAATTCGCAATTTAATTCAAACACAAAAAACGAAAATATAGTTATCATACATGAGTTTTTTATCCTTTAAAAGTTTATTCAATTTTTTAAATAATAATACATCTATGTTAATTATCGGTTTATTTTAGTCCCTGAACAATTTTCCATGATTATTTGCCTAATAGTTTATTATTATTATTATTATCCATAGAATAATTTACTTTTCTTTTAACCGTGGTGGATTCATAATTATGATTTTGAGCATTGGGAATTTCATCATTGTCTTCTTCAATTTTATTAACGGCAATTTTTTCATCATGATCATCCATCAATTCCTAAACAGTTTCCGTAACCATTTCTCGCTTAACTTTCACAGGCGCGATTTTTCAAAAATCTTTTAGGTTCTGGATCATTCTAGTCGTATTTTTTCTATTCACCCATTGACAAAAATTGCACTGAACTTTTACGACACGTCCTTCATCCACATGTTTAGAAAAATACTTATGTACGCCGTGCTTCTGGCTACCCATTTTCCAAGAACTTTTTCTTATACATTAAACGCAAAATATTAAGTCAAAAAGCACCGGTAAAACAAATGAATAAGATTCAAATAATATAACCTCAACCTGACATGAGTGCGCATTTATGTTTATGAAACTTTGCAAATGTTTCATGAAACTTTGGTCCGTGAAACGTTTCATCGTTTTATGAAACTTGCAATGTTTCAATGAAACGTTTCATGTACTTACATTCCTATAGTCGAGAGAAACATAATTCTCGATCTTGGCTTAACAGCCGACAGCGTGAAATCTTCTTCTTCTTCTTTTTAGTTGTGGCTTCTTGCTGCATCTAGCAAATAGCCATATCTTTACAAATTAATAACTTGGATCCACAAAAAAACATCCAGGTCCAGTATGACAGCGTGAAATCGAAGCGAGAAAGTGGGGACACACCGAAACGCCGCGTTTGGTTGTGTGAGGATCCACACGGGTCAGTGGTGGGGGCCGTTTACGTCCACTTTCTGCGAACACTGCAGTGCCTATGCACTTTCTTTATCAATTAATCTACATAATAATACATTGATGCACCTGAAAAACAAAAGTGCGAACCATTCATACCTTTGAAAGTTTGATCAATTAAATTTATTTAAATAAATTGAAAGATCACCTCGTATGAACAGAAATGCTGAGTTGCATTAGAGATTGGAATGCAATCAGGTTATGAATGCTCAAAAGTGTGCATTTGATTCACTTCTAAAAGCAATCGATATTCCATAAATTAGATTTTGTACATCAATCAAAACCTTTTCCAAGAAATATTGCACACTTTGGACGGCCCGTAACACGAAAAAAGTTAAAAAACAGATCATTATTCAAAGATTTGAAAATTTTGTAAAAAATTTTAAAAATTTTAAATGATAAAAAAAATTTACAATTTTCCAAAATTTCAATGTTTTGCAAAATTTTGAAAAAAAATCAACCCCCACCCGATAAAAAGAATCGTTTTTTCATGATGACGATATGGAAGGCAAAACATTATTTTTATTTTTCAATCGTGCCAATGTTGTCATGCAATGAATTGGACACAGCGCTATGGACTAATTTCTAGAAATCAATTGTTACGTAGGTATATTGGCTAAGTCGACAAAGCAACGATTCCAATGTCGCGCATTTGAATCATTTCAATGCTACAAAGTAGAGACCCCGAGATCGGCACTCTCGAGCGACACCACTATGTTTTAGAGGGCGCGCGGCTATGGATTATAGCAGCGTGAGCAATGTAATCTAAGTAATAATGTAATAATCTCAGTGTATCGAAATATCAATAAAATTGATTATTTATCATTATTCGATGGATTGGTTGTCAATACTTAATTGTGCGATCAACCCTTGGTTGACAATTTTTGGTGAAGCATATTTTGTTTAGCCAAAATTATTCTCTGAATTTGCTAGAACCAGCCCGGTGTGGTGTATTATGAGCTCTTGAAACCGAGTGAAACCATCACAAGGAATCTGTATAGAATCCAGTGTCTCCAGAACGTGGGATTTTTCGGCCCCCACCACGTTCCCATCTGGGAGAAACACATGCAAATGTGGCGTTTCAGTGTGTCGGCTCTGCTACACGCTGCGGTCACCAGCTTCGTGTAAAGCCGAAGGTGCACGAAGACGGACTTCGTTACAATGCTTGAGTTTTCAAGTTATTTTTAGATTTCACGCTTTCGTTTATCGAGTCGAAATTAAGAATTGTATTTTTATAATAATTAAAATAATAATTTTGATTGAGAAAGCTAAAAATTGGTCAAATATTGATATAAATTGCAATTTTACTATTGCATTATTTTTCAAATATTTTAACATCCCTTCAATCTTGATAATTCTTACAGAAGTTTATTTCATGTGAGTGACTTTTTCTTTTTCTAATGAAAGATTTCGTAATTCTAAATTCGGCCCAATTCGTAACATTGTAAAAAGATTTTAAAACTTCATAAAAATTTTTTTTCTGTTTTATCCAAAGTCAATAAATATTCAATGTTTGGAATCGAAATATTAAGTAAATGATTTTTAATTTCTGGGAATAAACTGCTTTAATAAGACAATCTTTCTTCTTTGTGAGAAATCTCAATTTTAAAATTAAAATTCTACGCATAGGATACAAAAACATAATATGAAAATACTTTTATTACAGAATTTTGAAATATACAAGTTGACCAATTTTTAATCGAGTAAATCGGCTACTTTAAGCAAAAAATTATGTTAAAAATATTTTATCAAAAACAAATAAGACACATTAAATTACGGTTTAAAATCCACATTCATAGATTGATGGTAAAAGCAGTTTAAAGTTTTTTAATCTTACGTTTTAGTGACGTATGCACAGACTTTTAATCAGATAAATGAAATGCTTTATAGAAAGTCAAAATTTTCTTATTACTGCACTTAATCAAATTTATAAAGTAAAAATATTTTTTAATTGATGCTTTCACTCAATTGTTTAAACATTCATTAATTAAAAATTGTACTCAAAATTTAATCTTGCAGCGTTCCAATATTCCCACAATGTTACAAAATCGTATTAATCATTATTTTAGTCGAATTATTTTCAAAATATTTAAAAAATAAATGTAAATATTTTGATTAAATACTATGTCAAATTTTGCATTTGACTGATCTTGCAAAATTGTTGAAAGTTTTGAATACCGATAGAAGAAACTTTAAATGAAATTTTATGTCCATAAATGCTTAAAGTTCTATATAGAAATATCAACTACAACATTCTCAAATTTTATAAATAAATTACTAAATTAAAAAAGTTTCGGATTTTTTTAAAAACTGTACAAATTTCAAATATGAATCAGTCAAAATCTACTGATTATCAGTGAAATTTGACTGCTTTAAATAACTAAAAACAGGTTACTGTGAATCAGTCAAATTTCACTGATTACTTCAGTGAAAAGTAACTGATTTAACAGTGAAAAATATTGTTTCCACTGATGATTCAGTGAAAAGGCAAATCACTGATTCAATCAGTGAAAATTTGACTGATTCAGATTTAGAGTGTATACAAATTTCAAATATAAAGTGTACTCTGTACATTAATCAAACAAATTTAGAAGATGAATATTTTAATAAATATTACTTAGACATTTTTCTTATTTTACGACATTTTTGCACCATGTTTGACCTTTGGGTAGGATTCAAGAAAACAATTGTAGACATACTTTCATTACTTAGTAAAATACTATGAAGACTTGCTTTTTAAATTAAAGCGAAAACTTTTAAAACCTTTAACAATCGGTTGCATAGATTCTGCTCTAATCTTGGACGCAATTAGAGAAATAGGTTTTTTTTGCTTTTTTTAGATCTAGTTTTTGCCTTAAACATAAAAGAAAGAAAACACATTTGAAATATTAAAATAAAAAAGCTGGTTCATTCTTAGAGAATCCCAAATATTCTGAAATAAAACTCCTTTCCACACCACCACGGAGGTAGAGTTTAAGGCTCGTTTTTTTTACGTTGTATCCCCTGTAGGCCTAGTCCACGTCCTACGAAACGAAAAGGGTTTTTGCTTTCAAGCAAAAAGAAAAAAGGAAAAAAATGAAGCAAAGTGGTAAAAAACGCTACAAATGTAGCCCGTACTTCAGGCTTGCCTCTATCAAATGCCAGTATACGTCGAACAAAAATGTTTTCTCTTAAATCAAATAATGAAGAAGTTTGATTAATTCGGGATGAATTGGGGTGCTTGATTATTGTGAGTCCCCTTGCCTCTCACTTATGCCCAAAGCGTGATATTACTCAATTTCAGTATGTTTTCTTACTCACAAAATAATAATTAAAACTAAACAATTTCCATACCCGAGGCACGCGAAGAAAGGAATAAAGAACGTATCTCTGATATAAGAAATAAAATGTCATTATTTTGTGAGTAAGAAAGGGGTTTGAAATTGATTAACGCCATGCCGTGGCCATTAGAATTAATCCTCTCCTTCGTGAGCGAAGAGCGACAAACCACTTTCCCTATCACTTTCTGCCATCTCATATAGATTTTCGGTCATTAATTGCAAATGCTTCGAAGTGATGCTCGTTGTTCTGGCTGTTTCAGCTCTCGCCTTTAGGGCTGATCGAGTAACACAAATTGAGTTGACCGTCCTGTTTCCTAAGCGATTTCTTTTGGGAGTTTTCGCGTCCGTGAGCATGGAGAAATCTCGCTCCGCCTCAGCATTTGAATGAGGAAGACTCCGAACATGATTCAATACTGAGGTCAAATTTGGAAAAAGTTTTTCTCCTGTACTCGTCGAAGATACACCGATACTAGACCACATTTCGTCAAAAGATAAATTCGACCACTTTTCTTTGAGTTCCTGTCTGATTTTGAGTAAAGAATCCCACTCTTTTTGTACACCTATTCTATCAAACGACCCTAAATCTTGACAAACTTTCCAGACCCTAGGAAAAGTTTCGCTTCGATCAGCATAGAAAGCTACTTGAGGCCGGAAAATAGCAACGCAAGACAAAAAGATGTCATCAAAAGGAAGTTGATTGCGAATTTCTTCGCTTGCTGTGACATAAAATTTCAAGCAATTACGAAGAAATAGATCAACTTCTACTATTTACAATTTCTTGTTTGTAAGTTGCTGCTGGAAATATTCTCGCGTTTCCTTACCAACGTCAATGTCTTGAAGCGGCTTTTGATTACTAGGATCTGCAAAGTTAACATTTCTAATGATTTGAAAGAATAAATTCGGTTGAAGAAGACCCTCTTTCAAATAACTGCTAAGAATCCATACGAAGAATTTAGCCGAGTTTGGCTGGAGTTCCTGAACCATTGTTTCGCGACTTTGAAATTTCGCATTGTATACGTTGAACCTATTCAAAGTAAATTTCAAGAATAGGAAATATGCGAGTGTCAAAGGATTCTGCATTTTTCCTAACAAGTCTTTGGCCTTCTCTACCTTCTCAGATACGAGGACCATAAGATACTGAAGAATAACTTCCCAATTCTTTATTATAATATCTATGCATCGATAGCGGACAAGCCAGCGAGTTTCAGAATGACTATGAATTTTTTGATAGTCATTTCCTAATTCCAAAACAATCGATCGAAAAATAGCCGTTCGCTTGGAGCTAGCATTAAGAAAAGCTGGCAAATCTTTGATTAAATCCTCTACATCTGGGATTGTGGCACAAGCATATTTTGCTACAATTGCTGACGAATGCGAGACACACGGGAAAACAATTAAACGGGGACTTTTTTCCGTTAATTTTGTTTTAAATGAGGACCTATTGCCGACCATCAACTGTGCATTATCACAAGCTAAAGCACAGATATTAGATAAAGGGATTTTCTGCCCGGACAATGCTTTTTCGAACGCATCAAAAATTTTAGAGTCAGGACAATCCGAAACATTTACATTAATAAGCTGGAGCAATTCCACCCTGACAGAAAATGTCGTTGGCTCCACATATCGAACCATTAATGACAGCCACTTTTCTAGACTCCTGTCGGTCGTTTCGTCTTCGTACACTGAAAATCATTGCTTACGCAAAATATTTGCCATGCGATCAGTTTCAGCAGCACATACGACGTTATTTACAACTAGGACCATTTTAGTGTGGCTCAATCTAACGTCTTTTATAACCGAAGGTTCCATATCTTGGAAAAGTCCTATCAATTCTGATGAAATCGCAAATGGTAAATTATGCTCTACGAAAAATGTACTAATCCTAATCTCTGCTTCTTGTACTTTCTGTTTGAAAGTAACACTTTCCGGAATCGTGGAATTTGTGAATTCTGAAGCAGAAGAACTTGCTACACAAGGTTCAACACTGTAAGAATTGGCAGTTACATTAGAAGAATTTTCACTTACTACTCCATAACATTCTAATTTATTTAAAAACTCTTGCTTCTTTCTGTGTGATAAAGATGCTTCATGCTTTTCAATTTCCGATTTGCCACATAGCAACGTTTTATTGCAAATTTTGCAATGAAATCTTGTTTCATCTGCTAATGTAATCACCCACTCTCTCCACGAGGGAAATTCCTCAAACCATCCCAACTGAAAGTTTTTTGCATTTTTCATGACTTTTCTAGCGGGTTGACATTCGTTTGAACCAGAGTACAAACGGTGGTCAACCTTCGTTTGAACCTGGCTGTCCTTCAAAACACTCGAATTTGGGTCAACCGGATTACTCATTGTGAACAATAAATTATACGACGAAGGAAAACAGAATTATTTGAAAAGAATTAATACGATGAAAAGTCGATAAAATTGAGCGAATGTGAATAATTTGTAATCTGCACACAAATTAAGTTTCACAAAATAAACTTACCCATAAGCATCAAACAATAACGTACGTAAGAGCACTCACGTATTACCAAATAATAATATAATATTCTTACTTTTGCCGTTTTCAATAAGGAATTACGATAAAAATATGAAGAATCCACACTCTTGCCTTCTCAAATAACGCATAAAGCGAGAATCAAGTATATCTTAGATGAAAACAAAAGAAGGTTGCGATTATTATTTGTTTTCTTCTCCAATTTGACCTCTATACCGTTCGTTTGCGATTTAAAACATTGGTAACTTTTTGGCTATTAATCTGATTGAGCTACAACTTTTCAGAAAACTTTCTTTACTAAAGTATTAAAATTTTTCTCCTGTAGATAGTTTCAGAAAATGTAGACACTTAATACAATATTAATAAAATCGTAAAATTCTGAAAATTTGTTAAGCTAGCGCGAGTGGAAGTAGAGAAAACAATTTTTTTTTAAAATGTACTTCTCCCAATTACTTGAAAAATTAGAAGTTTTAAAAATTTTTGCAAAAGGAAAAACGATGTGCCTTGAAAGTGTGTACAAGTCCTTGAAATTCAAATTCGAACGATTTTTATAATTAATTATCCTGTACATTTAAAGATACAATTTTTGTATTTGGAATAAGTTTTCTGCAATTACGAAAAAATTTATTTAGAGTACATAAAATTTATTGAACTATTACTAGTAAACTCTACCTCCGTGGTGGTGTGGAAAGGAGTTTTATTTCAGAATATTTGGGATTCTCTAAGAATGAACCAACTTTTTTATTTTAATATTTCTAATGTGTTTTCTTTCTTTTATGTTTAAGGCAAAAACTAGATCTAAACAAAGCAAAAAAACCTATTTCTCTAATTGCGTCCAAGATTAGAGCAGAATCTATGCAACCGATTGTTAAAGGTTTTAAAAGTTTTCGCTTTAATTTAAAAAGCAAGTCTTCATAGTATTTTACTAAGTAATGAAAGTATGTCTACAATTGTTTTCTTGAATCCTACCCAAAGGTCAAACATGGTGCAAAAATGTCGTAAAATAAGAAAAATGTCTAAGTAATATTTATTAAAATATTCATCTTCTAAATTTGTTTGATTAATGTACAGAGTACACTTTATATTTGAAATTTGTATACACTCTAAATCTGAATCAGTCAAATTTTCACTGATTGAATCAGTGATTTGCCTTTTCACTGAATCATCAGTGGAAACAATATTTTTCACTGTTAAATCAGTTACTTTTCACTGAAGTAATCAGTGAAATTTGACTGATTCACAGTAACCTGTTTTTAGTTATTTAAATCAGTCAAATTTCACTGATAATCAGTAGATTTTGACTGATTCATATTTGAAATTTGTACAGTTTTTAAAAAAATCCGAAACTTTTTGAATTTAGTAATTTATTTATAAAATTTGAGAATGTTGTAGTTGATATTTCTATATAGAACTTTAAGCATTTATGGACATAAAATTTCATTTAAAGTTTCTTTTATCGGTATTCAAAACTTTCAACAATTTTGCAAGATCAGTCAAATGCAAAATTTGACATAGTATTTAATCAAAATATTTACATTTATTTTTTAAATATTTTGAAAATAATTCGACTAAAATAATGATTAATACGATTTTGTAACATTGTGGGAATATTGGAACGCTGCAAGATTAAATTTTGAGTACAATTTTTAATTAATGAATGTTTAAAGAATTGAGTGAAAGCATCAATTAAAAAATATTTTTACTTTATAAATTTGATTAAGTGCAGTAATAAGAAAATTTTGACTTTCTATAAAGCATTTCATTTATCTGATTTAAAGTCTGTGCATACGTCACTAGAACGTAAGATTAAAAAACTTTAAACTGCTTTTACCATCAATCTATGAATGTGGATTTTAAACTGTAATTTAATGTGTCTTATTTTTTTTTGATAAAATATTTTTAACATAATTTTTTGCTTAAAGTAGCCGATTTACTCGATTAAAAATTGGTCAACTTGTATATTTCAAAATTCTGTAATAAAAGTATTTTCATATTATGTTTTTGTATCCTATGCGTAGAATTTTAATTTTAAAATTGAGATTTCTCACAAAGAAGAAAGATTGTCTTATTAAAGCAGTTTATTCCCAGAAATTAAAAATCATTTACTTAATATTTCGATTCCAAACATTGAATATTTATTGACTTTGGATAAAACAGAAAAAAAATTTTTATGAAGTTTTAAAATCTTTTTACAATGTTACGAATTGGGCCGAATTTAGAATTACGAAATCTTTCATTAGAAAAAGAAAAAGTCACTCACATGAAATAAACTTCTGTAAGAATTATCAAGATTGAAGAGATGTTAAAATATTTGAAAAATAATGCAATAAGAGGTCTTACCCCATCTGCCGTACTACGCAGACGTTGCTCCTTTCGACTACCATTTTTTTTATCATAAATACGTAATCAGTTTTTAAGAATAAAGCCTCTAATGCTGAGAAAAAGTGGCGGACGGAAAATTGCACACCTAATATATATATATATATATGTATTCTCAGAATAGACAAGCAGCCTGAACTTAACATTTACATCCGAATTTAATTCTCTCAACCAACCTTTGAAAATTGTAATGTTTCATTCCCGAGCAGCGATAAGCCACATCAATGGCCTTATCAAGGTACTAGGAATACGGGTGCTTCAAAACTCGATTCACATATTTCGTTTTTAACGTGTATTATTCAAATTTTGATATCTTTAACAATAGTTTTTTTATTCTATACCTCTCGTAACACACACTGTTTACCTTCTCGAAAAACGAATGCTCTCACGATACCTACTGCCCCGACGTCATTTTGTACCTAAAATCAATACAAATTTTTTTTTTATATTCCTAAAAAAAGTCTCATTTTTCAGCATGCCAAGGTAGTATAACCCCTTGGACACAATTTCACTGGAACTTCTCTTCATTTACTACAATACCGAAAAATGTAATTTTTAATCTTCATTTTTTTCTTCATATCAAGATAAGTCATACCAATTTAAAATATACATTTAGTTTTAAGAGCATGTATGACGTAAATCTCGGTGAATGTTATAGCCATCATAACGTAAACTTTTTTTAAAAAGCAATGGTGTACATATATTTAATCGAAAAATTCTCAAAAACCTTTGTTCATCTAAATTAAACGGATCATCTTGGCTATACAAAATCCTATTGCTATTATGAACACATCTTTCTGCATCATTTCATATTTATACCAGTGTCAAGTCCCGCGCCTCTCTCCACCTCATTCTGTTGCATAAAAATCTACTCTTTGTACTATGACTTTGATGATTTTTCACCTAAAATTGAACATAAATAATTTTTATACGCAATAAAATACTTCAATCATGCGGATTCTAAACTATTTCACAAAAAGAAAATTAAAACAACAAGCAAAAACAAAAAAAATTTCTTTAAAAATTGAACCTCGAAACTATACCTTTTTTACCCCCTACATTTATTTTAATTATGCTGATTTCAGCAGAAAATATCAAACAATGTGAGAACAACAAATCTCTGTACTTATTCACCGTTAAATCTTTCAACTTCTTTTCATCCAACTTACTTTACGCATGTTTAGTAATGAGATGTATGGATCAACTTCCATCGAGTAAACTGTATGAGGCGAAAAGCTGGATTTGACATTTTTTCGCTTGTGAGAAAAAAAGGTCAAATGACGGGAATTAGGGGAGTGCCATCACAGAATGAGCAAGCAAGAAAGGTGCCCACGGCAACGCGAACCTCTATTTGGAGGTTAGAAGCAGTCGCTAATGTTTAGTTGTTTAGAAAAACAAACTTCATTTGAAAACAGATCCACCCAGAGTCATTCGTCTACGCGTTGTTCCTGACTCATAATATCAACTAATAGAGGGGATTTTGCCCCAAATGAGGACCTATAAAACTAGCTGCTAATTGGCAAAAGTCAGTGTCGTCTTCAACCATCGCCCGGCACTCAGATTGTCTTCTTCAAACCATCAGTCAGCATTCTTCGACCCGTCTCCAGTATCTTCCTTCACGCCCCCCCCCCCCCCCCATTATCGAGCAGAGACGACTAGTCCAACATTCGGCTTATCAGTGATTGCTGAGAAGATTCAACAAGAGTAAGCGTTTTTATCATCACCCCATCTAATATTTATGAATATTTATAACTCTCGCTCTCTCTCTTTCTCTCTCTCATACAAATTTATATTAAGGGGAGTTCTCATGAAATTAAGTTGATAATTGTAAAATATTTGAATATTTATTTGTTGTTGGCTTCCCTCACCCAGTTTTACAGTGAGCTGTTGAAAAAAAAAAATTTGCCCGTGCCAAAATTAAAAAAATTATATCTCGAAATTTTCAAGTATCACGTTGAATAAAAATACGCGTCGATTATTTTCGAAGTAAAAAGGCAAAAAAAAAATGTTTCGTCGAAAAAAAAATTTTGACTGTAAATCTCCCATGAAATGACCCATATGTATGTACGAGCATAAATGACAAAGTCATTTTGAACTGACATTGCTAGATTGGGTTTCTTCTATTTCTTCAGAGTCGGCCTCTATCTTATGTAATATGAAGGTTCCAGGTCTAACCTCCTTTTTTATTTCATATGCACCCTCATAGATTTGCAGGAATTTCTTGAGAATTTTTTTTCTGGGGTCAGATTCATTGATAGCCTTTACAAGTCACATTTTAAGGTGGTAAGCGATGTGCTTCATTAAATTTTGAAGCTCTGTTTTTCCTTTTCTTGAAATGTCCCTGGACATTTTCAATTTTCTCTCGTATTTAATTCTTAAGTTGGTTTGAGGAAAATTCAACCAATTTTCCCAAGCTCGCTAAGGCTTTTTATTCAGATGTAACTCTATTGGAGTGAATTGGGTAGTTTCATGATATGTTTCATTCATGCAGCTTTCTATGATGTTGATCCAGTTCCACCATGATCCATGGTTTTCTCCAATGAGGGATCTGAAAAATCTGAATCCTATGGATTCTTTCGACAACATTACGTTGGAGATGCCTTATCGAGGAAAAAACAGGTTGAACACCTTTTTCTTTTAAAAATTCTGACTAAATTGGAGAAGTAAATTGGGTCCTATGATCAGTGATTATTTTAGAAGGCTTCCCATATTTTTGAAAATGGTTCTTTGATAGTTTATTGATGACGGCTTTGGTATTTGCTCGTCTCAAAGGATATAATACCACATATTTTGAGTATGCATCAATGGTGGACAAAATATATTTGAAACCACCTTTTGATGCAGGTAATGGCCCATAGAAATCGATTGACAACATTTTATTTGGCCTTTCTGGTGAATAATTTTTTATTGTCCTCTATGAAAATTTGTGACCTGCATATTTGATTCAAATAAAAATCAGAACTCATTAATTCTTTTTTTTTTAGAAGAAATTTAATCAAAATCATTAAAGTTTTATTTACCCCCTAGATTTTACTTAATCATAAAATATTATTCATACAATATTGTTGATAAATTTTCCATGCATATATTCTATAAGCTTATGAAGTTGTTGAAATATATTAGATGTAACATCCAAATGCAGTAGATGTTGGTGCACGTTGTCAGAAGCGCAGAAAATGTCATCAACAAAAGTCAAATAAAAACTCTCTAGACCATTGAGGACAAAATCTAGGGCTCTGACGAGCGCTGCTGTACTAGTTTTTAACCCTCCGTTACCAAACTTAAAACTTGTTACACGGTTATCAAACCCTAGAGGATTTCCCTCTGCGTGTTAGAACATCTGCAGTGTTGCGAAATGTTGCGACTACTTGGCTGAACGTGTAGCATCAAAATATAGCAACACCGCACTTTAGAACTCAAGCTATTTCCATTGCACGAAAGCCAAACGATGGAGGGATTCCCTCAGAATTCACGTCACCTTTGGTTTTGAAAAGTGATTATTGAATCAGTATTCTACGTGAACATTTTTTATTGCTACAAAAAGCCTCAGGAATAATTCGTGGAAAGGTATTTAAACGGACCAAACTGTGTGAAGCGTAAATTAGAAGTTATTTCGAAGAAACGAGAAAAGGGACCTACTATCCATTTGACGTACGGTCGCTTTTCTAGTGTTTAGTATATACTAAAACGCTTTTACGGCAAATGGATAAATCTCTTAATTTCATTGGGATCGGATACGTTTTGATAATGAAAGGTTTGTCCTCTTGAATCTAGAGTACGTGTTCGTACATAGAGAGACGTCCAGGTTTCTTCGAAAATATCTCACATTTTGACACCTTTTCTTCCATTTCAGCATCAGGTATACAGTATTTCTCTTCAATTTCATCGTATTCCTATATATTGCTAAATTCTTCGTATTTCTCTGAATAATTGGTTTTCATTCGCAAAGTCCTGTGGATCAATATTTATTAATTCTTCATTAGGCTCCATATTTATTTCATGGATAAGCCGAATACATTTTTCTTCATCATCAATAAATTCAATTTTGAATTCTTTATCTTCATTTCGTAGCATTATATAATTTTCGTCTACATTAATCCTTCTTTTGAACTTAAGCAAATCGATTCCCAGAATACAATTCTGATTTAACTTTGGAATTATTATAAATATACAGGAATACGTCTCATCATTATCATTTAAATCCGCATATAAATGATACTTTAATTTTATAGGTTTAACACCTGTGGCACCCACGACGCTTGTGCCGACAATGGGCAAGATTTTACAATTTTTAAATTTATTTTTGTTATTCTCAAAAAAAATTTCCGAAATACACGTTATTTCGCTACCCGTGTCGACAAGTGCATCTGTTTTAACTCCTTGAATTTTTACATAAATATTTGGACACTTATCGACATTTTTAACAATTTCGGTATTTTGAGATTCTAATAAATCTTTTCTGGTACCTAAATCTAGAGGCCTTTTTTAACATCTGACTCTGGGATTGCCTCTAATACGCTTATACTTAACTGCCCAGAGCTGTCTAGTTTCTCTGGTTATTCAATATGTCAACATTATCAACAAAATTCGAGTTGCCAGGCTCGCTATCACATGCTGAACTTGAATTATCATTGCTACGCCCTTGTATTGTACTAGGCGCGTTAGCAACCGCCCGTACCTGTCAAATCCCTTCCTGTGCATTACCACCTTGAGACCGTCCAGGCTCAATGGCGCCGGTATTCGGTGTGTTTACAAATTCACAATGGTGAAATACACCGTTTTGCACAAATCCATTACCACTTGGCCTGGGATTATAACTTTTTTCTTTCATATCCCGCCTATTATTATCGTGGGCCTGGTTTGTGCCAGGATGGCTCGTGGGAGCATGATTGTGCCCATCGAAACGAACCGTGTTATCAGAGAAAGGGAAATGATTATTTCTATAATTTTGGCCGGCAAAACTGTGCCCAAGATTATAATTAAAATTCTTATTTTGTTGAGTAAAATTCGCTGTTGCTCCAGGATTATCGCGATTTGTATTTGGGACAAAATTACGCCCTCTGAAATTATTTTGGTTGGAAAAAGATTTCTCTCCATACACGTTTGGATAAGACCTGTGATTTTGACCCAAATTGTAACTATTATTACCAGAACAATACTACAGAACAGAACTAATAATTGTATTAGATGGGTCTGCCTGATGAATGGCATCAAGCAGTTCTATTAAATTTTCAAAGGTCTTTAACATTTCAAATAATAATAGCTGTTCTAATATCGTCATGAAAATGCCTGGATAATTTCGACACTATTTCATTTTCGGAGGGTGGTGGGATCAAGTCTTTTGCATTGTTAATCATTTTTATAGCATATTCAACTCGAGACAAATTACCATTGGGTACGTGTCTTCCAAATTGTAACTCTGAATTAATTTGGAAGCACACATTTTCATTCCAATATTTTTTTATGAACTTTTCTCTAAACGAGATAATATTCTCATCATTTTGAGAGACTAATTCCCACTATTCTCTGGCTATAACTTCTAAACTGGCGTAAACTATGTAATTAAAATTATCAGTATTAATATCTATGGCGCTTATGTAGCGTTCAAAATCTGTTAAAAATTTCATCAGCCTTTCGCGCTTGTGCCCTGAGAATTTAGGCATCGGGTATTTATTCAACCAGGACGAGACTGCCGAGGAACTTCCTAGGTCACCTTGGTAATTTATTTTCCAAAACAAACTGGTGGTCTTCAAGATGCTTAATTCTCTTTCCATGTATCATTTTTTTAGCAACTAGATCTCCACTTAAGGGGGTCTTCTGGTTCAGCGTCTGATTTTCACACGCATTTTCAAGAATTTATTGCAAGCAAACCACAAAAGATAATGACATAAATTTTTTTCTATTGAATAAAGCATTTCAATGTCTTCCTTATATATTATTTTGAGTTTATTGTCTTGTCACTCATGACGTCAGGATGACCTTGACCGGAAGCTTGAAAAATCCATGTGCCGTCGATTGAGCCTGTTCTGGTGGTCTGAAACAAAGAACACAATTACAACTTTATTTGTTATTTCATTGACTATCGTTGTCTGCTCAATTAGCTCAGAAGTCCTTTTATTTTCGTTTTTATAGCTCCTCAAAAAAATGAAAAAAATTAACTCTTTTTAGAAAAATGGCTGCCATATTTATAAATTGTTATATTTTTAAACAATTGAGCAGACAACGATAGTAAATGAAATAACAAATAAAGTTGTAATTGTGTTTTTTGTTTCAGACCACCAGAACAGGCTCAATTAAGCTTGAGTCTAGCTCGCCCAATCTTAAATCATTAAAATTGTGTTACAATCAACAATTTATTTTATGTATCAGCAGTAAACAATTTCTGTAATTACAAGGATTGTCCAAGAACTCGTGCTTGAATCTAGCTTATCCAATCTTGTATTATGAAAATTAAATCTTGTTAATAGGCATAGACAACTTATAACTTACCACCTCAAGCAACGATTTTCCCCACATAAAACATACACTTGGTACGTTCATGAAATTTCTAACAACAAAATGTCCCGTAGCGAAAACGTAAGTGAATTCTATGATCACTTTACATTATTAAAATCTGGTGCACAGGCCGCGCTTGAAGATAGATATGATAACGCTGATCTATTACTAGTTCCTGTCAACGATTGTGAGTTAGAATCTTTTATTCGTGGATTACCAGATGGACTCTCAGGAGCGGTGGAAAACCGAAATCGTAATTCTATAGAAACAGGAGTAAAATAAGCCATAGAATACGAGTCAAGACATCATTTAAACCCTCAATCCCCATAAAATAACTATTACAACAGAATTTTTGCTCATCCTGCCTACTACTGAATGCGTGATCAAAGCCGTAGCCTGGACGTACGATTACCGGCATCCCTAGAAATAAATAGGCCTGATGAAGATAGATGAAATTCGCCCGGAATGAACAGACGAAACCGTTCATCTCAAGAGAAGAACTACTCCAGTAGTTTCCCACACCCCTATCCATACCTACACTATTTACCATATCAAGTATATCCCTAGTAGCCAAATCCCTCTATCTCCAGCAATCAATATCCGAACCCTAATTATCCCGAGATACCGCGACGAGTACGTACCAAAAACAGTGTCAGACCAGTGTACGGATCTTAATGAATGAAAGAAAGTCCTGTGTACAAAATTCAGAAAAAAAATCGCTTGTAATAAAAATCAGTTCACCCAGTTTCAAAGAGAGCAAGGCTCACTTACTAGTCAACACTGGAGCAGACGTGAACATAATCACGCTAAGCTAACTCGATGTAGACATATTAGTATCACAAAATGAAGCAATCGAAATAACTGGAATAACCCAGAACAAAATTTCAAGCCTTGGCATCGTTCAGATAAAAGTAAGAGAATCAATAGTGACCTTTCCTGTCACAGATCTGGGTTTTCTTATCAACACGGATGGAATTCTAGGAACAGAATATCTCCGACAAAAAAAGGTAGAAATTCCACTTTCGCACAACACAATTGTTACTTATTCCAACTCAACCAAACCTGTAACATTTATAGATAAAGAGTCTAAAGTAGCCAAAGAAAACATTGAAGGTTACAAAGAGACGTCACTCGGACCTATTCATGTGAAAGTTAGAACTAAACGAGTAATCCCTGTAGAGGTTATAAACACAGAGTTAAAGGAAGGCTATCTCCCCTTAACCCTTTGCGGCATACATTTTTCTATCACACTGATTTCACAGATATATGTTGACTGATCATGAATGTGAAGTCAGAATTGTAAAATTCAAAATGACAGATCCAAAATGGCGGACAAATTAGAATTAGAAATCTAAAAATTAGAAAGACTAGAAGGATTGCCCCACAGAATAATACCGATGTTCACTCGACAATCCATTAAAAAACGGAATCTAGCTCTAAGCCTCTAACAAAATCATTAGTCTCTAGCCTGTAAACAAACCCTTCATACCAATCACAAAAGGAGTCAGGCTGAAAACTGAACTTTCAAACCCATCTACTACAAAACAACTCAATTCAACCCTCACTAGTTCTAAATGCAGCACCTCAACTTCGGCAGAATTGGATAAAAGTACCATCAGCAAAACGACTGATCCGTCGACGAGTAGAAGAACAAAGGGCCAAAATAAGACCTGATTATAAGGAAGATAGTAGTTCTGATAATACAGAGAATGACCTGGAACTACCCCCAACTCTCCAGAAAAGGAAGAGTGTACTATCCAGTTTGAATCCACCCCCTGTAGCATATCCACTTTCAACTGTACTTAAAAGTGCCCAGAAAATTCTCAACAAATCGATACTGAATTTCCTTTCGAAGAACAAGAAGAATTATTTTCCTCATCAGAACTACAAGAAGGACCTATAAAAATCATCAGTCCACCTATGAGCGATAGTGAAGATAGCCCTAGAGATGATGATGATAAGGATAAAAACGCAAGGAAGAAAATAAATCCAAGCCATCACAAAAGAGCCTGGAAAATTCGTTCTTATTGTTTGAACAATCCCTAAAGGCTCGCGAAGATTAGCTAGACAAAGAAAACATTGAAAAAGATGCTCCTATCCTCGAGATCACAGCAGTTTCAGAAGGAGAAGACAATCGGGATTTCCTAGAGGCCACTGAAGAATTAGAAACAGAAAGTGAGACAAAATTTGATAATCGAATGAAAACAGCAATGGATACAGCACAGAAATTGATAGGAGACACAGAAAATGTGAAGTGAAGTAAACACAGAAACCAAAGAAAATCTGTACCCAGGAAGTTCATCTTCTGATGAAGAAGCCCAATTTATATCCATCGACCTCAACGAACCCAGAAAATCGTAACTTTTGGACCTAAGATACCTGCAACACAAGACATATTAGAAAATTTTAGTCCCTTAACAATCAAAGAACCTAAAGCAATATCAACCACATATTCAAGTAACCCAGACGATCAGACCAACGCCATAACCTCATCCATTAGATACAAGTCACGCAGAATGGACCTAATTTAAGGGTGGCCTTATTCAGAGAAAATGTCAAAGAATTTCGTATTTTCTGACATAGAGACTTGACAGATGATCTGTCAAAGGAAGATTTATTCAAAATTCTGACCAACGATTTCAATATTAGTAACATGAACATAAGCGTATGCTAGGGTAATGTAAGCACGCTTAATAAAACGTACCGAAGAATTCGAGGAAAGTTCATTCCCTAGTAATGAAAAGTTAGAAACTTATGGTTCATATTTGCAGGAAGTAATTTGCAGATTAACTGAAATTAAAAATATGGCAGCAGATAATTTGATAAAGGTAAAACAAAACTTCTTTCGGAGTTGTTAAACTTTTGGATAAAAACACAGCGATCTTAAGAAATAAAAACGAAGCACTGTTCCAAAAACACGTAGATTAACTCAAAATAGCATATGAATAAACACTTAAGATTAGAAACTAATTGTCTTTTTCATTATAGGAAAGCCACGTCTGGGCTCACAACTTTGGCCACGCCATCCCCCAGAGGACAGATCTACCCTCATTATATATATCCCAAGAGAGATGCGGAGAACCTGAAAAATCCAAAGGAAGCACTGGGAGAGTTAGCAGCCGAATATGATTCACTAAACCTTCCTATACCCTAATTAATACAGAAGGACCACCTCATAACAGAATATTCTACGTGACATTTACATTAATTGACTGAAACATAATAAGACATTTACAGAAATTAGCAATGGGAAGAATAGGCTTAAAACGCTGAAGACGAGGCAGGAAAAGAAATTCTCAAACTCTTAGTGCATAATTACTATTTTAGTGGAGAACGGAACATGAAAAATGAGATAGAAGATATTTTTAATTTTTTACTAGGGACAGAGAAAGTAGGATGCTTATTAAGTTGTATAAGTGTGAACAATGTTGCGAATACTGTTATCTGCAAGCATACAAACTAGAAAATTGGTTAAGAAAAATAAAGCGCAATAAAAATTTCAAAGAAAATTACGCCGTCACGGAGGAGGATTTTTGGGGTCCAGTAGATAATACTAAGAATCAGAATCTCATTTATATAACTCCATGATTCTATATGAAACCAAATAGGCATGAGATATAATATAAGTTATAATATAATATATTATATAAAATAAATTGCATTTTACACAAAGAATTTTATTTAAATAAAAAATCCTAATTATTCAAACCATGCTAGAATTGAAAGATAAAATTTAAATCCATCTCAAAAAAGTACTTATATATAATATATATATATATATATATATATATATATATATATATATATATATATATATATAATTTTCACGTAATAAATGCTTTGTAATTCGAGAAAAGTTCGACATCAGTAGAAATAGTTTACTTCTTCATGTTGACCCATTGCAAAGAACGCTATGATGTTGTCTTGCTTCTCACAAGCTACATTATCAAATATAAATATTGGGTTAGGTTGTGCTTCATTTTCCATTAGGAAAAAATGTGTTTTTTTGTTCCAGGTGCAAATTTCAATTTTTAGAATTTTTACCGCAGACGAACTGCGAATTTTTTTATGCACGTCAATATTCAGCCACTATTTTGTACTTTTAAACAAAAAAATTTTCTTGATAAAGTTAATATATATATATATATATATATATTTAATTTACAATTTTTATAGGCTTTTGTATAATTTATATATTAGAATAAACTCGCCTGGCTCCATAAATTCAAAACTGAGTTGCCTAATCCAGAAGGATAATAATTTAAACACCACTTTAACTTAACAAGGTGTACTTTATTTATAAAAGAGCATTGCACGCTCTCCGGTAGAATGAAATTACCTCTGAACCCTGATAATCTCAATCTCCTCAGAAGTTTGTGGATCAGATGTTCTGATTTCTGAAGGAAGAGGGACGAACATGGCACGGAAAATAATTACAATTACAGACGGACATTTAAAGATAATATAACGCACATTAAACATTAGTTCGATTTGTAATTAATTTGAAATGATGAGAAAAATACAAAAATATTATAATCTACGTATCCTCGACATTACATTAACGATTCGTCCATAAACATGTGTAAATAAAATAAAATAATAAGTTCGAGGTATATTTACATAAGAGGTTGCGCAATCATTAACACTAAACCTACCGACATATTATATATACCTATTTCTACCGATGGCAGTCAAATGACCGCTTTTGAAATAAACATTATAGTATTTTCCAGTTGATTGTAATTAATACAGAATTTAGCATAAACAATAAACACAAAATAATTATCATATAATAATTAAAAAACATTTATTTTTCGGGCGGTCAAAAGCGGTCATTTGACCGTTCTGGTAGGTTTAGTGTTAATAGTTAGAATATACTTTTACTAAGAAACAAAATATATTTACATTTAGTATCAGAAGATACGTGTCAACAGCTTGAAACAAAATAGTAAATGATGTTAACGAAGATTTCGAATATAAATCAAATATGACGGAATGTAAAAAGTTAATTCAAGAAATTTTCGACTGTATATAATAATACATAAGAAAGTTTAAATAAACGCAACGCGCTTCGTTGACAAAAGAGTATAAACAAGCTGGGGTGTATATTTAATATTACATGACCAGTATGTTAGAGACTGGATAAATAATCAATATTTTAAGATTAAGTTGGTGGGAAAACATTCGTTGTTATAAATCAAATGTACAGTGTGTCACATGCGTATTTCAGGCGATATCTTAAATTTTAAAAGTGACTTTTTTTCTAGCGTAAGTTTTTAACGTATGAGTTACGCCGGATACGTTAGATGAACTGTCATTATCTGATAAAATGCTCTCAACATCCTCGCGTGCGAAAAATGCAGGCTTGATGTTTTCAATTGACACCTGACGTGAAGTGCCATTAACATCAATCTCGTAAACGCGTTCAGATGTTCGAGTCGGAACTTTATGCGGACCAGAATAAGGCCGCTCGAGAGACTTCTTGGCATAATTACAAAGAAAAATGTGTGTACAAGAAGCTAAATCTTTGAACAAGAAAGGTTTACGTTTGTATTTATGACCGATGGGAACAGGTTTGATCTTGCGCATATTTCGCCAGTGCGAAAAACGATCAATCATCGTTAGACAGTATTGGCAACCGTTGCTTAACGGTAAAGGACCAATGATATCCATGTGAACGTGTCGAAATCGGACGTCTGGTACCATGAAACTAGCAGGTAGTAATCGGTTGTAGCGGAAAACTTTGGACTGCTGACAAGCCGTGCACTGCTTGCACCAGTCCGAAACGTTGTCGGTACCTGGGAGATGTTTGATTTGAGTGGTATATTGAGAAATGTACGACAACTGTCGTTGTCGTTGCGAAGACTTTTCAGAACGTTGATTAAACGCGAAAATCAAAGGCTTATGATCAGTGACGATTTTGAAGATTTGTCCTTCCAGAAAAAACTTGAAGTAACGAATATCTTCAAAAACAGCTGTCAGCTCATGATCATAAGCTGTATAATTTAATTGAGATCGAGAAAACTTTCCTGAAAAGAAGGCAAGAGGTTTTCAAATACCATCAAATCGTTCGAGTGAAGCTGCATCATCTGCCTCAGGAGTCCAGTTAATGACCCTTTTGTCGTTTTTTTAGAATCTCGTAAGTATTCATTAAGAGGCGCTTGTTTTTCGGCGGCGTGATGTAAACTACAACGATAAAAATTTATCATGCCCAATAATCTACGAAGTTCGGCTATGGTTTTAGGCTTGGTAAAGTTGGTAATAGCCTGAACTTTTTTAGGAGTAGGGGAACAACCATCTCGGTTAATACGATATCCAAGGAACTTCAACTCTGACTGACCGAACAGACATTTTCCGACGTTAATGCGAAGAGAGTATTTCTTGAGCCGATTAAAAACTAGCTTCAGGTGTAACACATGCTCTTTAGGACTTGAAGAGGCAATAAGGATATTATCGATATACGCAAACAGGAAATACAGGTCTCCAACGGCCTGGTGGATGTACCTTTGAAAAGTTTTACCCGTGTTCCGCAAACCGAAAGTCATAGACGTATATTCAAATAACCCAAAAGGTGTGATGACTGCGGTTTTTGGAACATCTTCGGGAGCGATAGGTATCTGATTCATTGTTCTTCTTACGGACCATATGGATAGGTGTAGCCCAGGGACTGCTGGAAGGTCTGCAAATGTTAGCCCCGATAAGCTGTTTAAAAATGCCTTTTGCCATGGAAAGCTTTTCAGGAGGCAATTGCCTTGCCCGAGAAGCTATTGGAGGTCCCTTGGTAACGATGTGATGATAAACCTTGTCAGTAAGAGCTTGGCGAGGACCCTGAGGCAGAGCAACAAGTTCAGGAAAGTCTGCCAAGATTTTGATGTATTGAGCAGAACGAACAAATCCAAAAATGGAAGTATTTCTGACAAAGCCTTTAACGCTACGACCTGTTGTGGAGTCCAAAAGTCGTGCCTCGTGAAGAATCGGAACAAGGTGAAAATGAGCCAACAGGTCCGCTCCAATAATTGGATAAGGAATTGCAGCTATACAAAAATTCCACGATATATTGCGACGCAAGTCAAAATTCAACGAGATATATTTCTCGCCAAAAATACAAACTCGCGAGTCGTTTACAGCAAACAGTACAAAGTCGTTGGGTTTTTTTCTTTGAGTTTTTTTGTCGGCAGGAAATAAGGAAATATCCGAGCCAGTATCGATAAGATAAATCAACCCTGAATCACGGTCACGAATGTGGAGACGTTAAGACTTTCTATTACCTAAATCGAGAGTCTCCACTCGATGAGGCTCAATTAGTTTTCCTGAGACGATGCCCTCAGCTTCCACGAGCATGGTTCCTGACATTTATGAGCGCTCTCGCGATATTTGTTATGATAGAAACAAAGCTTGTTTTTCCTATTTATAGATCTACTGCGGTGGTGCGTACCAAAATTGCTACGAGAGTCACGCGATTTAGATCTATTGCGTCCATTGCCACGCCACTGCGATGACTTTTTGAGTTGTTTGGAAAGCTTTTCCATTTGTCTAGTCAACTGATCAACTACCGTGGTAAGCGAATCAACAGAGGACACAGCACAAGTATTGGCCGTGTTTGAAATTACCGGACAGGGTGAAGTAACCTCAGAAATCTGGAATCCAGAACGATTAGACGCTTCAAATACTTCATCGGCCAAATTCGCGAGAACCGTTAGATCGTTAACTTCAGACATCGCCAGGATTGCTCTAATATCGCCAGGAAGCTGGTCCATAAAAATTGATTTAAGAACATTATCGCTACAAGTATTACCATTCAAATTTCTAAGTTGGTTTAAAACGAGAGGAGGTTTGCCTTCGTTAATCAGTTCACCTTTGAGAGGTTGACGGAGCCTAGTCTCGTTGGAAACTGAAAAAATTGAGATCAGCCTTTCTTTGATTTGAGAATAAATATCCGCGGGTTAATTAATAATAATATCCTTAATATGAGCCACGATTTCCGAATCCAATTGTGCGATAATAGCATGAGCTTTTGTTATTTCGGTAGTGATACGAGTTTGTGCAAAAGAAGCCTCAACAATGAAGAACCAGCAAACCGGATCCTGTTTATAGAATTTGGGTATTTTAGCGCTGACGTAAGCATCAGTGCGGTTTATGTTACCATTAGCTAGCGCCGCCAAAATCTGTCCTCGGTCGCCTCGCCCTGGAGTCCCGGAAGGACCGTCCTAACCGTTACCATCGGCCATCATCAAAAAATCACCGAAGCAATAATGAATAAAATAACCTACAAAAATTATAAATATAAAATTAAAGAATGCTATTAGCATACATATGTGAGCTATATTTCACAAATGAAACCGAGAAGTGTCTCTATAAGGCCAATATTAATAATTCTTCGGTGTAATTAATGAAAGAAAACGACAACCTTTCACGGCGAAAAAGTCGAGAGCAATCATCAAATCTAGAATTAAATACTTTCTAAAAATTGCTGCACAAAAGTGCATAACTGAACATTCATTCAAATTATAAATCACACAAAAACAAAATCATTGTAAATAAATGTGAATTCGTTATAAATAATATTCACATGGATGTAAGTTTTCAAAAATATAAATAAGAAAATTGGAAAAGCACCAATCGCAGTAATGACATTCAGAGAACAAACAGACCAATAAATCAAAAAAACTATGGGTTGCGTGCTTTCTGAATGCCACAACAGTTTAGATATCACCCATTATAAAATACACTTAAAGTTAAAAATTCAAATTTGACAATCGGGGTAAATCATTGACAAACATATGGTAAATGCACACAATATGAATTGAATCATACACAACACACAACAATTGACTATCTAAATTCCAATTAATAATATTTAACATGTTTTTAAGAAACTGCACATAACTTACTTGATGATTTAAAATTGACAGTATTTAATGAATTTATCGATGTAAATTATTTTAAAAGGTACAATTTAAATTTGCATTGCGGAGCAATTTTTAAATGATCCAATTTTTAAAATTACTTGATTAGATTGACAAATTCGAAAGTGATAAAAATATAAATAAAATGTTACCGTTGAAATTATTGTATTAACTGATGATGTGAAGATCCGAATAGACTCCTGTTAATAAATTAATGCTGAGATTTTCTCGCCATTTTGCAATGATTAATAATTGGCGTCCTTCAAAGCGTCGTCCAGAGTCCTTTTGAAATTTCCACGTCAAGTATGATTTTTCATAGTGTTGAAATGTAATAAATGCTTATATTTGAGCATTTTTAAGCATAATTGTGCTTATATTCTTTCCATCGAGCGTATAAAGAGCCAGTACTCCAAAAAGAGTGTCCAAGACGGGGTCACCAATTATAGGCTTCTGTATAGTTTATATATTAGAATAAACTCGGCCGACTCCATAAATTCAAAACTGAGTTGCCTAATCCAGAAGGATAATAATTTAAACACCCCTTCAACTTAATAAGATGTACTTTATTTATAAAAGAGCATTGCACGCTCTCCTGCCAATCCTGTGCTCGATGGACGAAGGACGTGACGACAAGACCGGTAGAATACCTGAGATCGTAAACGTATTAAGTACACAACATAGAGTGGAAAACCCACTTGTACAAATATGCGTGACATGAAGAAAGTTAAAGTAAATCCCTACATTTTCTATATAACGAGCGCCATCTCTTGGATTTTTTAACGACTTATTGAACGACCCTCGTACTGCATCGATGCATGGTAATATTTGCTTTTACCCTTACATTGATTTGTAGATCTTCCTGTAACTTGGGTCGATAAAGTTGCACACATAATAATATTATCTTGATTTCTTCATTGGTTTCCTGATCTTCTTCCAACTGGAGTCGATAGTAGAGGGGCGTGGCGATATTATATACTCTGAAAAGCAAAATAAAAGTTTTCAAATCAGAATAAAATTTAAAGTGTGATACATTGAACAGATATCGAAATAGATTTATTGAGCATATAATTTAAAGGCAATGACCGAAGCACGGCCCGAAAGCAGCGACTTACACTTCCAAGTTCTCCTACACGAAATACAAACAATACAAAGAGAAAATGACAAAAACGCGGAAAGAATAAACACTCAATACCAAGTTATTTCGAAGTGACTCGAAGAACAAGATAAGGCTTGGTCGATGCAGTGGCGCGATGTAAACAAACGAATCGACGATATTGAGGTGCGTTTCTCAACAATGAAAAACCTTGGCGCGATGTGAAGACAATAAAGAAGAGGTTGTCGCAGTACGAGAATAATACTACGGACAAAAGCATAAATATCGGTGGAATCGGTGAACAGTGACTTGGAAAAAGCTGCGTCCAATTAGAAAAATTCAAAAAAGAAGGGCGTAAACTGAATTTGATCGTAAAAGGATTAGAGCTGGACACAGAAAATGTCCTATCCGAAACAAACGTGTTTTTCTAATCAAAATTTAAGCTGAAAAATATAATTCAAGAGACCAAATTACTCAAAAAAGCAAAATGCATAATTTGTCCGACTGGGAAACAAAAGTGTCAATTTTAAAAGCGAAAAGGGATAGACTTTATAAACAGAACATTTTTATTGACTGCGATCGGTCGGAGAGTGAAAGTAAAATTGAGTTCAAAATTTGTAAATGTGTGAGGGCAGAACGCTCCAAAGAAAAGTCTGCCTTTTCAGGACATCGAAAAATCCAGATTGATTGAATTTGGTATAAGTGGGACGAAACGCGCAGCTTTCCCGGTCCGTCTCAAACGAGTCAAGGGCGCACTTGTCCGACTTCAATTTAAAAAAACGACAGTTAGGCCCAGTTAGTTTTATTTTTTGTATTAGCGGCGGATTACCCAATTGCACCTTCTGGACGCCTCAGTACGTGCGAGTTTTCTGAGGGTGTGTGAAACCTGGAGTGCAGCACCTGACGTCGTCTTACCATTGAGCTGGGTGGAGTATGATGTTATTTCGGCTCCGGCGACCAAGGAAAGAACTAATGGACTGCCGATTGGCTGTGTGCTGTATTTTTATAAATTGAATTTAAACAGTATACAGGTAAAGACGATTGAAGAAACTAATTTGTGGATATTTGCTCAGGTGCAACATTTTAATGTCAAGTTTACTATAGGAACTATCTATATAAGACCAGGGTATGACCTGCGGGTTGCACTTGAGCTGCTGCAAATAGCACTAAAGGAGGCCCATGAGGGCTATCTGACAGAGGCGGTTGTGTTAGCAGGGGATTTTAATGCACGAGTAGGTACTTATAACCAGTTAGAGGAAGAAATTATGGAAACTCGAACTTAAGTGCTGCTAAGACTCCAACTGCCACAACAACAAATTTGAGGGAAAGCTGCTGGTGGACTCTATGAATTGTAATGAGTATATTTTAATAAATGGCAGGACTAAGAGTGACCCTTCAAGGAATATTTCATTTTGCAGCCACGCAAGTAAGAGTCTTATTGACTTAATTTGGATAAAGGTTACACTTTGTCATTTTTAATTTTCCCATTCTTGTGGATTCGTAGCAAGATATGAAGACTAAACAAGGAATCTTTCAATGAAATTCAAAGTCAATAAATGCTTAAAGTTTCATATGAAGATATTAATTATAACATTTCTAAATTTTATAAATCAATTACTTCACTCAGAAATTATTTCAACTTTGTAGATCTTTTTTATATTTCGAATTCAAAATCTGTGCTTAGGCCACAAAAATGTGAGATGAAAATAATTTTAGTATAAAATCTAATATATCGATTCTGAATTTGAAAAATACTTGCCTAGATTGTAATTCTGAAAGATCTTGTGAAAGTAATGAAAGATTTGAAAACTCAAAAAATAATTTTTTAGCAAAATTAAAAGCCAATAAATGGTAAAGGTTTTAAGTTGAGATATTAATTGAGAAGTTTTGTAGCTTTCTAAGTCAACCACTTCAATTTTAAAACATTTGAATTTTGAGGAAGCAATAGGGCTTCCAAACCCAGAAGTAAATTTGGTTAGCTTACCAACGGGGCAACCAATAACCCAGAGTAGCACGGGAGCAATCCCCAGAATAATAAACCGCTCTGCAGGACGTGGCAGAGGATTTAGGCAAACAAATGTAGAAGCTTTACAAAATAGAAGAACAGTCCCAAATGCCTCCAACCAATCCCTTCTCTGGGATGGTATAGATTTACTTTTTCCAGACGTCTCAAAGGCAACCAATCCTCAACCAGACAACAATGAGACATTACCGATAGACTCCTTTTTAGAGGATAATAATCGATTCTTAGCAGAAGCAAATGAACTGCTAAGACATTGCGATGAACAAGTAATTAGGGAACGCGAGAAATTCATTCGAGGAATAGAAAACAAAAACAAAGGGATAAATAGAACAGCAAAACCTACAGCCCACAGTTCATTTCAAAATGAATGCAGGAACCAAGGAAAATCGGAAAAGGAAAATATGAAAAGAAGGAATGAAATATTAAATAAACAATCGGTAAATTTAAGAAATAGGAGAAAGAACGTCCACCAAAATTCTGATACAGACGATAGTGAACCACTGGAATTCGGGGAAAATTTCAATCAAGATAGAACACGCCGAGCAACAATTCGAAATAGACTAATCAGACGTTCAGGAGTGGACTGAGATAATCAAATAACAGAGGACAATTCAGAATTTAGTGACAACGACAACGATCACCAAAGAACAACAACACATTTTCCTTTTGGAATGACCCAAACCCCGTTCCAAGTAATGAACAATTGGCCACTGAAATTTAGGAACAATAAAGAAGATGGCCCGGCCCATTTTTTGGACGACCTAAAAAGATTTAAAAGGGGATACCAAATAAGTAGTAGGGATATTTTGGAAAACCTGAACGCGCTGCTAACGGAGGACGCTAAAGATTGGTGCTTAATCAATAGGAATTCCTGGAGAACCTTGTCAGATTTTTCCAGAGAATTTACGAGAACATACATGGACGAAAAATTTTTGTAAGAGATAAAATAAAAAATAAAATTCTGTAACCAAAATCGGAACCAGGACATTCACCTTTATTTGATCGAAATCAGGAAACTTTTTACAAAACTCCACCCCAGGAAAAGTCTAGAATGGGAATTGCGTCGTGCTTATGAGAACTTAAGATTCGATTACAAGATGTACATCAAGCGTAACGACTTCGATACATTCGAGGAACTCGAAGACTTTGGCAAGGAATGGGAAATCGAATTGAAAAAATCCGAAATAAAAGGCCAAATACTACAAATAACAGAACCAAGGAGAGAAAGTAGTGAAAACCAAGATTCCCAAAATAGAAAACAACAAAATATACCTACAGTTCCATGGAGACGACAAAGATATAATAAACCACAATACCAAACACCTTATGTACAGAGACCTAACCCATACCCTGCAATCCTAAACACCCCTCAACCTAAATTTTGGCAAGAATTTCAACCCGGATTCCGAAATAATAAAAGTAGATTCCAGTACAACACATATGATCAACTGATACCCAGGATGAACCACTTAACGTTAAATAGAGTTCCAGATCAAACACAACCCACCATAGAATTTCCAACGGAAAACCGAGAAAGCCCAGCAGAAAATACACAACAAAATTCCCAAAAACAATTTGCGAACAATGTGAACCGAAACCAGGAAAGCAGAATCTGGAACAACAAAATACAGGATAATCCAAATTGGTTAAGACAAGGTACACAGATGCAGAACGCGAACGCGAGTGAAAATTCAATACAGTTAAATTGTTACAACTGTAAGGAACCAGGACACTTCAAAAGGAAATGTTCATATTTGAGCCAGAACCAGGGAAACTAAAAGGGCAGGTAATGGAAAGAACGGTAACAAAACCCATTACTAGAACGCCAGAATATTTAAATTCGCATATCGAAGAATTAAATGAAACAAGGTTTCATTTAATGACAAAATTTGAAAATAATTTATATAGAATATTAGTCGATACACGAGCCACACATTCGTACGTTGGCGAAGAGCTCATAGAGAAAATTTTAAGTTTAAATTACCCGATCTCTAAACCGACCTCCGAAAGCTTAACAGTAGCGAACGAAGGAACCGTAGAAATTATCGGACAAGTAATTATCCCTATCATAATCGGTAAGGACATTAAACATGTGTCGTTTCAACTAGTTCCTAAATTAAGGTCCACAAGAATTTTAGAGACAGATATGATCAAAAACCTTAAAATAACCTTAGATTACGATACCGGAACTTGGTGGCTACCAGGTAGCCCACCAACTCGCTATCAAATGGAGGCAAGGCCTCAGTCCCTACTCAGACCAATTATTGAAAGCATTACATCAGATAAGAGAAAGACAACAAAAACTAGTAAGGAAGATAGTAGCGGAATAAGTGAAAATAAAATGAATAGTAAAACTCATACCAGCGTAAACAATCGGGTTAAATCAGAAACAAATGATAAAGAAAATAATAATAAGCAATTAAAACCGAAATTCGGGGGAGAAATAAAATTCAAAAGCGAAAGAGAAAACGACAAGACCATGATAGGAAGAAACCTAAATGATTTTAATCAAACTAAGGAGAACCCAGACCCACCCCAAAAAACACAAAACATCCAAAATTCCAAAGAAAACTCCAATAAACAAATACCGAGCTTGTTTTGCATTCCTGTATGCAACAGATTCCAAATCCTGGATAACCTCACTCTACAGACGCAGCACAATAACAAAAATCAGGAAAACGAGGAAATAATAACGACAAGAATTTTTTATAATACCGAATTACCAGAAGAGTTAAAAAGCAACTTTAGTAAAAATTAGAATTTAGACAAATTCAAACTTCAAAGGGAACAAGTGACATTAGGAATGAAAACTCGTGGATTAATTTTAAAAACAAGGCAATTTTATTGAATAATATAGGGGGTAAACTAACTAAGCAGGTTGAACCAAAGGATAACGCAGCAGAAGTAAGTGAAGGTATTGTTGAACTAGATGAAAGTCAACAAGCGAAATTGGAAGAAATTGTAAAATGCAAAATACCGGAAATAGGAACACAATTAAAACAAACACACGTAACACAACATAAAATAGATGTTCAGGGCCATGACCCTATCACGCAAAGATACTATCATGTAAGCCCAAAAGTAAGAGAAAAATTAAACGAGGAAATAGATAAGATGTTAGAACAGGGAATAATAGAACCTTCTTGTTCCGATTGGTCGATCCAATTGTTATAATTAAGAAACCGAATGGAGAATACAGGTTCTGTATTGATTTTTAAAAAGTAAACAAAATTACCAAAAAATATCTGTACCCAATTCCTTTGATGAATGAAATTCTAGACACCTTCCGATCAGCAAAATTTATTTCAAAAATAGACTTAAAATCAGCATATTTACAAATACCTTTAGAGCAAAATTCTAAACCCACCAAAGCATTCACAGTTCCTGGAAAGGGGATGTACCAATTTAAACGGATGCCATTTGGTCTTACCAATGCTCCAGCCGCTTTCCAGAGACTGATGGATAAGGTTATAACCCCAGATTTACAGCCGAATGTTTTTTGTAACTTGGACGATATAATCATTGTTACGCAAAATTTTGACGACCACCTAAAATATTTGAGTCTCGTATTGGATAAAATTGAAAAAGCAAACCTAACAATAGGACTAGATATATGTGAATCCGGTTGTTCGGAAATCAAATACCTTGGTTTCAAAGTTAACGAAAGAGGACTCCAAATCGACGATGATAAAATTCAACCAATCCTGGAACTTCCCACACCCAAGAATATTAAACAGTTACAAAGATTAATAGGAATGGAAAGTTGGTATAGAAAGTTCATACCATACTTTGACGAAATAATAGAATCATTAAACAGATTATTAAAAAAGAATAAAAAGTGGGAGTGGGAAACAGAACAGATAGAAGCTTTCGAGAAGATAAAGGAACATTTGACATCAGCACCCATTTTAACCTGCCCAGACTTTTCACAACCTTTCCAGCTAGAAACGGACGCTAGTGACACTGAACTAGGAGCGGTATTAAACCAGACAATAAACGGAACAAACCATGTAATCGCATACGCAAGCAGAAATCTGAATAGTGCAGAGACACGATACTCGGCCTTAGAAAAAGAATGTTTAGCAGTAGTATGGGCGATTAGGAAATTCAGACCATACCTTGAAGGTTATAGCTTCAAGGTAATAACAGATCACATGGCACTAAAATGGCTTCACAACCTAAAAAACCCTATGGGACGATTAGCAACGTGGGCGTTGGAACTGCTCGAGTTCGACTATGAAGTAGTCTATAGAAAGGGAAGTTCAAACCTAGTCCCAGACGCCCTGTCACGTTCCAACGAAGCAACAAAAACAATAGTATTCGCGTTAGCATGTAGTAGAGAAAAACCAAAGGTGGAGGTAGAAGACGAAACATATGACTGGTATTCAACAAAAATGAGACAAGTCAGGAAAAAACCAGAAGACCATGAAAAGTGGAGAATTAGAGACTCTCAATTGTACTTCTTTAGACCAGACCTACTCAAATCCTCCCTTTTGCCAGAAGTAAACCCATGGAAATTGGTTGTGCCTAAAAGGTTAAGAGCACATTGTTTCCAGGAAAATGAACACACTCCAAAAGTGCTGGTGGTGCCAAAACGTGGTGGCGGAGGTGACCATGTAGGACCACGCCAGGAATTGCCTGGTACTCAAATGGGTGGCACAACGCAAGGAGAGAGCGCCAGAGGGAGGAAGAGGAGAGAAGAAGAGAGGAAAGAGCAAAGACGGAGAAGCAGAGAGAGGAGGAGCAGCAGAGAATCGAGGAGGAGTGGAGGCAGTTAAGAAGACGAAGAGAACTGAATTATTTAAAGGATTGCCAGGAGGCGGGGTTCAAACTTAAAAAAGAATAAAATCAAATAGTCCGCAACTGGTTATATATAAACTGTTCCAAGTAAAAATTAACAAAAGCAGCCCAAATAAAGGCAAAATGGACAGAATTTGGTTTCCTTCATTAAGACAGACAAGCGACTCGAGACGTCAAACGCGGACAGTACTCCCCATGACTTTGTTTTGTTCTTTGTTTTTCTTTGTTCTCATCTAGGACAAAATAGGAGGGGAAGCCGGGCCGAAGAACGGGGAGTGGCGATCGCAGAAACTAAAGCCAATAATAAGGACCAACCAGGGGGATAAACACTGGCCCCCGTGGGGAGGGGAGGTGTAACACAGATGTTCCATGGCGTCGTAACGGGGGGGGGGGCGTGGCTGCGAGGGACAGCCCTGGGCCGAAAAAGCACGTGGATCCCCGAGTAGCCTCAAGGAGACGAGATGGTCTCAGTCTGTCGTTCGCTTGATCGATATAGGTTGTCGCCTAGTGGCTCGTGCTCTGTTATCTCGTGTGAGGATTCAAACACAAGAATAACCGTACTTAAAAGAATCTAGTCCATTTTGGTTCCTTTTGTGACTCGCCTGTTATCGTCGTACGTGAATAAAGTGTTTTATCTTATATCTAAGTGCCCGTGTTAAGTGCTTTCCCCCTGACCTCGGCATTCTTTCCCCCATTTTCCTCCCTTGGATAACATCCCAGTTATACGTTTTAAGAGCTACAGTATCATGGTAATTCCACAAATCGTCAATATTGTCGTTGTTGATATTATTTTTATCTCCAACACTAATTTTCTGCGATGACCATGCTCTTTCATTCCTTTCCATCTCGGAAGAAATATTCTTTGGTGCTTCAGCTACAGTTAACATTTTAGAAATATAAGTCTTTTTTACCGAGGATAGAGAAGAGAAGCTTTAGTAATTTAGAACCCGGGTAGTTTTCCACCTGAAGCTGTGGCACTTTATCCGGATCTACATGGATGCTACCGGGAAATTATATCATAATTGTGGAATGCTATCCGGGTGTAAGCGAGCTCTACATGGGTAACTTGTACTTAAATTATATTATTTTAATTAGAAAATTGGACCTAACAGGATATACCTTGCTACCGTTCGGGATTAGCATATGAAAATTACTCTTCCAAAGTGCACTTTGGGTGTTTGAACGGGTCTAGCGTGATTGTATCAGGTATCTAAGGAATCATAGGTGTGGGAGTTTATCAGGGTCTAAACGGTCCCTAGTGGGGACACAGATTGAAAAATTTAGTTAAAGTGCAGTGTGGGTGCTTAAAAGGGTCTACCATGGATCTATCAGGGATTTCTTGAATCGAAGGTATGGGCGTCCAACAGGATCTAAGCGGGTTATAGCGGGGACATAGATTGACAAATTGGGCGTTTAGCAGGGTCTGGACGTGTCATAGCCGGGACATAGATTGACAAATTTGTAAAGTTCGCTCTGCGTGCTAAACGGGCCTAGTGTAACAATGTTTGGTTTCGTATATAACCCTGTTATGGACATACAGAACCCTTCTTAGGGTCAGGTACAACCTAGTTCCAACCTGTGTAGAACCCAGTAGTCGTAAAATTTTTGTATCAAATTAGAACCCCTCAGAATCCTTCTTAGGACCAGATAAAACCAGATGCAGAGCCATTTGTAAAAATCGTGTAAAACTCCGTTCACGCGCAGGTAGAAATTCATGTTCTAACAGAATTCTATCAGGCTCTAACGGTTTTCTAAAGCGGGGATGTGGAGTTATCTTCCAAACGCATCATTAACGGCTTTTACAATATCTGCAGCATTATCAGTGATAATAGCACTTATTGACGATTTTGAAACGTTCCACTCTTGGCACAATTTATCGAGTGGTGTTCACAGGTAGTCAGCAGTATGCCTTTAGTCAAGTGGGAAACATCCTAGATAAACGGAGTTTATTTTGGAAGTCTCGTCATGATGCACTGTTAGTCTTAAGTAAGATTTGTTCATGTACCTATCAGCCCAATTATCAGTAGTTAGACTAATATTTGTGATACTTTTCAGATCAATCATAACCTTATCACTCAAAGTGGCATATTTTGCGTTCATCAATCTAGTTATAGTTTTCCTACTAAGCGGTTTATATAAAAATACTGCTACATTGCAAAATTTTTACAATCCACCCTTTTCACTCGTTTTTAAAAGCATATCATCGACAGATATCATGTAAAGTTAGACGTTGGTTATAGCGGCGTTTTTACTTCCTCCTTCTGGAATTAAAAACAAAAGTCACCTATGAATATTCCACTACTAGAAATTTGATTATTTGACAAATTTCATATGAATTATTAAAAACTTCTGTAAATAGAAAAATTTGTAATTGAAGAAGAATCTAGTGTTTTTACTATTTTTAATGAAATATATCGTGCCTCAAAGATAGATACAGTTATTTCCCCGAATTCAGTTTACAAAATGATCAGATTTCCATGAACAAGGTCTCATTTTCTTGCACCAGTTAATAGTGCAGCATCTTCTTAGAATTTAAAGTTGATTTCATATTTTGCAATAATCACTTCCAAACGTCGTAATTCCAAATAAATTTTATAAACAAACAGCTGTAGTTCAAAAGTTAATTCCTCCTTCGTTAAAATTTAATAATTTCCCTGGCGACTGTAGTCAACTGAACTAACACATAATTGGGTTTCAACTCAGTATCACTTGGGTATCATCACAGAAAACTGAATAAAAGAAGCAGAAGAAATATTTTTAATCTTGCAATTATATTTCTAGTCAAATTAAAGTTAGGACTTATTAAACTTAGGAAATAATATTATTTTCTGGCTGCAGAAATAAAAAATTAGTTATTCAAAATAAATGTCTACTCCAGTAAAGTAAAAATGATTCCATTTATCAATAATTCCTAACTCCAATTTTAATTTAGTATTATAACTACATTCAAAATGTTTCTTGATGCTTCATTCAATCAGTTTATTCTGATGATATCTAAGTGATACCTAGTTCCTCCTCTTGGACTGTTACCTTGACGAAGTCCTCCTCTTGGCTATGCAAAAGAGGACGGTTGGGGAGGCTTAGCAGACGGCCCTCGGGCCATAGAGGTTGTAGTGTCCCGATGAATCGGTGAACAAATGCAGGGGGCTCTATAGACGGGCATCTTTCCAGTGCGTGAAGGGTGCCCTATAAACAGATCCATCCCAGGTCGAAAGCAGGGGATGCTATAGACGCGCCTATCCTCATGCATGGGAAAGGATGTATGCCCCAAACAGCGGCGCTGTAAATTGGTCTGTGAGTGCCTGCGAGGAATGAGTGTTTTGAATGAATGACAGCACCATATGACTGTGATGTATGTCCTTTGAATGCGAGAGAAGAACCCATAGACGGGCTCTCTCTTGAATTCGACTCAGAATGAACTGGTGTATGGAATCTCCTGGGGGATACTGCAAAGCCTCCACATTTTGTGACCAAGGACAGTCCAAACGATCGTTTCCGTATGGCATCTCACTGGGAGTGCTTTGTCGCCGAGTGGTGTCTTCCCCGGCCCACGAGGAGGCGAGGCTGATGTGAGCCTAGCTCTGCTGAGATGGTATGCTATGCAGGATCAGGAGCCAGCTCCTTCGATATCTTGATCAGATAGTGCGTATTGAATACAGGTGTCGGAGCCTGTGTTGCTTCGAGCCAGCTGGGTCTGTCCATGTATTCCGGGATCGGCTAAGCGGAGGTTGGGCCTCAGGGAAGTGGGGTAGGACTTCGTTCCGAGGGTACACCCGTTTCCAACTATTCCGACCCGATCCTCTACGCACGATGCGCTTGTGAACAATTTTATGGATTAAAAGGACAAAACAGTGGGGAAAGTGGACTTGAGCGCTTCTTCAGGAGCCGAGGGATAACGTCATCAGCTCCTGAGGGAGCAAAACGAAAAAATGGAGAATTGGCCAGGACTCTCAGCGTCATCCAGCAGGGTATGCTAAGAAATAACCCTGGCCATGTTAAGGATAGCGTGAACGAGGCTACAGGGGTGTTGAGTGGAATACTCAACACCCATAAGTGTCTTCTAGAAAGCGGGGTGGAGTTCCAGAAGAGGCTGGAATCCCACCCCGCCTCGAAAAGGATGGGTATCTTTCGGAGACCGCGCTCTGCGTCTCTGAGAGGTACCCCAAAAAAGCTCACAAAGGGCGAGAAGAGGCTTGCACCTTCTTCCCCCGAGAATCGGACTCCGAAAAAAGGGAAGGGCAGCACATCGCCCACATACGCTGCGGCCACCAGAGGCCTTTCGGTGAACCAATTCGGCTTTCGGAAAGGCAGGTCCACAGTTGACGCCATGCAGGCAGTGGTGGACATCACAACTAAGTTAAGAAGAGGAACTGGTAAACGTAAGGGATTCTGCGCGTTGATCAGCATTGACATACGCAAGGCGTTTAATGCCGCGAGGTGAAACAGCTGCAAGGAGGCGATGGTGCGGAAAAAGGTTCCAGACTACCTGTTGCGAATGATAGATGACTATCTGAGCGATAGGTGGGTGATATACGAGGGCGACAAATGGTCTCTCAAAGGAGAGATGACATGTTGTACCCCTCAAGGTGCAGCAGGATCCTTCACGGCTTGCTTCCAGAATATATCTTCGGAAAGATAATGTTTATGGCATACAAAGTGGGTACTTTTTAGAACAAAACATTTTCTTTTAATTACTCTTTGGTATTCGTCAACTGAATCTTTAATTACTTTAAAAAAATGAATTTATTCTTTACCGTGCTGCGAGTCATAATCTGACTGACAGTTCGGTACTATACACCGCACCATTTTTATTTCACTGATTCAATCGATATCGATCTATGAACTTGACAAAAAACATTATTCAATTCACTTTTAGCAATTGTCACATTTGTAATCAGATTTGAATCACATAGGACAAGGAGCGAGAAGTGCAGCGCGCGGCGGAAAAACGCAACAGAAACTCTTAGCATCAAGGGCGGGCTATCTTCTTTAGGAATCGGATCGGGCTGGTTATAACATAAATATAATTTGTAAAATAAATGTATATATTGACTAACAATGCTACATTTTAAAGTGGTAGTAATAATTAAGAAGTCATACAAAACTATTTTTGTCCAATGAGGAAAAGGAAACAAAGTTATAACTTTGATCCAAAAGTAAAACAGAAAATATGACATTAGGAAAAACAAAAAGATTTGCAGAAAACAAAAATCTGGAAAATGAGCAACTATGGAATGAAAAATAAAACGGAATAACAATTATTGTTTTAATCCCTCATTAAGAAATGAGAATATCAGTCAACAATTCAAGGTTAGATCGAAGGGTTATGAAATCTTGTTGTTTTTCACGAAAAATTTAAAAAGGTGAGTTAAAAAAAATATTTTTAATCAATTTAGGATGCAGTTTGAGATAGAAAAATAAGAACAAGAGCATAAGAAAATATATACCTCCATAGGATTTCACTTCTTCAAAAACTTGGTGGTATTTTATCACTCATTCTATGAAATGAACAAAGAAACTTGTTAAATACAGAATAAATTTAATTCTATCTTGTCTTATTACTCATTTAAAATAAAAATGAACTTTCTAAAAATTCAACACCGCTAATTATTAATTATATATGTTCACTTCAGAATTGTATATTTTTAATAAAACTAGTGGTTAAAATGTACACTTATAATTATATACAAGTTGAATACTTGCTTAGCTTATTCATTTTCAGAAGATTAAACTGGCAAAAGCTGCAATAATTCGGTGCTTCCGTTTCTCGCTGCTTTGTGCCGTTTCTTTCTTGGTAAAGGAAAACTGTGAAAAACTGGAGTTGGACTTTAAATAGTCCGCCGAAAGATGAATTTAATTTTGTTGCCAAGTAAAGAAAAGTATATTCGTTACTGTCCGAGTAGTTCTGGTTGGTACCAGGTTGCTCGAGTTGCTGCAAATTTGGATTGGCCTTGATCTGTTTTACTGGTATGCTGGTCTCGCGATCTGTTTCTAAAACAGACGAATATATCAGGCATGTGCATGGACGAACGAAGAGAGGAATTTACGAACGGCAGAAAGCTGTGGTGGCATTAGTGTGCATGGGTGTTCGTGTGGTGTACATCTCTCCCTCTTTCTCTCCCTTGCGTTCTCTCTTTTCTGTTTTATTCTTCTATTCTATTGTAATAATATAGTAGCGAGTTTGCTATCATTCATCCTCTTTTCTATTCAATTTTTTCTTTGCTCATCCTAATCCTTACATCATCGTTCTCGTTTGACACTCATTCCTTGCATTTGTCTCATTCTATTTCTTCATATTTTAGTAGTCCCTAACGATCGAGTGCTTGCGCATTCTCGTGTAAATAACAAAATGTTGATGAACCTGGAAAACAAAATGACGAAATATTATAACTTTTAAAAGCTTTAATCAAACCTTCAAAAGTTCAATTAAAATGTATTCAAATAACTCGAATTAATTCATGTAAAAATTACTTTACGTCTCCAGACCAGCTCGCATGACCGGAAATGCTGAGTTGCATTAGCCATTGGAATGCAATCAGGTTACAAACTCTCAAAAGTGTGCATTTGATTCACTTGTAAAAGAGGTTGATATTCCATAAATTAGATTTTGTACATTAATCAAAACATTTTCCAAAAGAATATAGCACAGTTTGGACCGCCCGTAACACTACAGACATAGAAAAATCAGGAAAATGTGTGTGAAATATTAGACACAATTATATCCGATGATGACCCAGCTGTAGAACACATTCCAACGTTTTTGAAGATAATTAAACATCATGACCACCGATTGTGCAAATCACCGGACTTTGTACAAAGGTTTGTTGCCGGTTACGTCTATAATTCAATATGATTTTTGTTTATGGAGATTGAAGACTGTAAAAGGTAAAAAAGAAGAGAAGTGAAAGTTTGAATAAAATTGCTGTTTTAAAAAAATAAAAATAAAATAAAACTATTTACACCACAACTGTTACCTTTATTTTCACACTTACATCTTCACTTTAATACATTTTTATATGTCTCACAGTGTCATTCACAATAAAGGCGCCGTACACATCGAAAACTGAATAACGAGTACTTTATACGTATCTAAGGTGTAAAAAATTAACACGACAGACTGGTATAAAAATAATTTATAACAAAAAATTAATTATAAAATAAAGTTTTTATCATTTTATGTTGAAACTTTTTACTTCAATAACACTTCCGAAATCAACGTAACTTTCCTGATGAACTCAAAGGCTTTAAAATTCTACGTGAAATAAGCATCAGTTAAAATGCTTTATTGTATACATGATATTCATGATAAAAAAGAATAAAAGCTTTCTGAATAACTAGAACTATCAAAAATAAGACATAAATATAAATAAATGTGTTTACAAAAATAAGAAGTAAAAATATACATAAAAATTCATAATTATGCCATGTCAATGTATAAACGAAATTCATAAACGAAAAATTTCATTACAGATAATTACAATTCACATTCAGAATTCGATCTGTTTATAAACTTATGTGCCCCAATTTTCCGTATTTCATATATCTAAAGAAACGCAGAACTCATTTCCTCTGAAGAACGGAATACGCTGAAGTATTTTTTAATTTTACAAACCATAAACTTACTTTTTTTTTACAAATAAGTAAAAAAATATCTTCAATTTACTTTAGTATATGCAATAGAGAAAATTACTATGGCACACATTACAAATTGGCACATTCAAATTCATCCATATACAATTTAAATTCAGTTACGTAATTAACAAGTCATCTTATTTGTAAGGTATATAATCATGTTAATATCCACAATACTTTTCGGCTTTTCAATTTTCATTCAAGGACACGCTTTCTCTTCCAGATACTCTTCTACATTAAAATTGTTTCTAGTTATTATTTTCCGCTTTGTAATGCCAATTTCTATGTTCAAAAAAGCAATGCAAGAAAAATTATCCATTCTAAGAATTTCCCATTCACGATCTGGCGGTAAACATACCAAATGTAGGTTCTGCTTAAGGTAATTGAAGTCAAACTCTATCGTTTCGGCCATTTCTAATGCAAATAATAGAACAGTATGATAACAAACAAAGTAACATCCGAATTTAATAATTATAGTAAATTATTAATTTTCTTCACAAAAACCCATTTCTTCACTATCCTTTTTCTTTTTAAACAGATAAATTAAGCAAAAATAGAAAATGAACGTGACGCATACTTCATATTATTATGTACAATATCATTAACATTTTCTTCCAGTTATCCCGCTTCCCCGTTTCTCAAACACTTACATTTATCACGAAATGTAGCTGAATTAGACACTTGAAAATTGCTTCTGTATGACTTACCTGCCTTACGTCATCATACACGACTTCACGTAACTATTCTTGAACCACCTTTTCATCAGCAAAATTTTCACATCTAATTTAATAGCAAAATTTTTAATGACAAATTTTGAACAGCATGTTAATCATTTATTTTCATTTCAAGTTAAGTACATTGTTATATAGCTCGCGTTGACGTGTTGACAAGGCGGCACGCGGCGGCTCCATTTCAGCCCGTACTCACTCGTGCGACTCTCTCCGGAAGATTCCATACTACGTACTTTGGAGGAAAATGTACTTATTTTTGGTTACACTACTTTGGTCTCCTTATGACTATTCTCCATAATCGCGTCCTTGCAACACAATATACTATTAACAAATTATCAATTGAATTTACTTGCAAGATTCGTAAAATAAATTAAATTCAGAAGTGAAACTTTTTATTTGAAAAAATTAGTTAAAAAATGTTTCAACTCAAATTTGTAAAATTTAATTTTCAAAAAGGCAATTTAATAAATAACTTTTGCAATTTAAAATGTTTAAAACAGACTGTATTAGAATAAAAAACTTACTTCAATTGGTGAGCTGGAGAAGTTGCAAAGTAAAAAACTAAAGACTTTTCAACATAAGAGTGATAAACTTTGCGACCACTAGTTGAGAACTAAAATAAAATTCAATCTAATAATAATTATTATTTGCATTATTGCAGTTTAAGAGTTTAAAATTGTCTACGAGGACACCTGTCGGCAATGTATCCTATCCGATACGAGACTAATGACCCTCTGATAATGTAGGCAGGAGCAAAAATTTCAAACTTAACCACCTGATTTGAAATTATTCTTAATTTATAATTCACGAACTAAAACTTAAATTTTAATTAAAAAATATAAATTGTAGGAACACATTTAAAGAAGATAAAATCTCACTTTAACAAGTGTTTTAATCGGGAGCGGAGGTTCTCTCCATCCGGAGAACCAGGAAGGAGGAGATCCTCTTGGCCCTGAAAAAGGTGGGTGGCGTCTCAGCCTTCGAGAAGGCGCTTGACCAGGCGGTCGGGCAGAAAGCCGACTTCAGTGCTAGAAAGACTTGATCGGTGAGGTCAAGAAGGACCCATGGGATCTCGCCTTCAAAATAGTCACCAACAGATTGGTGACTAGAAGAAAGACCCCGGGCCTGATTAATCCCGATCAAGTCAAGTACATCGTGCGTAGCTTGTTTCCGCATGTAGAGCCGTTCCAAAGACAGGACCGAAGCTCCTGCGTGGTCCGGAGTGAAGAAATCTTGACTCTCGAAGAATTAAAGAGGGCGGGTGAAAGGCTCAAGGCAAACTCAACGCCAGGGATTGACGGGTTGCCGAACGAGATCCTCAAAGAGGTGATCGGAGCATAACCATAGATCCTCCTAGAGCTTTTTAAATCCTGTCTTTGGGAGGGGAGATTCTTCGCAGACTGGAAGAAGCAGAGGTTGGTCCTGCTGAGTAAGGGAAACAAACCTCTAGGGGATGCCACATCGTATAGACCAATATGTCTATTGGTTACGATGGGGAAACTTCTGGAGGAAATGATCCTACAAAGACTACAGGGTCACATGGTCCGCGAGAATGGTTCCAGACTACCTGTTGCGAATGATAGATGACTATCTGAGCGACAGGTGGGCGATATACGAGGGCGAAGAATGGTCTCTCAAGAAAGAGATGACATGTGGCGTCCCTCAAGGGTCGCGGGTGAGTCCACTCGTTTGGAGCGTCATGTACGACGACTTCCTGCGCATGGACCTGCCTGCATACCGAACTGTTCCTGGTAAGCGTCCCACCAATAGATTTTTCGTCAGAGGAAAGGAAGGAGACCTTTCAGCTCCATAAGGAGCTCACCTGCTTAACAGACCTGCAGGAAATCGCTCGCGCGAAGGAGGCCATCGGCAAGGATGGAAGGCACAGACTCGTCGAGAAATGGCAGACGAGATGGCATGGTGACCAATCCGGGAGATGGACACACCGTCTAATCCCGGAGCTCGCCACCTGGCTGGATAGAAAGCATGGCCAAGTCGGCTTTTACCTGCCGCAAGCGCTTTCGGGCCATGGTTGCTTCAACGCGTACCTGAAGCGCTTTGAGAAAAGAGACGACGGGTCGTGTAGCTACTGCGGATCCCTTGTGGACAATGCAGAGCACATACTCTTTGTCTATGCCGGGCAGTGGGCGCACAACTCACTCCTGACACGATGGTCTCTCTCATGCTTCAGTCTGAACAGATATGGATGCTTATCGAGTCATTCGTCACCCTGGTGATGAAGACGAGGGAGCTCGATGGGCGTGCAGAGCGCGCCAACAACTGGAGCCAGTAGAAATTGCATTGGGGCCTGCACCCGCGGTGAGGAATCATTATTCCTCCCCTGGTTGGCGCGGCTAGTCGGCCTGCCTAACAGGCGTGTGCCCGCGGGTGGGAGTCTCGGGCGAACGGACGACGGAAGAGTCGTGCGCGACTTTAAGCTGGAACCAACTGCCTGCGAAGTTTAAGGGGGTCCACCTGTGTGAGGGCGGTATTTCGAACGCTTTTTCGGGAATGATTGTTAGGAGAACTAATTCGAAAATGAGAATAAGTTTACCGTTATTTTGAAGGTTTGTGGTTTTATTATAATAGTAAATTTCTCCAATAGTGTAATCCGAAGGCTTGTCTTCATTAAGGGCCAGTTATCTAAAACACAAAAAGTAAAAAAAATATTATTTCTGTTTATGTTGTCGACGTACTGACGTAGCATTTTGACGAAATTTTAAAAATTGTAGAAATGGCAGTACTTTTCATAAAGATTAATCATTTTCATGCTTTTTTTGATATAATATATGCTGTAAAATTTAAAAAAAAAGATTTCAAAAAACCGCTACGTGGGAACTTACAGTTATTTCTATGAATGAGTTAGTTAAAGTTCCAAGTCAATTTGTTAAGTAGATTTTTTTCAATCCTGCCCACAAATTTCAAAAACATGGTTTCTAGAAAAACGCGTTTAAAGTTTGGAAACACAACGGAACTTTGTATTGTTTCCTGTGACATTTGGCGCCCTGTCACACTTTAATTAGGTTGAATTCATGAAAATTGCCTAAGGACATCATTAATCATATCTTAAAGATGCAAAAAATCTCAACAAAAAAAATCGATTTTTCAAAAATTTTACACAGGTGGACCCCCTTAACGCCGAAATTTTTTTTTCATTTAAATAAAAAATTCGGAAAAATGATCAAAAAATGTGGCAGTACATGTCAAATGTCATCACACATATTTTTTCGCGCATAAATTTTTGTGTCAGAAATTTAGTTTTTTTTTAATAATCGAAGAAAACCGTATTTTTATTATAACAGTTGCAACTGGAAAAATTCTCATTTTTCAATAATATAACAAATTTTGATCATTTATCGTTAAATATACGTCAAAATAATCGTTATTACGGGTTTCGTAGTTACATATTGAAAATTAGCTGAAAATTTGTCGAATTTTTTAAGACTAATACATTTTGTAAGATAAATACCCGAAATTTTCGTGAAAATGGAAGACAAGCAACCTATTATTTAAAACATTTTATTTGACAGATTAAAATTATATGAATGAAATATAATAGAATTGTGATGCTGATAATGTTATTTAATTGTAATTCTAATATTAATACTTTTTCGTAGGCTCAATAATAATTTGTACCAAGTGTACCTTGTTTTTGGCTTTCTTCCTGATATTGCGGCTCCACTTTTCGGGATTTTTTTATCTTTTCCTTCCCACTTGAGGATTTGTTTCTTTAGACATTTTCACGACCACAGTAATAAATTTCTGAAATATTTCAACTTATTTAATGCAATGGGTTACCGTTGTTAGCAATTAATTACATGATTCCTTTTCGAAGGTAAATCATGAATTGACTTAAAAAGAATAAATACAAAGAAAAGCTTCAGAATATTTTTCCAGAAATATTATTTCGAACCAGCGTAAGCACACAGAGAAAATTCATTTGTGAAGATTTAATCAGAAATTAGACTGTTGTGGATTTAGAGAGTATTAAAATAAACTGTAACTTTATTTTGTATGTTTTTAATTGATTTTGATATAATATCGTGAAATATCAGTATGTTGAAAATTCAACACGTTTCTGAAATTAAAAAATGTTCATGTGTGCCCAAGGCGCAGATTACTTCCATTCGTTCCTACGTAATTAGGTATACTTCTTGTAAAATTTACTAAAAAGTCATGTTGTCCAAATAAGTACCGAACTTCCTGTAAATTTTACTGATCTTTTTTCTGCGTGTAGCTGGTTCAATAAATCTTGCAATTCACGGTTTACTTAACTCTCGATTGAAGCGTAGAGTAAAATGAAGGGAAAGCCCTACTATTTTTGTGATTTAATAAAATACTGGAATTTTATAATTATGCTACGAGTGATAATACGAGGTCTGTCCAGAAAGTATCGGGCCTATCTTTATATCTCCGCACTGGCGTTATTCTTCATCATCGGGCGGGTGGCATCCTTCAAAGTAATCCCCACTTGATTGAATAGCACGGTTCCAGGGATTTCTCCACTTCTCGAAACAGTCCTGGAACCCACTTTTAGGGATGGCCTTGAGGACGCTCGTCGCATTATTTTCAGCCGTCGTTTTGTCATTGAATCGCTGTCCTTTGAGTGGTTTTTTGAGTTTTGGAAGCAGCCAAAAGTCACAGGACTATGTCGGGACTGTACGGAGGTTGTCGATGCAATACGATACTGTGTTTACATAGAAACTGCTGCACAAGATGCGATGAATGCGCTGGCGCATTATCGTGATGGAGAAGCCAGTCTCCACTTGACCTAAAAAGTTCGACAAATTTTGAGCTAATTTTCAACATGTAACTACCAAACCTGTAATAACGATTATTTTGACGCATATTTAACGATAAATGATAAAACTTTGTTATATTATTGCCAATATAAAGCGTATATATATCATTACTTCCCATTCGTCTAGACTGTTTCTGAATAAATTTTACAGAATAATTATATATGCTTTCGGCAAGGTGCATCTCTTTTTCTCCGCATTCGATCGATATACAATATCTCTGGACGGTATCGGTGCGCTTGAACGCAGTTAAAGAAATTCCCATCCTGACCGCAGTTTTGGATTAAAAAATCTCAAAATATATTTAAAAACTGCCTGAAAGCCTGCTGAACAACTTTCTCGCCGAAAGTTCTCTCAACTCTAAACTTCCTCGCCTACTTTTTTTCTTTGAAAATGAGAATTTTGCCATGCGCAACTGTTGTAATAAAAATTATTAACAAATTGAGAATTTTGTTATGTTGAACATAACCATCAGAAGCTCCAGGGTTTTTTGAGCCTTTTGATGAAATTTCAGACCATGCTGGACAGATTTGTACGAAAAATAGCAAATTAATTGTAAAAAATCGATTGATTCCGTACATTAAAAAAACGCAGTTTTCTTCGATTATAAAAAAAACTAAAGTTCTGACGCAAAAATTTATAGGAGAAAAAATATGTGTAATGGCATTTAACATGTACTGCCACGTTTTTTTGACCATTTTTCCGAATGTTTTATTTAAATAAAAAAAAAGTTCGCGCATTGCGGTATCCCCTCTTTTGCCAACTAGGCCACGCGCTGCGTCGGTTATGGAATCCGAAGCCTCAATTGTAAATGTTTGAGCATAGTTGAAAGGATAATAGTGTAGCTTCAAAATGTAAAAAACAGAAACAAATACCAATGCAAAATGTCAAAGGTATTAAAAGTCAAAATTCATTCATGCATAAGAAACTTCCAACTTTATACTCAATGAGTCAATATTACCATATCTTCCGCCAATTTTGTGTAGCTATGAGAATTTGATTTCACAATCAAGAATTTGTGGATATATACACTATCGTCGGAAATTGTGCGCACGATGCTTGTGAGCGCTATTAAAATTCGCTGTTGACTTCGAACAACGATAACTTGGTGAAAAAAAGAGATAGGGCATTTAAAAAAAAACAGTTGGAAAGCTTAATTCTCTAGCTCAACTTCAACTTTCAGCCTGACCTAGGGAAAATTTTTCCAAAATCTGAAAATTACACGACATAGAGTCTAAAATCTTATCTATAGTTTAAGCCAAGAAACCTTCAAAAATATCCATGGGTACCCGAGATACAATTAAAAATGTTCAATCGTATCCGAGTTGAATTTTAATCGAAGATCACGGTTCTCGGCTTAATCAATGTTCTAGTTTATAAAAATTTTAAGAGATAAAAAATGCCCACATATCATTGTTTAATTCGTTAATATGGGGATTATATTGGATTGAAATAATTGTTAATAATCAAAAATAACAATAAATATTTTTCAAAATTTAGAATAATTAGAGATGTAAATAACTAATGAACAGAGTAAAATACATACAAGAGGGCTCAACTTAATCGCCACTTTTGTGCGTGGCTATTTGGGTCCTGCCTCAACGAAGGAGGCGAGCAACAAACCGGCCGAGAACCGTGATCGTCAATTAAAATTGAACTCAGATACGATTGAACATTTTTAATCGTATCTCGGGTACCCATGAATATTTTTCAAGTTTTCTTGGCTTAAATTAAAAATAAGATTTTAGACTTTACGTCGTATAATTTTCAGATTTTGAAAAAAAAATTCCTAGGTCATGCAAAAAGTTGAAGTTGGGGTAGAGAATTTGAAAAAATCTTGAATTTTTTTATTAAGTCCTCAGTGTGCTGCATTATTTTCAGAAGGGAAAAAAAATATTTGTTGAGTGTCACTAGACGTGGAATTTCATAAGCTTTCCAACTGTTTTTTTTTAAATGCCCTGTCTCTTTTTTTCACCGAGTTATCGTTGTTCGAAGTCAACAGTGATTTTTAATAGCGCTCAGAAGCATCGTGCGCGCAATTCCCGACGGTAGTGTATATATATTTTTTTACAGGTAATAATGCAATCGTTCCTTCAAAATGTATTGTTGTCAAGGTTTTAATTAAAAAATGTGAATTATATCCTGATAGATTATAAATAACTTCTTCAATTTGAAGAAATCTGCAGCTGAGGTGCATCGATTACTTGTAGAAACGTATGATGAGGCTGCCTTAAGTGAGAGAAGTTATCGTGATTGGTTTCAAAATTTTAAGAACGGTAAATTTGACATCGAAGACAAAGAACGTAGCGGAAGGGCGAAAATGTACGAAGACGCGGAATTGGAAGCATTATTGGATCAAGATTCGTGCCAAACGCAAAAAGAACTTGCACGCACATTAGGAGTGACATTAGTGATTTAACACATTAGTGAGTGGAGTGTAAAGCGCGAGTATCATGATAAGAATGCGTTCCTTAATGCTGATAGAGCCTTAAGTGAATTGAATTTTCTGTTCCATTTCGAATCAAAAAGAAATTTAGTAACTTTAAGAAAATCGAATTCACATTTGCAATATTATAAATTATTGTAAAATTAAAATTGTCACGTCCCGCGACTCTACCGCCACAAGTAACAAACAGATTAAGAAATCAATAAAGGCATCAAGACAGCATTACAGCGAGTGTGATTTTATCGACGCAGGTTATAGACAAATCTACAGATCAATAGGATGATCAATATGAAATTACCATGTGTCGTTATAATACCCATACATGATAACAAATCGACTGAGCTAGAGAGAAAGTGAATGAAGCCCTACAGTACCAACGCAATACTACATGCATTTACTACACACACTACAGTCACAGCATGTAACTTGTAATAGCATGAACTTGTAATAACATGCGACTGGTAATAGCATGATTGGTAATAACATGTGACTGATCATAACATGTTACTCGTCATAGTTGACCTTTCAAAGTTCTATAAAAAGCGAAAGTTCCAATAGAAGTCAGTTCAGTTCAGTTAGTTAGTCAACGTCCGATTCCAACAATGTAACCAACGCGATTCCAGTCCAGTGCCATCGAATCTATACCGCGAGTGCAATCCAGTCAGTCTAGTCCAGCTTCACTAGATTTCTACCGCTACTCAACCCAAATTCTAATGCGGCGCTGAGTTCAACGACTTTAAAAGTGAAGGGAAATCACCTTCCAAATTCTTTTTGAAGCTGGGATCAAAGAATCAACTAGATAAACCGCCTGGACTACGAAATTACTATATAGCAGCAACTATCTCAAGATTACAACGAAGACTCAACTGACCACATTCCCTTTACTGGACTCAATTAATCATCAACCAATTTACAACTCAGGGTAATTACGAGGGTATTTCAATTCAATTTTCATTTCCATGGTGCTCACTCGATATAATTTTAACTGTCAATAAATATATTTTACATCATTAAACATTCTCAATCACTGACTATTCCTCATCCCTTAGAGAGGATCCTTCCGATCCTTACATAAAACGAGGAGATCTTTTAAGAAGAGAAATGTTACGTTTCTGACGTAAAAGAATAAAGGACCACTCAGGATAGCGTAAAAAATTATTGGTCGACAAGGCACTCCTAAGGGGAGTGAAACAATTTTTGAATTTTGGGAAATAAAAATTTTCTTTTTATCAGTCGTTTTTTATCTGAAATTATTAGGTTGTCGTTGATTCTCCGTGATTTTTTAATATACATTGGATTTTGCAATTTCCCAAATTGATGAGATATTAACATGGGGCTTTATTTATAAATTATGCTGTACAAGCATTGAGATCAGTTACGAATTCTTTATGCCAAGATAAAAATTTTTTCATGAATAATAATTATCTGTGGTCAACAAAACACTTGAAATCGTTTCCAAGGACATCTACTTTAGAAAAAACGTCGAAATTTCCTTTCTTTCTACGTATCTCTTACTATTTTCATAATATTCCCAAATTTTATTAACCAACCTTATCATCGAAATAAACTGGGATATATCCACTGCAACGATACTAAACCTGTACTGTAATTGTTAATGTGCCCGTATAAAATCAATATTGCCGACTCTGATACGGTATAAGTGGTTAGTACTGGTACAATACCTGGTTACCAACAGGTGTAGCACAAAGACACTTGTCAGTCCTGCCACCAAACTAATCTTTCTACCAAGATAGGCACTTACGTCACGTACATTTGCTTTTCAGTGCTACGGATTTCATAATGAAATGCACTTTACCAAATTATAGCGTTGAATGTAGTAGTGCTAAGTTACTGGTTATTTTAATCACACACGCGTTTGCTTACAATGCTGAGTATAAAACTTGGAATTTTCTTATATGGTAACTGCCAGAATTATGCGGAGCCTGTGAAAGTAATTGTCGTGACTAAAGTTTTTGAGCCTTACTCAAGTAAAAATAAATCAACTTTTCATAAATTATTCATGAAATATTTTTTAAAATTATTATCATTATTAAATTATATTTAGTATACGTTTTTATTATAACTACGTTTGAAGATTAATGAAACTAAATTTTGAAATGCACATTAAAAAATTGCATTATTATCAAAAAGTATCTTGTATAAAAACATTTAAAAGAAGGTTGTTTTAATTTCTGTGTTGTATATTGTGAAAATATGGATTTCACAATTCCAAATTCCAAATTACTATTGTGACTAAGGTGTGAAATCTAAATCCTGTGTAGATTTTTTATATTTTATGTAATGCAGTTATACAGACTTATGCTGTTTAAATTTTTATGGCATCAATTTAACTTAAAAAACTTAATTGAAAAAGAAAGAAGTAATCATAAATGAATTTAAAAAAATTATGAATCAAGAATTTATTAAACTTGAAGAATCTATGAAACTAGATTATGTGAAAGTTTTAAATAAATTATATAAAGTTTTAGACTAAAACAGGTTTTTGTCATAAAAGTGTTAAATAAGAAATATTCCTTTTTCCACTAAATTGACTATAGTTTTTATATCTTAAAATTAACGAAAAATGCAGATAAAATGGGAATAAAAATTCTTATTGTAGCCACTCGTCATCGACTTTTGCATAGGCCTGAAATTGTAAAGAAATTCATTGACGATTTCAATAATTCCGTACTCCTTTCAATGAAAGCTTCTAAAAAATTTATCGAAATTCTCATTGACTAGTCATATCCAAAAGTCCATGACAATCAAAGAAAGTTTCGACAACTAATATTTTCCGTGCAGGAGCGTTAACTTCAATATATTAGAATAAAAATAATAACTACTTACTGAAATAAACCCCAATTGCATTTAGTATTTTTATAACTGTTATCGGTTATTAAATATAATAACTTGGAACATTAATGTGCTGAAAACCCAACAAGTTTTTTAATTTAAAAATTTTTTATTTGTACCCAAGGCGCAGATTACTTTCATTCGTTCCTACATGAATAGATACAGATGGTGGAACGAGTCTTGCAACTCACGGTTTACTCAACTTTCGATTGAAGCGTGGAGTAGAATAAACGGAAAGCTCTAGTATTTTCGTAATTGAATAAGAGTTTGGTTTTTTATAATTATACTTCCAATAATAATGAGTATTTTCAGAAATCTTTAATGCACGCCTTCATATAAAAGATAAAGATGCAAATACATATACAGGGTGAGGCACATAAAGTGTTACAGAGCGATAGCACTCAAACTATTGAGCATATCTAAAAATGTTTCAGACAAAAGTTTCAGTATTCGAGAAGGCCGTCATACTCGACCACCCTATTTTTTTATCGGTGGAGGCGCTGAAGCTACGTCAAGGTCAACTCCACTTTTTTAAATGGAACCATGTATTTTTTTTTTTCGATGACATTATTACCGATTTTAAGACGAATTCAGCGACCTACAACACAAGGTCATTCTAATAACGCAAAGTATGGAAATAGTCCAAAAATCATTTTTATTTCTTTTCATTTCTTACGATGCCCATGATAATACATATCGATAGGGTATTGTTGACATCGGCAGAATGAAACACCCAAGATTTGTATGCAGCTCGTTGTCCGGATAGGCAAAAAAAATTGCACATGGCTTTTAAGCGATTAGCTGACCGTTTCTGTCGCTTCGGTACAGTAAAACAAACACATCAACACAAATTCCATCCATATCATATGTTATCACATCAGAATTTGTACAGCAATGATTTCCTAAATTGCGTCAATTTCTGTAATTGGATTCGTAGAAAAATGCGCACAGATGTCTTATTTTTGAGTCATGTGCTTTTTTCTGATGAAGCTAAGTTCGCAAATACGGGAAATATGAATAGGCATAATATGCATTATTGGGCAAATGTGAATCATCGACGGATGAGAACTGTACCATTTCAACATCCGTGGTCCGTTAATTGTTGGTGCGGCATTGTCGGTGATCACGTCACTGGTCCTTATTTTTTTGAAGGTCGCTTGACTGGGCAAGTTTACGCAAACTTTCTACAAAACGTATTGCCTCATTTAATGGAAGACATACCCTTGCATGTTCGTATGAACATGTGGATGCAACACGACGGTGCACCGCCCCATTATGCTCTGTGTTCAAAACAAGTGATGAATGAGATTTTTGACGAAAAGTGGATAGGACGAGGCGGCCCTGTAGCTTGGTGACCTCGTTCGCCAGATCTAACATCACCAGATTACTTTTTATGGGATTTTGTCAAAGAACGCGTAATGGCGGTAGCGCCTACCACGCCTGACGACATGAAAGAAAGAATACGCCGAGCATGTACCGAAATTTCACCACAAATGTTGGCTGAAGTTAGGCGGTCTTTTCATCAGCGAATTAACAAGTGCTTACAATTCGAGGTTCATCACTTTGAGCATCTTCTGTAGGTAAACCCAAATCAAGTTTAGTGGATACTTTGAAAGTGATTACTCCGATATGTTTCGATTTTTCGACTACTTTCATACTTTGCGTGACTAGAATGACCTTGTGTTGTAGGTCGCTGAATTCGTCTTGAAATAGGTAATAATGACATCGAAAAAAAGACATGGTTCCATTAAAAAATGTGGACATGACCTTGACGTAGCTTCAGCGCCTCCGCCGATGAAAAATAGGGTGGTCTAGTATGCCGGCCTTCTCGAACACTGAAACTTTTTTCTGAAACATTTCTGGATATGCTCAATAGTTTGAGTGCTATCGCTCTGTAACACTTTATGTGCCTCACCCTGTATAAGAAAGTCAATGTATGAAATAAACAATTATATCCAACTAGAGGATCTAACAGAAGATCCGTATTTTGTCTTATTTTTCTGTTTACTTTTTTTTCAAATTTAAAAGTGAGCTAAAATTTTGACTTAAGTAACCAGCATAAATAAAGAGGATTTTATTTTAGAAATCCCATATTGTAGTAAAAGTTGGAAATTTTAATTCATCCTGAGGTTTTGTATTTATTACAGTTTTAGGCATTCAGGTATAATCATGACCATGGCACAAAGCAGGATAATTATTTCTTTAATCAAGATTTAGAAAATGTAAAAAAATGATTATTCCTTTAAATTTTTAATTTCCATTCAAAATGCTTACTTAAGAAGAAAGAAACTGAATATACAAAATGTATGGGGATAAGTTTTATTGACATCTTTCTACTTTTCGGAGTAATGGACTTTCAATAATAATTGAAAAGTATATTCATTGATTACTGCTAAATCAAGTAAATTTGTTTGCGTAGACAGGCTTTGATTTGTAAAAATTTCTTATTGTTGGTTCTTAATAAGGTTAAATCATTCTTTCGTTGCAAAATATTCTTTACAAACAGTTCAGATACAAGATAAGTTCAATGTATAAAAATCAATTGTGCATGTAATGTTTAAAAACACTTGAAATAACGCAGATACCTATCATTAACCTATGAATTAAGATGTTAACTTGACACAAATTATCTAGGAAAACGTAATTAGTTTCTGAGAATTGCATTCAGAATAATGAAAAACTTTATTAAATGTTGATATGCAATCACTCGAGACCCTTCTTCATTTAGGTATGATACTCTGAACAAATCGCTATTTCCATTTTTCATCAGTTTCCGTAATACGAGGAACGGTAGCCGGAGGCTAGAAGCTGGGTTCGGGTGTTGTATAAAACCACTAGCGACATTACCTCCAATATTCGCAAAACGGATTCTCCGGTGGTAGCAACCCTCAATGGTAATGAGGTGGTTTCAATTCTGGCCTCGAGGTAACTTGTTCCCGTGTGTGTGCACCAGCAGCTATTGCCATGTAAATGCCTGTGAGAGAGGAAGTAGGGTCGAGATTGATCGGACAGAGAAACTTATTCAAAAGTGTTACACGAACTTTGATAATATTATTACAGTGCTTTATATGAATTATCATTTAGTTTTGTCTGATTTATGATTTCAACGATTACTTAATTAAAGATCACGTTTGTTTACAAAATCACTTTTTTTCATTTAGATTATCACATCCGCATTTCGAAATATCTACTCTTTACTACCCATCTTTTCGATATTCATGTAAGAACTTGTCGATTATTGTTCTGAAAGACAACAATCTTTATCGTGTCAGGCTATTTTAGGAAATTCTTTTTCTACACCACTTGACGATTTTTTATCAAAAATGATAATTTTCCACTTTCAGAAAGAGAAACGCAATCAGATCTAATTAGCAGCGGTTTAACCACAGTCTTCTCTGTTTTTGCAGCTATTAATGATTCCACTTCCTCCAAAGTTTTCCCTTTTGTCTCAGGTGCATTGAAAAAAAGTAACAACGTTCCAGAGATGCAGCATACGGAAAATAGCAAGAAAGTTGAATAAATTCCTAGAAAGTGGTTTAAAAGAGGGAATCCAAATCCAATCAAAAAACTTAAAAATTGTTCAACAACTGATATGATAGCAACCGCTGTTCCTTTAACTTTCAGAGGAAAGAGTTCTCCTTGCAAAACATAGCCTACTGGACTAAGTCCCATGTAATATCCAATTTCGAAAGTGATTAGGAAAACCACCGGCAACCAGGTTATGGATGACACATCAAAATTCAAGTATACTTTGAAAAAGAAAAATATTCCGAGCAATCCATGTGAAATTGTACATAGAATTCCACAACTCAAAAAGAGTATTCTCCTGCCAAGCCTATCTATTAGTTGTGAGCTTACAAGACTCGCGGCTATCTTACCAGCGCAAACATAAAGCACAGCATTGTGAGAATTACCACTATTTTTCAGAATATCATGTAAAGATGTTAATATGGCTGTTGATCCTGCAACGTGTCTAGTAACTTTAGCTATTAAAAGTATTTTAAGCCTCCTGCAATTGCCTTTTTCCTTGAAAATTTCAGCTAAAGCATTTCGTCTACATTCCTGACTCTCGAGTACAGCATTCTTCATAACATCCATATCTGCTTGTACTGACTCCGATTCTTCAAATCCTCGCAGTTTCATCAAACACTTAACTGCATCCTTCTCTTGGCCTCGCATCACGTATATGTAAGGAGACTCGGGCATGAAGAAAAAGGTAATAACAAATAGCAGAGGTATGGAAATTGTAATCAGATTCGCAATTTTAAAAATCAAGTACGTCCCTACTACATTTTCATAAAAAACACCGACGAGCATTGCCGATTTTGTTATTATTGAGAGCTTACCTCTGATATTTTTTTCCGTGATTTCGCCCAGGTAAATAGAAATAAATTCTGTTAAACCACCGTCACCTAATCCGATTATGTATCGCGCTGTTAAGAGTGTGACGTAATTGGTTGCTAAACCAATAGTGGTCCATCCAATAATCACGGGCATTGAAAACATCAGGAAACTGTACTTGCGACCAAATTTGTTCATTGTCCAAGGACTTAGTAGACAACCAAACAAACACCCGAGGAAATACATGGATACTAGTAAAACACCTTGGATTTCAGATATAGGTATCTCGGAATTTTTTCTCTTCAGGTATGGCAGTGTTGGCGACGTCCAAGCTAAACTCGCTCCAGATTCCATTACTGCCAAGGAGACTGCAAACACAATGAGATAATGTTTTATCAAGATAAGAAATATAAGGTACACGGGGAGTTTACAATTTTTGCTAAACTACGTTTAAATTTAGGGGAAAAACGTACCATAGTAAGAATTCTCCGCAGCACAATATCAAACTTTAGATGAATTATATTGTAATTTACTATAGATTGTATCAAAATTTACTATAACCTATACTAAAGTTTCATATCATTTTACGAATCTTTAGTATTTTGACTGCGAAAAATTTTCAGTCCACTAGGAATAATTACCATTGCACCTCGATTTTTCTTGAATTCCTAATATTTTTTAGAATTATCATTATAAAATAAAACATACACTACCGTCGGAAATTGCACGCACGATGCTTGTGAGCACTATTAAAAATCACTGTTGACTTCGAACAACGATAACTCGGTGAAAAAAAGAGACAGGGCATTTAAAAAAAAACAGTTGGAAAGCTTATGAAATTCCACGTCTAGTGACACTCAACAAATATTTTTTTTCCCTTCTGAAAATAATGCAGCACACTGAGGACTTAATAAAAAAATTCAAGATTTTTTCAAATTCTCTACCCCAACTTCAACTTTTTGCATGACCTAGGAATTTTTTTTTCAAAATCTGAAAATTATACGACATAAAGTCTAAAATCTTATCTTTAATTTAAGCCAAGAAAACTTGAAAAATATTCATGGGTACCCGAGATACGATTAAAAATGTTCAATCGTATCTGAGTTCAATTTTAATCGACGATCACGGTTCTCGGCCGGTTTGTTGCTCGCCTCCTTCGTTGAGGCAGGACCCAAATAGCCACGCACAAAAGTGGCGATTAAGTGAAGCCCTCTTATATCTATTTTTCATTCTGTTCATTAGTAATTTTCATTTCTAATTATTCTAAATTTTAAAAAATATTTATTGTTATTTGTGATTATTAAAAATTATTTAAATCCAATATTATCCCCATATTAACGAATAGAACAATGATATGTAAACATTTTTTATTTCTTAAAATTCTTATAAACTCGAACATTAATAAAAATTCTAATAGTCATTATATATATATCAACTAAGAATGAAAGGAAAGGAACTAAAGGAAACACGTCCTTGGATCAAAGAACATATAAGAGAGCTCCACTGAAGCGCCACCTTTGTGCGTGGCCTATTCGGTCCTGTCTCAACGAAGGAGGCGAGCAAGAACCGGCCAAGAACCGTGATCGTCGATTAAAATTCAACTCAGATACGATTGAACATTTTAAATCGTATCTCGGGTACTCATGAATATTTTTAAAGGTTCCTTGGCTTAAATTAAAGATAAAATTTTTGTCTCTATGTCGTAAATATTTTAGATTTTGGAAAAATTTTCCCTAGGTGATGCTAAAAGTTGAAGTTGAGGTAGAGAATTTGAGAAAATCTTGAATTTTTTTTTATCTCCTCACGTGCTGTATTATTTTCAGAAAGTCAAAAAAATATTTGTTGAGCATCACTAGACGTGAAATTTTATACGCTTTCCAACTGTTTTTTTAAAAATGCCCTATCTCTTTTTGTCATCGAGATATGGTGATTCAAAGTCAGCTTTGATTTTTAATAGCACTCACAAGCACCGTGCGCACAATTTCCGACGGTAGTGTATAGTGCTATAAAAAGTTTCTCGGTGTAAATTTACATTTTTTAGTCGCGAATAAGGTAAAACTTGTTAACTGTTTGCAGAGAAAAACTAGTAAAATTTCAGCTTTTTAAAAATTTAATGATTAATAGATTGCCCGCAATGACGATTCTTTTTGATATTTTCTAAAATATTTTGATATTTCGTATTTTTTATGAGCAATTGAAAAATCTACACTGAGAGAAATACGGAGAGAGTACTTTTCGAATGCACAACAAAAGTAGTGGATTTCTTGAAAATACGCCTCTTTTCATACAGTCTGCGGCTTTTGCCAAGTGTTTAAAATGCAGTTTCCCGCTGTGTAAGTAGGCTTACTTACGAAACGTTATATTCTAGCTAAATTCCGCTCAAGTTTCATGAACGTCACGTTTAAATTGTTACTATTATGATTCTACGGTACATTTTGAGTTCAAAGGTATCGATGTAATACGATAATTTTATTTTTTAGCGTTAAAAACTATGAAACATAATAGCTGTCATTGAAGGCAGTGCAGTGGTTCACCATTTGCAGAACGTCTCCACCCTTTAAATTGACCATTGGTTGGAATGAGGTACAACTATACTTTCGTCTTACTCTAACAAATAGTTAATCCTGAGGGTGAAAACATGGAAAGTGATGAACCACTGCACTGCCTTCAGTGACAGGTATTATGTTTTTTTCGTTTTTAACGCTAAAAAATAAAATTATTGTATTAATTTCGATACCTTCAAACACAAAATATACCGCAGAATCATAATAATCAGCGAATTCGCTGACCTTTCACTGGACTGGGTCTGCTGGGGACATATTATTTTTAAATTTAGTTTCTGATTTTTTTTGCGCATAAAGTATATGAGATTCAAAAAAAAACTTAACATTATGACTAAATTTTACTCACCACTCAAGGCACAAGCATATTGTAGTAGGCTACTTCCTTTCTCTGTTGAAAGTTGAATACTTGGTAGGATTTGTTCTTGGGACTCCATGTCACAAAAAAAATTTGCTGGCTGTTTCTTTCTTTGTTGGAAGGTCGTCTGTTCAGTGATAAGAATCTTCGAAAAGCATGACACCACCTTGCGACATTGCCCAACGTCATATGTAAACAAACAACTATTTGAAGCATATTTAAACTTGTGGTATACATAAATTAAGACAGGCACTGCAAATTCAATACAAATGTTAGCAAAATACTTGTGACTGACATTTAATAATGGGAAAATAAATTTGAAATCACCTAGATATTATCCAGGATGATAGCTTATTGAAGAATATTATTTGGGCAGTGAAACATATTAAAATCTATTTTTAGCTCAATTCTCTTATGTTTTCATTATAAGTTGAAAATTCAGAACCTTCAATTTTGATTTTTGGTAGATTTTTAGCATCTTAAAAATTTATCTTAAAGATAGATTGTGATGCGATGATCTACAAAGTTACAGCATCTAAAAGACATGGTCAAGTCAGAAGTCAAATTTACGCAGTAAATGAGAAAATTTACATTAGGAAGGCTGGAACTAGAGATGTGTAACAAAATTCGATACTATTTAAGGTCATTTACCAACCGTGCACCTGAATACATCCCTACCTTGCCGACATTATACATTCTCTAGCTCTATTTACATGAAAAATGAGATACCGAATTAAAAATTTGTGAAATTTATGAACAGACAAACCCATCTTAGTGCATTTGACTTGAATTTAAATATTCTGAACTCGCTACCTTATTTTGAATATAAATGGGGTTACATAAACTGGAATTCAGGTAAAGTAGGAGTCTAGTCACATGGTCCGGTTATCGCGTATTTTTAATATCCAACATTTGAATGCGCGGTAGATCGGATTTTTTCGACCAATCAGATCAGTTTTTTTTTATTTGATAGAATGTACGCGTCTAATATTTGATATTTATTTTAAATTGTTTCACTTTATTTTTGACCATAATTATTAAGTACATCGCGTAGGACAAACACAACATCATATACACTGGAAAAAAATTGAGTATACAATCACAGCCAAATGATTCAATGCAAATGCCAATCTGAGAATACGAAACGTCTCTTAAGAATCAGAAAGAGAAACCTCAAAATAATTTAGAATTGAATGAAAAGTAAGATAACGTTATTGGTGAACATTGATATCAATATATATTCCATTTATTTTCAATGCAATATGAAAAAAATGTAAATGAAAATTTAGTATTGTGTTTTTACTATTTTCTACACGCAGAAAAAAGTTCCGTATAGTATACTGAAAATCCGGTAAATTTTACTTAATTTCCAAGTACTTATATGGACAACTGACCAGTTAAATGAATTTTACTAGGCTGAACAAGTAACTGTAATCAGATTTGGTAGTTACAAATACGAATACATAAGTGGTACTGACTTGCGGATCAGTAAATTTCACCGAGCCAATTGCTATCCTACACTGTTTCTAAATTCTACAAATGCTTATTATTCTGGTACATTTCCATAGCGTGTAAGAGAATAAAACTTACTGTAACGGTATAGTTTACCAAAATGTTAGTGCTCTTTACGTTTGTCGAATGTCAGAATTACTTATAAGACAGTGGCTTTACCGATTTTTCTTAGTGAAAGTAGCATATTCGTTTCGGATAACACAGTTCTTTTGTTTTGGCTACTTTCTTTGCACACTGAGAAAAATGGATTGTAAACGGTAATGAAAAATATGTTACCGGGTATAATCTTGGACTATTAGCTATGGGACAGCGATCTAGATTATTAAAACCATAATCTGTAGATGTTAAGAAAAAGATAGTATCGGATAATATCTTGGATTATAAACGGAAACATACCAGATTTAACGGGTGCAAAACAAAAGAAAGATAGAGGGGAGAGCTTTGGCACTCAGAAGAGGGGAGGTTTCAGTGGAAACACATACACAAATATTCTTATCATACATTTATGTTCACATATTTATAGTACACAATGCTACACTATTTATAATCGCATACGCTTGAAATTAAATTTCAGAATCGCTTTTGGGTTTGAACCCTCTAACTCTACCTATATCTACATTAACTAAACGCATTCCTAATGCCTAAAGCCTCTCGGCTATTCTCGCTTGCCATATTCCGAAATAAATGTCGCTTATAAGCCACTACTGAGTTGGACAGACTTGGATTCGAGTCTACGAAGCTATTCGGATAACGTCGGAAGCACTCGGACGACATTCTGAAACGAATTATATGAAAAACCAAAAATGAATGTTTTGATTTTACCTAATACTATCCTTACTTTTAACATCCAGGTTTTATGATGCGTTTTTCTCACTGCAGTTGGAAATTCCTTTGTTTACACCCAGCGTTGCCGGCACACGGGATTTACACATGAAGGTTATGTTTTCGTTACATGTGCACGAGTTAAGCGAAACATCCAGATCGGTAAAATCTACTGATCTTTCGTTAATGTGTACTGTACTAGTATTGTAATTCAGTTCCAGTGAATGGTACTTATCATCCTGTATTTAATACATATGATAAAGGTATTTTTAACTCACAAGTGACCGAGTTAGATTTACTTTGATTTTACTATGAGATTTACGAAACGCTCAGTAATTCCGACATTTCTTTTCAGCTATGTTAACAGTTTTTACTGTTACATTTACTTAAAATCTTTTACTGCTCCCGGTTAGTGAATTTTGCCTTTCTTTTTTCTGCGTGTACAGCCTAAAAATAAAATTATTGATCCGATTTTTATAGAATTTGGAAAGGTTAATTATGATGAGCTACATGCTTCGAAGAGTTACATGCTCTGATGAGGTACATGTAGTGATAGTTATATGTCTTATATCTTGACTCGATAAATTCCGGATGTAACATTATTTCAAGTTAAGTAAGCTCATCATGCATTTAAAAAATGTAGATGTACGTGTTCAATTAATTATTATGCTTCTATTATGATTCGTTTCTTTTCCATCCAAAATTGAAATGAAGATCCGAGAGTTGAAGGAAATAAACCGGGCACTGGCTCATTTCAAAAGTATCAATAATCCACAGTTAGGTTGGATCAATTCTCTTCATATCCTCACACTTTTTAAAAAATTGACCAAACATAAGAGTATAAACGGGTAATACCGTAAATTAAAAATCAACCTTAACCTTCTATTGCGAACGGCTATTTACTCGTAATTAAAAATAATACAAAAATGTGTTAATAAATTTTAGTAATTGAAAACAAAAGAGTCGCCCACGGAGACTCCAAACTGCAAAAGTTTATTAATAAAAAAAGGAATTAATTAAAATTTGTTTTTATAATGGCCAGATCGTTTTGTTCATCCCCTCTGACTGAAGAGGCTGTTCCAGAAGAAAAACAAAGAAATTCTCTAAACCATGAAGTGTAGTAAAATAAGAATAGAAATCTATGCCTGTGAAGCTGTACCCACACTATTAAAAAACCAACTTTTTTTTTAGAGTTCTGAGCTCCTTTAGAATAGTTCTAGAGTTCCTGATAGTTTTTAAAAATAGTTCCGGGGTTTACATGCCTCAAAAATCAGATTTTCAAAATGGGGGGCTAAGTTCAGGCTCCCCCCACTTTCGAAAAATTTCAATTTTTTTCAGAGTTCTGGGAAGATTTAACATAGTTCTAGAGTTCCTGACGCTTTTCGACAAGAGTTCCGTGAATTTCCGGGCACAGTGAACTTTCAAAAAAAAAATTCCAGCCCCCCACTTTTTACATATTCACTTTTTATCGATATATTTCTGTAGTACTCCAAGAGTTCTAGAGTTCTGTGTAACTCAAATTTTGAAAATTTCTATTCCCAAAAAGTTGTGGGACTTCAAAGTTGACCCAAAATTTTGGAAATCAATTTTTGAAAAGTTCAAGAGTTCTGGTCAGAGTTCTGTACCCCCCCGGAATAGTTCTACAAAAAAGCCCTATAACATTTTTCTCTCAAGTCAAAATCCAAAAAGCTGTGGGACTTCAAAGTTACCGAAAAATTTTGAAAACCCAATTTTGAAAAGTTCAGAGTTCTGGTCAGAGTTCTGTTCCCCTCGGGAATAGTTCTACAAGAAAGCCCCATAACATTTTTCTCTCAAATCAAAATCCAAAAAGCTGTGGGACTTCAAAGTTACCGAAAAATTTTGAAAACCCAATTTTGAAAAGCTCCAAGAGTTCTGGTCAGAGTTCTGTTCCCCCCCGAAATAGTTCTACAAGAAAGCCCTATAACATTTTTCTCTCAAATCAAAATCCAAAAAGCTATGACACTTTAAAGTTGTATCTTGATCTATCTTTTTCGTTTATTTCGTATATTCGTCTACGAATGAAGTAGCAAAAATAATTAACGTCTGGCCCTTTGCCCTTAACTACCCTTTTTTAATTTTGAATGTAAGACAATGTTTCAAAGGATTATTTCGAACCGTAAATGTGCCTGAAATTCTGTAAATGGTGTAATTTGTAGTGAACATTTTTGGTTCGTTTCCTGGAGTGGCACTTCTGGCTTGAAGTAACAAACACCATACTTGTTTCTAAAAAAGTGATAAACCGAAAATTCGGCAATAGGCCATAAAATGAGCCATTTATTATATAAAATAAGAGACATTATGATTTGATGTTATAGTGCTGTCAACTTTACTTAGCTCTTGAAGCAAAGTGTCCTTTTGGGCGAAAATGCATAATGTCTTTTTCCCTGGCGAAAGTATCGGATAGGAATTCATTTCGAGCCAATCAGAAATATTCCGATTCATTCCGATATTTATATCCAAGCTCGGATTAATTCGGATTGAAAACTTGGTTTCGGATTCATTCGGTTAGTTGCCTCGGATTAAATCGGATTAGGTCGGATCGATTTTTTTACAGGTTTGAAGGGTACATGCTGATACGAAATGAAAACTGATGTTTGAATATATAAAAAATAACGTCAAAGTTCAATTTCGATTTAAATTCTGGGAACAAAGCTCAAAAATAATTTATAATAAAAACTGAACAATGGCGAACCCTGTAAACTTATTTGGGAAATAAATATCACCAAATATCTCTAAAAATTTTCAAAAATTTAGTATTTAAACTAATTTACAAGTTCATGAAAGTGCAACTTTCACTTTTCCGAAATTCACATATTTGAAAATTATATGTCCAAACAAATCCCCAAGTTCATAAAAATGAACCTATTTTGGAAAATAAACCTCCGAGACAAAATCGTTCAGCGAGACATTTATTGTGCTCGCCTATCACAACTCAGCACAACATTTATTTTTTCGAAATTTACATTTTCGAAATGTACATTTTTCAAAATTTTATTTTTCTTAAAAACGGTTTGTGATATCGAAATTTCGTTTACGGCACGTTCTTTCACATGTTAAGGGCTACCTGGCACAACTTTTTTATCTCTAAAAACCAAAATGGTGGCGTTAGTAAAAAAATCGCTATTTGGATATTTTAGCTCTATTTTTTATTTTTCCAAAAAATCTTTTCTGCCACAATGTGGCACAATGTAGCCCAAATTCAGCACAATTTAGCAAAACTTTTATTTTTTTAAAATTAAAAATGGCGGTGCCAACTTTTCGGACATTAAAATTTTAGGCTTTTTTGGGCTCCAATACTCTTTCCAGAAAAATCAAATTTCGTGTGAAGGTGCTAACTTGAATCTAGCCATCACCTCAGCTAAACAAAAATTTAAATAAATTAAAAGTAAACTGCATCAGAATTTTGGGCTTTTTTGGGCTCTGGCAATAACCTATTCCTAGACCATAAAGTTTGCAAAAAGATGATTTTTGTTCAAAGACGCCTCTACATGACCATGCAGGGGTGAATTTTAATGTTAACGGTTGCAGCCCAAAAATCGATAGACATTTTTGATGAGCCGGAAAATCAGAGTGTATTCGTAGACCATGAAGTTCCCATGAAGACGATTTTTATCCAAAGTCGTCTCTACATATGGCCATGCAGGGGCGCATTTTTACATTCTCATCATGGATGAGAAGGTATTGGTTTTATGTGAAAAATGACTTTCGAAATTTTCATCAAATCTTTATTTTTGAGACCCCCTGAGTCAGAAAAAATGGTTTTTACGAAAGTGTCTGTCTGTCTGTCTGTCTGTCTGTCTGTAGTAGGTCGTGTGCGGCTTAACTCTCGATAGAATTATCAGATTGAATTGAGCTTTGGTACACTTTATCGGAGCCGAAAAAGTAAGGACAAGTGCGTTAACCAGCCATATCCAATCAAAATTGAGGGATTGAGCACTGCTTTTGTGTTTTTGAAAATAATTTTTTTAAAAAATCAAAAAAAATCAAAATTAGAAATGTTACAGCATATTCAAATTCGAAAAAAGTCAATATCAAAATTCCATTTTCCAGTTAAATTATACGAGATACGTAAAAACGTTATGATACAATATTATTTTCTACATAAAGACCTACAAATTTGAATTGTAACATTTTTTCATAAGATGCATATTTTTCTTTTTAATTAAAAAAAAAACTATTGAAAATCCAAAATTCAATTTTTTAACAATAATATGTAAAATACGAAAAAAACGTAAGAATACAAAGTTGTTCGCTTCAAAAAGATCTACAAATTTTGTCTGACGCAGTTTCTGATAAAACATATATTTTTCGTTTCGTTATCAAGAAATTTCTCGACAGGATGTATATTTTATGTTTTAATTTTTAATATTGAAAAAATTCGATTTTTTTCACCAAAATATGTGAGATACGAAATAAGCGTTGTTCTGCAAAATCGTTTCCTTAAATAAAGTCTACGATTGTTTTTTCTTTTTGAGAGATTTGGAAGAAAATAAATTATTTTAATCATGTAATTTATTAAAAAGTTACTGAAATGTATACAGACAATCGAGCGCGAAGCGCGAGCGTCATGATGAGAATGTGTTCCTTAAGGCCGATAGAGCCTTAAGTAAATTGAATTTCCTGTTTCACTTAAATTCAAAAAGAAATTGAGTGACTTTGAGAAAATGTGTAATTCACATCATCTGTAATATTATTATAAAATTGGTTTGAGCTTCAGTATCAAATTATAAGAAATAAACTTAAATGTATGCTAAGAGCACAAGACCGAGCGCGAAGCGCGACGATCAAATCGCGCGTCCTAGGCGCGCGATGAGAATGTGCCCGCGAAGCGGGCAGATTTTTTTTGTCCAAAATGTATTATTTAAAATGAAAGGTTGCTTTTCAGTGATGGGGATTGTTCTTTCAAAAATTATTTTTTTCTACTAGCGGGCCATAAAGTGGACTTTATTGCCCCGTGCGGGGCAAACAAATCCACTTTCTGGCCCGCTAGTAGAAAAAAAATCGTGTGCAACACGGGAATAGTATATTATGTTCCTAGGCGCATAATGAGGCGTATTACGCGACGAGCGACAATGCTCGCAGGAGATCGAAGCCGAGGCGCGATCAGTCCTGCGAGCATTTTAAGCGAGTCTCGTAATTACCCGAATTGTGTGCATTGGCACATATTCTATTTTATGTGACTTCAGCGCATATACGAGTTTTTATGCGTACACTCGAATCCAATCTGAAAAGGTCGAAATTGCCGTGATTATCTCACTTGACATTTCGCGAATACTTCCGGTCATTTTGATTTTCTCGATCTTGTGTAGTAGTAGCGTATTGTAATAGACCCATGCGCAGTTCAAATGTACAAAGCTTTGTCAGTACGGTGCCAACGCTGTACGAAGAAGTAGAAGAAGAATAAGAATATTACGCTCCGCTGTATCGTAATAGGCGCGTGCGCAGTTCAATTTTTACATTACATTCCTCTGTATCGTAATATTTACACAACATTACGCTACTCTCATGTGTAGCGTAAAAACGAGTTTACGCGCCGGAGGCACATGAAATAAATATTTCTATTCCGTTGTGGAGATGCCAGCCGATCGGACCTCCTTAAATTATGATATGAGAATGAATTGCCTTAATCAGTTTGTTCTATTGATTTTCCAGTATTTCATAACTTAAGATAGCACAGCACATATCTTTAAAAAATAAAAAAATGTTACGACTTCCGGTTTATCGTATTTCGAGAGCCTAAAATGAACCTTAAATTATACTATAAGAATGGATTGGTTTAATCACTTTGTTCTATTGATTTCCGAATATTTCATAAGGTTAAGCTAGCACAACACATATGTTGAAAAAAAGTAATGTACGACTTTCGGTCCATGATATTTCGGGAGCCTTAAATTTGTTCAAGAAACAAAAATACCTGAGATTTTTTTAATTTTTTGAAAGTAGCTTCTTTCAGTCCATGAGGGGTTCATTGAAACTGAGGGGACTGAAGTGAAGCAAATACTCTGCAATTGATCAACTTTGAATTACTATTTTGTATAACTGGTAAAATATATCTGTGATAATCACAATTTTTTAAGAAAAAGGTATCGATAAATAAAACAGGATGGTTTTTAGGAATAAAGTTTACTTTGGAAAAACTAAATCATAACAGAACACTTGATTTTCAAAATTTTTTGGTAACTTTGAAGTGTCATAGCTTTTTGGATTTTGATTTGAGAGAAAAATGTTATAGGGCTTTTTTGTAGAACTATTCCGGGAGGGAACAGAACTCTGACCATAACTCTTGGAACTTTTCAAAATTGGGTTTTCAAAATTTTTTGGTAACTTTGAAGTGTCATAGCTTTTTGGATTTTGATTTGAGAGAAAAATGTTATAGGGCTTTTTTGTAGAACTATTCCGGGGGGAACAGAACTCTGACCAGAACTCTTGGAACGTTTCAAAAATTGATTTTCAAAATTTGTTGGTAACTTTGATGTGTCATAGCTTTTTGGATTTTGATTTGAGAGAAAAATGTTATAGGGCTTTTTTGTAGAACTATTCCGGGAGGGAACACAACTCTGACCAAAACTCTTGGAACTTTTCAAAATTGGGTTTTCAAAATTTTTCGGTAACTTTGAAGTCCCACAGCTTTTTGGATTTTGATCTGAGAGAAGAATGTTATGGGGCTTTCTTGTAGAACTATTCCGGGGGGGAACAGAACTCTGACCAGAACTCTTGGAACTTTTCAAAAATTGATTTTCAAAATTTTTTGGTAACTGGACTATCTATTAGATAGTAGCGCCATAGTCCTTCGAGAGTACTTTTATTTAAAAAAAAAACGTTTTACAATCTCTAATAATTTTCGAAAAATTGAGGACTCGCTCTTGTTAAACAGACTGTATGTAGGATCCTATGTAGGTTCCTCTCCGAATTTACCGTTTGAGAGTTGGAAAAGGGAATGATAAAAGACCCGATATAGTTTATAGATTTCCTATGTCAAGTGATCCCATTTCAAATCCTGCATGAACAATTATATCAGTCCTTTCTACTCTATATATCCTAGGTCCAGTTATACATAGAAACTGGATTTGATTTCACTTAAACAACAAGATAGTCTTTATTGTCTATAATCTTTAATTTTATGTAGCTACTGGGAAGTATGGTTATAACGTGATTGCTAATATGAAATTCATTAATTTCTTCATTGAGGTTAGAAATCGAATCAACTGTGAGTAATTTAACGAGACCAAGAGCATAAGTTTTATTTGATGAGAGTTCTATTAATGCAAAATAGTCTGCTTCGAGCACTGACGAGTTGCCTGAAATAGTCAGAGTAAATGATTCATTCATGATGATGTCTCTCAGTATACTGATTTCTTACAGGCAATTACATGCGCTTATATAGTAAAGCATATTTGCTTAATATATCAAGCTGTCTACATAAGAATTTGAGGCATAAATAACCACAGTTGGATGTATAATATCCTTGATATCTGTCATGGCTGTACTTTTATGAAGCTACCAGCACTAAGATTTTTTATGTATCAAATGAATTCTAATAAAAAATAGTGAAAGATCTAGTGTCTTTGAATGCTTTTTAGTTATTATCTATTCAACAAACGGCGAATAAACATATAAAAAACTATGTCATTCAATGTAATTAAGCGGTGTAATTTTTAGGCCTTTCAGAAATTATTAAGGAATATCTAGAAAAATTTCATAAAAATGATGGATTAGAATAAATTGAACTTCTTATAATTCCTATTTTATCTCGTGAATTAAAAAGGAAGTACACAATTAATTAATGTGTACTGAATAATTTCACTTTTTAAATTGGAGTAATACATCTTTAATTTATTTCAATGGAACGCATTTAACATGTTGCTTTCGTATTCAAAGGATTAATGAATAAATTACACAGGTACACGAAAAAATATTTCTTTTAAACTGCCTCGAATGTTTTTACTGATTTTTACGTTTTTTGGTGCGCTGAATCCAAATCTATTAACCAATTTTTTCCATCACGTACAGATTTTTTGCTACATTGGGTTATCCTTAGTCACCGGGTTAAAAATAAGGTTTATATGTAGAGTCACTCTTGGGTCAATGAATCTCCTGGTTACACTGAGCTTGAAGGACAGGATTATGACAAAAAAATCCCGACAAAAACTGCGAATGGGGGGTGATTCTAGAGGCCTTTGTCATCATTTTACCCTTGCCCAGAAAATCACAGCTGATCCCCTAATTGAGGAAACCCAATTTTTCGTTATATGTTCAAATAAATGAAATAAAAATCAAATAACGCTTGAAAATACAATTGTTTCATAATTCCAGAGATTCATTTAATCTAAAATCATATGATATTATGTTTAAATTTGATTAAAATATAATTATAACTAAATGTGTCTGGATGCAAATATAACAACAGCTTTTGCAGTCGCTCAATATATGATGGATCTTCAATCATATTTATTTTGTATTCATTCCAAAATTTCAGAAATTCTGGATGAATTGCTTCCCGTGCTTGTTCAGACATGATTCCCAGACTCAAGCCAGACAGAAATGTTAAGCACTGTTCAATATGATCAAAAATAGCGTGAATTTTAAGGGTTTGTGAAACACCAGTACCTATATGCATTTTGTTTACGTTCTTGATAAGATTGGGGAGAATTTTCATGTCCACATTATTGGTTCCAAAACGACTGTTCACGACAAGATTCATGGCCTTGAAAGCTGAAATAAATGGCACTAATTGCAACTGCCCGATGTCCTTGTAAATATCAACGTCGTCCAATTTATCCGCCTCTGGAAGAAGTTTCCGGCATGCATTGCCTTCAAAAATCTGTCCATGGTAGTTTTTGGCGATAAGTTTAAGCTTCTTTGGCCAGATCAATGCCTTTTCCTGACCAAACAGTGTAACCAAACCTTGCCAGAATACATTGTTGACATAGCCTTATAGAATATGCAGCTCCGGAATAATACACTTTTGATGTACGAAAATATCGTCATCATCATTGAACAGGGAAGATTGATCGTACTGTGTCATAGTTTTGCAGATTTTTTATCATTTCCTGAAAATTGGAAAAGCGGTCAGCAAACTAAGAATTTTAATCGAGAAAAAAAATCCTTTACCTAATACCCAAAAACTCCCATGGATAGATTTTTTTTTGCTAGAACCGCAATTCTGCCGTAACATAAAACTGACAGTTGTGCTAGGTACTCTCAAGTGCACCCAATTTTGTGCTGCTAGCAGAAATTTCGCAACCTTGACCGCTTTTCGAAAAAAACAAAAAAATTTTGAATTTACAAAAATAAATGTTTACTTGCATTTTTACAGGTCAATAAAATTTTTATTCAGTGATAAATACAAATTACATTACTGTTATGTAATTCCAAACGCCTAATTTTAAAAATATTTTTAAAAAAATCGGAATTTTATAAGAAAATAATTTGAGGAATTGGAAACTTGTGCTGAGTTGTGCTGGGCTAGTACAACAATATACCTTCATAACATTTTCCAATCAGAATAATATTTTCCAAATGAAAACTCATTTTCGAAACACATAATCCATCACCGACCCGGGATTTTGCATTAATGAAAATTTTGACAATCAAAAAGTTGTGCTGACTTGTGCTAGGCGAGTAAAGCAATAAACCCCTGTAACATTTTTCAATCAGTTTAATATTCTCCAAATGAAAACTCATTTTTGAAACATAGCCCATCACTGACCCGGGATTCCACAAAAATAGGAATTTTGGAAAACAAAAAGTAGTGCTGAGTTGTGCTAGGCGAGTACAACAATAAATCCTAATATCATTTTCTTATCAGATTAATGTTAAGGGTTGGAGCCTAAAATTGATATGGACATTTTTGAAGAGCTAGAAAATCAGAGAGTGCTTGCAGACAATGAAATGTTATAAGGATTTATTCTTGTACTCGCCTAGCACAACTCAGCACAACTTTTTGTTTTTCAATATTCCTATTTTGTGAAATTCCGGGTCGGTGATGGATTATGTGATTCGAAAATGTGTTTTCATTTGGAAAATATGAATCTGATTAGAAAATGATATTGAGATTTATTGTTGTACTCGCCTAGTACAATTCAGCACAACTTTTTGTTTTCCAATATTTTTCTATTTTTATGAAATCCAGGGTCAGTGATGGACTATGTTTCGAAAATCAGTTTTCATTTAGAAAAAATTAATCTGACTGAAAAATGTCACAAGAGTTTATTACTGTACTCGCCTAGCACAACTCAGCACAACTTTTTGTTTTTCAAAATTCCCATTTTTATGAAATTCCGGGTCGGTGATTGATTATGTGTTTCGAAAATGAGTTTTCATTTGGAAAATATTAATCTGATTAGAAAATGGTAATGGGATTTATTGTTGCACTCGCCTAGCACAACTCAGCACAACTTTTTGTTTTTCAAAATTCCTATTTTTGTGAAATTCCGGGTCGGGGATGGATTATGTGTTTCGAAAATGAGTTTTCATTTGGAAAATATTATTCTGATTGGAAAATGTTATGAGGATTTATTGTTGTATTCACCCAGCACAACTCAGCACAAGTTACCAATTCCTCAAATTATTTTTTTATAAAATTCCAATTTTTTGATTCCGAATTTTTTAAAAATATTTTTAAAATTAGGCGTTCGAAATTGCAGAACAGCAATGTAATTTGTATTTATTACTGAATTAAAATTTTATTGACCTGCAAAAATGCAGAAAAACATTTATTTTTGTAAATTCAAAATTTTTTTGTTTTTTTCGAAAAGCGGTCAAGGTTGCGAAATTTCTGATAGCAGCACAGAATTGGATGCACTTGATAGTACATAGCACAACTGTCTGTTTTATGTTACGGCAAAGATGCGGTTCTAGCAAAAAAAGAGTTTTTCAAAATATACGGTCGTAATTTTTGATTTTTCAAAAAATGGTTTGCGGCACACATCAGTACAACTCTAGCACAACCTAGCGCAACTTCAAGTTCTTGATAATATTATGTTTGCAGTTCTAACTTCCGGGACACACCATATATTGGCAACTATAAGACACAAAATTTCTCCAAGTCTTAACCTGGAAAACGTATTTTTGTAGAAATTATGGAGGAGAAAAGAAAAACCATAAAAGTACTTTTTCTCGTAAACGGGTTGACAAATTTTGATGTGCGAAAAATGTGTTACGTAGGTCGATAGTAGAATTAATAAACAAAATTTGACAAAATGTTTGGACAAAAATAATAGGTCTGAATTTCTTTCTGAATTTAAAAAATTTCCTTTTCAGGTTATTTTTCATAGTTACACTTAACTTTTTTTCATAAATATTCCTTCAGATGTCCTCTTCAACCAATAATTTTGTGAAATTTCTGAATTGGTTGTGTTAAAGGTTGATCTACGTTTCTCCGCGGGTCCTTCTTGAAGTGCGTGCGGGAGTCACGGAAGGATTTCGCCACTACGTACTGGCGGGTTCGGTGGTAGCTTTCCTGGCCTTGTCCTGATGGCACCACCGAGTCCTGGTGGGTTGCGGCCGGTCGATCGCCCCGCGTTTGATTGCCGCCAGGCAGTTCCAGACCGAGAGACTAGGCCGTCCTTCGGTCCAATCCAGGTGCTACGGGAAAGAGAGTCTTCCTGGTCTGGCAGAACTTGGCCCATATGCGTCGCCGGATCTTCAATAGCCTCCTTGGAGACTCGATCGACGGCGGAGGGAGCGGAAACCTCCCCTAAGGTGTTGAGCACAAAGCGTGGGAAATTCTCTCGGCGGTGTTCTGTGTGTTACGCCATCTCTGGCAACATGCGGTGGTGGTATGGAAGGCCTCTGGGGACTAGCCACGCTGTCTGGCGGGGTGAGAATCCGCAGCCGGGCTTGTTCCTCCAGGAACCTAGCTCGATATCGACGCTGCCGTGGATTCAGTCCCACACATTAGAAGTCCGTGATGCGACTTGAAAGGCATCGATAAAACCTGGGTTTGGGAAGAACCGGTCTCCTGCTGGTGGCGAAGCTGCGTCTGCACCCAAGTAACGTCTGCTGGTGATGAAGTTGCGTCTACTGATGGCAAAGCGTATAACGCGTTCAAAATTTTTGATTTCGCCCTAAGAAGGACGGATGTATATTGAAATTTGTCCTCAAAAGGACAGTTGAGGTTATTATAATGGAACAAGAACGTTTGAATACTCTTTGCCCTCAAAAAGTAGTGAAGTTTGTGTTTTTTTTTTGTTCATGAGTCGGGGAGGGGAAATCTTCAAAAGACACCCAAAGGTGGGTAGTGTCGGATTCGCTGAGTGCGCCTATCGACTAAAACCCCTCGCTATTGGTTGCCAACCCAAGCGTTATGAACCTGAAACTGAAGCGGGTGGAGGAAGGTGGTACGAATAAGTAAGCTATGAGGACAATCGCGCTTGAAGCGAAACACGATAAGATACGTAGGCAAATTATTGCGAGGGAACGAGGAGTCACGGCCTTCTGAAACGATCGGAGGATTTACTTATATAGTGTGTGAGTACATTGATGCTGGGATTAGGGTGGTTTGCCACTGAGGAACGAAGGTTTGCGGCGTAAGATTGGGCTACTTCGGTAATGAAAAGAAGTTTGGTTTCTTCGAGGATCTTTTTGATGCGTATGTAAAATGGTATTTGAGGTAAAGATAGTTTATTTTGGATTCCGTTGGTGGAGAGAGCACAGGGTTACCGGTTAGTTCCAGGAGTACTGTTTTATGGTCAGAGCTAAGTACCGGAAGGGAGCATGCGTCTTTGTCGGTAAGAATATTTTTTGTTATAAAGACCAGGATTTTTTTTGGCGTTGAGGTCACCAGCAACTATAGTGGGGGTGTTTGGGTTAAAGTGGTTGGGTATTTCCGAGATATCTCTAATATGTGGTGGAGAGTAGAGAGAAAAAATGCGGACTGGTCCAGAGTTAAAAGAAATTTCGACACCTGTTACATTGCAGGGGGATGAGTCAGTGTTTATGGGTTTGTGGCAGAGGGTGTTACGAACAAGGAGTGCCACTCCGCCACGTCTTGATGAAGTGATATCTTTTATGTATACGGAGAAATTAGAAATATACAGTGTTTCCTTAGGTTTTAGGTGAGTCTCGGTAATGCATGCGACATCAATAGCATTGTCGTTGAGAAGAAGGGTATGTTCAAGCCTTTTGGGTGCAGAAATGCCACTGGCATTCCAGGTGCGTATGGTCAGTTTGTCTTTATGAGTGCTTTGCGTTTGAGAATTGGAAGGCAGCTGTGAAGATGGAGAGGAATTCACGAAAAAGCTGCTGAAGTTGCGGATTATATGATGGGTTAGGGATAGGAGAGGGTTGTGCTTAGTTAAGAATTTTTGATTTTTTCATGTGGTGAACGCTTTTTGCGGACGGGATTTTCATGTGAAGTTATTTACGAATGGGTTCGTCAAAAAGAAATTCGCTGACACCTCGAATGACAACGATAAAGTCTTTGTCATGGTGAAGTAGGTTAGTAGTGTAAATGATTTCAAATTAATTAGTTGAGTTTGAAATTTCTACCACTGCCTACATTATCGGAGAATCACTAGTCACGTATCAGATAGGATACGTTGCCGACAGGTGTCCTCGTAGACAATTTCAAACTCTTATATCGCAAATGAATGCAAATTAAATTCAAATTTAAAGAATTAAAAATCTTTCTTTGGAAAAAAGACGCTTTTGACTGTGCTGAGATTCAAGCCCAGGTCTTTCGATTGCCGATCAACTGCTCTAACCATTGAGCTACACAGGCATCCGACATCTCCTTCTCCACGGAAAGATTTCCTTATATCGCCAAGTGGCTCAGCTTTGCGGCTATAAATGATTTCAAATTAATTAGTTGATTTTGAAGTTTCTACCACTGCCTACATTATCGGAGAATCACTAGTCACGTATCAGATAAGATAAGTTGCCGACAGGTGTCCTCGTAGACAATTGTAAACTCTTATATCGCAAATAAATGCAAATTAAATTCAAATTTAAAGAATTTGAAATCTTTCTGTGTAAAAAAGACGCTTTTGACTGTGCTGAGATTCAAGCCCAGGTCTTTCGATTGCCGATCAACTGCTCTAACCACTGAGCTACACAGGCATCCGACATCTCCTTCTAAAATTTCAAACGTCAATGGTTTTAGGGTATACAAGAATGGCGTCAGTAGTGTTTTTTGCTGAGCGAATAGGCATATCATCTTTTAAAAGGGCCTGGTGTATTTTTGGCCACAGATAGCCGCGTCGTGTGGCTAAGGTAATGATAATGAGAAACACGTTTTCTGTATATACTTCTGTATGCTGAGTAAAATCACTGATCGTAGACGAAACACTTTACTCGAGAGTACAAGCCGGAATGATGATGATGTTCAAAATTGATGGTGACGTCTGTGCTCGTCGGTGGTCTACTTATTCACTACTGGGCTTGGTACCACGCACCAATCAGAAGCTTTGGAAAGGGTTGGGTCCCGTACTCTGACGTGATTGATCCAGAGAATGGAGGATGTGAACCAATCAGAAGCGTTGGTGAACTTGGGTCCTATCCTCTGACGTGATTGGTCAAAAAGCTTGAAGGTCCCACACCAATGAAAAACGTAGACATTCTGAAAAACTCGCGCGTCATTGAGAAGGGTTGAGGCTTTGCAACTGTGCTTCAACATGATTGGTTGAGAAGCTTGAAGGTCCCGCACCAATGAGAAGCGTGGAAAAAGATTCATAGTAGTAATAATAATTATTAAATAAGACACTAGTAATAAAATCTCTACGACGGAAGAGTCGTACGCGACGGAGCTGGAACCAACTGCCCGCGAAGTTTAAAGCCGAAAGGCGGTTCCGCGGGCGGCGTATTGGTTCGTGAAAGGGGTTTTTTTTTGTTTTAACTGGTATGCGTAGACCCGTTCTAGGAGAGTCCTGTACAACGTCTATAAAGGATTTCGCCATTTTTCCCCCTCAACACAAATAAAACAAAAAAAAAGTAATAAAATCTCTTACATAAAGATAATATGGTGAAAACATAGTGAAAAAAAAATCATTTTCGTCACATTTCACTGTCATCTTCCATCAAGATAACGCCAGACCACATACATCTTTGGTCACTCGCAAAAAATTATTGGAGTTAGGCTGGAAAGTGATGCTTCATCTACCGTATAGTTCTGACCTTGCACCATCCGATTAGCATTTATTCTGTTCACTTCAAAACCATTTGAATGGAAAAACATTCGATTCAAATAAGGCTGTCAAAAATGAGTTGATTCAGTTTTTTGCCTCTAAGAACCAAACTTTCTACGAAAGCGGAATCATGAAGCTGACTGAAAGATGGCAAAAGGTCATCGAACAAAATGATCAATACATACTTGATTGATGTTTGTTATTTGTATGAATAATACCTTGTAAGTGACAGGTAATACACGATGGCAGCAGTGTGTGAGCAGCAGACAACAGTCCTTCTGCAGTTAGCACACTCACATGTATAGTGTGTTACGCCTGAAACTCCAACGCTGTTAGGCTTGTAGCTGATAAAACATTTATATGGTGTTTGAGAAATGTGTTGAGATTGAACTTTGAATTTAAGTGCACTGGACTCTCCTTGACCAATTTTTCCATCCTTATCTAATATTTCTGCCAAATAGGATGCAGCTTACAAAAGCTGATATGACCAAGTGAAAAAGACCACGAAATCACTTTCAGTCATTTCTGGAAAATTTCGTATTTATGCCAAAGTGACTGCTTGAAAGAAAGTTTTTTGACAAATCCACCCTTTTTCCTCTGCCTTAGTAGCTAATATATTTTACACATCTATTCATGCATGCATTCATTCCATGATTTGATCTCAAGCTTCTATGTTGGATTGCAGCCTTTCACCATAAGTACTGTTAGGAAAAGATACAATTCTAAAATAGATACCAACTTTTGATATTAGCTTGTTGATACAGAGTAAAATAATAATGTTGCTGACGAAAGACAGTTAAAAAAGGGTACAAAGTCACACAGTGTACCGAGTACGACATTTTTATTTCTGAGACTTGGAGAAATTTTGTGTCTCATAGGTGCAAATATATGGTAACAATTTGGACTTGATACATGCAGGAGCAGATTTTTCATGCTTACCCGGCTAGGCCCTTTATTTTTAAGAAGGAAACAACAACGGGTTTAGTTTGGTGGACAATAATTAGCCTTTGAATAAATAAAACTTCACGCTACAGGCGGTAAAAGGCGTGTATTATTCTTTTATGAGAATTTTTTAATTAAAGTCAAGCAGGTGTGTAAATTAACCACCCTCTCCCACGACGTTCGGTTCGGATGAGTGGTGAGGCTTCCCTTTGTGTATGTGGTTGGAGGTGGGGGAGAGCGAGTCGCAATTCATCCTTGGACACGACAGTAGGTAAATATCCTCCGTCGGGACAGGAGTCTCTTCTCGGGATTATTTAGTGTTGAGTGAAAAGTGTGGTAAGCGGATAGTGCTTGGGTCTCCACTCTCTGGACTCCGCAAATCTCCTTGATTAGAACAGAGAACGTAAGCCTAGAGCTACAAAGTGCCTGCGAGGGTGAGTGAGAAAATCTATACTATTATAAAGCGGCGTAATACACGGTGTCTGAGTTCACGGCTGGGCTGTTTCGTCGAGGCTGTCCTCCGACTCTATAGAACGGCTGGACCGTTGTTACGTGGCTGCTCTCCAACCCTTCCAGTGAGAGGTGCAACAATTGGCGCCTTTTCTTTGTTCTTTTGAACGACTTTTCCCCTGGATCGTGTCGCTGCGATCCTTATGTAAATGGAATATAATTCTCGTTTTCTAGTACTACCTTTGTGTAAATCATTTTGAGTTTCCCTATTCCACGATCAACATATCTCAAGCACACGAGTTACTGGAACATTGGTGCCCCGGGTGAGGATAATTTATTAGGAGTTTATTGATTAACTGAGATTAATATTATTATATTATTATTCATTTGTTGCGTCTGTCGCTGGAAATTGTGAATTTATGCCATGCTGCATACGCCCTAGCTGAAAAATAAGGTGAATGTGGTTTTAGCATCAACACCAACCTGATCGACATACTCACAGTGACAATTAATTATTTGAATTTGCGGGATAGTTAAATATTTGCATTTATTTTATGACAGAATAATGGCGCTTGTTTCCTTGAAAAAGTTAAAGGCCCCTCAAAACTCGCGAGCCTCGGAAATCAGTCGAATCCATTCACGCTTCAAGAAATATGCTCCACAATCCCTTACACGCAACTCGATTGAATACAGTTTGGCTGGTCGTTTAGATCCTGAGTCTAGAAAGCTTTGGGAGACCGACGTCGATACAAAGGATCGAAAAATTATCGCAAGGGCTGCTGCCTCTGAAGCTGAGCCTAGTCGATTAGAGCGCTTCCCGGAATCTCGAGATTTTGTGGAGTTTTTTGAGCAGCGGTCTCAAGCCCTAAGTATGATTGCCTCTGAGACCAAAGCTCATAAAGGTTCAGCGATCGACTCAAGGCCACCACTTAAACTCGCTAAACAAGCCAAACGGGCATGTAATTTTAGCACAGGTTCAAAAAAGCAAAATCCTTACATAGCTGATCGAAAGTGCCCGCTCTGCTCTCAAAACCATTATATCGGTGCCTGCCCAACCTTTCTTGCAAAATCTCCTTACGGACGTCGGGATGATGTACGTCGTTTATCCCTGTTCTTGAACTGCATGGGCCCTCATAAATCTCAAAGATGTACATCTAAACGCAGATGTAAAGAGTGCCGCGATTGACACTATTCGTCACTACACACCACTGCGCCTAGGCAGGCAGCAGCCATCTTGAAATCAGAAAAAAGTACCTTCTAAAAAAGTAGCGAGATGCAACCTGCTCCTTCATCCACTGTCTCCATATTGACATCAAGCTCTCCCGCTCCATAGCAGGTGGTCTTACTTGCTACTGCTCAGATTACGCTTAGCGGCCCTGGAGGTGCTCATCTGCGTGTACGGGCCTCAGTTGATCAAGGCTCCGAAGCCTCCTTTATCAAGGAATCTATTGTACATTCACTCCAGTTGCGCAAACATCGCGCAAGTTTCACGTTGACGGGTATGGGCGTATCACCAGCTGGTACAGCCCGTGCCATTGCTCAAGTTACAATAAGTTCAGTAACTGACCCTTCCTTTCATCTTGAGACTGAAGCCTTGGTCCTTCTCCGTCTCACCTCAAAGCTTCCCCCTAGATTCCCTAGGGATCTTGACCTAAGCCAGTTCGATGGTCTTCAATAGTCTGACCCTTCTTTCTATAAACCTAATTCAGTCGAAGCAGTCTTGGGGTCCGATGTGTATTGTCGGATCCTGCGATCTGGGTTGTGACGCTTTCCACTTTCAACATTGATCGCTCAGGACACGGCGTTGGGTTGGATCGTCTCGGGATCGACACAATCAGCCGTGCTGTGGTGGGCGGATTCCCCGCCACAAACGAACCTCCCGGTTGGGCATTGTAACTCTGACAACGGGTTGCAAGAGACCTTGCTACGTTTTTGGAGTGTAGAGGAGGTCCACGTTACCAGTAGCATGATGAAGTCAGAGGAAGAAGCCTGCGAGCGGCTATTTGTCAACACCTTTTCCCCTTCCGCGAATGGTCGGTATAATCCCGAGAAGAGACTCCTGTCCCGACGGAGGATATTTACCTACTGTCGTTTCCAAGGACAAATTGCAATCTAGTGTTTGTAACCTAGCGAACTGGTCTCGAGATGGAAATAATTTTCTGATTCTAAATTTTAAATCTATATTTCTTTCAATTATACTTAAAAAATTATGAAAATAATACACTTATGCATTTTAGATGAATCTCCTAGGTTTATAATTTAGAAACCCTGTATTACATATATAACACAATTCATATACGAGGGGCACTATTTATATTTTGAGCCTTGGCATGACTGAATATTCTCAGGTACCATCCGATATTTAAACTACAAATTTTGACATTTTTTATCATGACCACCTTCAGAAAGTTTTGTTATTTGAGCGTTAATTTTGTTGTTTACAATGACTTGAAAATTGCTAATTATATCAGGTTAGTAAGGCCTCGTAATTTATTTATATTTATTGACACGTTGTCACTTGTCAGGTTTATGGGCCCTGAGTTATTCACAATGATAATAAAACACTGAATTTATTTTTAAAGTATTTCAACAAGAACGATACTTATGTGGTAACTTACTTGTCTACCTCTTAGAACAGAGGGCAAAAGAGAGAATTAACGTTTGAGTCTCCGTGAGTTAGCAAAACAACGATGAACGCAGGAGTTGGTTTGGTGTAAGGGATGCAAGACCACCAACTGGTATGATCAATTATTCGCATACGTATCTTGCTAAATACGAGAACTGAATCTTGCCTGCACTAGTTAACAAGATAGGTTAGTTCGTCCTGATTTCAGAATTGAATCACTATTAACCGAACACGACTAAATACGACGATACGCGAAATCCAAAGGAACTAGATGCCACTACTGTTTCCAGACTTGCACCACTTAAGGACCAAGGATTTTATTTATCAAGCACCGAAGGTAGCATTTTGCTCAAAAAAATCGATGAGACTTACGTTTATCAAAGGGTCTGCTCACGATGTTGACTTACTGGTCCGAAATGAATAGAGTTGACCGTACAACTGCTTGGAACATAGTAACAAAGCTCCTGAGGTGAACCTAGCGTATATATATTATTGGATCTTCCAATAATGAATGAAGTAGGAGTAGATTGCGCAAATTTGTATAAAGTCACGTCTGTTCAATGATCTATGTTTCGCTCTCACCATCGTATATTACTATTGGTCATGTCAATTTGGACCTTGGATTTTATATCCCTTCTCTTCTCTCTATTGCCTGTTTTTATTGCTAGTTGACAAATAGATTCGGGTATCGCTAAGTACATTCGCATCTACTTATTTGTATTTTACATTTTATATATGGTAACCTATGATCGATGATTAGTTCTAAATGATTGATTTTCTATAACACAGGTCTACAAAATATGAGCTTGTGATTGTTATAGAAATACCGATAGTCATTTCCGAAGCAATTTTTTGTGTAAAAACCGAATCCGGGTTCAGAATTGCTCCATCACGTCAGGTTTCCATGCATACTACAGTATGCATCGAAACGTCATTAAAGAAATTAAAGAGAAAATCTGGATTGTCCGAGGTTGGTCATTTTCCTGCTTTCAATGAGGAAAATTAGTCGGACGTTAATATCATGTAATTTTAACGAATAATACAACATTTTTAATGTACTCATTACATGAACTATCTTACAAATAAATCTAGGATTGAAGAGTATTAAAAAAAAATTTAATAATCAACCATATAGCTTGAGGAGAAATAAAATTGACTTTTGGAAAATAAGAATTTATAAAATACTTTAATTAAATAAGAAACTAATATCATTTTCAATATTATTTAGTATGTTATGAATGAAAAATGAAATATATTGAATAATAAGGCAACTGTAATTTCAGTCTATTTTTATGTAAACTAACGTTTCAAAATTATGGAATTCAGACAAAAGTTAATAAAAATTTATTGGAAGATTCAATAATTAGAAATCTACTTTAATAATTCAGGGGAGAAGCGGCAAAGTTGGCGCACGTAATAAGAAGTGCAAGTTTAAAAAAAAAGTATATGACTAAAAATTAAGAAAAAATATTTATTTTATAGCTGGATATCTTTCCATTGCATTGAAAATTATTAAAGCAGTTGTTTAGTCAGATTTCTGGAGGACTGCACCTGCGTCAATATTATAATCTTCTCTTGCCATGTATTAGTTACATTTTTATAGATTTAGAATTACATTTCAGTAGCAAAGGTTGCTGAGAAGAGCTAGTTAAAATTTAAAACTAAATTTGAGATAGTATATCAAGATATGTGAAGTTCTTTTATACCTGTATTCACATAAACCAGCCACAGTTAAATTATATTTTATATTTGTACACTAAAATACTGGCAATTGTTTATATCTGAGTGAATATTCAAATTGAAATCATCTTTATAGAGAATTATTTGAATATGTAATTGGAAGTATATAAACTTTGCCATTGCCGGTCCTAAGCCCGGATCAGAGAGGAGGAGAGGTTACACGGGCACCAACATGAAATGATACATTCACAGCAACACTGAACACAACACACCCAAGACCTGAGAGAGCGTTTTGCGGGCGGGCAGGGTCACGCCAAGATAAATGCATGAGGCCAAGCACGGAGCAGACGCGTCCTGCAGCCCACCAACGATAGTAGCCGCAAGGACTCTCCCAGCAGCAGGGCTGTCGCCGTCAGGATGGCTGCCAAGCAAGCCCTATAGACAGGCTTTTCCCTAGTTATAGGCCTGCCGGGCGCACGTGTTGGAATGGTTTCTCCGCAACCTTCAAGCGCGTGAGGACGCGGTGTGGAGGAAAAGCATTAGGGAACCTTGAACAGGTTTTTTGATGCCGAAAGAACAAACAAGGAGTGAATGTGTGGGAGGGGGCCTTAATTGGGATATCGCCCCTAATGCGCATGCGGCGATGACGCTGAACCTTCCACGAGCGCTCTTGCAGTCACACCACAATCACATGTACGACACCGGCACCCACACACACCAGAATGAATGGAATGCTGAGTGAATGGAGCTGCGGCCGGCACCTGGTGAATATTTCCGATAGACTAGCCAAGGGAGGAGTAGTAGCCTCCCGACCAGGGTAAGACGCGATGTCAGTACCTTACCTCTGTGGAAGTAATATGGGTAAATGTAAGTCCCTCCGGTGTTCGGCCGCGAAGGGCAAAGATCCCGTGAAACCACATGTTAAACTGGGAAAGCAGCCCACGATCATGATGGGCGAACTGTCTCAAAACTACTACGTATAATATGAAGGCGAAAAACAAAGAAAATGGTTAGGAGAAGGAGGAGGCGCTGAACACTCCGACCCATGAGTGTCTTCTAGAAAGCGGGGTGGAATTCCATAAGAGGCTGGAATCCCGCCTCGCCTCGAAATGGATGGGTAGCTTTCGGAGATCTTGCTCTGCGTCTCTGGGAGAAACCCCTAAAAGGCTCACGAATGGGGAGCAGAGGGTTGCACCTCCTCCCCCCGAAGATCGGACTCCCAAAAAAGGGAAGGGCAGCTCATCGCCTACATACGCTGGGGCCACCAGAGGCCAGACGCCACAGGAGGATAAAGAATGGCAGCTGGTGGGAAAAAAGAAAAAAAAATAAGAAAAAGAAGAAAAAAAGGTTCATGTGCCCTCTGCACAGGAACCTAGAATCAAGGGAAAGTTTCCGAGGCGTTCTCCAGCTGCTAGGTCGGGCGACACTGTCAGGGTAGCGGCAAAGGATAGTGAGTCCTACGCTGAGATCCTGAAAGCCATGAAGGCCAGGTTCAACCCCCAGGATTCAGGAGCGGAGGTCCTCTCCATCTGGAGAACCAGGAGGGAGGAGATCCTCCTGGTCCTTAGAAAGGGAGGTGGCGTCTCGGCCTTCGAGAAGGCGCTAGATCAGGCGGTCGGGGAGAAGGCTGAAATTTAATCTTTGGTCTCGAAGAGGTCCCTGGAAGTTAGAGACCTCGACGAGACCATCACAATGGAGGAGGTTGTTGCCACGCTATGCATCGCGCTAGGCAAGCCAGACCTCGGGACCAGTGCAGGCTGTACAAGCGCTTCGGCGGTGTGCAGACTGCGGTGGTCCGTTTAAGGGAGTTACTCACATACCCGCCTAGTCAAAACAGGGTTAAACACGCAGGTTGACTACAGTAGTACTTGATCTGGCAACGTCGCATCTTGTTTGTTCGAATGCGCACAGGTGTACCGTCGCACATATGCTCACGTTAGTACCTGAGAAATGTTTCTCAGACATGAAATTGTACAATGAATTAAAAAGTTGCACATCCGTCCAAATGAGGAAAAAAATGATTGCCTCTGACATCACGGTAGCTATGGTTATCGATGCATACAAAGAACATGGTTTTGGTGGATTATCTCGTTTGTTTAGTGCTGATAAAAACGGGAAAATTCGTGTGGCAAGTGATAGGAAGTTTAAAAATCAAATCTGTGATTATCTGAAAACAAAATACTAATTTACTTTTGTTTAGTTGGTATATATTTATTGTATATGTATCAAATATTCTAAATAATATTCAATAAACGATTGTGATGATCATAGATATGCATTGAAAAATTGTTTTATCGATTCTAGACTGTGAAAATAAGACAAATTTGGTATGTCATTGAGAAAGATTTTACGTATTACGTATTATGATATTTATATCAATAAAGTTGTTTTTATGTACTTAATTCGTTTATTTATCATACGAATAATTAATATGTTATATTTCATTTATTAAAAACATGATTTTCATAATGAATTTTAATCACCAGTTCGTACGAGCTACTGAACAGATATAACGCATACATTTCAAGTTTCGCGCACATAACCTACGAATGCAACGTTGCCACATACCTAGCCAAAGACCAAAATCACCGCAATTTCCAATCTTCATCGTATTTGTAATTATTTTCAGAACCCACCTTTGAATGTTCTTAAAGTTAATAACTATTCCTGAACATCTTATTTTTCTACTATTCAAATCCCGTTATGATCTATTCGTCAGTTGAAAAGATATCAATGATAATACACGATAACCTCCGCGATTTCTCATAAGAGCCCATGTTGAATCAACTAGAGAGGCGCAAAATAGAAATATGAATATCTCAATAAAAAACCCACCTCAGATCTTGAAATTACGTACGGATAATTTTTTAATTATATTCTAACGCTCTGCAAAGTTTAAGATTTTTCTGTTCGTTAATTCTTCACCCTGAGTAACTTCCTTAACGGAGGCGGACGTCCGGAGCTTGCTCGAAATCGATAGGCTAAGGGTGGGGTGGGTGAACTGCCGCATCCGAGAGCATGTCGAGATTGCCCGGTGTTTCAGGTGCCAGGGTTATGGCCATGTGTCGCGCAGCTGCACGCGTCACACGTGACCACGGAGTGCAAGGCTGCCCCTAGGTGCCTGACTTGAGCTGATAGGGGCGCAAAAGATTTCGCCCATGCCTCGGGGAGCGGTTTCTGCCCAATATTTAGGGCGGAGGTCCGGAGGTTGAGAGGCACAAATGGAATTTCCTGCAGCTCACCCTCGGGAGAGGGAAGGAAGCCCAAGACATCCTGATGCAGACTGCAGGGAGAGGAGGGCCGATGTGTTGCTCATTAGTGATCAATACAAATGGTCCGAAAACTCTGCTTGGTACCAGGATGCATCAAGGAGGGCTGAGATCCTTGTTTGCAGCCCTGATTTGAGCATCGGGGATTTCCTGGAGACTGATGCGGTGTTCGTTTGGGAGGAGGTGGCGGGGGTACGTGTGTACAGCTTCTAATTCTCTCCCAATGATCCTTTCGAGGTGTTCGAGACCTAGATTCTCCTCCCTGAGGAAAGCCTCAGTGAGGCTGTTGGGCATCTTGGTTGGCGAAATAGTCGCTAGGAATGACCTGATCGTCTTAAATCAGGGCAAGGAGTTTACGTTCAGACGAGGAGCGGGGGGGGGGCAAATACAGCGCTGGGGATCGACAGGTTGCCGAACAAGATCCTCAAAGAGGTGATCGGGGCATACCCGAAGATCCTCCTAGAAGTCTTCAACTCCTGTCTTCGGGAGGGGAGGTTCTTCGTAGACTGACAGAAGCAGAGGTTGGTCCTGATGAGGAAGGGCAACAGACCTCCAGGGGTTGCCTAGTCGTATAAACCAATATGTCTATTGGATACGATGGGGAAGCTTCTGGAGGAGTTAACATACGCAATGCGTTCAATACCGTGAGGTGGAATAACTGCATCGAAGAGATGATGCAGAAAAAGGTTCGAGACTATCTGTTGCGAATGATAGAATGATATCACAGGTGGGTGATATACGAGGGCAACAAATGGGCTCTCAAAGAAGAGATAATATGTGGTGCCCTTCAAGGGTCGCGGGTGGGTCCACTCGTTTGGAACGTCATGTACGATGACTTTCTGCGCATGGACCTACCTGCTGGAACGAGCATCGTCGGCTTCACGGAAGACGCACTTGTCGTGTGCGCCGCTGACGACGTCAGAATCCTAGAGCTGAGGATCAATGAAAGTCTGTGGCGAGCGAAGCGCTGGTTGGATGGCAGAGGCCTTAAAATGGCCCCTGAGAAAACCGAGGCTTTGCTCGTTACGGACAGGAAATCCTTCCAATATCCGAGGATCGTTCTCGGAGAGCATGAAGTCGAGTGGAAAACAAGCATTAAGTACCTGGGGGTGCAGCTGGATCGTAGGCTTAGTTTTGGCGAACACCTAAAGATCGCAGCTGCCAAAGCCATCCAATATGGAGCGAATTTGGCCCGGCTTATGCCAAACATTGGTGGACCCAGGGAAGCGAAAAGAAGATTGGTGGCGAGCGTGGTCCATTTGAAGCTGCTTTATGCAGCTCCGGTCTGGGCCAATGCCTTGCAAAACCATGCTATCCAGAAGAAGCTGTTCTCGGCGCAGAGACTTGTCGCGCTGAGAATAGTTTCGGCATATAGAACTATCTCGACGAGCGCTGCGCTGGTCCTGGCGAGCGTCCCGCCAATAGATTTATTGGCGGAGGAAAGGAAAGAGACCTTTCAGCTTCGCAAGGAGCTTACCTGCGCAGACCTGCAGGAAATCGCTCGCGCGGTTGGCGCAGCTCGTTGATTTGCTTAACGGGTGTGTGGCCGCGGATGTAAGTCCCGGGCGAACGGATGACGGAACAGACATACGCGAATTCAAGCTGGAACCAACTGCCCGCGAAGTTCAAAGCCGAAAGGCGGTTCCGAGGGCGGTGTATTGGTTCGATATAGGGGGTTTTTGGTTTTAACAGGTATGCCTAGGCCCGTCCTAGGAGAGTCCTGTACAACGTCTATAAAAGATTTTGCCATTTTTCCTTCTCCCAAAAAAAAAATAAAACTGTAGTTCATGCGTTTAAATTTTAGGAACTTGTTAAACTTATAATAAGCAATCGCACTGCTGTTCTTTGAAGAAATCAATTCTAGACTAAATCAAGTTTATTCTCTTCAATGTTCCAATTTACAACGTCTATTAATTCATATATTTAATCAACGATTCTAATATTCTTTAATATCTGTTCTTAATATTATATATGCCAATTAATCTTTTTTGTACCATCTGATCAAATGTGACCTGACTGGGCCGGTTAAACCGCGCGGGTAAACTGAAACGGTGAAAAGTTTTCTTTTTATGTTATTAACGCCTCTCTTGACAGTCTTTATCTTCGCAACTCTCTTCGAGGTATTTCCCGAGCCATCTTCAATATTTTCCTTTCCGCGAAAAGACTTACTCCGAGATATTTTACGGGTCACTAACTCCACCATTTATCAGTGCGTTCCTTATTAGTATAAAGGTTGTGACGTGGTAAATTTTACCCGCCACTTAAAAAGATATTTGAGTAAACTCACCGGTATGCCGGGTGGGGTTATGCCCCTGGAAAAAGTCGTGTGACGAGAGACCGCACTTCTTCGCCACCCGAGAGAATTCGTAACACTTCACGCACTTCCCGCACTTACGCTTCATGTCCCGTATGTTCCATGCAAAACACGAGGACGACGGCACTAGTGGACAGCGGCGTTGAAGGAGCGATGTATCCGGTTTCGAGTAAAAGTAAACACTGACTACCATGACGCCTTACGAGCATCGATTCATTGATGCTTCGATTATCGCCGCCATCGATCACTGGAGAGCGACCCACAGGACGACCAGCTTCTTCTATGTGGCACGGAAGATACGGTCTGGGGAATACAGGCCTCAGGAATTTATGTTTAGTATTACCGGCACTAGCAATACTAAATTTATGTTATTTGATACTATTGGACACTGTCTAATATAGTGCCAATGTACCACACGCGCTGTTCGCCGCATTAGAGAGAACCGCGTGTCTATAAAAATTGTTAGCCAAAGGCAACTACGGTACTGGGCACGGGTTGCCTAGTCGTCTATTAGAAGTGTGACATGTGATCTGCTTCCGGGTCCGCGATTGGGTCACGAAATCAATTCGTGGGGCAGGTCGGGGACTTTTCTGGCGTTGCGACATCCTGATTCACTCTAGTCCTGCAACTCATGGAGGCAAGTGCCGCTTCGCTAAATGTTTTTGTAACGTCCTGCGTCTATTCTTTATTTTATATTTTAATTATTACTCTGTGAAGGTATGAAGGGTAGAAAAAACGACTCCTATAGACAATAATAAGTAATGATAAGTTGTATTAGACGTTTCGAAGTCATGTACGACTTCCTCATCAGGACAAAATTGGCACCAGTTAAATATAAAATTAAAGTACATCATCGGTCAAATCCAAGAGTAAAAACAAAAATCGTCAAAAATGATCAATTAAAAAGTACAGTATTCGTCTCTCTGTATGAAAGAAATTAGAAAGAAATTAGAAAGGATAGTATAAAAATAATATCATAAAGTTTAAAATAAGAAATCACTGAGCGGATACTATATTAATAACTAATATAAACATAAAAAATAATTACCTAAAAATCCATGTGAGAACAGTATAATAAATTTTTTTTGGAAAAATAACAGAAACTATTCGATTTAAACATGTAACAGTAACAATTTGTTATAAACATCATATTAAAGTGATGGAAAGAGATATATAGTATGTGTTAACGAGACAAAAGTTCAAGCTATACTGAAAGGCGAGTAGAGAGGCAATAAATTCATAAATAAACATGGAGTAGGTAACATACTGAACTGAGATTTGGAAAGTGCTGTAATGTAAAAGTGAGAAATATTGTAAATTACTGAATAAAATTAGTATTGAAATTAAAATAAATACAGATTAATAATAGGACGGAGGAAACTAATGAAGACATGGAAACAAAGCATGAAAATGAGATTTTTTATTTACATTTGGAATTTAAGAGTTCTTTCAAGATCACATTATAAGAAGGGATATAATTCTTTAAGTCTGTAATAACGCTCAAGCAATTATTTCCTTCTTTTTTATGTAAAAAATTTCCGCTAAGCATCTTGTAAAATAATTATTTTCTTTGTGTAAAATTAATAAGTTATTCCAATTAAAATCATGATCAAATTCTAATATATGTTTGCTGACAACGTTGTGATATTTCTCATTAAGTTCAATATTGTTACTATGTTCATTTCCTCTAGTTCGGAGCAATCTACCAGTCTGACCTATATATGTTTCTTTGCATTGTTTACAGGTGATCTTGTAAACCACATTAGATTGTTCACAAATATCCAATGGTTCTTTGCCAAGTTCAATCATATTGTCTAACTTTGAATCAAGTCTAAAAATTGTATTAAAATTAAAATCAGATAATATTCTTTTTATTGTAAATGAAATATTACCATAGAATGGAATAGATACCAATCTTCTAGAATCAAATTTGTTATTTTCATTATTGTTAGTAAAATTGTTGTTATTTTTGTGATTATATAAAATTTTACGTTGTATGTGATAGTCAATGAATTATTATTAATTATTACTATTAAGCTCTAAAAGTTTTCTAACTATTGATAAATTTTTTTGGTGAAAAGAATGATATGATAAGAGTATGGCTGAGTCAACTAAATTTTTAATTTTTGCTGATTTCTGTTTTATCGGATGATTTGAAAAGAAATTTATAAATCTACCAGAATATGTATCTTTTTTGTGCCAATTAGTAAGAATAGTTCCATCTTTACATCTAATAATTTCAATATTTAAAAAAGAAATCGAGTTATTGCTCTCAATTTTGTTTATGTATTTTAGGAAGTCCATAAATTCTCGGTAAATTAGTATTTTCACATAAAATATCTTTACGTTTTAAATTATCACCCAAATATCCTTTGCTCCTCCAAAAGTCTATGATTCGAAAAGTATTTTTCTTCAACATATTTTCAGGGTTATGAAATTTTTTATAGGTGGAAATGTCATTTAACAGTTCGAACATCTGACCATCATAACTGAGATTGAGTACAACCGTTATGTTACCTTTATCTGCATGAGTTACTAAAAGTTGTTCGTTAGTTTTTAAAAATTGTTTAGTTTTCACTATTTTTTGTGCAAAAATTCTATCATTTTGAGAAATAATATTGTTTTAGGATTATTTAAATATAATTTTGCTGAATTTAAAATTCTGTGTCTTAAAATATCTCTATTTTCCTCACTTTCGATAAAATTCATGTTCGATTCCACACCTTTTACAATCGGAAAAATAATATTTTGTTTAGAGGTTAAGTGAGGAGAGCTAAATTTTGACCTAGTCTTAAGATATCATTCACTGAATTCGGAATCGCAGTGTCACTAAGATTCTTGAACCAAGGATCATTAACTTGTTTATTGTCATTGTACGATTTATAAGTTAATTTTAAATTTTGTTGAGAATCATCAAAAACAATATAAGAATTGCTTCTTTTAGTTGAACTTATTAAAATCTGAAATTTCTTTTCTAATTTTTTTGATTTGTTTCTAATACAGCGGTCAAAATTAATATGATTATTCATAATTTCAATGTATAGATCAGGATGGGCTGAATTCCCAAGGTCAATCAAAATATTATTCATTTTAGAGTTAAGAAAATTAAGATGGTTAAAAATATCTTTGATTTCCGAATTCAGCAATGTTTTTTCCAAATTACGAACACTTTCCTTAATAATATTAAACTTAATGAGAAATATCACAACGTTGTTAGCAAACATATATTAGAATTTAATCATGATTTTAATTGGGATAACTTATTAATTTTACACAAAGAAAATAATTATTTTAAAAGATGCTTAGCGGAAATTTTTTACATAAAAAAGAAGGAAATAATTGCTTGAGCGTTATTACAGACTTAAAGAATTATATCCCTTCTTATAATGTGATCTTGAAAGAACTCTTAAATTCCAAATGTAAATAAAAAATCTCATTTTCATGCTTTGTTTCCATGTCTTCATTAGTTTCCTCCGTCCTATTATTAATCTGTATTTATTTTAATTTAATTTCAATACTAATTTTATTCAGTAATTTACAATATTTCTCACTTTTACATTACAGCACTTTCCAAATCTCAGTTCAGTATGTTACCTACTCCATGTTTATTTATGAATTTATTGCCTCTCTACTCGCCTTTCAGTATAGCTTGAACTTTTGTCTCGTTGACACATACTATATATCTCTTTCCATCACTTTAATATGATGTTTATAACAAATTGTTACTGTTACATGTTTAAATCGAATAGTTTCTGTTATTTTTCCAAAAAAAATTTATTATACTGTTCTCACATGGATTTTTAGGTAATTATTTTTTATGTTTATATTAGTTATTAATATAGTATCCGCTCAGTGATTTCTTATTTTAAACTTTATGATATTATTTTTATACTATCCTTTCTAATTTCTTTCTAATTTCTTTCATACAGAGAGACGAATACTGTACTTTTTAATTGATCATTTTTGACGATTTTTGTTTTTACTCTTGGATTTGACCGATGATGTACTTCAATTTTATATTTGACTAATGTCAATTTTGTCCTGATGAGGAAGTCGCACATGACTTCGAAACGTCGAATACAACTTATCATTACTTATTATTGTCTGAAGAAGTCGTTTTTTCTACCCTTCATACCTTCACACAATATGGATTCTCAGACGATTTTAACATCAACATCATGACCTTTGGTAATTATTATTCTTATAACACTGTGAAACTACTTTATTTTATTTTAAGCTTTTGTCGAACTTCCCAAACTATCGTAAATACCTTTAAATCTCAATATCTTTTTCAAATACTATATAGATTCGAAAACTTTTCAAGATGAATGTGCAGCTGCGTCAATATAAAGATTTGAATTTTGCTTAGCAATTGGTAAAGGTAATAAACTTGCACTTTGAAACTTTGACCAAAATATACCACCCACAATCGTATTCCTTTTTAGATATTCTTATTAACTATTCTCTTGTAAATGAATACATAAAACTGCGTAGAGCTACAGCAGTATATAGTTTAGCGATTAGCCATTTCCGAAAATATCGTGAATAGTTTAGGCTAATGGTCATAAGGGCCTGCGCTTGTACCACGCCCAAGCAAATACAAATAAAGTAAACTGTACTTCTCCGCTTAGTAAATAGCATAGGCTATATCTATTAGATAATAAAATTCTAAAAACTGTAAGAACGTAGAAATCTAAAGAATTTAATATAAATTAATATAATTTTTACATTGTTTTATAAATAAAATTTACTTACATGTTTTATTGATAAAGAATTTTTTTTAACGTACTTGTATAAAGGCTGATGCTGCAAATCACGCAAAATTATTTGATTAATAGTAATTTTATAATAAAAATGTCTATGTTATAGCTAGAAATACAAATAAAATATGCATAATGTTACAAAAATTTATGTACGGAAGAAAAATGCCGAGTTACAATTGATAGGAAAATATATATATAAAAATGTTACACATTTCTGAAAACCTTGAACCTACTGTATGAAACCTTAGAAAAATAATATCACTTTGACTTGAATTATAAATTATACAACAAAGCTATTTCTTCTACATATATATGTAAAGAAATAGTATTCCTTTCATTTAAATATTACCGCGCATCGCGCGATTGTAGAGTGGTGATACAGGAAACCACTAAGATTAAGAAGGAGAGAAAGAGATAGAAAAGAGAGACGAGGACATGTTGATAAGACAGATGAAAGATTTATAAAAACGGATTTATAAAATTATATAGAGCGCAAATAAAGAAGTGATAGATAATAAACTTTAAACGTCGTTTCTTTGTTTACAGGTAAGATTGTACATTGTATAAATAATAGTGTTAATAGGACGTGTAAAACAAAATAAATATTTACTTTGTTTACAAAGAATCAATTTCTAGTTATTTCACTTTGAAAATCCTCAAGAAAGAAAAATTGTCTTATAAAACGACATTTCTAGTCACAAAAAAAAGAGAGAAAATGGTAAAACTCCCGTTCGAATTTGCTGTAATAACAGGAAGTGATGGAAAAACTAACGTGATTGCCATAACCTCAATCACTTCGGAAGAGGGAAAATGTTTTGCAATACCGGAGGATGTAAGAACAATAAATAATCACAAAGAACTCATAAAGACACCAAATTTTTCAAAAGTAAAGAATAGCTTAAAAAGAAGACATCAAAACAGGAAAGTTTGGATAAAAGTAGAAGGAGCCTTGAAAGATACATCTATAGATGAAGATGAAAACATACAATTTATGGATCAATATTTAGAAAAAATAGTTAAAGAACAAGAAGTAGAAAACAAGGATGACCTAAAAAAAATCCTAGAAAAATTAGTTGAAGCAACAGAAAACAAAGAAGGTCAACAGAATCTAAAACACATCTCAGAAAAATTCATTTTAGAGAAATTCACAAGTAAAAATTCAAATGCAACACAATGGATGGAAATTTATGAAAAAGAGTGTATACGATTCAACGTACCAACAGATGAAACAAAAATAGAAATTTTGAGATTATTCTCAGAAAAATCCTGTTTGGATTGGTACAGCTCAATGGCAACAAAACTAACAACGAATTCTTAATGGAAAGAGTGGAAAGAAAAATTCCTAGAAACATTTCAAAACAGAGGCTGGAACATGGTCACATACGCATTTGCATTCAGATATAAAGAAGGGCTCTTAATTGATTATGTGATGAAAAAAGAAAGACCCATACTAGACATAAACAAATTTATTGATTCAAAAATATTGATCGATCTCATTGCAACTGGTTTACCAGAATTTATCTTAAATAAAATAAACATAGACGATCTGGAAGATAGTACAGATTTATTTAACGAAATTAGAAAATACGAAGGTATAGTATACAAATAAATTACTACAAAATCGAACAATAGTAACTTTGGACACAAAATAAGAGTTGAAGGGAAAAATCGTGTAAAACGTGTGAAAACTTGAATAAAGGGAGCAGATATCACCCCGAAGAAGCATGTTGGTTCAAGACAAAAGACACCAAAAATGAAAAAACGAACCATGTTAGAAATGTGAATAGTAATTCTGTTAGAAGTAGATTTAAATACAGATAAAAAAACGAGAGATCACGCCATTAATTAAGATCAAACTACTAATAGAAGATAAATTAGAGGTAAGTGACCTCTATGACTCAGGTTCACAGATCTCTTTAATAAATTCGAGACTGATAAAAGTAAAAGAAAAAATAGAAAACGTAAATACAGCATACATGAAAACGGTTAATGGTGTTAAAAAACGGATGGTTTTATAACTATAAAAATAAAGATTTTTAATATATAATTAAAGAAGAAGATTTTGATGATTTCTTAATAGGGTTAGATATGATAAAGAAATTTAGGATTACTCAAAATGAAAATTTGAAGATAAAACAAAAAAATAAACCAGATATAAAAACATTAAAAAATACAATTGAGAAAAACTTGAACAAAGAAGAAGATAAAGATAGTAAGATGTAAATTTATTCGATTTATTTTAACGAACACATACAAGAGAAAGAAAATGAGATTACAATACATCATCTGGACTACCAAAAGCAAAATGAGATAGGAAAAATAATAGAAGATTACAAAACAGTATTTGCCAAAGATAAATACGACATTGGAACTGTTAAAGATTATGAAGCTCACATAGATCTACTAGTAGATAAATGCTGCAGCAAGAGGCCATACAGATGCACAGTAGAAGACAAGAAAGAAATAGAAGAACAGATATCGATATTCCTGAAGAGAAATTTAATAGAAGAATCGTACAGCCCTTTTGCAGCCCCAGTTACACTGGCATATAAAAAGGATGATAAAAAAAAAAAGATTATGCGTAGATTTTAGAGACTTTAATAAAATTATTATGCCACAGGTCCAACCATTTTCATTAATAGATGACCTAATAATGAAGACAAGAAATTGCAAATACTTCACTACGTTAGATATAAACTCAGAATTTTGGTCCGTACCACTACGAATTGAGGATAGAAAAAAAACAGGATTTGTCACTCAAGATGGACACTTTCAATGGACCTGTCCACCTCTTGGATTGAAAACATCACCAGCAATCTTCCAAAGGATACTAAGCAACATCTTAAGAAAACACGAACTCACTGGATTTGTGGTAAATTACATTGATGATATCTTAATATATTCAGATTCTTTTGAAGAACACATCAAACATATAAAACGAACACTAGAAGCAATAATAAAAGAAGGTTTTAGACTAAAATTTAAAAAATGTACATTCGCTTCAGACTCAGTAAAATATCTTGGTCATATAATTCAGAACAACTCAGTACGACCTGTAAAAGATAATTTAACCTCAATAAAAAAACTTTAACCCCAACAACACAGAAAAACCTTAAACAATTTTTAGGAAAAAATAACTTTTCTCATGAGTATATACCGAATTGTGCAATAATTCTAGATCCATTACATAACATACTGTTACGTCAGAAACGTAACATTTCTCTTCTTAAAAGATCTCCTCGTTTTATGTCAGGATCAGAAGGATCCTCTCTAAGGGATGAGGAATAGTCAGTGATTGAGAAGGGTTAGGTATATAAAATATATTTATTGACAATTGAAATTATATCAGGTAAGCAACATGGAAATGTAAATATAGAATCGTAATTAGAAATACCCTTTTAGTTATCCTGAGTTTGAATTGATTGATGATCAATTGAGTCCAGTAAGCGAATGTGGTCAGTTGAGTGTAACTTGTAATCTTCAGATAGTTGCTGCTGTATAGTAAATTCGTAATCTAGACAGTTGATCTAGTTGATTCTTCGATCCCAGTTTCGAGAGAATTTGGAAGGCGATTCCCCTTTACTTTCTAATGTCGTTGAACTCAGCGCCGAGTTAGAATTCGGGTTGAGTAGCGGTAGAAATCTGGAGAAGCTGGACTGACTGGATTGCACTCGCGGTATAGATTCGATGGCACTGGACTGGACTCGCGTTGGTCACATTTTAGAAATCGAACGTTGACTAACTGAACTCTCGGTGTAGAGATGTACTGGACTGACTTCTCTTGGAACTTTCGCTTTTTATAGAACTTTGAAAGGTGAACTATGACGAGTAACATGCTATGACCAGTCGCATGTTATTACAAGTCACATGCTATTACAAGTCGCATGTTATGACGGTAGTGTGTTGGTATTGTAGGGCTGCATTCACTTTCTCTCTGGGTCAGTCGATTTGTTATCATGTGTGGGTATTATAACGACACATGGTAATTTCATATTGATCATCCTATTGATCTGTAGATTTGTCTATAACTTGCGTCGATAAAATCACACTCGCTGTAATGCTGTCTTGATCCCTTTATTGGTATTTATGATGGCACCAGTTATGAAGTGCTTATTTATTCTTGTCAGAAAAAGGCTTTTTTTTCATCGAAAAAAGAAGGAAAATGCAAATATTTCTATATTTTTCTTTAAGTGATAAAATCAAATGTTGATTCGAATAAAAACTAGCATTTTTCTTACTAAAAAGGTTATTAGTTTGTTTTTTAAATATTCAATGAACAAAAACAAAAATGATTGAATCAAATATGAAGAAAGTATTTATAAGAATTTTAGAGAGGTATAATTTTTGTGTGATTATATTAGATTTTTAGTTTGTGCTGAACAAACTGAAAAACTTTGATCAATTTGTCAAATACTTGCTAGTTTAAGAAGTTTAATTTGCTCTGAAAAAAAAAGACCATGAAATATATTGAAATTTTTTCATTGCAATTTGAAGGTACAGTGAGCTTCTCGAATCTCTGAAATAGAAAAAATATGATTAGAATAAAATTTCAAAGTATCTTTTTGTTTAAGACATTTCCTGGTTTAGTTATTCTAAACGCTTTGGTTTTATTCAAAGTTTATATTATTTTAAGTTTGAATTCAAATTCAGTTAATCAATTTTGTATATTTATGTGCGATCTTTTTATTCGATTGACGTGAACTACTGTCGGTTTTCCTTTTATGTTGATTTTTACATTTCCTTTTCCTAGTACATCTAAAACTTCGTGAGGTCCTGTGTATTGATTATCCAGCTTTTTAATTTTTCCTCCTTTTAATAAGAATACATTACCCCCAATTTTTATTTCCAAGGGATTTATTTTTCTGTCGCGGTACAATTTTGATTTTTCTTTTGCCTTTATGAGGTTTTCTCTTGCTTGTGTTCGCATTTCATGCAGTTATGTGACAAAATTGATCAAATAATCATCATAGGTTTGCAATTTTTCATTTTGTGATAGAGGTTCACTAGATGGTTCACGGGCTAATTTGCCAAAAACTAATTCGTAAGGCGTACATTTTGTGGCTTCGTGTACACTTGTGTTATATGAAAACATTGCTAGTTCTAGCCAATCATCCCATTCTGAATTTTTTGCTACAAATTGTTTAAGATATTCACCTAGGACATGATGTGATCGTTCAAGTGATCCATTGGATTGCGGGTGAAAAGCTGTTGTACGAAATTGTTTGATTCTAAAGCGTTTTGCTAATCTTTTTAATAAATTGCTTAAAAAATCTCTGGCTTGATCCGTCAGTAATCCTTTTGGCGATCCAAATATGCAAATAAATTTTTTTCACGAATGCGTCTGCTATTGTACCAGCTTGATAATTAGGAAGAGGTATTGCCAGAGAATATTTTGTAAAATTATCTTGTATTGTAGGAATATATAAATTTCCAGATTTTGTTTCTGGTAGTGGACCAACAATATCCATTGATATTTTTTCGAAGGCAGTAGTGGGTGTATCGGTAATAACCATAGGATTTTTAGTTTTAACTCGAACTAACTTTTTTATTTGGCATTGTAAACAGCCTTGAATATAATTTTGAATATCGACTTTCATATTTTCCCAAAAAAATTTTTGGCGAATTCGGTTATAAGTTTTTGTGACGCCTTTATGGCCTCCTAATGCTGAGGAGTGTGCTTCTTCAATTAATTGTGATCTTTGTTCTTTTGTTGGATATTGCGTTATGCCATTACAAACTATTATTTTCTTAAGAGAATTTGCAAAAACTAAATCAAATATTAATTTTATTTCTTCCCAAGCTATATGGTTGATTTTTGAAGTCTTTGAAATACTAATTGATCGTAAATTCAATTTTTGAGATAATTCGTGTAATGAATAAATTGACAATTTTATATTATTCAAGGTTTCAGATAAATTGTCTTGAATTTCTCCTTCAATCGGAAGAGCAAAATGATAATAGTTTCCTTTTTTAATTTCTTTCGCTGTTCCCTTCTGTAAGTTTTTGAATTTTGTTAAGGTTCCACGTTTTTCTAGACTTTTTCATCCGTTGTCTCGAGGATTTCCATTTGTTGTAACAAAATATACATAATTATCTTTTCGCATTGTTAATTGATCGCGACATTCAACGATATTTTTATTCATTAAAATTTGCCTGGTAGATTTTGATTTGGTTGGAGGGGGCTCTGGGGGTGGACGGTTTTCTTCGAATTTTGAATTATTATCATTTTCAACATTTTCCCTGGTTTTTATTTGTCAATTTTTGTTTATTTCAGAATTTCGTTCATAAAAAGTGTCTTCGATATTTTCATTTTCAAAAATTTCTTCAATACAAGAGCTTTCAGAGTTCTCTTCATCTTCAGGTTTCATATCACTTACTTCGTCTTCAGAAGTAGAAAAATAATTTTCGCTTTTTTCCTCTTGAGGTATAATAAATTGTTTAGGCTTTTTGCCATTTTTATTTCTTTTATTTTTTGCTTGGATTTCTTTTAAATAGTCCAAATATTCAGGATCAGAATCAGGATCAGAATCAGGATCAGAGTCGGATCTGATTTTACTTTTGTTCGGCTTCCTTTTTGCATATTTATTTCTGGTAATTCATTTTCATATATTTGTTTTCTTGGTCTACCTCTCTTTCTTTTTGTTTGAGAGGGAATAATTTTTAAATTTGTAAGTAGATTTTTTCTTGGCCTACCTCGAGGTTTTCTCACAAGAGGTTTAGAAGAAAAATTTTTGTCTAATTTTTCTTGGATTTCATTTTGATTTAAATTTTCTAGATTTTTGTGCTGATTTGAATTTTTCATTTGTTCTTGTTCTTTCTTTTTACCCCCAGTAGTCATGGTTTTCCATGGCGAATTTTCATAATTTATAACAGAAAGTTTTGAAGATAGCAGTTTAAATAAATTTTTATATTTAACTATATCTTTATTAATTTTGTTAAGTAATTTCTCATTTAAGATTTCATTGAAAATATCAGATAACTTCAAATTAACATCGAATATTGTTCCTTCTGAAGTTTCACTAAAGTCATTCGCATCATCTTCGGCGAATACTGAATTAAAATACTTATTTTTCGAAGTATTTCCTTTTTTGATATTATTTTCTTGATTAATTTATATAAAAGCATTCTCAAGATTCATTTTTTCTTGAGATGTCATGAAGGTATCGTCATCATCTTCGTGTAAATTTCTTGATCTCTCTTCATTAATAATAGGGTTTCTTGAGAGAGCGTCTGCATTGACATTCATTTTTCCTGCCTTGTATACTACATCAAAATCATATTCAGCGAGTTTTAACCTCCAGCGCGAAACTCGTGAGCAAGGGTCCTTAGAATTTTGAAATCAAACTAGTGGTTTATGATCAGTTACTAGGGTAAATTTTCTTCCATATAAATAAGGACGGAAATGAGTGACACAAAATATTATTGCAAGTGCTTCTTTTTCATATGTGTCATATTTTTTCTCAGCGTCACTTAAACTACGTGAAGCATATGCTATTGGCTTATCCTTGCCTATTTTACCTTGTGATAATATACCTCGTATTGCGTATCCTGAGGCATCTGTTGTTAGAACAAAGGGTTGCGAAAAATCGGGTCGTTGTAATAGTGGTTCTTCACATAATCTTGATTTTAAAATATCAAAAGCTGTATGCTGTTTATCGGTCCATATGAAAGGGGTCTCCTTTTTTAGAAGATGATTAAGAGGATTGGCAATTTTGGAAAATCCTTTGATAAATCTACGATAATATCCTGCTAATCCTAAAAATTGTTTGACATTCTTTTGTGTTTTTGGAACTGGAAATTCTTTTACGGCTATTATTTTTTTGGGGTCTGGTCGAACTCCATTTTTTCAATTATATGACCTAAATACCCTATCTCAGGTCGTAGAAATTCACATATGTCTGGTTGTAAATGAAGATTTGCTTTTCGAAGACGTTGTATTATATTATTAAATTTTTTCTCATGTTCTTCTAGTGTATCAGCAAGTATGACTACGTCGTCAAGATATACAAAGAGTTCTGTCCCTATTAATCCAGTTAAAGTAATATCCATTAACCTTTGAAATGTTGCAGGGGCGGTTTTTAAAACAATGGGCATTCTATCAAATTCATAATGGCCATGAGGTGTAGAAAATGCAGTTTTATGAGAGTCATTAGGGTCCATTTTTATATGATGAAAACCAGTAGCTAAATCAAACACTGAAAAATATTTGGCAGATCCGAGTGAATCGAGTATATCGTTTATGATAGGTAGTGGGTAAGAATCTCCGATTGTTTTTTCATTAAGTTTTCTGAAGTCTAGAACCATTCGCCATTTTATTTTACCTTTAGTGTCTGTTTTTTTAGGAACAATCCAAACTGGAGTGTTATACGGTGACTGTGAAGGTTTTATTATTTTATTTTTTAATAATTCGTCAACTTGTTTTGTAATTTCTTCTTTATGAACAGGGGGAAATCTATATTGTCTTGAAAAAATTGGAGAATCATCTGTAGTTGGAATCGAATGTTGCAAAACGTTAGTAGCTTCAAGTGGTTCTCCTGGGATTTGAAATCTGTCTGCACTGTTAATAATTAATCTTTCTACATGTTCGTATTCGTCTTGATTCAAATGATCCAAACGAAGAAGTTTTTTGATGCATTCTATTCTTTCTTCACCTGTTATGTTGAAAAATCTGCATGGATTGTTGAAAAAATTTTCGGTTTTTAAGAAGCTATTCAGAATTTGGTTAGATAAATCGTCATCACTTAAGTTTTTTAAATTGCTTGATTGACTTGTTACATTTTGAAACTCTCTTTCTTCAAAGTCTTCTAAAGTAATAGCTGGTATTGATATCGTTACTGAAATTTCGTTTGTATTTGTAAATTTGATATAAGCTTTACCGTTGCAATTTTTTACAATTGCGTCTCCTGCATAAATTCCTTCGCCAAAATGTAGCCGAGGTACGTAACCTTCGCTTTTTTCAGTATTTTCAATTGGAACATAAAATGTTGTTACTGTTCTAGCTGGAATTGGTAATATCTGTGTCGATTCAAATGGATACAGTTTATTTTGTATTCCTAGACATTTTGATACATAATTTATATTGACTTTATTTTCTCGAAAAAATTCTGAACCTAGAACTCCGTCTTCATCTATTGGAACTTCATTAGGAATTATATTCAATATTGTTGGATATCCTAGAATGTTTATTTGTATTTGTCCCATTGTAAAAAGTGGTAAATTATTTATTCCTGTAAGTTTTAACACTATTTTTTCATTTATTGTCAAATTAGGATTTACGGAATTTTGTTTAATCAAATTTCGACCAGCACCGGTATCTATCATCATGCGAGCAGGGCTTTGAAGACCTTCTGCGCATATCATTATCGATGGAATTATACTTGGTTTGGAAACGCTCATCGTTATAGCCGGTTGATCGTTAGAAGTGGATGCTTCTGGTTCTTGCCTTACGCTTTCCTCAGTGCATCCGTACTGGGGAGAGCGTTTGAGTTTTCCGAATTTTGCGATTGTTGTTTATTCAATCTAACGTTACAATTTGTTATAATATGTCCTGGTTTTTTACAATAGTTGCATATAACTTCTGGTTTTTGTGGATAATTTTGATTTGGTCTACTTAATTGCTGATTTCGCATTTCTCGTTGGCTATTTTGATTTAAAAATTGTCTGTGATTTGCATACCTGTTGTGATCTAAATTTTCTTGTCTATTATCATTATTTCTGTTTCTCGAAAAATTATTATTATTGTAATTGTGGAATCTATTGCTGTTAGGATAATTATTTCTGTTACTTGAAAAGTTATTGTAATTGTTGTTCCTGTTCCATGAAAAATTGTTATTCGGATAGTTATTATTATCATAATTGCTATTTCTGTTTCCTAAAAAGTGGTTATTCCGGTAATTATATCTTGCAGAATTATTGTAAATATTTTCTCGTCGTTGGTGATTATTACTAGGCTGTTGACTTTGCATAAAAAAATTAGGACTTTGTTTTCTAGATACTGCTTCTTGTGCTTTGGTTAAATGATAACAATTTTCAGCAACATGACCTGGTTTTTTACATATTATACACTTTATGTTGTTATCTCGTGCAACATTGAACCGAGTTGTTTTATTATTTCTATTATTTATAGAATCATCCATTTTTAAATAATCTGAATTTTTATTTCTGCGTAGTGCGGATGATGCTGCCAAATCTCTTTCTACGTTGATTGTGTCATTGAAAACTTCTTTGAATGTTTCCTTTGTTTTTACTCGAATTTCTAATTCGGGGCGCAGACCGCGAATAAGGCATTGAATAACATCTTTTTGAAGGTTCTGTTTGAAGGTATTATCTACTTGTCCATTATTGTTGAGTCTATGAGCGTCTTCGACTCTGTCGGCAATCTCCTTAATTCTAGCTGCATAGGAAAGTACGTTCTCTTTTTCCCACATATCGGTATTCCCTAATTCTCCTTGTAACTGGTACACACTTTTTGCTGGGGCGTATACTCTTTTGAGTTTCTCAATTAATTCCTCCATATTATTATAAGTCGATCCAAAGATACATTTTCTCGCTTCTCCTCATAATTTACTTCTCAATAATCGTCCTAAATTTTCTTGAGCTGCGGGTGTTGGCAGCATTGCCTTTGCCTCATAACATCCTTCAATAAAATGTGATAATGGAATGTTACTTCCATCAAATAAGGGTACTACTTCTAACGCGTCGCGTAAGGATACTTGTTGATTATTAGGTAGGACCATTTCGTTGTTTCTAATTGGATTAACGTTTTCTGCAGGATTTTTGTGAACAATTTGTTCCATTTGTTCGTTGTCGGTACTATTATCGTCGCTATCGTTATTACTTAAAAATGTTTGGCGTTTAAGAGAATTTTCTGATAAATTTATTTTAGTTCTTTCTTCGACTGTGTTTTTGGGAATTATCGTTGAACTAAGTAAACTTATATCTTCGTTGCCAATATAAGTAGTTTCGTTTTTTAATGTTTCATCCTGATCAATTGATCCACAAATAATACTTGAATTAGTTTTTGAATTTGAATTAAGCCAATTATTCGAATGAGATAAATTGCTTGTTCTGGCAGTTTCGAATTGTTCAAACGTTAAGGTTTTCTCTAAAGAAATATTATCTAATTGCAAACTGATATTTGTTTTATCCTTGTTAGAAATATTTTCAAAATTATCTTTAGTTACCTTTTCCTTTACAGTAACTGTTCTTTTTGGTTTAAGGGGACCAGTTTGATTTTGTGCCACAATTTTTGCAAGTTCAGTATTTTTCATAACTTGACTGCGCGTAATAGGATTTTCTTGAATTTGTGATTTCCCTAATTCACTGGGATTGGGTCCCGACATAGGTTATTATACAATAAAATTTACTGATACGTACATGGAGACACTTTTAAAATTGCAATACATAAATATTAATTTGATCAACAGAAATTTTTTTTCAAATATCTTTCGTTTTAAAATATTTTTGTAATCAATAAATGTGATTAATAATTTGTTATTAGAAAATATGAATTGTCTCAATGTTCCGAGTCAGGTAAGTTTATAATCATCAATCAAAATTCTTAAAATAATATGCCTTAATTCTACCAATTTCTATGTGCTTACAGAAAAAATATTTATTTAGAATTTTTGTTTCAAATTTATTCTTATTGAATCTAATTTTGGTCCTTGTCTTACCTGGGATACTTGGTATGTTTTTTTTTTATATAATTGTCGAATGGTATAGGTCATAAATGGGTTTTAAATAATTGGTACACTCACAAAAAAAATTTTTTTTTGTTATATCTTTTTATTATACACACATAAACAAAATTATATATTATACAGAATTTAATTAATGCAAGATTGGACAAGACTGACTCAAGCACAACATCTTGGTCAATCTTTTGCAATTAAAAAATATTCTGTTAGTTAACAGAGTTAAAATAAAAGTTTCAAACGATACTGTATGAGCACTTGAATTTTGCCTTACCCAATTGATCGTCATCAAATGGTGACCGTTCAACGAATCTAAAAAGGACTTATAGTCTCTTGTGCTGCTTTTTCTCGTTTTAACTCGAATTAAAACTTAGTCAACAATTTAGAATTAAAGAAGTACGAGATTAGACAGGCACGACTCAAGCACAAAATCCTATGTAATCTCTGCACTTTCAGAAATTCCGATAATAAAATTTCAAATAAAATAAGTCTTTTGATCATTTAGGTTAGGCTCAAGGTGAAATCCCTGCGTGAATCAACAGAATTTATTTTATTTTAACTCAGTTTGTACAAAATAACAAGAAATCATTAAATAAAACAATATTTCAAATAAAATAATTATTTAATCACTTAGGTTAGCCTCAAGGTCAGATCCCTTTGTGATTTGATAAAATTATTTTATTTTAACAAGATATGTATATAAAATTTCAAATAAAATAAAATGATTATTTAATCACTCAAGTTAGCCTCAAGGTCAAGTCCTTTCGTGATTTTATCAAATTTATTTCATTTTAACCAATATGTGTGTAAAATCATATAAATTGTAATTGTAATTTATTAATGTTTAATTCCTATTACTTATAAAATTTCGATATCCCATTCACTGACTGTGATTCCCGGGCCGATGCACCAAAAAAGGAGATTGGGTATGTTACGTCAGAAACGTAACATTTCTCTTCTTAAAAGATCTCCTCGTTTTATGTCAGGATCAGAAGGATCCTCTCTAAGGGATGAGGAATAGTCAGTGATTGAGAAGGGTTAGGTATATAAAATATATTTATTGACAATTGAAATTATATCAGGTAAGCACCATGGAAATGTAAATATAGAATCGTAATTAGAAATACCCTTTTAGTTATCCTGAGTTTGAATTGATTGATGATCAATTGAGTCCAGTAAGCGAATGTGGTCAGTTGAGTGTAACTTGTAATCTTCAGATAGTTGCTGCTGTATAGTAAATTCGTAATCTAGACAGTTGATCTAGTTGATTCTTCGATCCCAGTTTCGAGAGAATTTGGAAGGCGATTCCCCTTTACTTTCTAATGTCGTTGAACTCAGCGCCGAGTTAGAATTCGGGTTGAGTAGCGGTAGAAATCTGGAGAAGCTGGACTGACTGGATTGCACTCGCGGTATAGATTCGATGGCACTGGACTGGACTCGCGTTGGTCACATTTTAGAAATCGAACGTTGACTAACTGAACTCTCGGTGTAGAGATGATGGTACTGGACTGACTTCTCTTGGAACTTTCGCTTTTTATAGAACTTTGAAAGGTCAGGTATGACGAGTAACATGCTATGACCAGTCGCATGTTATTACAAGTCACATGCTATTACAAGTCACATGCTATTACAAGTCGCATGTTATAACGGTAGTGTGTTGGTATTGTAGGGCTGCATTCACTTTCTCTCTGGGTCAGTCGATTTGCTATCATGTGTGGGTATTATAACGACACATGGTAATTTCATATTGATCATCCTATTGATCTGTAGATTTGTCTATAACTTGCGTCGATAAAATCACACTCGCTGTAATGCTGTCTTGATCCCTTTATTGGTTTCTTAATCTGCTTGTTACTTGTGGCTCTTAACCAATACTGGAGATATTTGACAAGGACTTACCAATAAAAATATATGGGTCATTTCATGGGAGATTTACAGTCAAAATTTTTTTTTCGACGAAACATTTTTTTGCCTTTTTACTTCGAAAATAATCGACACGTATTTTTTTTTCAATGTGATACTTGAAAATTTGGAGATATCCTTTTTTTAAGTTTGCCACTCGGGAAAATTTTTTTTTTCCAACAGCTCACTGTAAAAGCAGATTTGAATATAAAATGTAACCCTTGCACTTGAAATGCGCGAAAGAGTACAAGCTACCAAAAAAGTTATAGCACACATTTCGTTGTTTTTTTTGTAATAACAATATAGTATATTTTTATAAAAAATTGAATTTTTTTAAAATTTGGACCTAATTTTTTTACGATTCTTTTGTTTCTAAATCTTTGTTGAAGTTTTTCCAATATGCAGGCAAAATTTTGGAATGGAAAAATGAAATCTGTAGGTGTAATTAATTTATAAATTCTGTCCCGCGCGTTGCAACGAGCGAGCTCGCACGCTGCAACTACGCTTAAGCTTGATTAGGCATGCTGGGACTCGAAGCACGTGTGGCAGTGAATGCAGTGATCGCTGTTTTAGTTTTCTGTGAATGTTCCTCAAGTGTTCACCTATTTCAAATTAATACAGAAATGCCAAGCTCTCGATTTAAACATGTCTGCTGCAATCCGTTTAATAAAAAAAATCATAGTGGAAAAAAGCAAAAAAAAAAAATTTTGAGTCGCGTTTCGTCCTCGATACTTGAAAAATTGAAAATTTTCAAACCGGATGACGTTTCTTGTACACAATGCAGAATAGAAGCAAATGAAATGGAGATGGAAGATTTTTGTTGTAAGTACATTTAAACTTGAGCGTAGACTATTTCAAAACGAATCGTTAGTTATAATGATGAATTGATGAATGAAGTTTTACGATAAAATTACTCTAAATGATACACTTAAGACGCAAATTTTTTTTGTTGCTTTTTTCCACTATGAGTTTTTTTATTAAACGGATTGCAGCAGACATGATTAAATCGAGAGCTTGGCATTTCTGTATTAATTTGAAATAGGTGAACACTTGAGAAACATTCACAGAAAACTAAAACATCGGTCACTGCATTCACTGCCATACGTGCTTCAAGTCCCAGCATGCCTAATCAAGCTTAAGCGTAGTTGCAGCGTGCGAGCTCGCTCGTTGCAACGCGCGGGACAGATTTTATAAATTAATTACACCTACAGTTTTCATTTTACCATTCAAAAATTTTGCCTGCATATTGAAAAAACTTCAACAAAGATTTAGAAATAAAAAAATCGAAAAAAAATTAGTTCCAAATTTCCTAACTATCCAAGTACGCATACGTCAAACAACATAGTAGAATTTCAACCACAGGCATGGTAAAAATCAAATTAATAAAATCAAAAATTACCTAAACACTGCCACTTTCCAATAAGCACAGATGGAATATTTGGACGAGAATATCTTCGACAAGCAAAAGTAGAAATATCCTTCTGGCACAACACGATTGTAACACTTTCTAAAACTACCAAACCGATACCGTTCATAGATAGCGAATGTAGGGTAGCCTTAGAAAATACCACGGATAACAAAGGACCAATGTTAGGACCCATTGAGGTAAGAGCTAGGACTGGAATTATTTCAATAGACGTAATGGATTCAGAAATAAAAGAAGGGTACTTAACCTCAATAAAGACTACGGAAAGTATTGTTGAAGCATCCGTATGTAGCTCAATTGGAATCTGTCACATATTCACTTTCAACACCACAGATGACAACAATGAGATAGAACTAACCCCACAAGAAATCATACCCTTTGAATATTACAAATTGCCTGAAGACCATGTTCTAGAGATAGTTAGGGAGTTTCCCAATAACTGTTACCTACCAGGAGAACCTCTAGCCCCCACTCACTTAGTACAACACAAAATTCATTCTTTGGACGAAGTACCTATTAATACCAGACCATACCAATTTTCACCCTCTCAAAGGGAAGAAGTTGAAAGAGTGATGCACAAAACGCAAATAGAAGGAGCGATTTAAAATTCAAAATCTGCCTATAGCTCACCCTTACCATACTGGTTATACCCAAGAAAATCGACGCTACGGGAAAAAATAAATGAAGGATAGTAGTTGAATTTTGGTTTTTTAATGAGAAAACAATTAGTTAAGCTAGGTTACCTAATATTTCGGATATTTTAGACCATTCAAGTACTGCACAATACTTTTCTATTTTCGATTTAGCAAGTGGATCCCATCAGATAGAATTAGATCCGAAGAATAGACCAAAGACGGCATTTTTATCATTGAATGGGTACTATGAGTACGTCAGTACGCCCGTGGGATTGAGAAATTCACCCGCTACGTTCTAGCTTCTGACGTGCCAACTTGTACCACGACTGCAGCCTTCTGAACTATTTGTCTATCTAGACGATACAGTGATATATGCTGAAGGCTTAGAAGATCATGGTAAGAGCGTAAGACGTCTTCTCAAACAAGTATAAGAAGCCAATTTTTCACTACAACCTAAAAAGTACAAATTCCTTTTCATAGAAATTGCATGTTTTGGGCACATAATTTGTGATAAGGGAGTAAAAGCGGATTCTAAAAAGATCGAAGTTGTTTCAAATTTTCCCAGACCTAAAACACATAGAAGCGTAAAAAAAATGCCTAGGGCTAGTTGTCTACTATAGGAGATTCATCAAGGACTTCTCAGGGTGAACAAAACCCCTATTAAATTTATTTGAAAAGGAAGCATTTTTTAAATGGGGATCGGGAGATAAGAAAAGCTTTAAGGATTTAAGACAAGCTCTGTGTGAGAGCCCTATACTACAATACCCTGATTTCGAAAAACTGAAATTTACAGTAACCACTGATACCTCAGATTATCCGACAGGAGCTGTTACTTCCCGAGCAAAAGGCGAGGGAAGTTTGGAATTTTTGATGTAAGGGAGACGGTTAGCTGATTATATCAGGTTGGTAAGGCTTGCTAATTTATTCTCATTTGTGGGTACGTTCTTACTTGTTAGTTTTATGGGTCCTATGTTGTTTACGAAGATAATAAAACACTGAATATATATATGGTAATTTATTTAACAGTAAATAAGGATTTAGATGAGTTTACAATAAGGAACTATACGTATGTGTATTAGAAGTGTATTATACATGTAGTGTATTATACGTATTAGAAGGCAAAGGAGTGAATTGTTGTTTGTTGTTCCTATAGTTGAAGCCAGTGGCATAAAGTCTTGCAGGATAGTTTGGTTTTGTTTCACTTTCCGTGAGTTAGCAAAACAACGATAATCGCAGGAGTTGGTTGTAACGTGGTAAATAACGTTAAATTCTTTTATCTCGACCGCCAACGACAGGATCGAGCCCAAGCCACCTTTTAAAATTAAAACTCGACATTGTCAGGGATAGTCTGAGAATTGCTCGTAAAACTTTTTTATTTTTAATTGTTTTTCTGGCCGTTTTCTTTTTTATTTGTTTCATTTAAAAACCCGGCAGGCATGGCATCTGAAACGACCACGTGCTGCAGCCCATGGTTTCCAACACTGTCGCACCATTATTATTATAATTAATGCACAAAAGGGCATCATGAGTTGGAACGATCATAAATTACATTATATATTGTACATTAGCTTTGTTTGTTTGTAACTGCTGTGTTGTGCAGTACAAACCCTACGTAGTTCAAACGCACCCCTCTACGTTTTAAGCCAATGGGGCCAGCTAACCGATAGACGCTTCAGCTTACCTGAGCATTATGCGCGTGCCCTAGCCTTTCCAGCTGATGTAATAAAACTGCGCGACACCTTTGGCGCGCAGCTTTATTCTGTCGTTGTCACACGAGCCTCAAGTAGCTTTTGCAAGGCATTAAGGTTTATTTTCTTTAATGGACGCCACTCTAGATTTCGACTTGGACGCAGTTAGGTGCGAGGTCGCGGCCAGATCTCCGGTAAGTCTTTGAGACTGTATTCCGGGCCATTATAAAATTATTTATTCTCTTGAACAAAGTGGCTCGCAGGCTCTCTCAGAGCTTTATCTCTTTCTTAAGCACTGTGCGCCATTTTAGCATCAAATTAATTTTTAAATTTATATCGAGCCAGGGCCTTGCCCATTAATAAATAAATTGTAGCTCTAGTTAATTTATACGTTGCTTAATTTATTTTATTCTGTTTACGCAAGAGCTCCTATGTTTTAGGTTAAGATTCCTTTCCTAACCTAAAAACCTTACTTGATCCGAACTCCCGAATCCATTCCATCCCTAGCCGGAACCCCTGCTTGGCTTCGCATTTGTTGCACGCTAAATTTTTATATTTCCAGGGTCATTACTTTTTATAAATATGGCGTCGGGAGACGCCAGGCGCTCATTTTACCAGCCGCATAAATAACGTCGGTGACGCCGACGGTAATCCCGAATCCTCGGGTCCACTTTGATAAGTTTTATTTTTTTTGACGTTTCAGCGGAGGTCACCCGTTATATGGTTTGGTGTGAGGGATGCAAGTTTACCAACTGGTATGATCAATTATCCGCTTACGTATCTTGCTAAGTACATGAGAAACGAATCTGATATGCACTTGTTAACAAGATAGATTAGTTCGTCTCTATTTCTGAATTGAATCACTATTAACCGAACATGACTAAATACGGCGATACACGTAATCCAAAGCAACTAGATATCACTACTGGTTTCGGGCTGGCACCACTTAAGGACCAAGGCATTTACTTACCATGTACCGAAGGTAGAATTATGCTGAATGAAACGAATGAGTCTTACGTTTATCGAAAGCCTTGCTCACGACGTTGACTTACTGGTCGGAAATTAATTGAATTGACCGCATAACTGATCGTAACACTTCAGAGCGTAAAACAAGCATGAAAAATAATTAACACAAACATCATTCCTTCAATATAATAAAATTTTGATCATTTTAATTTTTGCTGTTAGAAGTGACAGGGTCTTCCGGTATTGTGAAAACAAATAATGAATGTTTAGGAACCAGAGTATTGACAAAAACAATACGAGAATTTTCCAATTCAAATTTTTTGATAAAAAACTGTTTACCATTCTTTTAATGAGTGGAATTTTTTTCTGCCACCGCGCAGATGATTTCGATGCGTTTTTTCACGCATTTTGCGAATATCGCCTTGCTTCAGGGATATCTATAACATTTTTTGATATATTCCTCAAAAGCTGGAAAAAAGTGCTAAAAATGTACTGAAATTTTCAGGGCACTTTAATTCAGGACATATTTACTTTTTTCATAATGCAATAAGTCGATTTGTTTGTTTTTTTATGAAGAATAATTTCTATAAAATATACGAGTGAGGAGTTCAAATGAGTCGACAGTTTACAATTCATATCATGGATCCCGGTTCATTTCTGATTCCCGCGTTCACCTTTGGCCTTTACCGGATTAATTCATCGGTCAATGTTTGGTCGATATTCCCTCAGCCCGGACGCGGTCAGTGGTATCTGACGGGGTTTGTTCCTGGGGGGGGGGGCTTGGCCATAGCGTTATCCAGGGGGAAAAGGGTTCTGGTGAATCGGTAGGTCGGTATTTCACGGGGTTTGGTTTTGAGGACCTCGGCCATGGTGGTATCCAGGAGGCCGAGGGTTTTGGTCGGTTGGATAAGAAGTTTGGGTCCTGATGCCCTAGGGAGACCGGGTCGGGATATGATCAGCTGTGCCTTACGTCACACATCGCCTTTTTGCCCCAAGGACAATCGTCTTTGGTCGAGGGACAAGCTAGTACGCTAGTGCCTTGATGATTCGGTGTCATTTGGTGATGTTCCGTATACTTTGGTACAATTCGGTCCTGCTTATTACCACCCTCTGAATCTAGCCTCACCCGAGCTGCACTGAGTCAGGTGTCCCTAGTCTGGTGGTCGGTGGTTCAATCTGTTCTGGAGGTTAATAGTTGTCTAGTCGGTCGATGGTTGACTTGGTGTTATCGAAGCCAAGGTCAGTCAAGGTCACCTAATGCTAAGCCTCGGCTCATATTGAAGGCCAGCCATGGGAGCACCCAACCTTCGGCCTCAGAAGTGATGCCACAAGGTCGAAAAATCGACTGCCCTTTGGGTAGAACTCAATCAAGGGCACCTGACATCCAACTCCGTTTAGCTATTAAAGCTGGGAAGGTGAACTGGAATATTAATGTGTCCAAAAAAATACCACCGTCGGCAGCGAGTAATTCAATCTTGATGTTTAGTGCCGAAAAAAGATCTACTGCATTGTATGTCTTTTTTGTGCCCCTGTAAATCCCTTCTGCTTTGAGATCACTGTTATCGATATTGGAAATTCTAAATTGCAGTAACACAATAAAATTCGGTCAGATTTAACTCCGATAGCACCATACTTGAAATGGCCATTTCAAGTCCCAATTATAAATCTTGACCCTAATCTATGTTTTGCAATAGAGCCGAATTTCGAGGAGTTGCTATTAACGTTCTACAATCTTTTAGAAGACCATTAAAATACAAATTTCTTTTTGAAAGCTGCAAAAAGCTACTGCCTTATTATTCATGCATAGTTTAATAGATATTTGCATTTCAAATTGTTAATAAAAAATTGATCAACAATTTTCTTTATGAGTGGACCTTTTTTCCACCATGAACGCAGGTCAATTCGATGCGTTGTTTAACGCAGTTTGTGAATATCGTCTTACTTCAGCGATATCTATAACGGTTTTTGAGATATTCTCAAAAAACTGGAAAAAAGTGCCTAAAACGTACTGGAATTTTAGTGCTCTGAAATTCAGGACATATTTACTTTTTTTAATGAACAATAGATCGATATGTTTGATTTTAAATGAAGAATAATTATCTGGAAAAAAATTTCGAATTCGGATTATCCGTTTCTGAAATATCTTGAAATAGTATATTACGTAACTAGGCGCACAATGAGAGCTATTGCGTGACGAGCAACAATGCTCGCAGGAGATCGAAGCCAAGGCGTAGTCGAGGTGTAGACGAGACGTAGCTGAGGCAAAGCCGAGACGAAGCCGAGGAGCGATCTGTCCTGCGAGCATTGTTGAGTGTGAATGTGAATGAAATGTGAATGATCGTCTTATATTTTTAAACTGTATGAAATTTATAATTAAGTAACATAAGGCGCTCACTTACATTGACATTTGTTTCTTAATTCAATATAGTTATGAAACATAAGACGATCACTCACATTTCATTAGTTTCTGAAATTCATGCATTTATGAAGTACGCTCGAGCTCAAAGGATACGAAAAGCTCGGGGATCGGAAACTCCAAAGATACGAGAGTGGAAAGGGCCCCCACTTCCAAGACGTTTAAATTTCGGGAATAATGCGTGAGAACGCACACAGGCCTACTACTGGCACGCGCGCACTTGCACTCGCCTTACTCTCGAATTGGTTGGAGGTAGAACGGGAAAAATTCCGCTCTCTCCGTTGAAATAAAAACGCTCGTATCTGCGGAGTGCTCGTATCTTTGGAGATCGTATCATTGGAGTTCGAGTGTATAAGACGATCAACTACATTGTTCACTCTTCGGTGAAATTTGTCTTCGATCATAGTGAATACGTTTATTTTTTTTATCCTCGTCGGGTTTTTACCATTTGAGTTTGTGTTATTGGATTTAATTTATTAGATATAAGGTTGATTTCGAAAAATGTCAATCAGTCATGGAAACCATGTATTTCTGACCTACTTGTGCGATTGAACTGAGGTATACAAGTCGAGGAAATCATCCAAATCTAAATTTTTGTACACAATTTCTTTGGAATGAACCACAAAATCATGATATGGATTGTTATTTCTGTAATACCACACTTATAAATGTCTTTAATGCAAAGAATGAACAACATATTGTTTATGCTGGTGTCCCATCCGTGGCCAAGCGTGTTTTTATACATGGGTCTGAAGCAGGGAATAGCTTAAGTGTAATCGAAAATAAGCTTAATCTATCAAAAGATAATGCTTAATAGTTGGGGTCTCGATAAAAGGAGCACTATCTTATAAATTTTGCATAGCAAATTATGCCAGAATATGCGTTAATTCATATTGTGTATGTACTTTGCATAATATACTATCTGTCATGTTATATATTTTCAAAAATGTCAAATAATTACCTACAACAAAATATTATTAAATTAAAAAATAAGATAAAGGTGTTTTCACTAATCTCAAACAAAAGTTCTTAAATAAAAAAACGAGTCCCATCTCTATATGAATCTAGCATTTTTATAGTGTTAATACCAATTTTATAGCAACAATAGTATATATAAATAGAACATTCGAACTGGTTATTAGCTAGTCTTTTGAAAATGTATTAGATGCATAGCATATAATTTTTTTCTTGTGATAGACAATAAATGCTAGCTGAATTAATTGTTGGCAACTAAGTTTGTCGACAACAATTTAACCCAAAACGTTTCATTATTGAATTTCGTAAGAACATTCTTGTATGGATGCCCCTTGAGTTCCCCATAATATCAGAAAATATGACTTAAAATAAAAGAGTAAACATTTTATTCACAATGACATACCAAAATATTTATATAATTTTCTGTATGTGCAGATGCAGAACAACATTTTCGGGAGGTCTGGATAACTGACGAAGCAATGCTCTTCTATTTACATCCGCCGCAGAATTTCCAGCACAGCATGAAATACAACCCCTTCAGCATTAACAAAACTCAAGGATATTTCCACCCCATGTATAGAAAAAATAAATGACGACCTAAACCTCAAACAATTTACCAACGAAAATAACCCGCGTATAATAGAAATAAATATACTCGAATACTCAGACGAACCCACTATGAATATCACTAGTTTCCCGTCACCTGTGAAAAGGGAAAACAGAAAAGGGACATATTATGAATCCTGGAATTTTGAGATTAAGTGCAGGGTGTGTAGCCAGAACGGAACACACAACGTTGATTGGAACCCAAAAAATGCTAAATCAGAAGAAATCATCTACAACCCAGGATTTTCATTAAATTCAAGCATCAAGGTAAACCAAGAAGAAGTAGAACTACAACCCCTTTCAGCAGGCAACCTAACAAACACGGAAGATATTCGCTCCCAACGAAGAATATTAACAATTCCAACAACAAATGTTAGGATTGCATAAATAAATGCAGTCATTGAGGATAACGAGACTTCTAACGAGCGGCGACAAGTACTTACATATACAAAAATTTTTCGAAAATTTAAGAAAAAGACCATTATACATCATTATGGGTATAGTTACTCCCACTCGTAAAAGAAATAAATCAACCCCATTGAGAAAAACTATAATGAATTGTGATCCAATCATATCAAGAATTGCAATGTGACACCTTGCAGAATGCAGCGTAACATTAGCGGTTGAAACTCGCGACAAAATGGCCAGCGCGTAACTCGAAACGCGTAGCGATAAGAAGAACCGAGACCACCTTCAATGAGTCTCATCATGGCAGTACGTATCACTCAAGACTGCATTTTCAACGAGGTGGTGTGCTCAGATTGCAAACTGGGGTACCTACAGACACGATTGCACGCCGCACAGTCGGAGAAATCACGAGAAACCTGGCCAAAATTCAAAAGACGAAAATCATCCTATTGACGTAGTAATTATAATTTATCAGGAGACAGAGCTACCGAATATATTTGTAAAAGGACAGAGGGCCATCTCTTATACCTGCTTCTCAGGATCAGCTAGAATTGCAGCTGTCAGAGAAGCCTGCAATGACTCTTTTCCTGTCTTCAAAATCGCGCATCAATAATCTTATTAGAAACCGATTTTGAAGCATCTGATTTAGTTTTTTAGATGTGGAACGTGTTCCTGGAGATAGGTCGAATAATTTGATGTATTACATATGTAAATTAAACATGTTAAAATATGTCTAAATATCGAGTGAAACATCTGTCTCAAATGATCGTAAATATTAGAATATATGTATGTTTTATTATTGAAAAAGTTGTGATCCCAGGAGATCGGGCTATGCTCTATAGTTGTGAGTATAGTCAGTAATATTGAATAGTAAGTAATGAAGTTTATAGAATTTGATGCAAGGAGCGGTACTTAAGTTGTAACTTACTTGACTATCTCTTAGAATAGAGGGCGAAAGAGAGAGTTGTCGTTTGTTACGAGCGGCTATTCACTCTCGAAAACTTCGACTTCAACGCTGAATTACGTGAGAAAGTATGCGAGAGTAGAAGCAAGTAGAAGGTACAATAGAAGGTTCAAAAAAATAACGTAGAGTTATTTAAATAGCATCGTAAGATCGGAATGTAAATGAATGCAGGCGAATACTGAAAATAAAGTACGAGTGAAGAAGGAATAGCCGAGGTATTCGACGATTCTGGACTCATAACAGCAAGTCGCATCGAGTATAACCTAGTAAGACGAAATATTCATGCGGCACTTACGCAAGTAGCTTGCACACTAACATATTAGTTAACGGATATGCATCACCAATTGTTTTCTTGCTTGAAAACCGAAAGTCAATAATTATCCTCAATTTATTTTTTCCTGTGGCACCAATTTTCTTGGGTATAATCAGTAAGGGTGAGTTATAGGCAGATTTTGAATTTTGAATCGCTCCTTCTGTTTCCATTTTGTGTGTCACTTCCTTAACTTTTTCCCTTGGAGAGGGTGAAAATCGGTATGGCAATTTGTAATATTCAAAAGGAATGATTTCTTATGGGAGTGGTTTTACCTCGATGTCGTCGTCTGTGGTGTTGATAGTAAATACGTGACAGATTCCATTTAAGTTAGTAAAAGCTGCTGTACCTACCATATATTACTGATATTGGGATAACTCGACGAGTCCTAGCTCTTACCTGGATGGGTCCTGGAATCGATGACTTGTAATCCATGGTATTTTCTAAAGTTACCCTAGATTCATTGTCTAAGAACGGTTTTCTTGTCAAAGGTATTCTTGTCCTAATATTCCATCTGTGCTTGTTGGGAAGTCAGAATGTAAAGGGTTTTCCAATAGGGACATAACAATTTTATCTATGAATAAAACACAGAAATATTTGAGATATTGAGTTCAAATTTATTGTTGGCGTAGTGCAAACATTACATTTTATGAATGAAATTCGATATCGGCCATATGACCACCACGAGCCCGTTTACAGCGGTCGGTTCTTTGGACCTAATTTTCCACCACTCTGGCACATATTTCGACCGGAACGTTGGCAATTTCGCGTTGCATGTTGTCTTTGAGGTCATCTAAAGTTGCTGGCTTGTTGGCATAGACCAGTGACTTGATAAGGCCCCATAAAAAGGAATCATATGGCGTTAGATCGCATGAACGCGGCGGCCATTCGACCGGACCATTTCTCGAGATAACACGTTCACCAAATTTTCCTTTCAATAAATCGATTTCGACGCGTGCTGTGTAGCTACTGGCACCGTCTTGTTGAAACCACATATCGTTGATGTCAAGTTCATCGAATTCTGGCCACAAAAAATCTTCCAGCATAGCACGATAACACTCTCCATTGACGGTAACATGACGGTCGTTTTCATCCACGAAAAAATACGGCCCAATCACACCTCCGGCATGAAAACCGCACCAAACAGTCACTTTTTTCGGTTGCAACGGTGTCTCAAGAAGCACATTCGGGTTTGTTGCCGACCAATAACGCATATTTTGCTCATTAACAAAGCTATTGAGATATAAGATTATTACGGCCGAGAATTGGAGTAAGGGCTCTTAAAGGTGCGACCACCGACTCAAAATTTTATTAGTAATTTTTAATAATTTCCAAACGTTGCTAGTTCGTGAACTTTACCCTGATCCTTTGATTTCTATTGCCTCGTTTTCATCGACAAGAAGGCATCTAATTTAATAATGTTAATGTCCGCACCTATGTCCACTAGAAATTCGTAGGGTGACTAATAAAGCGACAACTTTTAGGCAAAATTTGACTTCATTCATCAACATAGTCTCCTTCAAGAGTGATACATTCATTTCAACGTTTTTCTAACATTTCGGCCTTCAAACGCACCAGTAACGACATATAATATTCGCTACTGATAGTTCTTTCTTTCTCAAGGTAATCGATAAATAAAATACTGTGCGTATCTCAAAACTTTTCAAGGTACACTGGATTCTCCATTTGATATGTCTCGAATGAAGTCCCTAACGGGCATATTTTTTCCTAAAAGTATAGATGTTGGTCACTCCCTGCTGTATGGCAAAGCATTCCGCTATTGATGTGACCTTGGCGTCGCTAAGGGTACGTGAGATGTTTCCTGTGTTTTCTACGTCTTGTGTTTTGTCAAAAGCAGTGTTATTTTGATTTTATACAATAGTTGATTGGAAAATAACCTGAAGATTCCTAAGGTTTTTCTAGAAACTAAAAATACGGAACGGTGAATAATTTGAAAGTAAATCTGTCAAGATTAGGATCGAATACTATATTATAATTACTGATGGAAAACCGAGTTTTACGGAAAATTCCTAAATTGTCTTTTTCAAAATCGCAAAGAAATTTCTGATTGCGTCATTCCTGAAAGTGAATTATACTTGTAGTTGTTATTCTTTAGTGATTAATGGGTAGCGTGATATCAAGAAATACTTTTCTAATTTGTTTATTAAGTTAGGTTAAGTCCCCCTCCTTGGAGCTGTAAGACCTTGTTGTTGGTGAAGGGGCTTAGTGCGCGGTCCGGGGGCGGTGGCGGTCCCTGTCCTTGCTGGTGTGAAAGGAAGGATCCGCATAAACGGGCTCTCCTGGATGAATGGAGGACCCCTATAAACGGGGTTCCTCGAGTGAATGGAAGACCCTATAAACGGATTTCTTCGAGTGAATGATTGAGGTCGGGGGCGGTCGTGGTCCCTGGCTCGCGATACGACCAAGAAACAGCTCCCCCTAAGCCAGCGTGTGCGCAAACGTGCCCATTGCCTCTCTTGACACCCGGGGGTAAGACAGGGTGCCTCTCACGGTGCCTCGGTAACACCGGGCGACCTTCCCGAGTATTTAGCCTTAATCCTGCAAGTGTGGCTCTGCAGGGTCGCTCCAAATCTTTTCCTAGCTTCTCGTGGGACAAAAATGAATCCTATTCAAAATAAAAGAACAAATAGCGCGGTGGGAGAGGCGAGAGCGGAGGTGGATGCGGAGCTGGGCTTGCAAAGGTCTCGCACAAATCCACCCCTGAAAACCGCCCCAACAGAATCGCAAATTCTGACGGTGGCTGCTGGTCCTGGCTCTTCTGGGTCGGGTCCTAATGTGGTCCCTCGGCAAGTTGCGATGGAATAGGATGCAACCGAGCAGGCAAGTGCGTTCTGTGGCGTATGCAGGGGTTCAATAACTCGCTGAAAACAGCATCCTAGCGTATTTTCAGGCATGAGAGATCTCAGGAGGCTAACGCGACGGAGGGATTAAAACACCTCCTAGTCGTTGAGGTCCCTAACTCTCAGGCGAGAGCCTTAGCATGCCTTAACGGCAGGCCCTTCTATCATCACGGGCAGATTGCCTTTGAGGTAAGTGACCGAGAGCAGGATGAGCCTGCTATGGAAACAGAGAAGCTGAAGTAGCCCTAAATGGCTGAATCCTTCTTGAAAATCATCTAAATTAACTTGCATCACAGCAAAAGCGCTTCTGCGGTTCTGCAGAAAAGCATAGCTGTGACGCACACAGGCATCTCACTTATCCAAGAACCTTGGATAAATAAGGATGTCATAAGGAGATTAGAGGGGACCGGCATTTACTGTTACAGGTACCCCGAGGCACCCAACCCGAGGACATGCATCCTGGCGAAGAACGTCAACTACTACTGGACTACTACTGGATCTTTGCTCCAGAGACCTCATGGTGGCTTCGATTGACCTGGCAGATATTGGTAAGCTAGTCATAGGATCGGCATATTTTCCTCATGGCGGGGCGTCTCATCCACCAGAGGAAGTCCGCTTACTGGTGGACTACTGCAAGGTAAGGCGCCTGCCCTTTCTCTTGGGGTGTGATTCCAACTCCCACCATAAGCTGTGGGGTAGCACGGACGCCAACAGAAGGGGTGAAGATCTAGTGGACTATCTAATCACCGCTGACTTGGATATGCTAAATATACGTACGATACCGACTTTTCGGAACTCTGCGCGAGAGGAGGTAATCGACATCACCCTCTGCACCAGGAGCATTCGGGATAAAGTAAAAAAATGGAGGGTCTCAGATGAACCCTCCCTATCTGACCATATGTAGATAATGTACGAACTGGAATCTTACGCACCTTCTGGCCCTACATGGGTCAGAAACCCGAAGAAAACAAACTGGGAGTGCTACTCCACTGACGTACAAGCTGCTCTCCACGGAACAACTATGGATACCAGAGACGCAGAAACCCTTGAAAGGGCGGCTGACCAATTCTCGCCAGCCATTATAACTGCGTATGAACGCGACTGCTTAGCTTCGAAAATCAAGAAGGCGCAGGATACTCACTGGTGGAATAGGAAGCTTGAGAAACTTCGTAAAGAAACCAGAGAAAGGTTCAGACGGACCTAAAAAGCCAATACGGAAGACCTATAGAACGTGTCTAAAGCAACTAGGGATGCATATAGGAAAGAAATGCTGATGAAATCCTAGTCATAGTACGCGGAATGCATTTGGACGCACTGATGGGCGTAATGCAACAGACGCTAAAAGTTGTAGACACCTGGTGCCAAACAACAGGACTCTCAGTGAACCCAGGCAAAACTGACGCAGTCATTTTTACCGAGCGGTACAAGTGGAGTACAACTAGAACACTGGTACTTAAAGGGCAGCGTCTAGAAATCTCCAAGCGTGGTAAATATCTAGGAATCATACTGGACAATAAGCTAACTTGGAAAGAACATTTCAAAAATAAGTGTCACAAGTTTATAACAACCCTCTGGCTCTGCAGAAGAGCTATTGGAAGCAATTGGGGCCTGAAACCTGTCAGACTGCTGTGGACCTCTACGGCGATTCTGCGACCCAGGCTAACCTATGCGTCAATAGTCTGGTGGAGCAGAGTCAAGCAGAAGACGTCCATGGCCAGGTTGGAAATACTCAGAGGGCTGATCCTTAGAGGGATCACTGGTGCCTCGAAGTCTTCACCCACAATGGCGTTGGAAACGCTAATAGGGCTAGAGCCTCTGCACCTAACCATCGCAGCCGAAGCTAGCAAGGCGGTCTGGAGCATTGGCGAAAACTCTAGCGCAGTGATCTCAAAGAAACTGAGAGCCACAGTCGACATCGCGAAGAGACCGGTTATGAAAATGATGAGAGATAGGATGTCTCCGCGGTACCTCTTCGACAAAAAGTACAAGGTTAGCTTGTCTACCATGGAAGATTCGAACTCGGGTCGCGCACACTTCCCAGACGATAGTGACAACTGGTTTACAAATGGCTCCAAAAACAGGGAGGGCGCGGGGGCTGGTGATTATGGGAGGATCAGCAACACAAGCCTTGCGATTTCATTGGGACGTCGCCTCACAGTTCTTCAAACCGAGATTACGGCCATACTCCAATGCGCATACAAAGCACGGAATCATGGCCGCGGCAGGAACATCCGCATCTTCTCGGATAGCAGAGCGGCCATCACGACACTAGGTAAGTTAGTGACTACCTCGACGCTGATCTGGGAATGCCATGTAGCATTGAACAAACTAGCGGAAGACAACCAAGTCACAGTCCACTGGATCCCTGATCACAGGGGTATCAATGGAAATGAGACAACGGATAGACTAGCCAAGCTAGCGTCAAAACAAAACCCAACTTATCTAGAACCAGTAATAGGTGTTTCCTTTCCTCCCCCAATAAATTTATTGGTGAGACGCTCGCCAGGACTAGCACAGCGCTCGTCGACACAGTTCGGTATGCTGAGACAATTCTCATCATCACACCTCTCTGTGCTGAGAACAGCTACTTCAGGATATCATGGTTTTTAAGGGCACTTGTCCAGATCGGAGCTGCATAAAGCAGCTTCGAATTTACCACGCTTGCCACCAGCCTTCTCTTAGCTTCCCTGGATCCCCCAATGTTGGGCATGAGCCGAGTCAGGGCAGCTCCACATTCGATGGCTTTGGCAGTCGCGATCTGCAGGTTTTCGCCGAAGCCAAGCCTTCGATCCAACTGCACTCCCAGGTACTTAATGCTCTCTTTCCACTCGATTTCATGTTCCCCGAGAGCGATCCTGGGATATTGGAAGGATCTCCTGTCTGTGACCAGCAAAGCCTCGGTCTTTTCAGGGGCCATTTTCAGGCTTCTGCTATCTAACCAACGCTTTGCCCGCCACAGACTATCATTGACCCTCAGTTCCAGAATTCCGACGTTGTTAGCAGCGCACACGACAAGTGCGTCATCCGCGAAGCCGATGATGCTCGTTCCAGCAGGCAGGTCCATGCGCAGGAAATCGTCGTACATGACGTTCCAAACGAGTGGACCCACCCGCGACCCTTGAGGGGCGCCTCATGTCATCTCTTCCTTAAGAGACCATTTGTCGCCCTCGTATATCACCCACCTGTCGCTCAGATAGTCATCTATCATTCGCAACAGGTAGTCTGGAACCTTTTTCCGCACCATCGCTTCGATGCAGATGTTCCATCTCGCGATATTGAACGCATTGCGTATGTCAATGCTGATCAACGCGCAGAATCCCTTACGCTTACCAGTTCCTCTTCTTGCTTTAGTGGCGATGTCCACCACTGCCTGGATGGCGTCAACTGTGGACCTTCCTTTCCGAAAGCCGACTTGGTTTTCCGAGAGACCATTCTCGCGGACCATGTGACCCTGTAGTCTTTGCAGGATCATTTCCTCCAGAAGCTTCCCCATCGTATCCAATAAGCATATTGGTCTATACGATGAGGCATCCCCTAGAGGTTTGTTACCCTTCCTCAGCAGGACCAACCTCTGCTTCTTCCAATCTGCGAAGAATCTCCCCTCCCGAAGACAGGTGTTAAAGACTTCTAGGGGGATCTCCGGGTATGCCCCGATCACCTCTTTGAGGATCTCGTTCGGCAACCCGTCGATCCCCGGCGCTGTGTTTTCCTTGAGCCTTCCACCCGATCTCTTTAGTTCTTCGAGAGTGAAGAGTTCTACGCGCCAGACCACGCAGGAGCTTCCGGTCCTTTCTTTGGACCGGCTCTACATGCGGAATCATGCTTCGCACGATGTACTTGACTCGATCGGGATTATCCAGGCCCGGGGTCTTTCTTCTAGTCACCAATCTCTTGGTGACTATTTTGAAGGCGAGACCCCATGGATCCTTCTCGACCTCACCGATCAAGTCTTTTTAGCACTAAAGTCGGCTTTTCTTAATGCCTTGCCTCAGAGCCTTTCTTATCAGTTGTCTTCATAATATAAGTAGTTGTTTTTAAGACGATTCGCCCATCATGGGAGCTCTACCGCAGTAGCGCTACTATCCCCGCCTGTATAAATTCCTAAATGTGTGTGCTGAAGCCGAGAAGCGGTTCATCGGATGGTCGATCCTATCGGCACAATTTGATTAATCTAATGAAAAGGTTACGGGATAGGCCCGCCCGATAATGATGCAAAAGGTTTAACGTCACCCCTATCGACCGAGCGGTGCCGGGTAGGCCTCGACACCTGACCCGGACTTCAGGCTAGACGGTGTGCGATTTATTCTACGCAGCGTCGGATATAAGGAAATACTGACCAGGTAATCCTTCATTCCTGCGCCCGGGAATCCATGATTTCAACCCCGAAATTGGCTCCAGACAGTAGGAACGTGAGCGGTTTTACCAGTTTATCATGTCGCTTCACGGGATCTTTGCCTTTCGCGGCCGAAAACCGGAGGGACTTACGGTTACCCATATTACTTCCACAGAGGTGAGGTACTGACATCGCGTCCTACCCCGGTCGAGAAGCTACTACTCCTCTCTTGGCTAGTCTATCAGGAATATCCACCAGGCGTCGGCCGCAGTCCCATTCACTCAACATTCCATTCATTCTGGTGTGTGTGGGTGTCGGTGTTGTGCATGTGATTGTGGTTTGACCGCAAGAGCGCACGCGGAAGGTCAGCGTCAACGCCGCATGCGCATTTGGGGCGATACCCCGATTAAGGGGCCCCCCACGTGCACCCCGTGTTTGTTTATTCGGCATCAAGGAACCTGTTCAAGGTCCCCTGATGCTTTCGCTCCACACCGCGTTCTCACGCGCTTGAAGGTCGCAGAGCAACCGTCGTGGCGCGTGCGTCCGGCAGGCCCATCACTAGGTAGAAGCCTGTCTATAGGGCTCCCTTGGTGGCTATCCTGATGGCGACAGCCCTGCCGCTGGCAGAGTCCTTGCGGCTAATACGATTTGAGGGCTGCAGGACGCGTCTGCTCCGTCCTTGGCCTCATGCATTCGTCTCGGCGAGACCCTGCCCGCCCGCAAAACGCTCTCTCATGTCTTGAGTGTGTTGTGTTTAGTGTTTCTGTGGATGTGTTGTGTCATGTTGATGTCCGTATGAATGAAAAAAGGGTTATGCTTGATTTTCTTAAGAACTAAATTAACCTTGATAAATTTTTTTTACATCAATTGCAGTTGTTTTCAAGTTTGTATTTTTCAAGGGATGTTTGAATGTTTTCCGGGATGTTTATTTTTAACAGCATTGGAATCGATTTTTCAATTATTTTGTATATGCCTGTACGTATTTCTTGAATTTTTTAAAAAATTTTAAATTTTGTTTTATTTAACAGGTCAGCACAGAAAGGGAAGTATTACGAACACAACTCGCTTAGAAAAATTCAATTCCCGTTATTGAGACAGAAGATATTACTGCAAACAGTTATTTTTTATTAAATTGTTTATTTAATTATATAATTGCATATAGGAATTTTTCAATGAAAAAAATTTTTTTGTATTCAATTCAATTGTTATAAATAACCCATAAATAAAATTATTTATGTCTTGATACTTACTTTTTAATGAGAATTTGAAAATAGGATTAGTTTGACTTCCTAGTCCCCTTAACAATTCGGAATAAACTGAAATTATGCGAGGGTCGTTCAATTAGCCCGTAGTAAAAAATAAAAAATTATTTTGTGTAGATTTTCTCATATTTTTCAACATAATCTCCTTTTAGCCCTATACACTTTTTCTGGCGTTTCTCCAACTTTTTGAAGCCCTCCTAGAAGCAGGATTGCGAAAGATCCTCAAAATATGTATCTGTATGGTCGATGACCTTTTCGTTCAACGTGAACCGTTGTCCACCGAGGCATTTTCTAAGATTGGAAATAAAAAAAGCCACTAGGAGCCAAATTCGGTAAATACGGTGGATATTGTAATAATTCGAGTTGTAATACCATAATAATTGCGACGAAAAAGCGCCAAAATAGCCTTAGAATCGACCACACGATTGTCTTTATTCTCCTCTGAGAGCAAAGGCGACGCTCATTTTCCGAGACTTTTTTCACACCCAATTATTTGTGCGAAATTAAAAACACTGTATTAGGTGCGCAACCAAGTTGCCGATGTTTTTTTGGTAAAATTGCAACTTTATTGTGAAAACATGGTTACAAATGAATCATTCAAAGTATTGCCCATCGTCAGCTACAGCTTTTGTCCACCTTTCTGGTAGAGCTTGAATGTCGTTGCGGTAGCAGTGGTCATCTTTTGAAGCTATCCACGAATCAAGCCATTTTTCGATGTCTTTATATAAGCGGAACTGCTGATCAGCCCGACCATGTCCCATCGACCGGAACAAGTAATAATCGAGCGGCGCAATATCTGGGGATTACGGTGGGTGGGGTAGGACTTCCCATTGGAGCATTTCCAGGTAGGTTTTAGCAGATTTGGTAACGTGAGGCCGATCGTTGTCATGCAGTACAATCACTTTTTCGTGCCTCTGCTCGCATTGTGGCCGTTTTTCGCGCAGTGATCGACTCAAACGCATCAATTACGTTCGATACCGTTCCCCAGTGATCATGACTTTCGATTTCAACAGCCCATATTAAATAAAACCGACCTAGTGGGTTACACAGCGTAACCTTTGCAGCGTGAATATTCGGCCGAGCCGACGACGTAGAAGCATGACTGGACAGTCGCCATGACTTTCTTCTCTTTGGGTTGCTGTAATGAATCCATTTTTCATCACCCGTCACGATGCGATAAAGAAAACCCTTCCTTTTTTACATCTGAAACAGTTGTTCACAGGCGAAAAAACGACGCTCATCGTCCCTTGACTTCAAATCATAAGGAACCCAAGTTCCTTGTTTTTAAATCATTCCCAACGCATGCAATCGCTTGGAAATGGCTTGGCGAGTAACTCCTAATGCTGAAGCAAGCGGACGGTCGTCAACATCGAAATCACCGTCTTTGAAGCGATGGAGCGAATCACGGCACGTTACTTCACTAAGAGCAGCATCTCCGTAAACTTTATGGAGCTCTCGATGCGCTTCAGCAGCCGTTTTCTTCGAATGAAGGAAGAAAATCAACACTTCCCGCAAATGACGATTATTTGGCACAAAATCAGACATTTTCACACAACCAAAAGTCTCAGTGTTACTGTCCCGCGTTTGTCTTCCGTTGGAGAGAAGATTTTTGAAGTAGTTACGTCCGTTCAAGTACAATCCTCAATTCGTGGCCCTTGCTAGGTCTTTTTACGAATCTAAGTCAACTATCCAGGTGATAGGACGTACTTGTTCCGATTTATTTTTATTAGTGGGTACGTTGTCACTTGTCAGGTGTATGGGCCCTGAGTTGTTCACAATGATAATAAAACACTGAATTTATTTATATAATGATTGATTGAACAGTAAATGAGTACTTGGTAGAGTTTACAATGAAGAACGATACTTATTTGTTTACCTACTTGTCCAGCTCTTAGATTAGAGAGCAAAATTGTCGTTTGTTACTCCTATAGTTGCAAGCCAACGATACAAAGTCTTGCAGGATAGTTTGATTTCGTTTGAGTCTCCGTGAGGTAGCAAAACAAAGATAAATTTCGCAGGAGGTATGGCGGGATGGAAGTCCACCAGCTAGTATGATCAATTATCCGAATTCCTATCTTGCTAAGTATACGTGAAATGTATCTGACATGCACTTATTAACAAGATAGGTTAATTTTTCCCGATATCAGAATTGAATCACTATTAACCGAACACGACTAAATACGACGATTTACGTAATCCAAAGGAACTAAACAACACTACTGTTTATGAACATGCACCACTTAGCGAGCAAGGATTTTATAATCTGCGGTATATATACTATTGGTTCTTCCAATAATGGAGCGGATCACATAAATCGGTGACAAGGCACGTGCGACTCGTAAATAGGTGGTAAGGCACGTACGAATCACAAATCAGTGGCAAGGCACATTCCATGTTAGAGTTCATGGGTTCATCTCTATTGTACAATATAATTTCTAGTTTTCAAATAAATGCAGTTTTAACTACTCATACTCAATCAATCGATACTTCAATTATGATCTATGTTAGCTAATCTATGTTCTCTCTATTTACCATATTTAATTGATCATCTGCAATCAATATACAGTAATGTTGATAATAATCAATGCTTAAGCAATAACCCAAGTGGTGAAAATAACACAGCACCCCCCCCCCCCCCCCCAGTCTGTTACTTATCACAAGAGGCATGTATTTTGAGTTTCTGAATCCGAATCTGAGGTCGAAATAGCACCTTACAAGATTAGTTTTCGACATATCCTCAAAAAATCGTATTTTTTAGTATATGATGGTGAATCATGGTTTTATTATAGATTTTAAGATGCTGAATTAAAAAACAGTATCAGTTCAGTTATATAACTAGCAAATCTGGAATATAACGTTCAAACAAAATTGTCTGAGCGGTGCGTTGCAGGACAAAATTAGGTTTTTGTACTTCCAGGCATTAAATCCGATACGTCAGTCAAGTTAGCGTTATTTTTCATTTTCATATCTTTTTTCCATCACCTTGATATCTTGGGCGAACTTAACCCTATTCTTTACTGTAGTCCCCCAGGTTTTCAGGGAAGTATTCAAGATGACAAACCATGAAATGTAGCCACACAATAAACTTTAAGCTTGCATTGTTTACACTTTCTTCGCATTTGTTTAATATTAAATTGCAAGCCGAGCATATTATATGGAAAGCCCAACTTTCATCTCGTTCTGGAAACTTAATGTTGAAGTATTTTGCATACATGTCCTGAATTTGTCCAGCAATGCTTTTATTGCTTTTATAAATTATAATTTATTTATTTTTTGCGATTTATTCAAGTTTTTCATTTTGGAAACGATGGTTATTTCAATCCTCACACATTAAGGATCCTGGCCCGATCGCAGGCAAGTCCATTGTTCTTGGCTTGATAATTCTCATACCTCCCCAAGCTAACAAGGAACCCTAGGTAGGTGTCCAATCCCAATTTTGTTCGTTCGCACATATGTTGTAGTACTCGAACAACTAAGCGACACGTATTATTTTTTACGGGCCCAAAATGGTTTTTAGGTGGTAAAAATCACCACCGAAAAGTGCGGTACCAAATACCCATTTCATTGTTTCACATATAATAACAGAATCTTTCACAATCAAACCAACTAGAAAAATATCCTCACTATGAAGGATGAAATATGTAATTTTGTCAACATGATAAAAAAGATTTGGGGGGGGGGTAAACTACCCCACAATAAGTTTAAATTATACAAAAAAATTTCAAACAGACATTATTTCAACCCGAAAAATCTGATAAAAATATATATGCCACCCGATAATAAAATAAAGTTTAAGTATATTTGCATTTTCCTGAGAAATTCATTTATAAGGGGTAACCACCCTTCAGTGCATGCTATTTTATCTATAAAAAATAAAGTAAATTTCACCTACAAAACCAAGCTGAAAAAATTCATTCACACAGGGGGTTAAAAAATATAAATTGCCTAAATATTCGAATAATTTTGTGGGGGTAAACTACCCCAAAAAAAGTTACGATTATACAAGAAAATTACCAAATATTCTGAAAAAAATATATATGTCACGCGTTAATAAAATAAAGTTTACGTATATTTGCATTTTCATGTGAAATTCAATTATAAGGGTTAACCACCCTTCAGTGCATGTTATTATATTTCGACAAAATAATGTTAATTTCGCATACAAAACGGAGCAGAAAAAATTCTTCCACACAGAGTTTGAAAAATACAAATTGCTTAATTTAGTTGAAACATTATATGGGGGTAAACTACGCCAAAAGATGTTATGATTACACAAGAAAAGTACCAGGTATGTTAAATTGAAGCTGGAAATTCTGGAAAAAATATGTATGCCACGCGATAATGAAATAACGTTTACGTATATTTCCATTTTTATGAGAAATTCATTTATAAGGGGTAATCACCCTTTAGTGCATGTTATTTTATTTATAAAAAATAAAGTAAATTTCACCTACAATACCAAGCTGCAAAAATTCATTCACGCAGTGGATTTAAAAATATAAATTACCTAAATATTCGAAAAATTTTATGGAGGTAAAATACCCCAAAAAAAGTTACAATTATACATGAAAATTACCAAGTAGGTTAAATAGAAACTGAAAATTCTGAAAAAAATATATATGCCACCCGATAATAAAATAAAGTTTAAGTATATTTGCATTTTCATAAGAAATTAATTCATAATGGATAACCACCCTTAAGTGCATGTTATTATATTTCGACAAAATAATGTTAATTTCGCATACAAAACGAAGCAGAAAAAATTCTTCCACACAGAGGATGAAAAATACAAATTGCTTAATTTAGTCGAAACATTTTATGGGGGTAAACTACCCCAAAAAATTTACGATTATACAAGAAAATTACCAACTAGGTTAAATTGAAGCTGAAAATTCTGAAAAAAATATATAGGCCACGCGATAGTAAAATAAAGTTTACGTGCATTTTCATTTTCATGGGAAATTAATTTATAAGGTGTACCACCCTTAAGTGCATGTTATTATATTTCTAAAAAATAAAGGAAATTTCGCGTACAAAATCAAGCAGAAAAAATTCTTTCACAAAGAGGGTTGAAAAAAATAAATTGCTTAATTTAGACGAAAAATTTTATGCGGGTAAACTACCCTTAAAAAAGCTACAATTATACATGAAAATTACCAAGTGGGTTAAGTTGAAGCTGGAAATTCTGAAAAAATATATATGCCACGCGATAATAAAATAACGTTTACGTATATTTGCATTTTCTTGAGAAATTAATTTATAAGGGGTAACCACCCTTAAGTGCATGTTATTATATCGCGACAAATTAATGTTAATTTCGCGTACAAAACGAAGCAGAAAAAATTCTTACACACAGAGGTTGAAAAATACAAATTGCTTAATTTAGTTGAAACATTACATGGGGGTAAACTACGCCAAATGATATAGTAGATGTATATATATAAGTCGATCAATGTGTGGGTTAGAAAAAATAATTGAAACGCTCAACCATAATTTGTCATGAGCGACGTTTCGTTGGCTTGGTTCGCCAACCTCGTCAGGCTATATTTGAATGTTAAAGTTCATATAAATTAGGAATCACAATAATTTTTACAAAATTATTTACAAAACAATGAAAAAACACTTTCTAAAGAGACACAAAACAAATTTTACCTTAAAATTGAAGTTTTTACATTTAAAACATTTAGTCAATTATCAAAATCTAATTTAATTTTTCACATTGTCTCGTCCTGAAGTGAAATATTAAACTAACTATTCGTAATTTTGTTTCCTTATTTATAAGACGGAGGACACTAATATTAATAAACTAACACTAACTTAAACTTGTATATTATACAAATTAGTATTCATACGTTAAATAATAATTTCAAACAAGAATCAGTATTCATAATTTCAAACTTTTCAAAAGTGGAAAGTAGTTAGAATTTAACGTATAAATATCATCTTTTTTATTAATGCTATTTTTTTGACATTTAATATGAATCATTTCTGATATAAGTCTCTTTTTATAAATAATTTCGGAATCCACTACAGTAGTCTTATTCCAATCAAATTCATGTTTAAAATTAATTTGATGCTGGCAAACAACTGATTCGTCATTTTTATTATTAATATATTCCTTTATACGTGTCTTTAAAGTTCTTTTTGTTTCAACAGTATAACACGCTTCGCAATCTTTACAACGGATTTTATAAACAACATTAGTTCTATCCATTATTTTGGTGCTGTCTTTACCTAATTTGATGACAAAGCTCAAATTTTTATTGACAATTGGGATAGTTGAAATATTGAATACTTTCAAACTTGAAGATAATTTTTTAAAAATTCTTTCAACAAAGGGCAAGGATATATTAGTATTGAAATTATGAGAAAAGTACTTATTTTTATTACTGATGCTTTCATTATGGGTAGATTTAAAAGAAGATATAATTTTTTCAGACGGATTTTAATATTCTGCTCAATAAAATTTGAAGGATAATTATTATGTTTTAAAATCTGAAAAACTTTACACAAATTCTCATGATGAAATTCATGATGAGATAATAGAATTGCTCTGTCAACAAGGTTAAAAACAATATTTTTCTTCTGTTCAGTTGGATGATTTGAAGAATAATAACTCTGTCAGACGATGTTTGTTTACGAAACCAATTAGTGATAATCATATTATTATTTCTAATTAAGGTCATATCTAAAAAATTTATCCTTTCATCTTGTTCTAACTCAATGGTAAATTGTAAATTGGAATCATCAGAATTAAAGGTATTAATCACTGAATCAATATGTTTCTTACGGACACATAGAATAATATCGTCGACATATCTATAATAAAATACAGTAATACAATTAAAATCCTTATTTAAAACGGATAAACAATAGTTCTCCAAATCATCCATAACTATGTCAGCAAAAAACGGAGAGATAGGAGACCCCATTGGTGTCCCATAAATTTTCTTGTAGAACTTATCATTAAATACGAAGAATGTATTGTCAAACAAAAATCTAACAGAATCACGAATGTCATCAAACGGGATTTCAAAATTCTCATTTATGCAAAAAAATCTTCTATCTAAACTGTGTAAAACTAAGTTGCAAGAAACATTAATAAAAAGAGAATTCACATCGAGAGAAAAAATAACGTGGCCATCGTCTAAAATAATATTTTTTAATTTTTCTTTTAGTTCAAAACTGTTATTTATATGTGATTTTGGAAGTTTGACAATATTTTTGAATTCTTCATTAATAACTTTCGCTAAAAATTGTGTAGGGCTGTTAATTGAGGAAATGATTGGACGCATCGGAATATCTTTTTTATGGATCTATGGAAGTCCATAACACTTAGGAAGGACTGTACTAGTTAAAGTTAGTTGATTATTATGGTATTTTTGTTTTAAAAATTTATTATCGTTAAAATTTTTTAGTATCTTAGAAGTTTTTTCCTGAAGTTTCCAGAGTGGATTTTTATCAATTGAAATGTAAGTGGAAGTATCAGATAAAAGATTGTTCATCTTAATAATATATTCAGATTTTTTCAAACAGACTGTAACATTGCCTTTATCGGCTTTAGTAAAAAAGATATCCGGATTGTCATTAAGGAACTTTTTGGTGATTTTTAGATTTTGAGAAATTTTTTTGTCCTCTTTTGAGATGTGAAATACTACTATTTGCTTGCCCTTTGTTGAAAGAATTTTTAAAAAATTATCTTCAAATTTGAAAGTATTCAATATTTCAACTATCCCAATTGTCAATACAAATTTGAGCTCTGTCATCAAATTAGATAAAGACAGCATCAAAATAATGGATAGAACTAATATTGTTTATAAAATCCGTTGCAAAGATTGCGAAGCGTGTTATATTGGTGAAACAAAAAGAACTTTAAAGACACGTATAAAGGAACATATTGATACTAAAAATGACGAATCAGTTATTTGCCAGCATCAAATTAATTTTAAGCATGAATTTGATTGGAATAAGACTACTTTAGTGGATTCCGAAATTATTTATAAAAAGAGACTTATAACAGAAATGATTCATATTAAATGTCAAAAAAATAGCATTAATAAAAAAGATGATATTTATACGTTTGATATAAAACATTTTGGCATTTACTACGACCGTCGCTGGCTCCTTTCAATTCTAGGAACTCCGTCGACGGCTAACATAGCCATACGGTATTGTTGGTAGCCAGCTAGCGCTTTCCCCTTGCGCGCCTTCTTCCTTCTCCTTGTCTCCTTCGTTCGCTCGAGCGCACTCTCCTTCATTAACTATCTCCTTCTTTCGCTTTTCCTCTTTTCTTTTCTAATTGAAAGCGCTTTAGGATAATCATTCTTCGAATTCCTTCGTTTTTAAATAAGTTGCAAATTATTTAAAGACGTGGAAATTGAGGATTGAGATCCAGCAATACCTTAGAGTTGTATTTTTATTTTTAGGTAAATTAATTTTACAAAATTAAATTTAATATTTTATTTTGAAAATAATGAAAAGAAAAGTTATCTGCTTTCGCCTGGTGATACCTTTAAAAAATTCATTAACATTCATTAATGAAACATTCATTAAAATTCATTAACATCATAGTTAACTTTCATATATATTATGTATATTTGACTTAATTAATTTAACATATATATATTTTACTTTATTGATTTTATTTGAATGACAAATATTTTAAATGGAATTCATAGAATTTCCTCAAGCTGGATTTAACTAGTAAAGACTCCCCGCCTCGGGTTTCGAGCATCGAGCATTGGTCGTTGCTATGACGACGTTGACACGTCCGGCCAATCGGGTGCCTCAACTCGAAACTCGAGGAGGAGGAAATCGAGCCGATATAGGAAATTGTCAACGGAGAGTCAGTCGATCCCTGATCAAGACCTTCTAAAGAGAAATCTACCACTTGTGTTGAGGATTAAATTTTGAGTTGTTTCTTAAACGCAGTTTTTCTTTTGAGTTCCTTCCTCCTACAAGCATGAGCGACGAGACCAGCGTTCCTGCTGATCCCGAACATCTTCAGCCTCTCCTCAAGATCCTTCCTGATTCCTGAGCCTGATCCAGTGGCCGCCTCCAGGATTGTGCTGCTTCCGAGTAGTAGTGGTGTGTCGTGTCGCGTCGCGTGGTGTAGTGCGTAGGGTTCCGGTCGGGTTGTGATCCTTGCTCAACGGGTGTCAAGAGGGCGGCCGGTAAGTCGACGGGTGTCGGACCTTTTAAGGCCATAACCGTCGATTTGCGTTGCCCACACGGTCGATTGGGCGTGGGCCCTGCTGGGCCACGACCATTGATCTAGCGCTCGTTCGCCGCGCTCCTTTCCTCAACGCGAATCGAATTCCTGGCTAGTCCACGGGCGTCGGACTCTGCGAGGCCACGACCGTCGATTCAGCGCTTGGATCCCGCGCTACGCGCCAAAGTTTTTTCGGATTCTTGAGCGAATATAATTTCCATCGGCCTAGCTACCTTCGCGACCGTGATTAATAAACGCATCACTCTTTAATCCTTCCCAATCCTTGCCCTTCCTCGGCCGCGTAATATAATTCGGAAGCCGATTTAACGCCGTAACGCCAGAGCGAACGAACCGTTAAAGCTCAGGTTTAACAATTGGCGGCCCAAACGTGGGGCTAAATGTGATATTTCTTTTGAAATTGATTTTATTCTTTTATGATTGAAAGACTTGCCCACCCCCCTGAGAAAAGATGTTACACACACCACTCACACGTGGTCGCGGCAGACCTCGCGGATCTAGTTCGCGACGTCTCATTGGTTCCAGGTTTAACCAAGAAAACCCGGTGGCGCCCAACAATTTCCCAGAAGAAAATATTGAGAGTGATAACTCTCCGCCGCCTTGCCGTTCCCCAAGTCCTCAAAGGCGTAGTCGTTCTTCCCCAAGAAGAGTAGAATTCATGAAAACACAATCGCGCACAAACGCCTTGAGACTGTATCATGCGAAAACCAATTCAATCCTTACGCCGGAAAAGCAGGTTATCGCTCCAGCTCCGCAATCCAATCAAAGAATTGACAACACTTCTCAGGTCAGTCCTCGAGAGCCTTCCGTAATGGATACAAATCGTGATGAATCTCCGTTGCTGGACCCAACCCCTGGGCCCAGCTTTCAAGCTACAAACGTTCCGCAAATTCCGGTTTCCGTTCCACATCTTCCTGCGACCGGTCCACGTATTCCTGAGTACGTACCACAAGCCCCTATCTCGTTTTCACCGAGTTCTGGGCTCGTTTCGCGGGCCCCTGCAGCGGTGTCACGGGCTCCCGCGTCCATTGCGCAAATTCCAATCCAGGTCCCCCGTGTACCGACACCGGCTCAGCAGTTTCCTGCTCCATATGCCCAGGTTCCCACTACGGCTCCAGAAAATCATTTCGTGGCTGCGCCAAGTTTTGCATCACAAATGCAAAACCAGTCCTTAACGGATTGGCGTAATTTGATTCGTGCCCTGAGGACCCCAGAAGTACCTCTTCCCACCTTCACGGGTTTTGACCATGAGGATCCGAATGCGTTTCTCAACGAATGCGAGGAATTCTTCACGCAGGCCGCGATCGACCCCTCTCAGTGGACTCGCATGATCAATAAATCCCTTAAAGAACCTGCTTCAAAATGGTGGGAGGTTTATAAAAGTCTCAACCTACCATGGGCAAAATTCCGTGACATGCTGATACAACCTTTCGCGGAAACTACGACTCTCATGCGCCTCCAAGCGAAACTCTATTCCTCCAAGCAACAAGAAAAGGAATTGGTGGGAGTCTTTCTACAACAAAAATATCTGTTGGCATTACGCCTTCAACCGGAAATGTCAGAAGCCAGCACCTTGGCTTTGCTTCTGGAATCCTTGAGTCCATCACTCAGAAAGGTCTTTCGCGCAGCCCATATCGAGTCATTTAGTGACCTGTTAGAACGCGCTATCCAGGCAGAGGCTGATGAAGCTGAAGAAACACCGCGGAGGGATACCCGAGATGGTGCCAGAACCAAGCCTCCCACCACTGCGGCTTCACCTGAGAACAATAATTTCGAATTCCCAACTCAGGCTCCGCGTCGTACGCTCCCACAGTGTCACTACTGCCCCGAAAGGCACTATCATGCACACTGCCCAGTCCTACGCCCTAAGCCTAACGCCAACCAGGGAAACTGGCGAGCCCGGACAGCAGAGGCAAACGCTCCTCCCGCCCAGGCCAATCCCAGCGTGCCCCAGTCTTAAGCGCCATGCACTCCGATCTCATTCACCTGCCACGAACACGTGTCCTCTTGGACAGCCGCGAACTGACAGCAGAGATCGACACACTAGCATCTGAAAATTTTATCAGACGCAATCTTCTGACTGAATCTGAGTGTTCAAAGATTCAGCCCGGTCCCCCCTACGCACAACTTAATGCCATAAGCGCCACCATGCAACTCGACGGAACTCTCGAGCTTTCACCACAGATTCACGGTAGTTCGTATTCCGCATTTTTTAACCTTATTCCCGAGTTACGGGCAGAATTTGTTTTCGGTCGCCCTTGGTTAAAAAAACATCATGTGATACATGACTACGTAGCCGATTCTATTTATCTTGGTACCAATACCCGGCAACGCATCTACTTAGCACCCTTACCAACGCTATACGAACCTACTAATTACCCAATACCCGAACTCGAGCACGGTTTCCCCACCGAATTCGTAGAAGAATTTCTTGACATCATACGCACACACGCTCCCAACTTCTATAACGGAAATCGCTTTCAAGCAAACCATCACCGTCGAGCATGAAATCGAGCTTTCAGACCCGCGCCCGTTCCGCGAGGCTCCTCGCCGTTACTGGGACGAAAAGAGACTGTTCATTGACACGCAAATCCATGAGATGCTTCGAGATGGCATTATTGAACCTACTACTTCACCCTTCAGTTCTGCCATCGTCGTGGCTGGAAAACGAGACGGCGATTACCGATTTCGCGTAGACTACCGTCGACTCAACGATCAAACGGTCGACACCGTTCAAACCCTTCCCCGGATCCATGAAATCCTTAAGGATCTTGGACGCGCAAAGGTTTTCTCCTGCCTTGATCTAAAAAGCGGGTATTGGCAAATACCGTTGGCGTCAAAATCACGCCCGCTATCGGCCTTTTCCACTCCCTCGGGTGGTAACTACCAGTTCCATGTCATGGCTTTCGGCCTTAAAAACGCGCCATCTACATTCCAAAACTTAATGCGACACGTTTTGGCTGAACAATGGGGTACCTTTGCAATCGCTTACTTGGATGATATAATCATTTTTTCGGATGATTGGCGGGATCACCTTCGGCATATAGCCCTGGTTTTCGAGAGATTAGCCATTTATGGTCTTAGGGTTTCGCCCCAAAAATGTAGCTTCGGGCGGACCACCCTTCCCTACCTCGGTCACGTCGTCAGCGCCGATGGAAACTCGGCTCAGCCTAGACACATCGAGGCTATCAAAAGCGCTAAACCTCCTCGCACTCGAAAAGAACTACAGTCCTTTATCGGAATATGCAATTGGGTCAAGGAATACATCCCAAATTCTTCCGAAGTCTTGGCCCCATTGACGGATCTGCTCTCGCCAAAACGCCCTTACAAGATGACTCCGGAGAGAGAGAAACAATTTGATCGTGTCAAGCAAGCCTTCTCCGATCCCGTGTCTTTGAGTCGTCAGGATCCCTCCTTGCCCTTCGTATTACAACTTTGTGGCTATGGGCGTGTGGTAGCCCGCCCGGGGATACCTGAGGCCAACTATGGGCATACTACCCGATCTTAAAGCGAAGCTCATCTGCATCCGCAAAGGCGGGAAGTCAGATGGCACGCGAGCCTACTATCCACCGCTCCAGTTTACTCCCACCAACAAGGTTCCGCACGTAGAAAAATTGGGTCCGGCGTAGCTGTCGAAGGAATAAAAAGCCGATCGACAGACGTCCATTGGACCCGTCAGGTGTCCACTGGTATATATACCAGTGAAGGAGCCAAGTTAGCCGCGCTTGCCCAACGCAGTCCATTGCCACAGAACCTCTCTACCCGCGAGCCCCATTGAAGGGGTGCTCGCTAAGGCAGTACAGGAATCCGGGGCCGGACACCGAGAAGGACGCAAGCACGTTGCCCAGCGGGTACGACGAGGACGTCTAGCTCCCATTTTGCACAAAAATGCACCTGAAAAGCACCTAGGCCATGCGTTCAACAAGGGTGCTAAGTGGGGCACTGGGTACCCCACCCGGTGCAGCGCCCCAAGCCATCCCGCCGCTCTTCGTATTACAAACGGATGCCAGCGTGAGGGGAATGGGTGCGGTCCTGATGCAACAGGAGCCCAACGGCCGTCGAAGGATCGTGTCATTTGCCAGCGCCAAATTTTCTCCGACAGAATCTAGATACCATTGTAATGAACAGGACTGTCTTGCGATTGTTTGGGCTATCAAGCGCTACCGCCCATTCTTGGAGGATCGACCCTTCATCCTAAAAACGGATAGTAAAACCCGTACGTGGCTTAAGTCCCAGCGAGAAACACGCGCGAAACTAACGCGGTGGCATCTCCTCCTGAGCGAATTCTCCTTTACAATCGAGCACGTCGCGGGAAAGGAAAATGAACTGCCGGATGTCTTACCCCGATTTCCTGACCTTAACGAACCATCCCCGGGGAAACCTTCTATAGAACGAATGATCCCACCTAACCTTTCCCTAATCACCGAGAATGTGAAGACATCGGTCCCAACGCTCACGGCCATTTACGCGCCGCGTTTGGTCGAGGAGATCGTTTTCACCCAACAAGAGGATCCGTTGATTTCTCGTGACGCGATTCACCTACGTGAGCTGCACGAACGCGGCCCGGCGATCCGCGAGGAGGAAACATTCCTTCAAAACCAATGAATCGACGGACGCGGTTTCTGGCGACGTGACTCAACCGATAACACCTGGCGGATCCAGGTACCGGCCACCCTCCGCGAGCGCGTGATTAGGGAATACCACGACACACCACTATCGGGACACCCCGGAGCGGACGAGACTACTCGTTCCATCCGTGAATTTTTTTTCTGGCCTGGAATGGCCCGTGAGATTTGCCGTTACGTGACTGGCTGCCATCTGTGAATTTGCCAGTGCACGGCCAACGGCCACCTGGACAGCGACCGAGACCTTCCCGGACTGCATGGGAGACGGTCGCGGAGGATTTTATGGGACCTTATCCCCGAACGAGCCAAGGTAACACCCATATCATGGTGGTCACCGATTTGTTTACCCGCTGGGTGGAAGCCTTCCCCCTTCGGGTCTGTGATGCACCACGAGCATGTTCCTCGACTCCTCGAGGAACAGGTCGTCTCCCGATATGGATACCCTAGTCGGATACTGAGTGACAACGGGCCCCAGTTTACCGGTCGTATTTGGGCTGAGGCAAGCCGGCGATGGGCTTGTGAGTTGTGGACAACGCCAGTGTACCAACCACGAGCAAACCCGACAGAACGCCGCAACCAGGAGGTCAAGAAGGACCTTAGACTCTGTTCGCACCAAGGGAACCAACGGACATGGGATAGATTCCTTCCCGAGCTCCTATTCGGTCTACGAAGAAGACGAAATGCTGCAACAAACGTCACCCCGAGTCACCTTCTCTTTGGAAAGGCTATCGCTCGACCAGGGGAATGGCGCTTCACACACCTGTTTCCACCTGAAGAATCGGAGGAACACAGTCAACGAGAGGAGGAGGCCCGACAGCATCAGGCAACATACCAAGCTCGCTATGGGACCACCCCTTCAAAGCCACGATTCAACGTAGGTGATTGGATTTATACCGACAGTCATCGACGATCTAACAAATCCCAGGGTTTCAACGCAAAGTTGGCTGAATCAAAGGTTGGACCCTACCAAATTTTGGAGAACATCTCTGGAGATGCATACTGGGTCCTCAAGGATGGGGTGCGTCAGAAAATACATGGGTCCGCGATGATCCCTGCTCGACCACGCACGATTCCAGCAGAGATCGCCGGTGAACAACCGCAAGCACGGCAAGTACGTGATCGGCACCACCAGGCCGATCAAACCATCACCCCACCAGAGAACGATGCTGACGAGCAGTCACATCACCCTGAAGAGGTCTTCAACAAGAATAATGAACCTTGCCCACCTGCAGACGCCGCTGAACAAGCGCGTCACCACGCACTGGCCACATTCAAGTTGGACCAAGCATGCTCCAGTGGCCGAGCTCCAATGCATACAGTGGATTCCGACATCACTCAGACTGCTGTTGATCCTGACCAGGAGAAGCTGGTAGAAGAAGATTACCATACCCGTAATGCCAGGAGGCGTTACGGCTTGGGAGCACGACCCCCCCGGTGGATTACCGGGATACTCGAAATTACACGCCCCGGAAGAGGCGGAAGTAGCTGTATTTATTTTTAAGCAAATTGTTACATCATTTCTCTATTAGCTTTTGTGAAGGGACTCCCTGGCGAAGCAAAGTAACGAGTAAGCAACGGTCTATTCGGAGGGGGGTGAAATTGATATAAAATATTTTGGCATTTACTACGACCGTCGCTTGCTCCTTTTAATTCTAGGAACTCCGTCGACGGCTAACATAGCCAGACGGTATTGTTGGTAGCCAGCTAGCGCTTTCCCCTAGCGCGCCTTCTTCCCTCTCCTTGTCTCCTTCGTTCGCTCGAGCGCACTCTTCTTCTTTAACAATCTCTTTCTTTCGCTTTTCCTCTTTTCTTTTCTAATTGAAAGCGCTTTAGGATAATCATTCTTCGAATTCCTTCGTTTTTAAATAAGTTGCAAATTATGTAAAGACGTGGAAATTAAAGATTGAGATCCAACAATACCTTAGACGTGTATTTTTATTTTTAGGTCAATTAATTTTACAAAATTAAATTTAATATTTTATTTTGAAACTAATAAAAAGAAAAGTTATCTGCCTTCGCATGGTGATACCTTTAAAAAATTCATTAAAATTCATTAATGAAACATTCATTAAAATTCATTAACATCATAGTTAACTTTCATATATATTATGTATATTTGACTTAATTAATTTAACATATATATATTTTACTTTATTGATTTTATTTGAATGACAAATATTTTAAATGGAATTCATAGAATTTCCTCAAGCTGGATTTAAACAGTAAAGACTCCCCGCCTCGGGAATCGAGCATCGAGCATTGGTCGTTGCTATGACGACGTTGACACGTCCGGCCAATCGGGTGCCTCAACTCGAAACTCGAGGAGGAGGAAATCGAGCCGATATAGGAAATCGTCAAAGGAGAGTCAGTCGATCCCTGATCAAGACCTTGTAAAGCGAAATCTACCACTTGTGTTGAGGATTAAATTTTGAGTTGTTTCTTAAACGCAGTTTTTCTTTTGAGTTCCTTCCTCCTACAAGCACGAGCGACAAAACCAGCGTTCCTGCGGATCCCGGACATCTTCAACATCTCCTCAAGATCCTTCCTGATTCCTGAGCCTGATCCAGTGGCCGCCTCCAGGATTGTGCTGCTTCCGAGTAGTAGTGGTGTGTCGTGTCGCGTCGCGTGGTGTAGTGCGGAGGGTTCCGGTCGGGTTGTGATCCGTGCTCTACGGGTGTCAAGAGGGCGGCGGGTTTATTAATATTAGTGTCCTCCGTCTTATAAATAAGGAAACAAAATTACGAATAGTTAGTTTAATATTTTTCTTCAGGACGAGACAATGTGACTAAGTAAATTAGATTTTAATAATTGACTAAATGTTTTAAATGTAAAGACTTCAATTTTAAGGTAAAATTTGTTTTGTGACTCTTTAGAAAGTGTTTTTTCACTGTTTTGTAAAAAATTTTGTCAAAATTATTGTGATTCCTAATTTATATGAACTTTATCATTGAAATATAGCCTGATGAAGTTGGCGAACCAAGCCAAAGAAACGTCGCTCATGACAAATTATGGTTGAATGTTTCAATTATTTTTTCTAACCCACACCTTGATCAACTTATATATATATATATATATATATATACATCTGCTATATACACATCATGGAGGGTGATAATTCTACAATATTCTCTAAGCCAAAAGATGTTATGATCACACAAGAAAAGTATCAGGTAGGTTAAATTGAAGCTGGAAATTCTGAAAAAAATATATATGCCACACGATAATAAAATAACGTTTACGTACATTTGCATTTTCATGAGAAATACATTTATAAGGGGTAACCACCCTTAAGTGCATGTTATTATATTGCGACAAAAGAATGTTAATTTCGCGTACAAAACGAAGCAGAAAAAATTCTTCCAAACCGAGGTTGAAAAATATAAATTGCTTAATTTAGTCAAAACATTATATGGGGGTAAACTACGCCAAAAGTAGTTATGATCACACAAGAAAAGTACCAGGTAGGTTAAATTTAAGCTGGAAATTCTGAAAAAAATATATATGCCACGCGATAATAAAATAACGTTTACGTATATTTGTATTTTCATCAGAAATGAATTCATAAGGTGTAACCACCCTTAAGTGCGTGTAATTATATTTCTAAAAAATAAAGTAAATTTCACCTACAAAACCAAGCTGAAAAAATTCTTTCACACAGAGGGTTGAAAAAAATAAATTGCTTAATTAAGACGAAAAACTTTATGCGGGTAAACTACCCCCAAAAAAGCTACAATAATACAAGAAAATTACCAAGTGGGTTAAGTTGAGGCTGGAAATTCTGAATAAATATATATGCCACGCGATAATAAAATAAAGTGTACGTATATTTGCATTTTCATGGGAAATAATTTATAAGGGGTAACCACCCTTAAGTGTATCTTATTATATTTCTACAAAGTAAAGTAAATTTCACCTACAAACCCAAGCAGAAAAAATTTTTTCACACAGAGGGTTGATAAAAAGAAATTTATCAATGTAGACGAAAAATTTTATGGGTGTAAACTACCCCCCAAAAAGCTACAATTATACAAGAAAATAACCAAGTGGGTGAAGTTGAAGCTGGAAATTCTGAAAAAATATTTATGCTACGCGATAATAAAATAAAGTTTACGTATATTTGCATATTCACGAGAAATTAATTAATAAGGGGTAACCACCCTTCAGTGCATGTTCTTTTATGTCTAAAAAATAAAGTAAATTTTGCTTACAAAACCAAGCAGAAAAAATTCTTTCATATCGAGGGTTGAAAAATATAAAATGCTTAATTTAGTCAAAACATTTTATGGGGGTTAAATACCCCCAAAAAAGTTACGATTATACAAAAAAATTACGAAATATTCTAAAAAATATATATATGCCACGCGATAATAAAATAAAGCTTACGTGTATTTGCATTTTCATGGGAAATACATTTATAAGCGGTAACCACCCTTAAGTGCATGTTATTATATTTCTGAAAATTAAGTAAATTTCACCTACAAAACCAAGCAGAAAAAATTCTTTCACACAGAAGGTTGAAAAAATAAATTGCTTAATTTAGACGAAAAACTTTATGCGGGTAAACTACCCCCAAAAAAGCTACAATAATACAAGAAAATTACCAAGTGGGTTAAGTTGAGGCTGGAAATTCTGAATAAATATATATGCCACGCGATAATAAAATAAAGTGTACGTATATTTGCATTTTCATGGGAAATAATTTATAAGGGGTAACCACCCTTAAGTGTATCTTATTATATTTCTACAAAATAAAGTAAATTTCACCTACAAACCCAAGCAGAAAAAATTTTTTCACACAGAGGGTTGATAAAAAGAAATTTATCAATGTAGACGAAAAATTTTATGGGGGTAAACTACCCCCCAAAAAGCTACAATTATACAAGAAAATAACCAAGTGGGTGAAGTTGAAGCTGGAAATTCTGAAAAAATATTTATGCTACGCGATAATAAAATAAAGTTTACGTATATTTGCATATTCACGAGAAATTAATTAATAAGGGGTAACCACTCTTCAGTGCATGTTCTTTTATGTCTAAAAAATAAAGTAAATTTTGCTTACAAAACCAAGCAGAAAAAATTCTTTCATATCGAGGGTTGAAAAATATAAAATGCTTAATTTAGTCAAAACATTTTATGGGGGTTAAATACCCCCAAAAAAGTTACGATTATACAAAAAAATTACCAAATATTATGAAAAAAATATATATGCCACGCGATAATAAAATAAATTTTACGTTTATTTGCATTTTCATGGGAAATCAATTTATAAGGGGTCACCACACTTAAGTGCATGTGATTATATTTCTAAAAAATAAAGTAAATTTCACCTACAAAACCAAGCAGGAAAAATTCTTTCACACAGAGGGTAGAAAAAATAAATTGATTAATTTAGACGAAACATTCATGGGGGTAAACTACCACAAAAAAAAAGCTACAATTATACAAGAACGTTACCAAATAGGTTAATTTGAAGCTGGACATTCGAGAAAAATATATATGCATCGCGATTATAAAATAAAGTGTACGTATATTTGCATTTTCATGGGAAATAATTTATAAGGGGTAACCACCCTTAAGTGTATCTTATTATATTTCTACAAAATAAAGTAAATTTCACCTACAAACCCAAGCAGAAAAAATTTTTTCACACAGAGGGTTGATAAAAAGAAATTTATCAATGTAGACGAAAAATTTTATGGGGGTAAACTACCCCCCAAAAAGCTACAATTATACAAGAAAATAACCAAGTGGGTGAAGTTGAAGCTGGAAATTCTGAAAAAATATTTATGCTACGCGATAATAAAATAAAGTTTACGTATATTTGCATATTCACGAGAAATTCATTTATAAGGGATAACCACACTTCAGTGCATGTTATTTCATGTCTAAAAAATAGAGTAAATTTTGCTTACAAAAGCAAGCAGAAACAATTCTTTCATATCGAGGGTTGAAAAATATAAAATGCTTAATTTATTCAAAACATTTTATGGGGGTAAACTACCACGAACAAAGTTACGATTATACAAAAAAATTACCAAATATTCTGAAAAAAATATATTTGCCACGCGATGATAAAATAACGCTTACGTATATTTGCATTTTCATGGGAAATAAATTTATAAGGGGTAACCACCCTTAAGTGCATGTTATTATATTTCTGAAAATTAAGTAAATTTCATCTACAAAACCAAGCAGAAAAAATTCTTTCACACAGAAGGTTGATAAAATAAATTGATTAATTTAGACGAAACATTCATGGGGGTAAACTACCACCAAAAAAGCTACAATTATACAAGAAAGTTACCAAATAGGTTAATTTGAAGCTGGACATTCTAAAAAAATATATATGCCACGCGATAATAAAATAAAGTGTACGTATATTTGCATTTTCATGGAAAATAATTTATAAGGGGTAACATCCCTTCAGTGCATGTTATTTTATTTCTAAAAAATGAAGTAAATTTTGCTAACAAAACCAAGCAAAAAAAATTCTTTCAAACTGAGGGTTGAAAAAAATTATGTGATCAATGTAGACGAAAAATTTTTTTATGGTGGTGAACTACGCCAAAAGAAGTTATGATCACACATGAAAAGTACCAGGTAGGTTAAATTGAAGCTGGCAATTCTGAAAAAACATATATGCCACGCGGCAAACCTCAGAAGCGCCTAAGTAATAAGCATAGGGAGAAGAAACCGTGCCAGGCTACCGCCCAGGCACCCCCGCGTGACGTGACCCGTCGTCCCTCGCCCCCATCAGCGCCAGGCAGCGCCGGTTATTTCAAACTTCCGCCTTTAGCTCCCCCTAAAGTCCCTTCATGGACCTCGTCTATTGCGCCCTGAACGAGCCACCGGTAGAGGAACTGCCTACCGACATCGAACTTTTTCGCCGACAATTGCTAAGCCCCTCTGACGGGGATACAATTTTTATTCCGGTCGGCGAATCGCCAGAAAAATTGTCGCCACCCCCACGGAAGGCCCTACAATAGGTCAAACGGACACTCCTCCCTCTCAATCCTGGCCTTTCCTCGGCCGCGTAATCTAGTTCGGAAGCCTATTTAACGCCGTAACCCCAGAGCGAACAAACCCTATAAGGCTCAGTTCTAACAAAATAAAGTAAATTTCACCAACAAAACCAAGCAGAAAAAATTCATTCACAAAGAGGGTTGAAAAAAATAAATTGATCAATGTAGACGAAAAATTTTATGGGAGTAAACTACCCCCAAAAATGCTACAGTTATACAAGAAAATAACAAAGTGGGTGAAGTTGAATCTGGAAATTCTGAAAAAATATATATGTCACGCGATAATAAAATAAAGTTTACGTATATTTGCATTTTCATTAGAAATCAATTTATAAGGGGTAACCACCCTTCAGAGCATGTTATTTTATTTATAAAAAATAATGTAAATTTTGCTTACAAAACCAAGCAGAAAAAATTGTTTCAAATCGAGGGTTGAAAAATATAAATTGCTTAATTAGTCGAAACATTTTATGGGGGTAAACTACCGCAAAAAATTTACGATTATACAAGAAAATTACCAAGTAGGATAAATTGAAGCTGGAAATTCTGAAAAAATATATATGCTACGCGATAATAAAATAAAGTTTACGTATATTTGCATTTTCATGAGAAATCCATTTTTAAGGGGTAACCACACTTCAGTGCATGTTATTTTATTTATAATAAATGTAGTTAATTTCACCTACAAAACCAAGCCGAAAAAATCCAATCACACAGGGGATTAGAAAATATAAATTGCTTAATTAGTCGAAACATTTTATGGGGGTAAACTACCGCAAAAAATTGACGATTATACAAGAAAATTACCAAGTAGGTTAAATTGAAGCTGAAAATTCTGAAAAAAATATATATGCCACGCGATAATAAAATAACGTTTACGTATATTTGCATTTTCATTAGAAATTCAGTTAGAAGGGGTAACCACCCTTCAGTGCATGTTATTTTATTTCTAAAAAATAAAGTAAATTTGACTTACAACACCAAGCAGAAAAAATTCTTTCAAATCGAGGGTTTGAAAATATAAATTGCTTAATTTAGTCAAAACATTTTATGGGCGTAAAGTACCGCAAAAAATTTACGATTATACAAGAAAATTACCAAGTAGGTTAAATTGAAGCTGAAAATTCTGAAAAAAATATATATGCCACGCGATAATAAAATAACGTTTACGTATATTTGCATTTTCATGAGAAATCCATTTATAAGGCGTAACCACCCTTCAGTGAATGTTATTTTATTTATAATAAATGTAGTTAATTTCACCTACAAAACCAAGCCGAAAAAATCCAATCACACAGGGGATTAGAAAATATAAATTGCTTAATTAGTCGAAACATTTTATGGGGGTAAACTACCGCAAAAAATTTACGATTATACAAGAAAATTACCAAGTAGGTTAAATTGAAGCTGAAAATTCTGAAAAAAATATATATGCCACGCGATAATAAAATAACGTTTACGTATATTTGCATTTTCATTAGAAATTCAGTTAGAAGGGGTAACCACCCTTCAGTGCATGTTATTTTATTTCTACAAAATAAAGTAAATTTGACTTACAACACCAAGCAGAAAAAATTCTTTCAAATCGAGGGTTGAAAAATATAAATTGCTTAATTTAGTCAAAACATTTTATGGGGGTAAACTACCCCCAAAGAAGCTACAATTATACATGAAAATAACAAAGTGGGTGAAGTTGAAGCTGGAAATTCTGAAAAAATATATATGCTACGGGATCATAATATAACGTTTACGTATATTTGCATTTTCATGAGAAATTCATTTATAAGGGGTAACCACCCTTCAGTGCATGTTATTTTATTTATATTAAATGTAGATAATTTCACCTACAAAACCAAGACGAAAAAATCCAATCACACAGGGGATTAGAAAATATAAATTGCTTAATTAGTCGAAACATTTTATGGGGGTAAACTACCGCAAAAAATTTACGATTATACAAGAAAATTACCAAGTAGGTTAAATTGATGCTGAAAATTCTGAAAAAAATATATATGCCACGCGATAATAAAATAACGTTTACGTATATTTGCATTTTCATTAGAAATTCAGTTAGAAGGGGTAACCACCCTTCAGTGCATGTTATTTTATTTCTAAAAAATAAAGTAAATTTGACTTACAACACCAAGCAGAAAAATTTTTTTCAAATCGAGGGTTTAAAAATATAAATTGCTTAATTTAGTCAAAACATTTTATGGGGGTAAACTACATCAAAAAATTTACGAATATACAAGAAAATTACCAAGTAGTTTAAATTGAAGCTGGAAATTCTGAAAAAATATATATGCCACGCGATAATAAAATAAAGTTTACGATTATTTGCATTTTCATGGGAAATTCTTTTATACGGAGTAACCACACTTCAGTGCATGTTATTTTATTTATAATAAATGTAGTTAATTTCACCTACAAAACCAAGCCGAAAAAATCCAATCACACAGGGGATTAGAAAATATAAATTGCTTAATTAGTCGAAACATTTTATGGGGGTAAACTACCGCAAAAAATTTACGATTATACAAGAAAATTACCAAGTAGGTTAGATTGATGCTGAAAATTCTGAAAGAAATATATATGCCACGCGATAATAAAATAACGTTTACGTATATTTGCATTTTCATTACAAATTCAGTTAGAAGGGGTAACCACCCATCAGTGCATGTTATTTTATTTCTAAAAAATAAAGTAATTTTGACTTACAACACCAAGCAGAAAAAATTCTTTCAAATGGAGGGTTGAAAAATATAAATTGCTCAATTTAGTCAAAACATTTTATGGGGGTAAACTACCGCAAAAAATTTACGATTATACAAGAAAATTACCAAGTAGGTTAAATTGAAGCTGAAAATTCTGAAAAAAATATATATGGCACGCGATAATAATATAACGTTTACGTATATTTGCATTTTCATGAGAAATCCATTTATAAGGGGTAACCACACTTCAGTGCATGTTATTTTATTTCTAAAAAATAAAGTAAATTTGACTTACAACACCAAGCAGAAAAAATTCTTTCAAATCGAGGGTTTAAAAATATAAATTGCTTAATTTAGTCGAAACATTTTATGGGGGTAAACTACACCAAAAAATTTACGAATATACAAGAAAATTACCAAGTAGGTTAAATTGAAACTGAAAATTCTTGAAGTTGAAGCTGGCAATTCAAAAACATATATGCCAGGCGACAATAAAATAACGTTTACGTATATTTGCATTTTCATGAGGAATCCATTTATAAGGGGTGACCACACTTCAGTGCATGTTATTTTATTTATAATAAATGTAGTTAATTTCACCTACAAAACCAAGCCGAAAAAATCCAATCACACATGGGATTATAAAATATAAATTGCTTAATTAGTCGAAATATTTTATGGGGGTAAACTACGGCAAAAAATTTACGATTATACAAGAAAATTACGTATGTTTGTATTTTCATGAGAAATTAATTTATAAGGGGCATCCACCTTTAAGTGCATGTTATTATATTTCGGCAAAATAATGTTAATTTCGCGTACAAAACGAAGCAGAAAAAATTCTTTCAAATCGAGGGTTGAAAAATATAAATTGCTTAATTTAGTCAAAACATTTTATGGGGGTAAACTACACCAAAAAATTTACGAATATACAAGAAAATTACCAAGTAGGTTAAATTGAAGCTGAAAATTCTTGAAGTTGAAGCTGGCAATTCAAAAACATATATGCCAGGCGACAATAAAATAACGTTTACGTATATTTGCATTTTCATGAGAAATTCATTTATAAGGGGTAACCACCCTTAAGTGTATCCTGTTATATTTCTACAAAATAAATTACTACAAAATAAAGTAAATTTGACTTACAAAACCAAGCAGAAAAAATTCTTTCAAATCGAGGGTTGAAAAATATAAATTGCATAATTAGTCGAAACATTTTATGGGGGTAAACTACACCAAAAAATTTACGAATATACAAGAAAATTACCAAGTAGGTTAAATTGAAACTGAAAATTCTTGAAGTTGAAGCTGGCAATTCAAAAACATATATGCCAGGCGACAATAAAATAACGTTTACGTATATTTGCATTTTCATGAGGAATCCATTTATAAGGGGTGACCACACTTCAGTGCATGTTATTTTATTTATAATAAATGTAGTTAATTTCACCTACAAAACCAAGCCGAAAAAATCCAATCACACATGGGATTATAAAATATAAATTGCTTAATTAGTCGAAATATTTTATGGGGGTAAACTACGGCAAAAAATTTACGATTATACAAGAAAATTACGTATGTTTGTATTTTCATGAGAAATTAATTTATAAGGGGCATCCACCTTTAAGTGCATGTTATTATATTTCGGCAAAATAATGTTAATTTCGCGTACAAAACGAAGCAGAAAAAATTCTTTCAAATCGAGGGATGAAAAATATAAATTGCTTAATTTAGTCAAAACATTTTATGGGGGTGAACTACACCAAAAAATTTACGAATATACAAGGAAATTACCAAGTAGGTTAAATTGAAGCTGAAAATTCTGAATAAAATATATATGCCACGCGATAATAAAATAACGTTTACGTATATTTGCATTTTCATTAGAAATTCATTTATAAGGCGTAACCACCCTTCAGTGCATGTTATTTTATTTATAATAAATGTAGTTAATTTCACCTACAAAACCAAGTCGAAAAAATCCAATCACACAGGGGATTAGAAAATATAAATTGCTTAATTAGTCGAAACATTTAATGGGGGTAAACTACCGCAAAAAATTTACGATTATACAAGAAAATTACCAAGTAGGTTAAATTGAGGCTGAAAATACTGAAAAAAATATATATGCCACGCGATAATAAAATAGCGTTTACGTATATTTGCATTTTCATTAGAAATTCAGTTAGAAGGGGTAACCACCCTTCAGTGCATGTTATCTTATTTCTAAAAAATAAAGTAAATTTGACTTACAACACCAAGCAGAAAAAATTCTTTCAAATCGAGGGTTTAAAAATATAAATTGCTTAATTTAGTCAAAACATTTTAGGGGGGTAAAGTACCCCCAAAGAATCTACAATTATACAAGAATATAACCAAGTGGGTGAAGTTGAAGCTGGAAATTCTGAAAAAATATATATGCTACGGGATAATAATATAACGTTTACGTATATTTGCATTTTCATTAGAAATTCATTTATAAGGCGTAACCACCCTTCAGTGCATGTTATTTTATTTATAATAAATGTAGTTAATTTCACCTACAAAACCAAGCCGAAAAAATCCAATCACACATGGGATTATAAAATATAAATTGCTTAATTAGTCGAAACATTTTATGGGGGTAAACTACGGCAAAAAATTTACGATTATACAAGAAAATTACCAAGTAGGTTAATTTGAAGCTGGACATTCTAAAAAAATATATATGCCTCGCGATAATAAAATAAAGTTTACGTATGTTTGTATTTTCATGAGAAATTAATTTATAAGGGGCATCCACCTTTAAGTGCATGTTATTATATTTCGACAAAATAATGTTAATTTCGCGTACAAAACGAAGCAGAAAAAATTCTTTCAAATCGAGGGTTGAAAAATATAAATTGCTTAATTTAGTCAAAACATTTTATGGGGGTAAACTACACCAAAAAATTTACGAATATACAAGAAAATTACCAAGTAGGTTAAATTGAAGCTGAAAATTCTTGAAGTTGAAGCTGGCAATTCAAAAACATATATGCCAGGCGACAATAAAATAACGTTTACGTATATTTGCATTTTCATGAGAAATTCATTTATAAGGGGTAACCACCCTTAAGTGTATCCTGTTATATTTCTACAAAATAAATTACTACAAAATAAAGTAAATTTGACTTACAAAACCAAGCAGAAAAAATTCTTTCAAATCGAGGGTTGAAAAATATAAATTGCATAATTAGTCGAAACATTTTATGGGGGTAAACTACACCAAAAAATTTACGAATATACAAGAAAATTACCAAGTAGGTTAAATTGAAACTGAAAATTCTTGAAGTTGAAGCTGGCAATTCAAAAACATATATGCCAGGCGACAATAAAATAACGTTTACGTATATTTGCATTTTCATGAGGAATCCATTTATAAGGGGTGACCACACTTCAGTGCATGTTATTTTATTTATAATAAATGTAGTTAATTTCACCTACAAAACCAAGCCGAAAAAATCGAATCACACATGGGATTATAAAATATAAATTGCTTAATTAGTCGAAATATTTTATGGGGGTAAACTACACCAAAAAATTTACGAATATACAAGAAAATTACCAAGTAGGTTAAATTGAAGCTGAAAATTCTTGAAGTTGAAGTTGGCAATTCAAAAACATATATGCCAGGCGACAATAAAATAACGTTTACGTATATTTGCATTTTCATGAGAAATTCATTTATAAGGGGTAACCACCCTTAAGTGTATCCTGTTATATTTCTACAAAATAATGTAAATTTCTACAAAATAAAGTAAATTTCTACAAATTAAAGTAAATTTGACTTACAACACCAAGTAGAAAAAATTCTTTCAAATCGAGGGTTGAAAAATATAAATTGCTTAATTTAGTCAAAACATTTTATGGGGGTAAACTACACCAAAAAATTTACGAATATACAAGAAAATTACCAAGTAGGTTAAATTGAAGCTGAAAATTCTTGAAGTTGAAGTTGGCAATTCAAAAACATATATGCCAGGCGACAATAAAATAACGTTTACGTATATTTGCATTTTCATGAGAAATTCATTATTAAGGGGTAACCAACCTTAAGTGTATCCTGTTATATTTCTACAAAATAATGTAAATTTCTACAAAATAAAGTAAATTTCTACAAATTAAAGTAAATTTGACTTACAACACCAAGCAGAAAAAATTCTTTCAAATCGAGGGTTTAAAAATATAAATTGCTTAATTTAGTCAAAACATTTTATGGGGGTAAACTACACCAAAAAATTTACGAATATACAATAAAATTACCAAGTAGGTTAAATTGAAGCTGAAAATTCTGAATAAAATATATATGCCACGCGATAATAAAATAACGTTTACGTATATTTGCATTTTCATGAGAAATTCATTTATAAGGGGTAACCACCCTTAAGTGTATCCTGTTATATTTCTACAAAATAATGTAAATTTCTACAAAATAAAGTAAATTTCTACAAATTAAAGTAAATTTGACTTACAAAACCAAGCAGAAAAAATTCTTTCAAATCGAGTGTTGAAAATATAAATTGCTTAATTTAGTCGAAACATTTTATGGGGGTAAACTACACCAAAAAATTTACGAATATACAAGAAAATTACCAAGTAGGTTAAATTGAAGCTGAAAATTCTGAATAAAATATATATGCCACGCGATAATAAAATAACGTTTACGTATATTTGCATTTTCATGAGAAATTCATTTATAAGGGGTAACCACCCTTAAGTGTATCCTGTTATATTTCTACAAAATAATGTAAATTTCTACAAAATAAAGTAAATTTCTACAAATTAAAGTAAATTTGACTTACAAAACCAAGCAGAAAAAATTCTTTCAAATCGAGTGTTGAAAATATAAATTGCTTAATTTAGTCGAAACATTTTATGGGGGTAAACTACACCAAAAAATTTACGAATATACAAGAAAATTACCAAGTAGGTTAAATTGAAGCTGAAAATTCTGAATAAAATATATATGCCACGCGATAATAAAATAACGTTTACGTATATTTGCATTTTCATTAGAAATTCATTTATAAGGCGTAACCACCCTTCAGTGCATGTTATTTTATTTCAAAAATAAAGCAAATTTGACTTACAACACCGAGCAGACAAAATTCTTTCAAATCGAGGGTTGAAAAATATAAATTGCTCAATTTAGTCAAAACATTTTATGGGGGTAAACTACCCCCAAAAAAGCAACAATTATACAAGAAAATAACCAAGTGGGTGAAGTTGAAGCTGGAAATTATGAAAAAATATACATGCTACTATTTCCATTTTCATGGAAAATTAATTTATCAGGTGTAACCACCCTTAAGTGTATCCTGTTATATTTCTACAGAATAAAGTAAATTTCACCTACAAAACCAAGCAGAAAAAAGTCTTTCACACAGTGGGTTGAAAAAAATTATGTGATCAATGTAGACGAAAAATTTTTTTATGGTGGTGAACTACGCCAAAAGAAGTTATGATCACACATGAAAAGTACCGGGTAGGTTAAATTGAAGCTGGCAATTCTGAAAAAACATATATGCCACGCGGCAAACCTCAGAAGCGCCTAAGTAATAAGCATAGGGAGAAGAAACCGTGCCAGGCTACCGCCCAGGCACCCCCGCGTGACGTGACCCGTCGTCCCTCGCCCCCATCAGCGCCAGGCAGCGCCGGTTATTTCAAACTTCCGCCTTTAGCTCCCCCTAAAGTCCCTTCATGGACCTCGTCTATTGCGCCCTGAACGAGCCACCGGTAGAGGAACTGCCTACCGACATCGAACTTTTTCGCCGACAATTGCTAAGCCCCTCTGACGGGGATACAATTTTTATTCCGGTCGGCGAATCGCCAGAAAAATTGTCGCCACCCCCACGGAAGGCCCTACAATAGGTCAAACGGACACTCCTCCCTCTCAATCCTGGCCTTTCCTCGGCCGCGTAATCTAGTTCGGAAGCCTATTTAACGCCGTAACCCCAGAGCGAACAAACCCTATAAGGCTCAGGTCTAACAAAATAAAGTAAATTTCACCAACAAAACCAAGCAGAAAAAATTCATTCACAAAGAGGTTTGAAAAAAATAAATTGATCAATGTAGACGATAAATTTAATGGGGGTAAACTTACCCCAAAAAGCTACAATTATACAAGAAAATAACCAAGTGAGTGAAGTTGAAGATGGAAATTCTGAAAAAATATATATGCTACGCGATAAGAAAATAACGTTTACGTATATTTGCATTTTCATTAGAAATTCATTTATAAGGCGTAACCACCCTTCAGAGCATGTTATTTTATTTATAAAAAATAATGTAAATTTTGCTTACAAAACCAAGCAGAAAAAATTGTTTCAAATCGAGGGTTGAAAAATATAAATTGCATAATTAGTCGAAACATTTTATGGGGGTAAACTACACCAAAAAATTTACGAATATACAAGAAAATTACCAAGTAGGTTAAATTGAAGCTGGAAATTCTAAAAAAATATATATGCTACGCGATAATAAAATAAAGTTTACGTATATTTGCATTTTCATGGGAAATGAATATATAAGGTGTAACCACCCTTAAGTGTATCCTGTTATATTTCTACAAAATAAAGTAAATTTCTACAAATTAAAGTAAATTTGACTTATAAAGCCAAGCAGAAAAAATTCTTTCAAATCAAGTGTTGAAAAATATAAATTGCTTAATTTAGTCAAAGCATTGTATGGGGGTAAACTACACAAAAAAATTTACGAATATACAAGAAAATTACCAAGTAGGTTAAATTGAAGCTGAAAATTCTTGAAGTTGAAGCTGGCAATTCAAAAACATATATGCCAGGCTACAATAAAATAACGTTTACGTATATTTGCATTTTCATGAGAAATTCATTTATAAGGGGTAACCACCCTTAAGTGTATCGTGTTATATTTCTACAAAATAAAGTAAATTTCTACAAATTAAAGTAAATTTGACTTACAAAACCAAGCAGAAAAAATACTTTCAAATCGAGGGTTGAAAAATATAAATTGCATAATTAGTCGAAACATTTTATGGGGGTAAACTACACCAAAAAATTTACGAATATACAAGAAAATTACCAAGTAGTTTAAATTGAAGCTGAAAATTCTGAATAAAATATATATGCCACGCGATAATAAAATAACGTTTACGTATATTTGCATTTTCATTAGAAATTCATTTATAAGGGGCATCCACCTTTAAGTGCATGTTATTATATTTCGACAAAATAATGTTAATTTCGCGTACAAAACGAAGCAGAAAAAATTCTTTCAAATCGAGGGTTGAAAAATATAAATTGCTTAATTTAGTCAAAACATTTTATGGGGGTAAACTACACCAAAAAATTTACGAATATACAAGAAAATTACCAAGTAGGTTAAATTGAAGCTGAAAATTCTTGAAGTTGAAGCTGGCAATTCAAAAACATATATGCCAGGCGACAATAAAATAACGTTTACGTATATTTGCATTTTCATGAGAAATTCATTTATAAGGGGTAACCACCCTTAAGTGTATCCTGTTATATTTCTACAAAATAAATTACTACAAAATAAAGTAAATTTGACTTACAAAACCAAGCAGAAAAAATTCTTTCAAATCGAGGGTTGAAAAATATAAATTGCATAATTAGTCGAAACATTTTATGGGGGTAAACTACACCAAAAAATTTACGAATATACAAGAAAATTACCAAGTAGGTTAAATTGAAACTGAAAATTCTTGAAGTTGAAGCTGGCAATTCAAAAACATATATGCCAGGCGACAATAAAATAACGTTTACGTATATTTGCATTTTCATGAGGAATCCATTTATAAGGGGTGACCACACTTCAGTGCATGTTATTTTATTTATAATAAATGTAGTTAATTTCACCTACAAAACCAAGCCGAAAAAATCCAATCACACAGGGGATTAGAAAATATAAATTGCTTAATTAGTCGAAACATGTTATGGGGGTAAACTACCTCAAAAAATTTACGATTATACAAGAAAATTACCAAGTAGGTTAAATTGAAGCTGAAAATTCTGAAAAAAACATATATGCCAGGCGACAATAAAATAACGTTTACGTATATTTGCATTTTCATGAGAAATTCATTTATAAGGGGTAACCACCCTTAAGTGTATCCTGTTATATTTCTACAAAATAAATTACTACAAAATAAAGTAAATTTGACTTACAAAACCAAGCAGAAAAAATTCTTTCAAATCGAGGGTTTAAAAATATAAATTGCTTAATTTAGTCAAAACATTTTATGGGGGTAAACTACATCAAAAAATTTACGAATATACAAGAAAATTACCAAGTAGTTTAAATTGAAGCTGAAAATTCTGAAAAAAATATATATGCCACGCGATAATAAAATAACGTTTACGTATATTTGCATTTTCATGAGAAATCCATTTATAAGGCGTAACCACCCTTCAGTGCATGTTATTTTATTTATAATAAATGTAGTTAATTTCACCTACAAAACCAAGCCGAAAAAATCCAATCACACATGGGATTATAAAATATAAATTGCTTAATTAGTCGAAACATTTTATGGGGGTAAACTACGGCAAAAAATTTACGATTATACAAGAAAATTACCAAGTAGGTTAATTTGAAGCTGGACATTCTAAAAAAATATATATGCCTCGCGATAATAAAATAAAGTTTACGTATGTTTGTATTTTAATGAGAAATTAATTTATAAGGGGCATCCACCTTTAAGTGCATGTTATTATATTTCGACAAAATAATGTTAATTTCGCGTACAAAACGAAGCAGAAAAAATTCTTTCAAATCGAGGGGTTAAAAAATATAAATTGCTTAATTTAGTCAAAACATTTTATGGGGGTAAACTACACCAAAAAATTTACGAATATACAAGAAAATTACCAAGTAGGTTAAATTGAAGCTGAAAATTCTTGAAGTTGAAGCTGGCAATTCAAAAACATATATGCCAGGCGACAATAAAATAACGTTTACGTATATTTGCATTTTCATGAGAAATTCATTTATAAGGGGTAACCACCCTTAAGTGTATCCTGTTATATTTCTACAAAATAAATTACTACAAAATAAAGTAAATTTGACTTACAAAACCAAGCAGAAAAAATTCTTTCAAATCGAGGGTTGAAAAATATAAATTGCATAATTAGTCGAAACATTTTATGGGGGTAAACTACACCAAAAAATTTACGAATATACAAGAAAATTACCAAGTAGGTTAAATTGAAACTGAAAATTCTTGAAGTTGAAGCTGGCAATTCAAAAACATATATGCCAGGCGACAATAAAATAACGTTTACGTATATTTGCATTTTCATGAGGAATCCATTTATAAGGGGTGACCACACTTCAGTGCATGTTATTTTATTTATAATAAATGTAGTTAATTTCACCTACAAAACCAAGCCGAAAAAATCCAATCACACATGGGATTATAAAATATAAATTGCTTAATTAGTCGAAATATTTTATGGGGGTAAACTACGGCAAAAAATTTACGATTATACAAGAAAATTACCAAGTAGGTTAATTTGAAGCTGGACATTCTAAAAAAATATATATGCCTCGCGATAATAAAATAAAGTTTACGTATGTTTGTATTTTCATGAGAAATTAATTTATAAGGGGCATCCACCTTTAAGTGCATGTTATTATATTTCGGCAAAATAATGTTAATTTCGCGTACAAAACGAAGCAGAAAAAATTCTTTCAAATCGAGGGTTGAAAAATATAAATTGCTTAATTTAGTCAAAACATTTTATGGGGGTGAACTACACCAAAAAATTTACGAATATACAAGAAAATTACCAAGTAGGTTAAATTGAAGCTGAAAATTCTTGAAGTTGAAGCTGGCAATTCAAAAACATATATGCCAGGCGACAATAAAATAACGTTTACGTATATTTGCATTTTCATGAGGAATCCATTTATAAGGGGTGACCACACTTCAGTGCATGTTATTTTATTTATAATAAATGTAGTTAATTTCACCTACAAAACCAAGTCGAAAAAATCCAATCACACAGGGGATTAGAAAATATAAATTGCTTAATTAGTCGAAACATTTAATGGGGGTAAACTACCGCAAAAAATTTACGATTATACAAGAAAATTACCAAGTAGGTTAAATTGAGGCTGAAAATTCTGAAAAAAATATATATGCCACGCGATAATAAAATAGCGTTTACGTATATTTTCATTTTCATTAGAAATTCAGTTAGAAGGGGTAACCACCCTTCAGTGCATGTTATTTTATTTCTAAAAAATAAAGTAAATTTGACTTACAACACCAAGCAGAAAAAATTCTTTCAAATCGAGGGTTTAAAAATATAAATTGCTTAATTTAGTCAAAACATTTTATGGGGGTAAACTACACCAAAAAATTTACGAATATACAAGAAAATTACCAAGTAGGTTAAATTGAAGCTGAAAATTCTTGAAGTTGAAGTTGGCATTTCAAAAACATATATGCCAGGCGACAATAAAATAACGTTTACGTATATTTGCATTTTCATGAGAAATTCATTTATAAGGGGTAACCAACCTTAAGTGTATCCTGTTATATTTCTACAAAATAATGTAACTTTCTACAAAATAAAGTAAATTTCTACAAATTAAAGTAAATTTGACTTACAAAACTAAGCAGAAAAAATTCTTTCAAATCGAGTGTTGAAAATATAAATTGCTTAATTTAGTCAAAACATTTTATGGGGGTAAACTACACCAAAAAATTTACGAATATACAAGAAAATTACCAAGTAGGTTAAATTGAAGCTGAAAATTCTGAAAAAAATATATATGGCACGCGATAATAAAATAATGTTTACATATATTTGCATTTTCATTAGAAATTCATATAGAAGGGGTAACCACCCTTCAGTGCATGTTATTTTATTTCAAAAATAAAGTAAATTTGACTTACAACACCAAGCAGAAAAAATTCTCTCAAATCGAGTGTTGAAAATATAAATTGCTTAATTTAGTCAAAACATTTTATGGGGGTAAACTACACCAAAAAATTTACGAATATACAATAAAATTACCAAGTAGGTTAAATTGAAGCTGAAAATTCTGAATAAAATACATATGCCAAGCGATAATAAAATAACGTTTACGTATATTTGCATTTTCATGAGAAATTCATTTATAAGGGGTAACCACCCTTAAGTGTATCCTGTTATATTTCTACAAAATAATGTAAATTTCTACAAAAAAAAGTAAATTTCTACAAATTAAAGTAAATTTGCCTTACAAAACCAAGCAGAAAAAATTCTTTCAAATCGAGTGTTGAAAATATAAATTGCTTAATTTAGTCGAAACATTTTATGGGGGTAAACTACACCAAAAAATTTACGAATATACAAGAAAATTACCAAGTAGGTTAAATTGAAGCTGAAAATTCTTGAAGTTGAAGCTGGCAATTCAAAAACATATATGCCAGGCGACAATAAAATAACGTTTACGTATATTTGCATTTTCATGAGGAATCCATTTATAAGGGGTGACCACACTTCAGTGCATGTTATTTTATTTATAATAAATGTAGTTAATTTCACCTACAAAACCAAGCCGAAAAAATCCAATCACACATGGGATTATAAAATATAAATTGCTTAATTAGTCGAAATATTTTATGGGGGTAAACTACGGCAAAAAATTTACGATTATACAAGAAAATTACCAAGTAGGTTAATTTGAAGCTGGACATTCTAAAAAAATATATATGCCTCGCGATAATAAAATAAAGTTTACGTATGTTTGTATTTTCATGAGAAATTAATTTATAAGGGGCATCCACCTTTAAGTGCATGTTATTATATTTCGGCAAAATAATGTTAATTTCGCGTACAAAACGAAGCAGAAAAAATTCTTTCAAATCGAGGGTTGAAAAATATAAATTGCTTAATTTAGTCAAAACATTTTATGGGGGTGAACTACACCAAAAAATTTACGAATATACAAGAAAATTACCAAGTAGGTTAAATTGAAGCTGAAAATTCTTGAAGTTGAAGCTGGCAATTCAAAAACATATATGCCAGGCGACAATAAAATAACGTTTACGTATATTTGCATTTTCATGAGGAATCCATTTATAAGGGGTGACCACACTTCAGTGCATGTTATTTTATTTATAATAAATGTAGTTAATTTCACCTACAAAACCAAGCCGAAAAAATCCAATCACACATGGGATTATAAAATATAAATTGCTTAATTAGTCGAAACATTTTATGGGGGTAAACTACGGCAAAAAATTTACGATTATACAAGAAAATTACCAAGTAGGTTAATTTGAAGCTGGACATTCTAAAAAAATATATATGCCTCGCGATAATAAAATAAAGTTTACGTATGTTTGTATTTTCATGAGAAATTAATTTATAAGGGGCATCCACCTTTAAGTGCATGTTATTATATTTCGGCAAAATAATGTTAATTTCGCGTACAAAACGAAGCAGAAAAAATTCTTTCAAATCGAGGGTTGAAAAATATAAATTGCTTAATTTAGTCAAAACATTTTATGGGGGTGAACTACACCAAAAAATTTACGAATATACAAGAAAATTACCAAGTAGGTTAAATTGAAGCTGAAAATTCTGAATAAAATATATATGCCACGCGATAATAAAATAACGTTTACGTATCTTTGCAATTTCAATAGAAATTCATTTATAAGGCGTAACCACCCTTCAGTGCATGTTATTTTATTTCTAAAAAATAAAGTAAATTTGACTTACAACACCAAGCAGAAAAAATTCTTTCAAATCGAGGGTTTAAAAATATAAATTGCTTAATTTAGTCAAAACATTTTATGGGGGTAAAGTACTCCCAAAGAAGCTACAATTATACATGAATATAACCAAGTGGGTGAAGTTGAAGCTGGAAATTCTGAAAAAATATATATGCTACGGGATAATAATATAACGTTTACGTATGTTTGTATTTTCATGAGAAATTAATTTATAAGGGGCATCCACCTTTAAGTGCATGTTATTATATTTCGACAAAATAATGTTAATTTCGCGTACAAAACGAAGCAGAAAAAATTCTTTCAAATCGAGGGTTGAAAAATATAAATTGCTTAATTTAGTCAAAACATTTTATGGGGGTAAACTACACCAAAAAATTTACGAATATACAAGAAAATTACCAAGTAGGTTAAATTGAAGCTGAAAATTCTTGAAGTTGAAGTTGGCATTTCAAAAACATATATGCCAGGCGACAATAAAATAACGTTTACGTATATTTGCATTTTCATGAGAAATTCATTTATAAGGGGTAACCAACCTTAAGTGTATCCTGTTATATTTCTACAAAATAATGTAACTTTCTACAAAATAAAGTAAATTTCTACAAATTAAAGTAAATTTGACTTACAAAACTAAGCAGAAAAAATTCTTTCAAATCGAGTGTTGAAAATATAAATTGCTTAATTTAGTCAAAACATTTTATGGGGGTAAACTACACCAAAAAATTTACGAATATACAAGAAAATTACCAAGTAGGTTAAATTGAAGCTGAAAATTCTGAAAAAAATATATATGGCACGCGATAATAAAATAATGTTTACATATATTTGCATTTTCATTAGAAATTCATATAGAAGGGGTAACCACCCTTCAGTGCATGTTATTTTATTTCAAAAATAAAGTAAATTTGACTTACAACACCAAGCAGAAAAAATTCTTTCAAATCGAGGGTTTAAAAATATAAATTGCTTAATTTAGTCAAAACATTTTATGGGGGTAAACTACACCAAAAAATTTACGAATATACAATAAAATTACCAAGTAGGTTAAATTGAAGCTGAAAATTCTGAATAAAATATATATGCCACGCGATAATAAAATAACGTTTACGTATATTTGCATTTTCATGAGAAATTCATTTATAAGGGGTAACCACCCTTAAGTGTATCCTGTTATATTTCTACAAAATAATGTAAATTTCTACAAAAAAAAGTAAATTTCTACAAATTAAAGTAAATTTGCCTTACAAAACCAAGCAGAAAAAATTCTTTCAAATCGAGTGTTGAAAATATAAATTGCTTAATTTAGTCGAAACATTTTATGGGGGTAAACTACACCAAAAAATTTACGAATATACAAGAAAATTACCAAGTAGGTTAAATTGAAGCTGAAAATTCTGAATAAAATATATATGCCACGCGATAATAAAATAACGTTTACGTATATTTGCATTTTCATTAGAAATTCATTTATAAGGCGTAACCACCCTTCAGTGCATGTTATTTTATTTCAAAAATAAAGCAAATTTGACTTACAACACCGAGCAGACAAAATTCTTTCAAATCGAGGGTTGAAAAATATAAATTGCTCAATTTAGTCAAAACATTTTATGGGGGTAAACTACACCAAAAAATTTACGAATATACAAGAAAATTACCAAGTAGGTTAAATTGAAGCTGAAAATTCTGAATAAAATATATATGCCAAGCGATAATAAAATAACGTTTACGTATATTTGCATTTTCATTAGAAATTCATTTATAAGGCGTAACCACCCTTCAGTGCATGTTATTTTATTTATAATAAATGTAGTTAATTTCACCTACAAAACATATATGCATATATACATATATACATATATATACATATATACATATATGCCAGGCGACAATAAAATAACGTTTACGTATATTTGCATTTTCATGAGAAATTCATTTATAAGGGGTAAACACCCTTAAGTGTATCCTGTTATATTTCTACAAAATAATGTAAATTTCTACAAAATAAAGTAAATTTGACTTACAAAACCAAGCAGAAAAAATTCTTTCAAATCGAGTGTTGAAAAATATAAATTGCATAATTAGTCGAAGCATTTTATAGGGGTAAACACACCAAAAAATTTACGAATATACAAGAAAATTACCAAGTAGGTTAAATTGAAGCTGTAAATACTGAATAAAATATATATGCCACGCGATAATAAAATAAAGTTTACGTATATTTGCATTTTCATTAGAAATTCATTTATAAGGGGTAACCACCCTTAAGTGTATCCTGTTATATTTCTACAAAATAAAGTAAATTTACAAATTAAAGTAAATTTGACTTACAAAACCAAGCAGAAAAAATTCTTTCAAATCGAGGGTTGAAAAATATAAATTGCATAATTAGTCGAAACATTTTATGGGGGTAAACTACACCAAAAAATTTACGAATATACAAGAAAATTACCAAGTAGGTTAAATTGAAACTGAAAATTCTTGAAGTTGAAGCTGGCAATTCAAAAACATATATGCCAGGCGACAATAAAATAACGTTTACGTATATTTGCATTTTCATGAGGAATCCATTTATAAGGGGTGACCACACTTCAGTGCATGTTATTTTATTTATAATAAATGTAGTTAATTTCACCTACAAAACCAAGCCGAAAAAATCCAATCACACATGGGATTATAAAATATAAATTGCTTAATTAGTCGAAATATTTTATGGGGGTAAACTACGGCAAAAAATTTACGATTATACAAGAAAATTACCAAGTAGGTTAATTTGAAGCTGGACATTCTAAAAAAATATATATGCCTCGCGATAATAAAATAAAGTTTACGTATGTTTGTATTTTCATGAGAAATTAATTTATAAGGGGCATCCACCTTTAAGTGCATGTTATTATATTTCGGCAAAATAATGTTAATTTCGCGTACAAAACGAAGCAGAAAAAATTCTTTCAAATCGAGGGTTGAAAAATATAAATTGCTTAATTTAGTCAAAACATTTTATGGGGGTGAACTACACCAAAAAATTTACGAATATACAAGAAAATTACCAAGTAGGTTAAATTGAAGCTGAAAATTCTGAATAAAATATATATGCCACGCGATAATAAAATAACGTTTACGTATATTTGCATTTTCATTAGAAATTCATTTATAAGGCGTAACCACCCTTCAGTGCATGTTATTTTATTTCTAAAAAATAAAGTAAATTTGACTTACAACACCAAGCAGAAAAAATTCTTTCAAATCGAGGGTTTAAAAATATAAATTGCTTAATTTAGTCAAAACATTTTATGGGGGTAAAGTACTCCCAAAGAAGCTACAATTATACATGAATATAACCAAGTGGGTGAAGTTGAAGCTGGAAATTCTGAAAAAATATATATGCTACGGGATAATAATATAACGTTTACGTATGTTTGTATTTTCATGAGAAATTAATTTATAAGGGGCATCCACCTTTAAGTGCATGTTATTATATTTCGACAAAATAATGTTAATTTCGCGTACAAAACGAAGCAGAAAAAATTCTTTCAAATCGAGGGTTGAAAAATATAAATTGCTTAATTTAGTCAAAACATTTTATGGGGGTAAACTACACCAAAAAATTTACGAATATACAAGAAAATTACCAAGTAGGTTAAATTGAAGCTGAAAATTCTTGAAGTTGAAGTTGGCATTTCAAAAACATATATGCCAGGCGACAATAAAATAACGTTTACGTATATTTGCATTTTCATGAGAAATTCATTTATAAGGGGTAACCACCCTTAAGTGTATCCTGTTATATTTCTACAAAATAATGTAAATTTCTACAAAATAAAGTAAATTTCTACAAATTAAAGTAAATTTGACTTTCAACACCAAGCAGAAAAAATTCTTTCAAATCGAGGGTTTAAAAATATAAATTGCTTAATTTAGTCAAAACATTTTATGGGGGTAAACTACACCAAAAAATTTACGAATATACAATAAAATTACCAAGTAGGTTAAATTGAAGCTGAAAATTCTGAATAAAATATATATGCCACGCGATAATAAAATAACGTTTACGTATATTTGCATTTTCATGAGAAATTCATTTATAAGGGGTAACCACCCTTAAGTGTATCCTGTTATATTTCTACAAAATAATGTAAATTTCTACAAAATAAAGTAAATTTCTACAAATTAAAGTAAATTTGACTTACAAAACCAAGCAGAAAAAATTCTTTCAAATCGAGTGTTGAAAATATAAATTGCTTAATTTAGTCGAAACATTTTATGGGGGTAAACTACACCAAAAAATTTACGAATATACAAGAAAATTACCAAGTAGGTTAAATTGAAGCTGAAAATTCTGAATAAAATATATATGCCACGCGATAATAAAATAACGTTTACGTATATTTGCATTTTCATGAGAAATTCATTTATAAGGGGTAAACACCCTTAAGTGTATCCTGTTATATTTCTACAAAATAATGTAAATTTCTACAAAATAAAGTAAATTTGACTTACAAAACCAAGCAGAAAAAATTCTTTCAAATCGAGTGTTGAAAAATATAAATTGCATAATTAGTCGAAGCATTTTATAGGGGTAAACACACCAAAAAATTTACGAATATACAAGAAAATTACCAAGTAGGTTAAATTGAAGCTGTAAATACTGAATAAAATATATATGCCACGCGATAATAAAATAACGTTTCCGTATATTTGCATTTTCATTAGAAATTCATTTATAAGGGGTGACCACACTTCAGTGCATGTTATTTTATTTATAATAAATGTAGTTAATTTCACCTACAAAACATATATGCATATATACATATATACATATATATACATATATACATATATGCCAGGCGACAATAAAATAACGTTTACGTATATTTGCATTTTCATGAGAAATTCATTTATAAGGGGTAAACACCCTTAAGTGTATCCTGTTATATTTCTACAAAATAATGTAAATTTCTACAAAATAAAGTAAATTTGACTTACAAAACCAAGCAGAAAAAATTCTTTCAAATCGAGTGTTGAAAAATATAAATTGCATAATTAGTCGAAGCATTTTATAGGGGTAAACACACCAAAAAATTTACGAATATACAAGAAAATTACCAAGTAGGTTAAATTGAATTTATAAGGGGTGACCACACTTCAGTGCATGTTATTTTATTTATAATAAATGTAGTTAATTTCACCTACAAAACCAAGCCGAAAAAATCCAATCACACTTGGGATTATAAAATATAAATTGCTTAATTAGTCGAAATATTTTATGGGGGTAAACTACGGCAAAAAATTTACGATTATACAAGAAAATTACCAAGTAGGTTAATTTGAAGCTGGACATTCTAAAAAAATATATATGCCTCGCGATAATAAAATAAAGTTTACGTATGTTTGTATTTTCATGAGAAATTAATTTATAAAGGGCATCCACCTTTAAGTGCATGTTATTATATTTCGGCAAAATAATGTTAATTTCGCGTACAAAACGAAGCAGAAAAAATTCTTTCAAATCGAGGGTTGAAAAATATAAATTGCTTAATTTAGTCAAAACATTTTATGGGGGTGAACTACACCAAAAAATTTACGAATATACAAGAAAATTACCAAGTAGGTTAAATTGAAGCTGAAAATTCTGAATAAAATATATATGCCACGCGATAATAAAATAACGTTTACGTATATTTGCATTTTCATTAGAAATTCATTTATAAGGCGTAACCACCCTTCAGTGCATGTTATTTTATTTATAATAAATGTAGTTAATTTCACCTACAAAACCAAGCCGAAAAAATCCAATCACACATGGGATTATAAAATATAAATTGCTTAATTAGTCGAAACATTTTATGGGGGTAAACTACCTCAAAAAATTTACGATTATACAAGAAAATTACCAAGTAGGTTAAATTGAAGCTGAAAATTCTGAAAAAAACATATATGCCAGGCGACAATAAAATAACGTTTACGTATATTTGCATTTTCATGAGAAATTCATTTATAAGGGGTAACCACCCTTAAGTGTATCCTGTTATATTTCTACAAAATAAATTACTACAAAATAAAGTAAATTTGACTTACAAAACCAAGCAGAAAAAATTCTTTCAAATCGAGGGTTGAAAAATATAAATTGCATAATTAGTCGAAACATTTTATGGGGGTAAACTACACCAAAAAATTTACGAATATACAAGAAAATTACCAAGTAGGTTAAATTGAAATTGAAAATTCTTGAAGTTGAAGCTGGCAATTCAAAAACATATATGCCAGGCGACTATAAAATAACGTTTACGTATATTTGCATTTTCATGAGGAATCCATTTATAAGGGGTGACCACACTTCAGTGCATGTTATTTTATTTATAATAAATGTAGTTAATTTCACCTACAAAACAAAGCCGAAAAAATCCAATCACACATGGGATTATAAAATATAAATTGCTTAATCAGTCGAAACATGTTATGGGGGTAAACTACCGCAAAAAATTTACGATTATACAAGAAAATTACAAAGTAGGTTAAATTGAAGCTGAAAATTCTGAAAAAAACATATATGCCAGGCGACAATAAAATAACGTTTACGTATATTTGCATTTTCATGAGATATTCATTTATAAGGGGTAACCACACTTCAGTGTATCCTGTTATATTTCTACAAAATAAATTTCTACAAAATAAAGTAAATTTGACTTACAAAACCAAGCAGAAAAAGTTCTTTCAAATCGAGGGTTTAAAAATATAAATTGCTTAATTTAGTCAAAACATTTTATGGGGGTAAACTACACCAAAAAATTTACGAATATACAATAAAATTACCAATTAGGATAAATTGAAGCTGAAAATTCTGAAAAAAATATATATGCCTCGCGATAATAAAATAAAGTTTACGTATATTTGCATTTTCATGAGAAATCCATTTATAAGGCGTAACCACCCTTCAGTGCATGTTATTTTATTTATAATAAATGTAGTTAATTTCACCTACAAAACCAAGCCGAAAAAATCCAATCACACATGGGATTAGAAAATATAAATTGCTTAATTAGTCGAAACATTTTATGGGGGTAAACTACGGCAAAAAATTTACGATTATACAAGAAAATTACCAAGTAGGTTAATTTGAAGCCGAAAATTCTGAAAAAAATATATATGCCACGCGATAATAAAATAACGTTTACGTATGTTTGTATTTTAATGAGAAATTAATTTATAAGGGGCATCCACCTTTAAGTGCATGTTATTATATTTCGACAAAATAATGTTAATTTCGCGTACAAAACGAAGCAGAAAAAATTCTTTCAAATCGAGGGTTGAAAAATATAAATTGCTTAATTTAGTCAAAACATTTTATGGGGGTAAACTACACCAAAAAATTTACGAATATACAAGAAAATTACCAAGTAGGTTAAATTGAAGCTGAAAATTCTTGAAGTTGAAGCTGGCAATTCAAAAACATATATGCCAGGCGACAATAAAATAACGTTTACGTATATTTGCATTTTCATGAGAAATTCATTTATAAGGGGTAACCACCCTTAAGTGTATCCTGTTATATTTCTACAAAATAAATTACTACAAAATAAAGTAAATTTGACTTACAAAACCAAGCAGAAAAAATTCTTTCAAATCGAGGGTTGAAAAATATAAATTGCATAATTAGTCGAAACATTTTATGGGGGTAAACTACACCAAAAAATTTACGAATATACAAGAAAATTACCAAGTAGGTTAAATTGAAACTGAAAATTCTTGAAGTTGAAGCTGGCAATTCAAAAACATATATGCCAGGCGACAATAAAATAACGTTTACGTATATTTGCATTTTCATGAGGAATCCATTTATAAGGGGTGACCACACTTCAGTGCATGTTATTTTATTTATAATAAATGTAGTTAATTTCACCTACAAAACCAAGCCGAAAAAATCCAATCACACATGGGATTATAAAATATAAATTGCTTAATTAGTCGAAATATTTTATGGGGGTAAACTACGGCAAAAAATTTACGATTATACAAGAAAATTACCAAGTAGGTTAATTTGAAGCTGGACATTCTAAAAAAATATATATGCCTCGCGATAATAAAATAAAGTTTACGTATGTTTGTATTTTCATGAGAAATTAATTTATAAGGGGCATCCACCTTTAAGTGCATGTTATTATATTTCGGCAAAATAATGTTAATTTCGCGTACAAAACGAAGCAGAAAAAATTCTTTCAAATCGAGGGTTGAAAAATATAAATTGCTCAATTTAGTCAAAACATTTTATGGGGGTAAACTACACCAAAAAATTTACGAATATACAAGAAAATTACCAAGTAGGTTAAATTGAAGCTGAAAATTCTTGAAGTTGAAGCTGGCAATTCAAAAACATATATGCCAGGCGACAATAAAATAACGTTTACGTATATTTGCATTTTCATGAGGAATCCATTTATAAGGGGTGACCACACTTCAGTGCGTGATATTTTATTTATAATAAATGTAGTTAATTTCACCTACAAAACCAAGTCGAAAAAATCCAATCACACAGGGGATTAGAAAATATAAATTGCTTAATTAGTCGAAACATTTAATGGGGGTAAACTACCGCAAAAAATTTACGATTATACAAGAAAATTACCAAGTAGGTTAAATTGAGGCTGAAAATTCTGAAAAAAATATATATGCCACGCGATAATAAAATAGCGTTTACGTATATTTTCATTTTCATTAGAAATTCAGTTAGAAGGGGTAACCACCCTTCAGTGCATGTTATTTTATTTCTAAAAAATAAAGTAAATTTGACTTACAACACCAAGCAGAAAAAATTCTTTCAAATCGAGGGTTTAAAAATATAAATTGCTTAATTTAGTCAAAACATTTTATGGGGGTAAAGTACTCCCAAAGAAGCTACAATTATACATGAATATAACCAAGTGGGTGAAGTTGAAGCTGGAAATTCTGAAAAAATATATATGCTACGGGATAATAATATAACGTTTACGTATGTTTGTATTTTCATGAGAAATTAATTTATATGGGGCATCCACCTTTAAGTGCATGTTATTATATTTCGACAAAATAATGTTAATTTCGCGTACAAAACGAAGCAGAAAAAATTCTTTCAAATCGAGGGTTGAAAAATATAAATTGCTTAATTTAGTCAAAACATTTTATGGGGGTAAACTACACCAAAAAATTTACGAATATACAAGAAAATTACCAAGTAGGTTAAATTGAAGCTGAAAATTCTTGAAGTTGAAGTTGGCAATTCAAAAACATATATGCCAGGCGACAATAAAATAACGTTTACGTATATTTGCATTTTCATGTGAAATTCAATTATAAGGGTTAACCACCCTTCAGTGCATGTTATTTTATTTCAAAAATAAAGTAAATTTGACTTACAACACCAAGCAGAAAAAATTCTTTCAAATCGAGGGTTTAAAAATATAAATTGCTTAATTTAGTCAAAACATTTTATGGGGGTAAACTACACCAAAAAATTTACGAATATACAAGAAAATTACCAAGTAGGTTAAATTGAAGCTGAAAATTCTGAAAAAAATATATATGGCACGCGATAATAAAATAATGTTTACATATATTTGCATTTTCATTAGAAATTCATATAGAAGGGGTAACCACCCTTCAGTGCATGTTATTTTATTTCAAAAATAAAGTAAATTTGACTTACAACACCAAGCAGAAAAAATTCTTTCAAATCGAGGGTTTAAAAATATAAATTGCTTAATTTAGTCAAAACATTTTATGGGGGTAAACTACACCAAAAAATTTACGAATATACAATAAAATTACCAAGTAGGTTAAATTGAAGCTGAAAATTCTGAATAAAATATATATGCCACGCGATAATAAAATAACGTTTACGTATATTTGCATTTTCATGAGAAATTCATTTATAAGGGGTAACCACCCTTAAGTGTATCCTGTTATATTTCTACAAAATAATGTAAATTTCTACAAAATAAAGTAAATTTCTACAAATTAAAGTAAATTTGACTTACAAAACTAAGCAGAAAAAATTCTTTCAAATCGAGTGTTGAAAATATAAATTGCTTAATTTAGTCGAAACATTTTATGGGGGTAAACTACACCAAAAAATTTACGAATATACAAGAAAATTACCAAGTAGGTTAAATTGAAGCTGAAAATTCTTGAAGTTGAAGTTGGCAATTCAAAAACATATATGCCAGGCGACAATAAAATAACGTTTACGTATATTTGCATTTTCATGAGAAATTCATTTATAAGGGGTAACCACCCTTAAGTGTATCCTGTTATATTTCTACAAAATAAATTACTACAAAATAAAGTAAATTTGACTTACAAAACCAAGCAGAAAAAATTCTTTCAAATCGAGGGTTGAAAAATATAAATTGCATAATTAGTCGAAACATTTTATGGGGGTAAACTACACCAAAAAATTTACGAATATACAAGAAAATTACCAAGTAGGTTAAATTGAAACTGAAAATTCTTGAAGTTGAAGCTGGCAATTCAAAAACATATATGCCAGGCGACAATAAAATAACGTTTACGTATATTTGCATTTTCATGAGGAATCCATTTATAAGGGGTGACCACACTTCAGTGCATGTTATTTTATTTATAATAAATGTAGTTAATTTCACCTACAAAACCAAGCCGAAAAAATCCAATCACACATGGGATTATAAAATATAAATTGCTTAATTAGTCGAAATATTTTATGGGGGTAAACTACGGGAAAAAATTTACGATTATACAAGAAAATTACCAAGTAGGTTAATTTGAAGCTGGACATTCTAAAAAAATATATATGCCTCGCGATAATAAAATAAAGTTTACGTATGTTTGTATTTTCATGAGAAATTAATTTATAAGGGGCATCCACCTTTAAGTGCATGTTATTATATTTCGGCAAAATAATGTTAATTTCGCGTACAAAACGACGCAGAAAAAATTCTTTCAAACCGAGGGTTGAAAAATATAAATTGCTTAATTTAGTCAAAACATTTTATGGGGGTAAACTACCTCCAAAAAAGCTACAATTATACAAGAAAATAACCAAGTGGGTCAAGTTGAAGCTGGAAATTCTGAAAAAATATATATGCCACGCGATAATAAAATAGCGTTTACGTATATTTTCATTTTCATTAGAAATTCAGTTAGAAGGGGTAACCACCCTTCAGTGCATGTTATTTTATTTCTAAAAAATAAAGTAAATTTGACTTACAACACCAAGCAGAAAAAATTCTTTCAAATCGAGGGTTTAAAAATATAAATTGCTTAATTTAGTCAAAACATTTTATGGGGGTAAAGTACTCCCAAAGAAGCTACAATTATACATGAATATAACCAAGTGGGTGAAGTTGAAGCTGGAAATTCTGAAAAAATATATATGCTACGGGATAATAATATAACGTTTACGTATGTTTGTATTTTCATGAGAAATTAATTTATAAGGGGCATCCACCTTTAAGTGCATGTTATTATATTTCGACAAAATAATGTTAATTTCGCGTACAAAACGAAGCAGAAAAAATTCTTTCAAATCGAGGGTTGAAAAATATAAATTGCTTAATTTAGTCAAAACATTTTATGGGGGTAAACTACACCAAAAAATTTACGAATATACAAGAAAATTACCAAGTAGGTTAAATTGAAGCTGAAAATTCTTGAAGTTGAAGTTGGCAATTCAAAAACATATATGCCAGGCGACAATAAAATAACGTTTACGTATATTTGCATTTTCATGTGAAATTCAATTATAAGGGTTAACCACCCTTCAGTGCATGTTATTTTATTTCAAAAATAAAGTAAATTTGACTTACAACACCAAGCAGAAAAAATTCTTTCAAATCGAGGGTTTAAAAATATAAATTGCTTAATTTAGTCAAAACATTTTATGGGGGTAAACTACACCAAAAAATTTACGAATATACAAGAAAATTACCAAGTAGGTTAAATTGAAGCTGAAAATTCTGAAAAAAATATATATGGCACGCGATAATAAAATAATGTTTACATATATTTGCATTTTCATTAGAAATTCATATAGAAGGGGTAACCACCCTTCAGTGCATGTTATTTTATTTCAAAAATAAAGTAAATTTGACTTACAACACCAAGCAGAAAAAATTCTTTCAAATCGAGGGTTTAAAAATATAAATTGCTTAATTTAGTCAAAACATTTTATGGGGGTAAACTACACCAAAAAATTTACGAATATACAATAAAATTACCAAGTAGGTTAAATTGAAGCTGAAAATTCTGAATAAAATATATATGCCACGCGATAATAAAATAACGTTTACGTATATTTGCATTTTCATGAGAAATTCATTTATAAGGGGTAACCACCCTTAAGTGTATCCTGTTATATTTCTACAAAATAATGTAAATTTCTACAAAAAAAAAGTAAATTTCTACAAATTAAAGTAAATTTGACTTACAAAACCAAGCAGAAAAAATTCTTTCAAATCGAGTGTTGAAAATATAAATTGCTTAATTTAGTCGAAACATTTTATGGGGGTAAACTACACCAAAAAATTTACGAATATACAATAAAATTACCAAGTAGGTTAAATTGAAGCTGAAAATTCTTGAAGTTGAAGTTGGCAATTCAAAAACATATATGCCAGGCGACAATAAAATAACGTTTACGTATATTTGCATTTTCATGAGAAATTCATTTATAAGGGGTAACCACCCTTAAGTGTATCCTGTTATATTTCTACAAAATAAATTACTACAAAATAAAGTAAATTTGACTTACAAAACCAAGCAGAAAAAATTCTTTCAAATCGAGGGTTGAAAAATATAAATTGCATAATTAGTCGAAACATTTTATGGGGGTAAACTACACCAAAAAATTTACGAATATACAAGAAAATTACCAAGTAGGTTAAATTGAAACTGAAAATTCTTGAAGTTGAAGCTGGCAATTCAAAAACATATATGCCAGGCGACAATAAAATAACGTTTACGTATATTTGCATTTTCATGAGGAATCCATTTATAAGGGGTGACCACACTTCAGTGCATGTTATTTTATTTATAATAAATGTAGTTAATTTCACCTACAAAACCAAGCCGAAAAAATCCAATCACACATGGGATTATAAAATATAAATTGCTTAATTAGTCGAAATATTTTATGGGGGTAAACTACGGCAAAAAATTTACGATTATACAAGAAAATTACCAAGTAGGTTAATTTGAAGCTGGACATTCTAAAAAAATATATATGCCTCGCGATAATAAAATAAAGTTTACGTATGTTTGTATTTTCATGAGAAATTAATTTATAAGGGGCATCCACCCTTAAGTGAATGTTATTATATTTCGACAAAATAATGTTAATTTCGCGTACAAAACCAAGCAGAAAAAATTCTTTCAAACCGAGGGTTGAAAAATATAAATTGCTTAATTTAGTCAAAACATTTTATGGGGGTAAACTACGCCAAAAAATTTACGAATATACAAGAAAATTACCAAGTAGGTTAAATTGAAGCTGAAAATTCTGAATAAAATATATATGCCACGCGATAATAAAATAACGTTTACGTATATTTGCATTTTCATTAGAAATTCATTTATAAGGCGTAACCACCATTCAGTGCATGTTATTTTATTTAAAAAATAAAGTAAATTTGACTTACAAGACCAAGCAGAAAAAATTCTTTCAAATCGAGGGTTTAAAAATATAAATTGCTTAATTTAGTCAAAACATTTTATGGGGGTAAAGTACTCCCAAAGAAGCTACAATTATACATGAATATAACCAAGTGGGTGAAGTTGAAGCTGGAAATTCTGAAAAAATATATATGCTACGGGATAATAATATAACGTTTACGTATGTTTGTATTTTCATGAGAAATTAATTTATAAGGGGCATCCACCTTTAAGTGCATGTTATTATATTTCGACAAAATAATGTTAATTTCGCGTACAAAACGAAGCAGAAAAAATTCTTTCAAATCGAGGGTTGAAAAATATAAATTGCTTAATTTAGTCAAAACATTTTATGGGGGTAAACTACACCAAAAAATTTACGAATATACAAGAAAATTACCAAGTAGGTTAAATTGAAGCTGAAAATTCTTGAAGTTGAAGTTGGCATTTCAAAAACATATATGCCAGGCGACAATAAAATAACGTTTACGTATATTTGCATTTTCATGAGAAATTCATTTATAAGGGGTAACCAACCTTAAGTGTATCCTGTTATATTTCTACAAAATAATGTAACTTTCTACAAAATAAAGTAAATTTCTACAAATTAAAGTAAATTTGACTTACAAAACTAAGGAGAAAAAATTCTTTCAAATCGAGGGTTGAAAAATATAAATTACTGGATTTAGTCAAAAGATTTTATCCACAACAAAATTACAAGAAAATTACCAAGTAGGTTAAATTGAAGCTGAAAATTCTGAATAAAATATATATGCCACACGATAATAAAATAACTTTTACATATATTTGCATTTTCATTAGAAATTCATATAGAAGGGGTAACCACCCTTCAGTGCATGTTATTTTATTTCAAAAATAAAGTAAATTTGACTTACAACACCAAGCAGAAAAAATTCTTTCAAATCGAGGGTTTAAAAATATAAATTGCTCAATTTAGTCAAAACATTTTATGGGGGTAAACTACACCAAAAAATTTACGAATATACAATAAAATTACCAAGTAGGTTAAATTGAAGCTGAAAATTCTGAATAAAATATATATGCCACGCGATAATAAAATAACGTTTACGTATATTTGCATTTTCATTAGAAATTCATTTATAAGGCGTAACCACCCTTCAGTGCATGTTATTTTATTTCAAAATAAAGCAAATTTGACTTACAACACCGAGCAGACAAAATTCTTTCAAATCGAGGGTTGAAAAATATAAATTGCTCAATTTAGTCAAAACATTTTATGGGGGTAAACTACACCAAAAAATTTACGAATATACAAGAAAATTACCAAGTAGGTTAAATTGAAGCTGAAAATTCTGAATAAAATATATATGCCACGCGATAATAAAATAACGTTTACGTATATTTGCATTTTCATTAGAAATTCATTTATAAGGCGTAACCACCCTTCAGTGCATGTTATTTTATTTATAATAAATGTAGTTAATTTCACCTACAAAACATATATGCATATATACATATATACATATATATACATATATACATATATGCCAGGCGACAATAAAATAACGTTTACGTATATTTGCATTTTCATGAGAAATTCATTTATAAGGGGTAAACACCCTTAAGTGTATCCTGTTATATTTCTACAAAATAATGTAAATTTCTACAAAATAAAGTAAATTTGACTTACAAAACCAAGCAGAAAAAATTCTTTCAAATCGAGTGTTGAAAAATATAAATTGCATAATTAGTCGAAGCATTTTATAGGGGTAAACACACCAAAAAATTTACGAATATACAAGAAAATTACCAAGTAGGTTAAATTGAAGCTGTAAATACTGAATAAAATATATATGCCACGCGATAATAAAATAACGTTTCCGTATATTTGCATTTTCATTAGAAATTCATTTATAAGGGGTGACCACACTTCAGTGCATGTTATTTTATTTATAATAAATGTAGTTAATTTCACCTACAAAACCTATATGCAGATATACATATATACATATATATACATATATACATATATGCCAGGCGACAATAAAATAACGTTTACGTATATTTGCATTTTCATGAGAAATTCATTTATCAGGTGTAACCACCCTTAAGTGTATCCTGTTATATTTCTACAAAATAATGTAAATTTCTACAAAATAAAGTAAATTTGACTTACAAAACTAAGCAGAAAAAATTCTTTCAAATCGAGTGTTGAAAAATATAAATTGCATAATTAGTCGAAGCATTTTATAGGGGTAAACACACCAAAAAATTTACGAATATACAAGAAAATTACCAAGTAGGTTAAATTGAAGCTGAAAATTCTGAAAAAAATATATATGCCACGCGATAATAAAATAACGTTTACGTATATTTGCATTTTCATGAGAAATTCATTTATAAGGGGTAACCACCCTTAAGTGTATCCTGTTATATTTCTACAAAATAATGTAAATTTCTAAAAAAAAAAGTAAATTTCTACAAATTAAAGTAAATTTGACTTACAAAACCAAGCAGAAAAAATTCTTTCAAATCGAGTGTTGAAAATATAAATTGCTTAATTTAGTCGAAACATTTTATGGGGGTAAACTACACCAAAAAATTTACGAATATACAAGAAAATTACCAAGTAGGTTAAATTGAAGCTGAAAATTCTTGAAGTTGAAGCTGGCAATTCAAAAACATATATGCCAGGCGACAATAAAATAACGTTTACGTATATTTGCATTTTCATGAGAAATTCATTTATAAGGGGTAACCACCCTTAAGTGTATCCTGTTATATTTCTACAAAATAAATTACTACAAAATAAAGTAAATTTGACTTACAAAACCAAGCAGAAAAAATTCTTTCAAATCGAGGGTTGAAAAATATAAATTGCATAATTAGTCGAAACATTTTATGGGGGTAAACTACACCAAAAAATTTACGAATATACAAGAAAATTACCAAGTAGGTTAAATTGAAACTGAAAATTCTTGAAGTTGAAGCTGGCAATTCAAAAACATATATGCCAGGCGACAATAAAATAACGTTTACGTATATTTGCATTTTCATGAGGAATCCATTTATAAGGGGTGACCACACTTCAGTGCATGTTATTTTATTTATAATAAATGTAGTTAATTTCACCTACAAAACCAAGCCGAAAAAATCCAATCACACATGGGATTATAAAATATAAATTGCTTAATTAGTCGAAATATTTTATGGGGGTAAACTACGGCAAAAAATTTACGATTATACAAGAAAATTACCAAGTAGGTTAATTTGAAGCTGGACATTCTAAAAAAATATATATGCCTCGCGATAATAAAATAAAGTTTACGTATGTTTGTATTTTCATGAGAAATTAATTTATAAGGGGCATCCACCTTTAAGTGCATGTTATTATATTTCGGCAAAATAATGTTAATTTCGCGTACAAAACGAAGCAGAAAAAATTCTTTCAAATCGAGGGTTGAAAAATATAAATTGCTTAATTTAGTCAAAAGATTTTATGGGGGTAAACTACACGAAAAATTTACGAATATACAAGAAAATTACCAAGTAGGTTAAATTGAAGCTGAAAATTCTGAATAAAATATATATGCCACGAGATAATAAAATAACGTTTACGTATAATTGCATTTTCATTAGAAATTCAAATATAAGGGGTAAACACCCTTCAGTGCATGTTATTTTATTTCTAAAACATAAAGTAAATTTGACTTACAACACCGAGCAGAAAAAATTCTTTCAAATCGAGGGTTTAAAAATATAAATTGCTTAATTTATTCAAAACATTTTATGGGGGTAAAGTACTCCCAAAGAAGCTACAATTATACATGAATATAACCAAGTGGGTGAAGTTGAAGCTGGAAATTCTGAAAAAATATATATGCTACGGGATAATAATATAACGTTTACGTATGTTTGTATTTTCATGAGAAATTAATTTATAAGGGGCATCCACCTTTAAGTGCATGTTATTATATTTCGACAAAATAATGTTAATTTCGCATACAAAACGAAGCAGAAAAAATTTATCCAAATCGAGGGTTGAAAAATATAAATTGCTTAATTTAGTCAAAACATTTTATGGGGGTAAACTACACCAAAAAATTTACGAATATACAAGAAAATTACCAAGTAGGTTAAATTGAAGCTGAAAATTCTTGAAGTTGAAGTTGGCATTTCAAAAACATATATGCCAGGCGACAATAAAATAACGTTTACGTATATTTGCATTTTCATGAGAAATTCATTTATAAGGGGTAACCACCCTTAAGTGTAACCTGTTATATTTCTACAAAATAATGTAAATTTCTACAAAATAAAGTAAATTTCTACAAATTAAAGTAAATTTGACTTACAAAACTAAGCAGAAAAAATTCTTTCAAATCGAGTGTTGAAAATATAAATTGCTTAATTTAGTCAAAACATTTTATGGGGGTAAACTACACCAAAAAATTTACGAATATACAATAAAATTACCAAGTAGGTTAAATTGAAGCTGAAAATTCTGAAAAAAATATATATGGCACGCGATAATAAAATAATGTTTACATATATTTGCATTTTCATTAGAAATTCATTTAGAAGGGGTAACCACCCTTCAGTGCATGTTATTTTATTTCAAAAATAAAGCAAATTTGACTTACAACACCAAGCAGAAAAAATTCTTTCAAATCGAGGGTTTAAAAATATAAATTGCTTAATTTAGTCAAAACATTTTATGGGGGTAAACTACACCAAAAAATTTACGAATATACAATAAAATTACCAAGTAGGTTAAATTGAAGCTGAAAATTCTGAATAAAATATATATGCCACGCGATAATAAAATAACGTTTACGTATATTTGCATTTTCATGAGAAATTCATTTATAAGGGGTAACCACCCTTAAGTGTATCCTGTTATATTTCTACAAAATAATGTAAATTTCTACAAAAAAAAGTAAATTTCTACAAATTAAAGTAAATTTGACTTACAAAACTAAGCAGAAAAAATTCTTTCAAATCGAGTGTTGAAAATATAAATTGCTTAATTTAGTCAAAACATTTTATGGGGGTAAACTACACCAAAAAATTTACGAATATACAAGAAAATTACCAAGTAGGTTAAATTGAAGCTGAAAATTCTGAATAAAATATATATGCCACGCGATAATAAAATAACGTTTACGTATATTTGCATTTTCATTAGAAATTCATTTATAAGGCGTAACCACCCTTCAGTGCCTGTTATTTTATTTCAAAAATAAAGCAAATTTGACTTACAACACCGAGCAGACAAAATTCTTTCAAATCGAGGGTTGAAAAATATAAATTGCTTAATTTAGTCAAAACATTTTATGGGGGTAAACTACACCAAAAAATTTACGAACATACAAGAAAATTACCAAGTAGGTTAAATTGAAGCTGAAAATTCTGAAAAAAATATATATGGCACGCGATAATAAAATAATGTTTCCGTATATTTGCATTTTCATGAGGAATCCATTTATAAGGGGTAACCACCCTTCAGTGCATGTTATTTTATTTATAATAAATGTAGTTAATTTCACCTACAAAACCAAGCCGAAAAAATCCAAGCACACAGGGGATTAGAAAATATAAATTGCTTAATTAGTCGAAACATTTTATGGGGGTAAACTACCGCAAAAAATTTACGATTATACAAGAAAATTACCAAGTAGGTTAATATGAAGCTGGACATTCTAAAAAAATATATATGCCTCGCGATAATAAAATAACGTTTACGTATATTTGCATTTTCAGTAGAAATTCAGTTAGAAGGGGTAACCACCCTTCAGTGCATGTTATTTTATTTCTAAAAAATAAAGTAAATTTGACTTACAACACCAAGCAGAAAAAATTCTTTCAAATCGAGGGTTTAAAAATATAAATTGCTTAATTTAGTCAAAACATTTTATGGGGGTAAAGAACCCACAAAGAAGCTACCATTATACAAGAATATAACCAAGTGGGTGAAGTTGAAGCTGGAAATTCTGAAAAAATATATATGCTACGGGATAATAATATTACGTTTACGTATATTTGCATTTTCATGAGAAATCCATTTATAAGGGGTAACCACACTTCAGTGCATGTTATTTTATTTATAATAAATGTAGTCAATTTCACCTACAAAACCAAGCCGAAAAAATCCAAGCACACAGGGGATTATAAAATATAAATTGCTTAATTAGTCGAAACATTTTATGGGGGTAAACTACTGCAAAAAATTTACGATTATACAAGAAAATTTCCAAGTAGGTTAAATTGAAGCTGAAAATTCTGAAAAAAATATATATGCCACGCGATAATAAAATAACGTTTACGTATATTTTCATTTTCATTGGAAATTCAGTTAGAAGGGGTAACCACCCTTCAGTGCATGTTATTTTATTTCTAAAAAATAAAGTAAATTTGACTTACAACACCAAGCAGAAAAAATTCTTTCAAATCGAGGGTTTAAAAATATAAATTGCTTAATTTAGTCAAAACATTTTATGGGGGTAAAGTACCCCCAAAGAAGCTACAATTATACAAGATTATAACCAAGTGGGTTAAATTGAGGCTGAAAATTCTGAAAAAATATATGCTACGGGATAATAATATAACGTTTACGTATGTTTGTATTTTCATGAGAAATTAATTTATATGGGGCATCCACCTTTAAGTGCATGTTATTATATTTCGACAAAATAATGTTAATTTCGCGTACAAAACCAAGCAGAAAAAATTGTTTCAAATCGAGGGTTGACAAATATAAATTGCATAATTAGTCGAAACATTTTATGGGGGTAAACTACACCAAAAAATTTACGAATATACAAGAAAATTACCAAGTAGGTTAAATTGAAGCTGAAAATTCTTGAAGTTGATGCTGGCAATTCAAAAACATATATGCCAGGCTACAATAAAATAACGTTTACGTATATTTGCATTTTCATTAGAAATTCAGTTAGAAGGGGTAACCACCCTTCAGTGCATGTTATTTTATTTCTAAAAAATAAAGTAAATTTGACTTACAACACCAAGCAGAAAAAATTCTTTCAAATCGAGGGTTGAAAAATATAAATTGCTTAATTTAGTCAAAACATTTTATGGGGGTAAAGTACCCCCAAAGAAGCTACAATTATACAAGAATATAACCAAGAGGGTGAAGTTGAAGCTGAAAATTCTGAAAAAAATATATATGGCACGCGATAATAAAATAACGTTTACATATATTTGCATTTTCATTAGAAATTCATTTAGAAGGGGTAACCACCCATCAGTGCATGTTATTTTATTTCTAAAAAATAAAGTAAATTTGACTTACAACACCAAGCAGAAAAAATTCTTTCAAATCGAGGGTTGAAAAATATAAATTGCTTAATTTAGTCAAAACATTTTATGGGGGTAAAGTACCCCCAAAGAAGCTACAATTATACAAGAATATAACCAAGAGGGTGAAGTTGAAGCTGAAAATTCTGAAAAAAATATATATGGCACGCGATAATAAAATAACGTTTACGTATATTTGCATTTTCATTAGAAATTCAGTTAGAAGGGGTAACCACCCATCAGTGCATGTTATTTTATTTCTAAAAAATAAAGTAAATTTGACTTACAACACCAAGCAGAAAAAATTCTTTCAAATCGAGGGTTGAAAAATATAAATTGCTCAATTTAGTCAAAACATTTTATGGGGGTAAAGTACCCCCAAAAAAGCAACAATTATACAAGAAAATAACCAAGTGGGTGAAGTTGAAGCTGGAAATTCTGAAAAAATATACATGCTACTATTTCCATTTTCATGGAAAATTAATTTATCAGGTGTAACCACCCTTAAGTGTATCCTGTTATATTTCTACAGAATAAAGTAAATTTCACCTACAAAACCAAGCAGAAAAAAGTCTTTCACACAGTGGGTTGAAAAAAATTATGTGATCAATGTAGACGAAAAATTTTTTTATGGTGGTGAACTACGCCAAAAGAAGTTATGATCACACATGAAAAGTACCAGGTAGGTTAAATTGAAGCTGGCAATTCTGAAAAAACATATATGCCACGCGGCAAACCTCAGAAGCGCCTAAGTAATAAGCATAGGTATAAGAAACCGTGCCAGGCTACCGCCCAGGCACCCCCGCGTGACGTGATCCGTCGTCCCTCGCCCGCATTAGCGCCAGGCAGCGCCGGTTATTTCAAACTTCCGCCTTTAGCTCCCCCTTTAGTCCCTTCATGGACCTCGTCTATTGCGCCCTGAACGAGCCACCGGTAGAGGAACTGCCTACCGCCATCGAACTTTTTCGCCGACAATTGCTAAGCCCCTCTGACGGGGATACAATTTTTATTCCGGTCGGCGAATCGCCAGAAAAATTGTCGCCACCCCCACGGAAGGCCCTACAATAGGTCAAACGGACACTCCTCCCTCTCAATCCTGGCCTTTCCTCGGCCGCGTAATCTAGTTCGGAAGCCTATTTAACGCCGTAACCCCAGAGCGAACAAACCCTATAAGGCTCAGGTCTAACAAAATAAAGTAAATTTCACCAACAAAACCAAGCAGATAAAATTCATTCACAAAGAGGGTTGAAAAAAATAAATTGATCAATGTAGACGAAAAATTTTATGGGGGAAAACTACCACCAAAAAAGCTACAAGTATACAAGAAAATAACCAAGTGAGTGAAGTTGAAGCTGGAAATTCTGAAAAAATATATATGCCACGCGATAAGAAAATAACGTTTACGTATATTTGCATTTTCATTAGAAATTCATTTATAAGGGTTAACCACCCTTCAGAGCATGTTATTTTATTTATAAAAAATAATGTAAATTTTGCTTACAAAACCAAGCAGAAAAAATTGTTTCAAATCGAGGGTTGAAAAATATAAATTGCATAATTAGTCGAAACATTTTATGGGGGTAAACTACACCAAAAAATTTACGAATATACAAGAAAATTACCAAGTAGGTTAAATTGAAGCTGGAAATTCTGAAAAAATATATATGCTACGCGATAATAAAATAAAGTTTACGTATATTTGCATTTTCATGGGAAATTAATTTATAAGGTGTAACCACCCTTAAGTGTATCCTGTTATATTTCTACAAAATAAAGTAAATTTCACCTACAAAACCAAGCAGAAAAAATTCTTTCACAATGAGGGTTAAAAAAAATAAATTGATCAATGTAGACGAAAAATTTTATGGTGGAAAACTGCCCCCAAAAAAGCTACAATTATACAAGAAAATAACCAAGTGGGTGAAGTTGAAGCTGGCAATTGAAAAACATATATGCCAGGCGACAATAAAATAACGTTTACGTATATTTGCATTTTCATGAGATATTCATTTATAAGGGGTAACCACCCTTAAGTGTATCCTGTTATATTTCTACAAAATAAAGTAAATTTCTACAAATTAAAGTAAATTTGACTTACAAAACCAAGCAGAAAAAATTCTTTCAAATCGAGTGTTGAAAAATATAAATTGCTTAATTTAGTCAATTCATTTTATGGGGGTAAAGTACCGCAAAAAATTTACGATTATACAAGAAAATTACCAAGTAGGTTAAATTGAAGCTGAAAATTCTGAATAAAATATATATGCCACGCGATAATAAAATAACGTTTACGTATATTTGCATTTTCATTAGAAATCCATTTATAAGGGGTAACCACACTTCAGTGCATATTATTTTATTTATAATAAATGTAGTTAATTTCACCTACAAAACCAAGCCGAAAAAAACCAATCACACATGGGATTATAAAATATAAATTGCTTAATTTAGTCAAAACATTTTATGGGGGTATACTACACCAAAAAATTTACTAATATACAAGAAAATTACCAAGTAGGTTAAATTGAAGCTGAAAATTCTGAATAAAATATATATGCCAGGCGACAATAAAATAACGTTTACGTATATTTGCATTTTCATGGGAAATTAATTTATAAGGTGTAACCACCCTTAAGTGTATCCTGTTATATTTCTACAAAATAAAGTAAATTTCACCTACAAAACCAAGCAGAAAAAATTCTTTCACAATGAGGGTTAAAAAAAATAAATTGATCAATGTAGACGAAAAATTTTATGGTGGAAAACTGCCCCCAAAAAAGCTACAATTATACAAGAAAATAACCAAGTGGGTGAAGTTGAAGCTGGCAATTGAAAAACATATATGCCAGGCGACAATAAAATAACGTTTACGTATATTTGCATTTTCATGAGATATTCATTTATAAGGGGTAACCACCCTTAAGTGTATCCTGTTATATTTCTACAAAATAAAGTAAATTTCTACAAATTAAAGTAAATTTGACTTACAAAACCAAGCAGAAAAAATTCTTTCAAATCGAGTGTTGAAAAATATAAATTGCTTAATTTAGTCAATTCATTTTATGGGGGTAAAGTACCGCAAAAAATTTACGATTATACAAGAAAATTACCAAGTAGGTTAAATTGAAGCTGAAAATTCTGAAAAAAATATATATGCCACGCGATAATAAAATAACGTTTACGTATATTTGCATTTTCATGAGAAATCCATTTATAAGGGGTAACCACACTTCAGTGCATGTTATTTTATTTATAATAAATGTAGTTAATTTCACCTACAAAACCAAGCCGAAAAAAACCAATCACACATGGGATTATAAAATACAAATTGCTTAATTTAGTCAAAACATTTTATGGGGGTAAAGTACACCAAAATATTTACGAATATACAAGAAAATTACCAAGTAGGTTAAATTGAAGCTGAAAATTCTGAAAAAAATATATATGCCACGCGATAATAAAATAACGTTTACGTATATTTGCATTTTCATGAGAAATCCATTTATAAGGGGTAACCACCCTTCAGTGCATGTTATTTTGTTTCAAAAATAAACTAAATTTGACTTACAACACCAAGCAGAAAAAATTCTTTCAAATCGAGGGTTTAAAAATATAAATTGCTTAATTTAGTCAAAACATTTTATGGGGGTAAACTACACCAAAAAATTTACGAATATACAATAAAATTACCAAGTAGTTTAAATTGAAGCTGAAAATTCTGAAAAAAATATATATGCCACGCGATAAAAAAATAACGTTTACGTATATTTGCATTTTCATGAGAAATTCATTTATAAGGGGTAACCACCCTTAAGTGTATCCTGCTATATTTCTACAAAATAATGTAAATTTCTACAAAATAAAGTAAATTTCTACAAATTAAAGTAAATTTGACTTACAAAACCAAGCAGAAAAAATTCTTTCAAATCGAGTGTTGAAAATATAAATTGCTTAATTTAGTCAAAACATTTTATGGGGGTAAATGACACCAAAAAATTTACGAATATACAAGAAAATTACCAAGTAGCTTAAATTGAAGCTGAAAATTCTGAATAAAATATATATGCCACGCGATAATAAAATAACATTTACGTATATTTGCATTTTCATTAGAAATTCATTTATAAGGCGTCACCACCCTTCGGTGCATGTTATTTTATTTCAAAAATAAAGCAAATTTGACTTACAACACCGAGCAGACAAAATTCTTTCAAATCGAGGGTTGAAAAATATAAATTGCTTAATTTAGTCAAAACATTTTATGGGGGTAAACTACACCAAAAAATTTACGAACATACAAGAAAATTACCAAGTAGGTTAAATTGAAGCTGAAAATTCTGAAAAAAATATATATGGCACGCGATAATAAAATAATGTTTCCGTATATTTGCATTTTCATGAGGAATCCATTTATAAGGGGTAACCACCCTTCAGTGCATGTTATTTTATTTATAATAAATGTAGTTAATTTCACCTACAAAACCAAGCCGAAAAAATCCAAGCACACAGGGGATTAGAAAATATAAATTGCTTAATTAGTCGAAACATTTTATGGGGGTAAAGTACCGCAAAAAATTTACGATTATACAAAGAAAATTACCAAGTAGGTTAATATGAAGCTGGACATTCTAAAAAAATATATATGCCACGCGATAATAAAATAACGTTTACGTATATTTGCATTTTCATTGGAAATTCAGTTAGAAGGGGTAACCACCCTTCAGTGCATGTTATTTTATTTCTAAAAAATAAAGTAAATTTGACTTACAACACCAAGCAGAAAAAATTCTTTCAAATCGAGGGTTTAAAAATATAAATTGCTTAATTTAGTCAAAACATTTTATGGGGGTAAAGTACCCCCAAAGAAGCTACAATTATACAAGATTATAACCAAGTGGGTGAAGTTGAGGTTGGAAATTCTGAAAAAATATATATGCTACGGGATAATAATATTACGTTTACGTATATTTGCATTTTCATGAGAAATCCATTTATAAGGGGTAACCACACTTCAGTGCATGTTATTTTATTTATAATAAATGTAGTCAATTTCACCTACAAAACCAAGCCGAAAAAAACCAAGCACACAGGGGATTAGAAAATATAAATTGCTTAATTAGTCGAAACATTTTATGGGTGTAAACTACGGCAAAAAATTTACGATTATACAAGAAAATTTCCAAGTAGGTTAAATTGAAGCTGAAAATTCTGAAAAAAATATATATGCCACGCGATAATAAAATAACGTTTACGTATATTTTCATTTTCATTGGAAATTCAGTTAGAAGGGGTAACCACCCTTCAGTGCATGTTATTTTATTTCTAAAAAATAAAGTAAATTTGACTTACAACACCAAGCAGAAAAAATTCTTTCAAATCGAGGGTTTAAAAATATAAATTGCTTAATTTAGTCAAAACATTTTATGGGGGTAAAGTACCCCCAAAGAAGCTACAATTATACAAGATTATAACCAAGTGGGTGAAGTTGAAGCTGGAAATTCTGAAAAAATATATATGCTACGGGATAATAATATAACGTTTACGTATGTTTGTATTTTCATGAGAAATTAATTTATAAGGGGCATCCACCTTTAAGTGCATGTTATTATATTTCGACAAAATAATGTTAATTTCGCGTACAAAACGAAGCAGAAAAAATTCTTTCAAATCGAGGGATGAAAAAAATATATATGCCACGCGATAACAAAATAACGTTTACGTATATTTGCATTTTCATGAGAAATCCATTTATAAGGGGTAACCACACTTCAGTGTATCCTGTTATATTTCTACAAAATAAATTTCTACAAAATAAAGTAAATTTGACTTACAAAACCAAACAGAAAAAATTCTTTCAAATCGAGGGTTGAAAAATATAAATTGCATAATTAGTCCAAACATTTTATGGGGGTAAACTACAACAAAAAATTTACGAATATACAAGAAAATTACCAAGTAGGTTAAATTGAAGCTGAAAATTCTGAATAAAATATATATGCCACTCGATAATAAAATAACGTTTACGTATATTTGCATTTTCATTAGAAATTCAGTGAGAAGGGGTAACCACCCTTCAGTGCATGTTATTTTATTTCTAAAAAATAAAGTAAATTTGACTTACAACACCAAGCAGAAAAATTTTTTTCAAATCGAGGGTTTAAAAATATAAATTGCTTAATTTAGTCAAAACATTTTATGGGGGTAAACTACACCAAAAAATTTACGAATATACAAGAAAATTACCAAGTAGTTTAAATTGAAGCTGAAAATTCTGAATAAAATATATATGCCACGCGATAATAAAATAACGTTTACGTATATTTGCATTTTCATTAGAAATTCATTTATAAGGCGTAACCACCCTTATGTGCATGTTATTTTATTTATAATAAATGTAGTTAATTTCACCTACAAAACCAAGCCGAAAAAATCCAAGCACACAGGGGATTAGAAAATATAAATTGCTTAATTAGTCGAAACATTTTATGGGGGTAAACTACCGCAAAAAATTTACGATTATACAAGAAAATTACCAAGTAGGTTAATATGAAGCTGGACATTCTAAAAAAATATATATGCCTCGCGATAATAAAATAACGTTTACGTATATTTGCATTTTCAGTAGAAATTCAGTTAGAAGGGGTAACCACCCTTCAGTGCATGTTATTTTATTTCTAAAAAATAAAGTAAGTTTGACTTACAACACCAAGCAGAAAAAATTCTTTCAAATCGAAAGTTTAAAAATATAAATTGCTTAATTTAGTCAAAACATTTTATGGGGGTAAAGTACCCCCAAAGAAGCTACAATTATACAAGAATATAACCAAGTGGGTGAAGTTGAAGCTGGAAATTCTGAAAAAATATATATGCTACGGGATAATAATATAACGTTTACGTATGTTTGTATTTTCATGAGAAATTAATTTATAAGGGGCATCCACCTTTAAGTGCATGTTATTTTATTTATAATAAATGTAGTTAATTTCACCTACAAAACCAAGCCGAAAAAAACCAAGCACACAGGGGATTAGAAAATATAAATTGCTCAATTAGTCGAAACATTTTATGGGGGTAAACTACGGCAAAAAATTTACGATTATACAAGAAAATTTCCAAGTAGGTTAAATTGAAGCTGAAAATTCTGAAAAAAATATATATGCCACGCGATAATAAAATAACGTTTACGTATATTTTCATTTTCATTGGAAATTCAGTTAGAAGGGGTAACCACCCTTCAGTGCATGTTATTTTATTTCTAAAAAATAAAGTAAATTTGACTTACAACACCAAGCAGAAAAAATTCTTTCAAATCGAGGGTTTAAAAATATAAATTGCTTAATTTAGTCAAAACATTTTATGGGGGTAAAGTACCCCCAAAGAAGCTACAATTATACAAGAATATAACCAAGTGGGTGAAGTTGAAGCTGGAAATTCTGAAAAAATATATATGCTACGGGATAATAATATAACGTTTACGTATGTTTGTATTTTCATGAGAAATTAATTTATAAGGGGCATCCACCTTTAAGTGCATGTTATTATATTTCGACAAAATAATGTTAATTTCGCGTACAAAACGAAGCAGACAAAATTCTTTCAAATCGAGGGTTGAAAAATATAAATTGCTCAATTTAGTCAAAACATTTTATGGGGGTAAACTACACCAAAAAATTTACGAATATACAAGAAAATTACCAAGTAGGTTAAATTGAAGCTGAAAATTCTTGAAGTTGAAGCTGGCAATTCAAAAACACATATGCCAGGCGACAATAAAATAACGTTTACGTATATTTGCATTTTCATTAGAAATTCAGTTAGAAGGGGTAACCACCCTTCAGTGCATGTTATTTTATTTCTAAAAAATAAAGTAAATTTCACCTACAAAACCAAGCAGAAAAAATTCTTTCAAACCGAGGGTTGAAAAATATAAATTGCTTAATTTAGTCAAAACATTTTATGGGGGTAAACTACACCAAAAAATTTACGAATATACAAGAAAATTACCAAGTAGGTTAAATTGAAGCTGAAAATTCTGAAAAAAATATATATGCCACGCGATAATAAAATAACGTTTACGTATATTTGCATTTTCATTAGAAATTCATTTATAAGGGGTAACCACACTTAAGTGTATCCTGTTATATTTCTACAAAATAAAACAAAATAAAGTAAATTTGACTTACAAAACCAAGCAGAAAAAATTCTTTCAAATCGAGGGTTGAAAAATATAAATTGCATAATTAGTCGAAACATTTTATGGGGGTAAACTACACCAAAAAATTTACGAATATACAAGAAAATTACCAAGTAGGTTAAATTGAAGCTGAAAATTCTGAATAAAATATATATGCCACGCGATAATAAAATAACGTTTACGTATATTTGCATTTTTATTAGAAATTCAGTTAGAAGGGGTAACCACCCTTCAGTGCATGTTATTTTATTTCTAAAAAATAAAGTAAATTTGACTTACAACACCAAGCAGAAAAAATTCTTTTAAATCGAGGGTTTAAAAATATAAATTGCTTAATTTAGTCAAAACATTTTATGGGTGTAAACTACACCAAAAAATTTACGAATATACAAGAAAATTACCAAGTAGGTTAAATTGAAGCTGAAAATTCTGAATAAAATATATATGCCACGCGATAATAAAATAACGTTTACGTATATTTGCATTTTCATTAGAAATTCAGTGAGAAGGGGTAACCACCCTTAAGTGTATCCTGTTATATTTCTACAAAATAATGTAAATTTCTACAAAATAAAGTAAATTTCTACAAATTAAAGTAAATTTGACTTACAAAACCAAGCAGAAAAAATTCTTTCAAATCGAGTGTTGAAAATATAAATTGCTTAATTTAGTCGAAACATTTTATGGGGGTAAACTACACCAAAAAATTTACGAATATACAAGAAAATTACCAAGTAGGTTAAATTGAAGCTGAAAATTCTGAAAAAAATATATATGCCACGCGATAATAAAATAACGTTTACGTATATTTGCATTTTCATGAGAAATCCATTTATAAGGGGTAACCACACTTCAGTGTATCCTGTTATATTTCTACAAAATAAATTTCTACAAAATAAAGTAAATTTGACTTACAAAACCAAACAGAAAAAATTCTTTCAAATCGAGGGTTGAAAAATATAAATTGCATAATTAGTCGAAACATTTTATGGGGGTAAACTACACCAAAAAATTTACGAATATACAAGAAAATTACCAAGTAGGTTAAATTGAAGCTGAAGATTCTGAATAAAATATATATGCCATGCGATAATAAAATAACGTTTACGTATATTTGCATTTTCATTAGAAATTCAGTGAGAAGGGGTAACCACCCTTCAGTGCATGTTATTTTATTTCTAAAAAATAAAGTATATTTGACTTACAAAACCAACCAGAAAAAATTATTTCAAATCGAGTGTTTTAAAATATAAATTGCTTAATTTAGTCTAAACATTTTATGGGGGTAAACTACACCAAAAAATTTACGAATATACAAGAAAATTACCAAGTAGGTTAAATTGAAGCTGAAAATTCTGAAAAAAATATATATGCCACGCGATAATAAAATAACGTTTACGTATATTTGCATTTTCATGAGAAATCCATTTATAAGGGGTAACCACACTTCAGTGCATCCTGTTATATTTCTACAAAATAAATTGCTACAAAATAAAGTAAATTTGACTTACAAAACCAAACAGAAAAAAATTCTTTCAAATCGAGGGTTGAAAAATATAAATTGCATAATTAGTCCAAACATTTTATGGGGGTAAACTACAACAAAAAATTTACGAATATACAAGAAAATTACCAAGTAGGTTAAATTGAAGCTGAAAATTCTGAATAAAATATATATGCCACTCGATAATAAAATAACGTTTACGTATTTTTGCATTTTTTTTTGAATTTCAGTGAGAAGGGGTAACCACCCTTCAGTGCATGTTATTTTATTTCTAAAAAATAAAGTAAATTTGACTTACAACACCAAGCAGAAAAAATTCTTTCAAATCGAGGGTTTAAAAATATAAATTGCTTAATTTAGTCAAAACATTTTATGGGGGTAAACTACACCAAAAAATTTACGAATATACAAGAAAATTACCAAGTAGGTTAAATTGAAGCTGAAAATTCTGAAAAAAATATATATGCCACGCGATAATAAAATAACGTTTACGTATATTTGCATTTTCATTAGAAATTCAGTTAGAAGGGGTAACCACCCTTAAGTGTATCCTGTTATATTTCTACAAAATAATGTAAATTTCTACAAAATAAAGTAAATTTCTACAAATTAAAGTAAATTTGACTTACAAAACCAAGCAAAAAAAATTCTTTCAAATCGCGTGGTGAAAATATAAATTGCTTAATTTAGTCAAAACATTTTATGGGGGTAAACTACACCAAAAAATTTACGAATATACAAGAAAATTACCAAGTAGGTTAAATTGAAGCTGAAAATTCTGAAAAAAATATATATGCCACGCGATAATAAAATAACGTTTACGTATATTTGCATTTTCATGAGAAATCCATTTATAAGGGGTAACCACACTTCAGTGTATCCTGTTATATTTCTACAAAATAAATTTCTACAAAATAAAGTAAATTTGACTTACAAAACCAAACAGAAAAAATTCTTTCAAATCGAGGGTTGAAAAATATAAATTGCATAATTAGTCGAAACATTTTATGGGGGTAAACTACACCAAAAAATTTACGAATATACAAGAAAATTACCAAGTAGGTTAAATTGAAGCTGTAGATTCTGAATAAAATATATATGCCATGCGATAATAAAATAACGTTTACGTATATTTGCATTTTCATTAGAAATTCAGTGAGAAGGGGTAACCACCCTTCAGTGCATGTTATTTTATTTCTAAAAAATAAAGTATATTTGACTTACAACACCAAGCAGAAAAAATTCTTTCAAATCGAGGGTTTAAAAATATAAATTGCTTAATTTAGTCTAAACATTTTATGGGGGTAAACTACACCAAAAAATTTACGAATATACAAGAAAATTACCAAGTAGGTTAAATTGAAGCTGAAAATTCTGAAAAAAATATATATGCCACGCGATAATAAAATAACGTTTACGTGTATTTGCATTTTCGTTAGAAATTCATTTAGAAGGGGTAACCACCCTTCAGTGTATCCTGTTATATTTCTACAAAATAATGTAAATTTCTACAAAATAAAGTAAATTTCTACAAATTAAAGTAAATTTGACTTACAAAACCGAGCAGAAAAAATTCTTTCAAATCGAGGGTTGAAAAATATAAATTGCTCAATTTAGTCAAAACATTTTATGGGGTAAACTACACCAAAAAATTTACGAATATACAAGAAAATTACCAAGTAGGTTAAATTGAAGCTGAAAATTCTGAATAAAATATATATGCCACTCGATAATAAAATAACGTTTACGTATATTTGCATTTTCATTAGAAATTCAGTGAGAAGGGGTAACCACCCTTCAGTGCATGTTATTTTATTTCTAAAAAATAAAGTAAATTTGACTTACAACACCAAGCAGAAAAAAATTCTTTCAAATCGAGGGTTTAAAAATATAAATTGCTTAATTTAGTCAAAACATTTTATGGGTGTAAACTACACCAAAAAATTTACGAATATACAAGAGAATTACCAAGTAGGTTAAATTGAAGCTGAAAATTCTGAAAAAAATATATATGCCACGCGATAATAAAATAACGTTTACGTATATTTGCATTTTCATTAGAAATTCAGTGAGAAGGGGTAACCACCCTTAAGTGTATCCTGTTATATTTCTACAAAATAATGTAAATTTCTACAAAATAAAGTAAATTTCTACAAATTAAAGTAAATTTGACTTACAAAACCAAGCAGAAAAAATTCTTTCAAATCGAGTGTTGAAAATATAAATTGCTTAATTTAGTCAAAACATTTTATGGGGGTAAACTACACCAAAAAATTTACGAATATACAAGAAAATTACCAAGTAGGTTAAATTGAAGCTGAAAATTCTGAAAAAAATATATATGCCACGCGATAATAAAATAACGTTTACGTATATTTGCATTTTCATGAGAAATCCATTTATAAGGGGTAACCACACTTCAGTGTATCATGTTATATTTCTACAAAATAAATTTCTACAAAATAAAGTAAATTTGACTTACAAAACCAAGCAGAAAAAATTCTTTAAAATCGAGGGTTGAAAAATATAAATTGCATAATTAGTCCAAACATTTTATGGGGGTAAACTACAACAAAAAATTTACGAATATACAAGAAAATTACCAAGTAGGTTAAATTGAAGCTGAAAATTCTGAATAAAATATTTATGCCACTATATAATAAAATAACGTTTACGTATATTTGCATTTTCATTAGAAATTCAGTGAGAAGGGGTAACCACCCTTCAGTGCATGTTATTTTATTTCTAAAAAATAAAGTAAATTTGACTTACAACACCAAGCAGAAAAAATTCTTTCAAATCGAGGGTTTAAAAATATAAATTGCTTAATTTAGTCAAAACATTTTATGGGGGTAAACTACACCAAAAAATTTACGAATATACAAGAAAATTACCAAGTAGGTTAAATTGAAGCTGAAAATTCTGAAAAAAATATATATGCCACGCGATAATAAAATAACGTTTACGTATATTTGCATTTTCATTAGAAATTCAGTTAGAAGGGGTAACCACCCTTAAGTGTATCCTGTTATATTTCTACAAAATAATGTAAATTTCTACAAAATAAAGTAAATTTCTACAAATTAAAGTAAATTTGACTTACAAAACCAAGCAGAAAAAAATTCTTTCAAATCGAGTGTTGAAAATATAAATTGCTTAATTTAGTCAAAACATTTTATGGGGGTAAACTACACCAAAAAATTTACGAATATACAAGAAAATTACCAAGTAGGTTAAATTGAAGCTGAAAATTCTGAAAAAAATATATATGCCACGCGATAATAAAATAACGTTTACGTATATTTGCATTTTCATGAGAAATCCATTTATAAGGGGTAACCACACTTCAGTGTATCCTGTTATATTTCTACAAAACAAATTTCTACAAAATAAAGTAAATTTGACTTACAAAACCAAACAGAAAAAATTCTTTCAAATCGAGGGTTGAAAAATATAAATTGCATAATTAGTCGAAACATTTTATGGGGGTAAACTACACCAAAAAATTTACGAATATACAAGAAAATTACCAAGTAGGTTAAATTGAAGCTGAAAATTCTGAATAAAATATATATGCCACGCGATAATAAAATAACGTTTACGTATATTTGCATTTTCATTAGAAATTCAGTGAGAAGGGGTAACCACCCTTAAGTGTATTCTGTTATATTTCTACAAAATAATGTAAATTTCTACAAAATAAAGTAAATTTCTACAAATTAAAGTAAATTTGACTTACAAAACCAAGCAGAAAAAAATTCTTTCAAATCGAGTGTTGAAAATATAAATTGCTTAATTTAGTCAAAACATTTTATGGGGGTAAACTACACCAAAAAATTTACGAATATACAAGAAAATTACCAAGTAGGTTAAATTGAAGCTGAAAATTCTGAAAAAAATATATATGCCACGCGATAATAAAATAACGTTTACGTATATTTGCATTTTCATGAGAAATCCATTTATAAGGGGTAACCACACTTCAGTGTATCCTGTTATATTTCTACAAAACAAATTTCTACAAAATAAAGTAAATTTGACTTACAAAACCAAACAGAAAAAATTCTTTCAAATCGAGGGTTGAAAAATATAAATTGCATAATTAGTCGAAACATTTTATGGGGGTAAACTACACCAAAAAATTTACGAATATACAAGAAAATTACCAAGTAGGTTAAATTGAAGATGAAAATTCTGAATAAAATATATATGCCATGCGATAATAAAATAACGTTTACGTATATTTGCATTTTCATTAGAAATTCAGTGAGAAGGGGTAACCACCCTTCAGTGCATGTTATTTTATTTCTAAATTATAAAGTATATTTGACTTACAACACCACGCAGAAAAAATTCTTTCAAATCGAGGGTTTAAAAATATAAATTGCTTAATTTAGTCAAAACATTTTATGGGGGTAAACTACACCAAAAAATTTACGAATATACAAGAAAATTACCAAGTAGGTTAAATTGAAGCTGAAAATTCTGAATAAAATATATATGCCACGCGATAATAAAATAACGTTTACGTATATTTGCATTTTCATTAGAAATTCAGTGAGAAGGGGTAACCACCCTTAAGTGTATTCTGTTATATTTCTACAAAATAATGTAAATTTCTACAAAATAAAGTAAATTTCTACAAATTAAAGTAAATTTGACTTACAAAACCAAGCAGAAAAATTCTTTCAAATCGAGTGTTGAAAATATAAATTGCTTAATTTAGTCCAAACATTTTATGGGGGTAAACTACACCAAAAATTTTTAGAATATACTTGAAAATTACCAAGTAGGTTAAATTGAAGCTGAAAATTCTGAATAAAATATATATGCCACTCGATAATAAAATAACGTTTACGTATATTTGCATTTTCATTAGAAATTCAGTGAGAAGGGGTAACCACCCTTCAGTGCATGTTATTTTATTTCTAAAAAATAAAGTAAATTTGACTTACAACACCAAGCAGAAAAAATTCTTTCAAATCGAGGGTTTAAAAATATAAATTGCTTAATTTAGTCAAAACATTTTATGGGTGTAAACTACACCAAAAAATTTACGAATATACAAGAGAATTACCAAGTAGGTTAAATTGAAGCTGAAAATTCTGAAAAAAATATATATGCCACGCGATAATAAAATAACGTTTACGTATATTTGCATTTTCATTAGAAATTCAGTTAGAAGGGGTAACCACCCTTAAGTGTATCCTGTTATATTTCTACAAAATAATGTAAATTTCTACAAAATAAAGTAAATTTCTACAAATTAAAGTAAATTTGACTTACAAAACCAAGCAGAAAGAATTCTTTCAAATCGAGTGTTGAAAATATAAATTGCTTAATTTAGTCAAAACATTTTATGGGGGTAAACTACACCAAAAAATTTACGAATATACAAGAAAATTACCAAGTAGGTTAAATTGAAGCTGAAAATTCTGAAAAAAATATATATGCCACGCGATAATAAAATAACGTTTACGTATATTTGCATTTTCATGAGAAATCCATTTATAAGGGGTAACCACACTTCAGTGTATCCTGTTATATTTCTACAAAATAAATTTCTACAAAATAAAGTAAATTTGACTTACAAAACCAAACAGAAAAAATTCTTTAAAATCGAGGGTTGAAAAATATAAATTGCATAATTAGTCCAAACATTTTATGGGGGTAAACTACAACAAAAAATTTACGAATATACAAGAAAATTACCAAGTAGGTTAAATTGAAGCTGAAAATTCTGAATAAAATATATATGCCAATCTATAATAAAATAACGTTTACGTATATTTGCATTTTCATTAGAAATTCAGTGAGAAGGGGTAACCACCCTTCAGTGCATGTTATTTTATTTCTAAAAAATAAAGTAAATTTGACTTACAACACCAAGCAGAAAAAATTCTTTCAAATCGAGGGTTTAAAAATATAAATTGCTTAATTTAGTCAAAACATTTTATGGGGGTAAACTACACCAAAAAATTTACGAATATACAAGAAAATTACCAAGTAGGTTAAATTGAAGCTGAAAATTCTGAAAAAAATATATATGCCACGCGATAATAAAATAACGTTTACGTATATTTGCATTTTCATTAGAAATTCAGTTAGAAGGGGTAACCACCCTTAAGTGTATCCTGTTATATTTCTACAAAATAATGTAAATTTCTACAAAATAAAGTAAATTTCTACAAATTAAAGTAAATTTGACTTACAAAACCAAGCAGAAAAAATTCTTTCAAATCGAGTGTTGAAAATATAAATTGCTTAATTTAGTCAAAACATTTTATGGGGGTAAACTACACCAAAAAATTTACGAATATACAAGAAAATTACCAAGTAGGTTAAATTGAAGCTGAAAATTCTGAAAAAAATATATATGCCACGCGATAATAAAATAACGTTTACGTATATTTGCATTTTCATGAGAAATCCATTTATAAGGGGTAACCACACTTCAGTGTATCCTGTTATATTTCTACAAAACAAATTTCTACAAAATAAAGTAAATTTGACTTACAAAACCAAACAGAAAAAATTCTTTCAAATCGAGGGTTGAAAAATATAAATTGCATAATTAGTCGAAACATTTTATGGGGGTAAACTACACCAAAAAATTTACGAATATACAAGAAAATTACCAAGTAGGTTAAATTGAAGCTGAAAATTCTGAATAAAATATATATGCCACGCGATAATAAAATAACGTTTACGTATATTTGCATTTTCATTAGAAATTCAGTGAGAAGGGGTAACCACCCTTAAGTGTATGTTATTTTATTTCTAAAAAATAAAGTAAATTTGACTTACAACACCAAGCAGAAAAAATTCTTTCAAATCGAGGGTTTAAAAATATAAATTGCTTAATTTAGTCAAAACATTTTATGGGGGTAAACAACACCAAAAAATTTACGAATATACAAGAAAATTACCAAGTAGGTTAAATTGAAAATGAAAATTCTGAAAAAAATATATATGCCACGCGATAATAAAATAACGTTTACGTATATTTGCATTTTCATTAGAAATTCAGTGAGAAGGGGTAACCACCCTTAAGTGTATTCTGTTATATTTCTACAAAATAATGTAAATTTCTACAAAATAAAGTAAATTTCTACAAATTAAAGTAAATTTGACTTACAAAACCAGGCAGAAAAAATTCTTTCAAATCGAGTGTTGAAAATATAAATTGCTTAATTAGTCGAAACATTTTATGGGGGTAAACTACACCAAAAAATTTAGGAATATACAAGAAAATTACCAAGTAGGTTAAATTGAAGCTGAAAATTCTGAATAAAATATATATGCCACACGATAATAAAATAACGTTTACGTATATTTGCATTTTCATTAGAAATTCAGTTAGAAGGGGTAACCACCCTTCAGTGCATGTTATTTTATTTCTAAAAAATAAAGTAAATTTGACTTACAACACCAAGCAGAAAAAATTCTTTGAAATCGAGGGTTTAAAAATATAAATTGCTTAATTTAGTCAAAACATTTTATGGGTGTAAACTACACCAAAAAATTTACGAATATACAAGAAAATTACCAAGTAGGTTAAATTGAAGCTGAAAATTCTGAAAAAAATATATATGCCACGCGATAATAAAATAACGTTTACGTATATTTGCATTTTCATTAGAAATTCAGTTAGAAGGGGTAACCACCCTTAAGTGTATCCTGTTATATTTCTACAAAATAATGTAAATTTCTACAAAATAAAGTAAATTTCTACAAATTAAAGTAAATTTGACTTACAAAACCAAGCAGAAAAATTCTTTCAAATCGACTGATGAAAATATAAATTGCTTACTTTAGTCATAACATTTTAGGGGGGTAAACTACACCAAAAAATTTACGAATATACAAGAAAATTACCAAGTAGGTTAAATTGAAGCTGAAAATTCTGAAAAAAATATATATGCCACGCGATAATAAAATAACGTTTACGTATATTTGCATTTTCATGAGAAATCCATTTATAAGGGGTAACCACACTTCAGTGTATCCTGTTATATTTCTACAAAATAAATTTCTACAAAATAAAGTAAATTTGACTTACAAAACCAAACAGAAAAAAATTCTTTCAAATCGAGGGTTGAAAAATATAAATTGCATAATTAGTCCAAACATTTTATGGGGGTAAACTACAACAAAAAATTTACGAATATACAAGAAAATTACCAAGTAGGTTAAATTGAAGCTGAAAATTCTGAATAAAATATATATGCCACTCGATAATAAAATAACGTTTACGTATATTTGCATTTTCATTAGAAATTCATTTAGAAGGGGTAACCACCCTTCAGTCCATGTTATTTTATTTCTAAAAAATAAAGTAAATTTGACTTACAACACCAAGCAGAAAAAATTCATTCAAATCGAGGGTTTAAAAATATAAATTGCTTAATTTAGTCAAAAAAAAAACTACCGCAAAAAATTTACGATTATACAAGAAAATTACCAAGTAGGATAAATTGAAGCTGAAAATTCTGAAAAAAATATATATGCCACGCGATAATAAAATAACGTTTACTTATATTTGCATTTTCATGAGAAATTCAGTGAGAAGGGGTAACCACCCTTAAGTGTATCCTGTTATATTTCTACAAAATAATGTAAATTTCTACAAAATAAAGTAAATTTCTACAAATTAAAGTAAATTTGACTTACAAAACCAAGCAGAAAAAATTCTTTTAAATCGAGTGTTGAAAATATAAATTGCTTAATTTAGTCAAAACATTTTATGGGGGTAAACTACACCAAAAAATTTACGAATATACAAGAAAATTACCAAGTAGGTTAAATTGAAGCTGAAAATTCTGAAAAAAATATATATGCCACGCGATAATAAAATAACGTTTACGTATATTTGCATTTTCATGAGAAATCCATTTATAAGGGGTAACCACACTTCAGTGTATCCTGTTATATTTCTACAAAATAAATTTCTACAAAATAAAGTAAATTTGACTTACAAAACCAAGCAGAAAAAATTCTTTCAAATCGAGGGTTGAAAAATATAAATTGCATAATTAGTCGAAACATTTTATGGGGGTAAACTACACCAAAAAATTTACGAATATACAAGAAAATTACCAAGTAGGTTAAATTGAAGCTGAAAATTCTGAATAAAATATATATGCCACGCGATAATAAAATAACGTTTACGTATATTTGCATTTTCATTAGAAATTCAGTGAGAAGGGGTAACCACCCTTCAGTGCATGTTATTTTATTTCTAAAAAATAAAGTATATTTGACTTACAACACCAAGCAGAAAAAATTCTTTCAAATCGAGGGTTTAAAAATATAAATTGCTTAATTTAGTCAAAACATTTTATGGGGGTAAACTACACCAAAAAATTTACGAATATACAAGAAAATTACCAAGTAGGTTAAATTGAAGCTGAAAATTCTGAAAAAAATATATATGCCACGCGATAATAAAATAACGTTTACGTATATTTGCATTTTCATTAGAAATTCAGTGAGAAGGGGTAACCACCCTTAAGTGTATTCTGTTATATTTCTACAAAATAATGTAAATTTCTACAAAATAAAGTAAATTTCTACAAATTAAAGTAAATTTGACTTACAAAACCAGGCAGAAAAAATTCTTTCAAATCGAGTGTTGAAAATATAAATTGCTTAATTTAGTCCAAACATTTTATGGGGGTAAACTACACCAAAAAATTTACGAATATACAAGAAAATTACCAAGTAGGTTAAATTGAAGCTGAAAATTCTGAATAAAATATATATGCCACACGATAATAAAATAACTTTTACGTATATTTGCATTTTCATGAGAAATTCATTTATAAGGGGTAACCACCCTACAGTGCATGTTATTTTATTTCTAAAAAATAAAGTAAATTTGACGTACAACACCAAGCAGAAAAAATTCTTTCAAATCGAGGGTTTAAAAATATAAATTGCTTTATTTAGTCAAAACATTTTATGGGTGTAAACTACACCAAAAAATTTACGAATATACAAGAAAATTACCAAGTAGGTTAAATTGAAGCTGAAAAGTCTGAAAAAAATATATATGCCACGCGATAATAAAATAACGTTTACGTATATTTGCATTTTCATTAGAAATTCAGTTAGAAGGGGTAACCACCCTTAAGTGTATCCTGTTATATTTCTACAAAATAATGTAAATTTCTACAAAATAAAGTAAATTTCTACAAATTAAAGTAAATTTGACTTACAAAACCAAGCAGAAAAAATTCTTTCAAATCGAGTGTTGAAAATATAAATTGCTTAATTTAGTCCAAACATTTTATGGGGGTAAACTACACCAAAAAATTTACGAATATACAAGAAAATTACCAAGTAGGTTAAATTGAAGCTGAAAATTCTGAAAAAAATATATATGCCACGCGATAATAAAATAACGTTTACGTATATTTGCATTTTCATGAGAAATCCATTTATAAGGGGTAACCACACTTCAGTGTATCCTGTTATATTTCTACAAAATAAATTTCTACAAAATAAAGTAAATTTGACTTACAAAACCAAACAGAAAAAATTCTTTCAAATCGAGGGTTGAAAAATATAAATTGCATAATTAGTCGAAACATTTTATGGGGGTAAACTACACCAAAAAATTTACGAATATACAAGAAAATTACCAAGTAGGTTAAATTGAAGCTGAAAATTCTGAATAAAATATATATGCCACTCGATAATAAAATAACGTTTACGTATATTTGCATTTTCATTAGAAATTCAGTGAGAAGGGGTAACCACCCTTCAGTGCATGTTATTTTATTTCTAAAAAATAAAGTAAATTTGACTTACAACACCAAGCAGAAAAAATTCTTTCAAATCGAGGGTTTAAAAATATAAATTGCTTAATTTAGTCAAAACATTTTATGGGGGTAAACTACACCAAAAAATTTACGAATATACAAGAAAATTACCAAGTAGGTTAAATTGAAGCTGAAAATTCTGAAAAAAATATATATGCCACGCGATAATAAAATAACGTTTACGTATATTTGCATTTTCATTAGAAATTCAGTGAGAAGGGGTAACCACCCTTAAGTGTATCCTGTTATATTTCTACAAAATAATGTAAATTTCTACAAAATAAAGTAAATTTCTACAAATTAAAGTAAATTTGACTTACAAAACCAAGCAGAAAAAATTCTTTCAAATCGAGTGTTGAAAATATAAATTGCTTAATTTAGTCGAAACATTTTATGGGGGTAAACTACACCAAAAAATTTACGAATATACAAGAAAATTACCAAGTAGGTTAAATTGAAGCTGAAAATTCTGAAAAAAATATATATGCCACGCGATAATAAAATAACGTTTACGTATATTTGCATTTTCATGAGAAATCCATTTATAAGGGGTAACCACACTTCAGTGCATCCTGTTATATTTCTACAAAATAAATTTCTACAAAATAAAGTAAATTTGACATACAAAACCAAACAGAAAAAATTCTTTCAAATCGAGGGTTGAAAAATATAAATTGCATAATTAGTCGAAACATTTTATGGGGGTAAACTACACCAAAAAATTTACGAATATACAAGAAAATTACCAAGTAGGTTAAATTGAAGCTGAAAATTCTGAATAAAATATATATGCCACGCGATAATAAAATAACGTTTACGTATATTTGCATTTTCATTAGAAATTCAGTGAGAAGGGGTAACCACCCTTCAGTGCATGTTATTTTATTTCTAAAAAATAAAGTATATTTGACTTACAACACCAAGCAGAAAAAATTCTTTCAAATCGAGGGTTTAAAAATATAAATTGCTTAATTTAGTCAAAACATTTTATGGGGGTAAACTACACCAAAAAATTTACGAATATACAAGAAAATTACCAAGTAGGTTAAATTGAAGCTGAAAATTCTGAAAAAAATATATATGCCACGCGATAATAAAATAACGTTTACGTATATTTGCATTTTCATTAGAAATTCAGTGAGAAGGGGTAACCACCCTTAAGTGTATTCTGTTATATTTCTACAAAATAATGTAAATTTCTACAAAATAAAGTAAATTTGACTTACAAAACCAAGCAGAAAAAATTCTTTCAAATCGAGTGTTGAAAATATAAATTGCTTAATTTAGTCAAAACATTTTATGGGGGTAAACTACACCAAAAAATTTACGAATATACAAGAAAATTACCAAGTAGGTTAAATTGAAGCTGAAAATTCTGAATAAAATATATATGCCACGCGATAATAAAATAACGTTTACGTATATTTGCATTTTCATTAGAAATTCAGTGAGAAGGGGTAACCACCCTTCAGTGCATGTTATTTTATTTCTAAAAAATAAAGTAAATTTGACTTACAACACCAAGCAGAAAAAATTCTTTCAAATCGAGGGTTTAAAAAATATAAATTGCTTAATTTAGTCAAAACATTTTATGGGTGTAAACTGCACCAAAAAATTTACGAATATACAAGAAAATTACCAAGTAGGTTATATTGAAGCTGAAAATTCTGAAAAAAATATATATGCCACGCGATAATAAAATAACGTTTACGTATATTTGCATTTTCATTAGAAATTCAGTGAGAAGGGGTAACCACCCTTAAGTGTATCCTGTTATATTTCTACAAAATAATGTAAATTTCTACAAAATAAAGTAAATTTCTACAAATTAAAGTAAATTTGACTTACAAAACCAAGCAGAAAAAATTCTTTCAAATCGAGTGTTGAAAATATAAATTGCTTAATTTAGTCGAAACATTTTATGGGGGTAAACTACACCAAAAAATTTACGAATATACAATAAAATTACCAAGTAGGTTAAATTGAAGCTGAAAATTCTGAAAAAAATATATATGCCACGCGATAATAAAATAACGTTTACGTGTATTTGCATTTTTCATGAGAAATTCAGTGAGAAGGGGTAACCACCCTTAAGTGTATCCTGTTATATTTCTACAAAATAATGTAAATTTCTACAAAATAAAGTAAATTTCTACAAATTAAAGTAAATTTGACTTACAAAACCAAGCAGAAAAAATTCTTTCAAATCGAGGGTTTAAAAATATAAATTGCTCAATTTAGTCAAAACATTTTATGGGGGTAAACTACACCAAAAAATTTACGAATATACAATAAAATTACCAAGTAGGTTAAATTGAAGCTGAAAATTCTGAAAAAAATATATATGCCACGCGATAATAAAATAACGTTTACGTGTATTTGCATTTTCATGAGAAATTCATTTTTAAGGGGTAACCACCCTTAAGTGTATCCTGTTATATTTCTACAAAATAATGTAAATTTCTACAAAATAAAGTAAATTTCTACAAATTAAAGTAAATTTGACTTACAAAACTAAGCAGAAAAAATTCTTTCAAATCGAGTGTTGAAAATATAAATTGCTTAATTTAGTCAAAACATTTTATGGGGGTAAACTACACCAAAAAATTTACGAATATACAATAAAATTACCAAGTAGGTTAAATTGAAGCTGAAAATTCTGAATAAAATACATATGCCACGCGATAATAAAATAACGTTTACGTATATTTGCATTTTCATTAGAAATTCAGTTAGAAGGGGTAACCACCCTTCAGTGCATGTTATTTTATTTCTAAAAAATAAAGTAAATTTGACTTACAACACCAAGCAGAAAAAATTCTTTCAAATCGAGGGTTTAAAAATATAAATTGCTTAATTTATTCAAAACATTTTATGGGTGTAAACTGCACCAAAAAATTTACGAATATACAAGAAAATTACCAAGTAGGTTAAATTGAAGCTGAAAATTCTGAAAAAAATATATATGCCACGCGATAATAAAATAACGTTTACGTATATTTGCATTTTCATTAGAAATTCAGTTAGAAGGGGTAACCACCCTTAAGTGTATCCTGTTATATTTCTACAAAATAATGTAAATTTCTACAAAATAAAGTAAATTTCTACAAATTAAAGTAAATTTGACTTACAAAACCAAGCAGAAAAAATTCTTTCAAATCGAGGGTTTAAAAATATAAATTGCTCAATTTAGTCAAAACATTTTATGGGGGTAAACTACACCAAAAAATTTACGAATATACAAGAAAATTACCAAGTAGGTTAAATTGAAGCTGAAAATTCTGAAAAAAATATATATGCCACGCGATAATAAAATAACGTTTACGTATATTTGCATTTTCATGAGAAATCCATTTATAAGGGGTAACCACACTTCAGTGTATCCTGTTATATTTCTACAAAATAAATTTCTACAAAATAAAGTAAATTTGACTTACAAAACCAAACAGAAAAAATTCTTTCAAATCGAGGGTTGAAAAATATAAATTGCATAATTAGTCGAAACATTTTATGGGGGTAAACTACACCAAAAAATTTACGAATATACAAGAAAATTACCAAGTAGGTTAAATTGAAGCTGAAAATTCTGAATAAAATATATATGCCACTCGATAATAAAATAAAGTTTATGTATATTTGCATTTTCATTAGAAATTCAGTGAGAAGGGGTAACCACCCTTCAGTGCATGTTATTTTATTTCTAAAAAATAAAGTAAATTTGACTTACAACACCAAGCAGAAAAAATTCTTTCAAATCGAGGGTTTAAAAATATAAATTGCTTAATTTAGTCAAAACATTTTATGGGTGTAAACTTCACCAAAAAATTTACGAATATACAAGAAAATTACCAAGTAGGTTAAATTGAAGCTGAAAATTCTGAAACAAAAATATATATGCCACGCGATAGTAAAATAACGTTTACGTGTATTTGCATTTTCATGAGAAATTCAGTGAGAAGGGGTAACCACCCTTAAGTGTATCCTGTTATATTTCTACAAAATAATGTAAATTTCTACAAAATAAAGTAAATTTCTACAAATTAAAGTAAATTTGACTTACAAAACCAAGCAGAAAAAATTCTTTCAAATCGAGTGTTGAAAATATAAATTGCTTAATTTAGTCAAAACATTTTATGGGGGTAAAGTACACCAAAAAATTTACGATTATACAAGAAAATTACCAAGTAGGTTAAATTGAAGCTGAAAATTCTGAAAAAAATATATATGCCACGCGATAATAAAATAACGTTTACGTATATTTGCATTTTCATGAGAAATTCATTTATAAGGGGTAACCACACTTAAGTGTATCCTGTTATATTTCTACAAAATAAATTTCTACAAAATAAAGTAAATTTGACTTACAAAACCAAGCAGAAAAAATTCTTTCAAATCGAGGGTTGAAAAATATAAATTGCATAATTAGTCGAAACATTTTATGGGGGTAAACTACACCAAAAAATTTAGGAATATACAAGAAAATTACCAAGTAGGTTAAATTGAAGCTGAAAATTCTGAATAAAATATATATGCCACACGATAATAAAATAACGTTTACGTATATTTGCATTTTCATTAGAAATTCAGTGAGAAGGGGTAACCACCCTTCAGTGCATGTTATTTTATTTCTAAAAAATAAAGTAAATTTGACTTACAACACCAAGCAGAAAAAATTCTTTCAAATCGAGGGTTTAAAAATATAAATTGCTTAATTTAGTCAAAACATTTTATGGGGGTAAACTACACCAAAAAATTTACGAATATACAAGAAAATTACCAAGTAGGTTAAATTGAAGCTGAAAATTCTGAAAAAAATATATATGCCACGCGATAATAAAATAACGTTTACGTATATTTGCATTTTCATTAGAAATTCAGTTAGAAGGGGTAACCACCCTTAAGTGTATCCTGTTATATTTCTACAAAATAATGTAAATTTCTACAAAATAAAGTAAATTTCTACAAATTAAAGTAAATTTGACTTACAAAACCAAGCAGAAAAAATTCTTTCAAATCGAGTGTTGAAAATATAAATTGCTTAATTTAGTCAAAACATTTTATGGGGGTAAACTACACCAAAAAATTTACGAATATACAAGAAAATTACCAAGTAGGTTAAATTGAAGCTGAAAATTCTGAAAAAAATATATATGCCACGCGATAATAAAATAACGTTTACGTATATTTGCATTTTCATGAGAAATCCATTTATAAGGGGTAACCACACTTCAGTGCATCCTGTTATATTTCTACAAAATAAATTTCTACAAAATAAAGTAAATTTGACATACAAAACCAAACAGAAAAAATTCTTTCAAATCGAGGGTTGAAAAATATAAATTGCATAATTAGTCGAAACATTTTATGGGGGTAAACTACACCAAAAAATTTACGAATATACAATAAAATTACCAAGTAGGTTAAATTGAAGCTGAAAATTCTGAATAAAATATATATGCCACGCGAAATTAAAATAACGTTTACGTATATTTGCATTTTCATTAGAAATTCAGTGAGAAGGGGTAACCACCCTTCAGTGCATGTTATTTTATTTCTAAAAAATAAAGTATATTTGACTTACAACACCAAGCAGAAAAAATTCTTTCAAATCGAGGGTTTAAAAATATAAATTGCTTAATTTAGTCAAAACATTTTATGGGGGTAAACTACACCAAAAAATTTACGAATATACAAGAAAATTACCAAGTAGGTTAAATTGAAGCTGAAAATTCTGAAAAAAATATATATGCCACGCGATAATAAAATAACGTTTACGTATATTTGCATTTTCAATAGAAATTCAGTTAGAAGGGGTAACCACCCTTAAGTGTATCCTGTTATATTTCTACAAAATAATGTAAATTTCTACAAAACAAAGTAAATTTCTACAAATTAAAGTAAATTTGACTTACAAAACCAAGCAGAAAAAATTCTTTCAAATCGAGTGTTGAAAATATAAATTGCTTAATTTAGTCAAAACATTTTATGGGGGTAAATGACACCAAAAAATTTACGAATATACAAGAAAATTACCAAGTAGGTTAAATTGAAGCTGAAAATTCTGAATAAAATATATATGCCACTCGATAATAAAATAACGTTTACGTATATTTGCATTTTCATTAGAAATTCAGTGAGAAGGGGTAACCACCCTTCAGTGCATGTTATTTAATTTCTAAAAAATAAAGTAAATTTGACTTACAACACCAAGCAGAAAAAATTCTTTCAAATCGAGGGTTTAAAAATATAAATTGCTTAATTTAGTCAAAACATTTTATGGGTGTAAACTGCACCAAAAAATTTACGAATATACAAGAAAATTACCAAGTAGGTTAAATTGAAGCTGAAAATTCTGAAAAAAATATATATGCCACGCGATAATAAAATAACGTTTACGTGTATTTGCATTTTCATGAGAAATTCAGTTAGAAGGGGTAACCACCCTTAAGTGTATCCTGTTATATTTCTACAAAATAATGTAAATTTCTACAAAATAAAGTAAATTTCTACAAATTAAAGTAAATTTGACTTACAAAACCAAGCAGAAAAAATTCTTTCAAATCGAGTGTTGAAAATATAAATTGCTTAATTTAGTCAAAACATTTTATGGGGGTAAACTACACCAAAAAATTTACGAATATACAAGAAAATTACCAAGTAGGTTAAATTGAAGCTGAAAATTCTGAAAAAAATATATATGCCACGCGATAATAAAATAACGTTTACGTATATTTGCATTTTCATGAGAAATCCATTTATAAGGGGTAACCACACTTCAGTGTATCCTGTTATATTTCTACAAAATAAATTTCTACAAAATAAAGTAAATTTGACTTACAAAACCAAACAGAAAAAATTCTTTCAAATCGAGGGTTGAAAAATATAAATTGCATAATTAGTCGAAACATTTTATGGGGGTAAACTACACCAAAAAATTTACGAATATACAAGAAAATTACCAAGTAGGTTAAATTGAAGCTGAAAATTCTGAATAAAATATATATGCCACGCGATAATAAAATAACGTTTACGTATATTTGCATTTTCATTAGAAATTCAGTGAGAAGGGGTAACCACCCTTCAGTGCATGTTATTTTATTTCTAAAAAATAAAGTAAATTTGACTTACAACACCAAGCAGAAAAAATTCTTTCAAATCGAGGGTTTAAAAATATAAATTGCTTAATTTAGTCAAAACATTTTATGGGGGTAAACTACACCAAAAAATTTACGAATATACAAGAAAATTACCAAGTAGGTTAAATTGAAGCTGAAAATTCTGAAAAAAATATATATGCCACGCGATAATAAAATAACGTTTACGTATATTTGCATTTTCATGAGAAATCCATTTATAAGGGGTAACCACACTTCAGTGTATCCTGTTATATTTCTACAAAATAAATTTCTACAAAATAAAGTAAATTTGACTTACAAAACCAAGCAGAAAAAATTCTTTCAAATCGAGGGTTGAAAAATATAAATTGCATAATTAGTCGAAACATTTTATGGGGGTAAACTACACCAAAAAATTTACGAATATACAAGAAAATTACCAAGTAGGTTAAATTGAAGCTGAAAATTCTGAATAAAATATATATGCCACGCGATAATAAAATAACGTTTACGTATATTTGCATTTTCATTAGAAATTCAGTGAGAAGGGGTAACCACCCTTCAGTGCATGTTATTTTATTTCTAAAAAATAAAGTAAATTTGACTTACAACACCAAGCAGAAAAAATTCTTTCAAATCGAGGGTTTAAAAATATAAATTGCTTAATTTAGTCAAAACATTTTATGGGGGTAAACTACACCAAAAAATTTACGAATATACAAGAAAATTACCAAGTAGGTTAAATTGAAGCTGAAAATTCTGAAAAAAATATATATGCCACGCGATAATAAAATAACGTTTACGTATATTTGCATTTTCATGAGAAATCCATTTATAAGGGGTAACCACACTTCAGTGTATCCTGTTATATTTCTACAAAATAAATTTCTACAAAATAAAGTAAATTTGACTTACAAAACCAAACAGAAAAAATTCTTTCAAATCGAGGGTTGAAAAATATAAATTGCATAATTAGTCGAAACATTTTATGGGGGTAAACTACACCAAAAAATTTACGAATATACAAGAAAATTACCAAGTAGGTTAAATTGAAGCTGAAAATTCTGAATAAAATATATATGCCACGCGATAATAAAATAACGTTTACGTATATTTGCATTTTCATTAGAAATTCAGTGAGAAGGGGTAACCACCCTTCAGTGCATGTTATTTTATTTCTAAAAAATAAAGTAAATTTGACTTACAACACCAAGCAGAAAAAATTCTTTCAAATCGAGGGTTTAAAAATATAAATTGCTTAATTTAGTCAAAACATTTTATGGGGGTAAACTACACCAAAAAATTTACGAATATACAAGAAAATTACCAAGTAGGTTAAATTGAAGCTGAAAATTCTGAAAAAAATATATATGCCACGCGATAATAAAATAACGTTTACGTATATTTGCATTTTCATGAGAAATCCATTTATAAGGGGTAACCACACTTCAGTGTATCCTGTTATATTTCTACAAAATAAATTTCTACAAAATAAAGTAAATTTGACTTACAAAACCAAACAGAAAAAATTCTTTCAAATCGAGGGTTGAAAAATATAAATTGCATAATTAGTCGAAACATTTTATGGGGGTAAACTACACCAAAAAATTTACGAATATACAAGAAAATTACCAAGTAGGTTAAATTGAAGCTGAAAATTCTGAATAAAATATATATGCCACTCGATAATAAAATAAGGTTTACGTATATTTGCATTTTCATTAGAAATTCAGTGAGAAGGGGTAACCACCCTTCAGTGCATGTTATTTTATTTCTAAAAAATAAAGTAAATTTGACTTACAACACCAAGCAGAAAAAATTCTTTCAAATCGAGGGTTTAAAAATATAAATTGCTTAATTTAGTCAAAACATTTTATGGGGGTAAACTACACCAAAAAATTTACGAATATACAAGAAAATTACCAAGTAGGTTAAATTGAAGCTGAAAATTCTGAATAAAATATATATGCCACGCGATAATAAAATAACGTTTACGTATATTTGCATTTTCATTAGAAATTCAGTGAGAAGGGGTAACCACCCTTAAGTGTATTCTGTTATATTTCTACAAAATAATGTAAATTTCTACAAAATAAAGTAAATTTCTACAAATTAAAGTAAATTTGACTTACAAAACTAAGCAGAAAAAATTCTTTCAAATCGAGTGTTGAAAATATAAATTGCTTAATTTAGTCAAAACATTTTATGGGGGTAAACTACACCAAAAAATTTACGAATATACAAGAAAATTACCAAGTAGGTTAAATTGAAGCTGAAAATTCTGAATAAAATATATATGCCACGCGATAATAAAATAACGTTTACGTATATTTGCATTTTCATTAGAAATTCATTTATAAGGCGTAACCACCCTTCAGTGCATGTTATTTTATTTATAATAAATGTAGTTAATTTCACCTACAAAACCAAGCCGAAAAAATCCAATCACACAGGGGATTAGAAAATATAAATTGCTTAATTAGTCGAAACATTTTATGGGGGTAAACTACCGCAAAAAATTTACGATTATACAAGAAAATTACCAAGTAGGTTAAATTGAAGCTGAAAATTCTGAAAAAAATATATATGCCACGCGATAATAAAATAACGTTTACGTATATTTGCATTTTCATGAGAAATTCAGTGAGAAGGGGTAACCACCCTTCAGTGCATGTTATTTTATTTCTAAAAAATAAAGTAAATTTGACTTACAACACCAAGCAGAAAAAATTCTTTCAAATCGAGGGTTTAAAAATATAAATTGCTTAATTTAGTCAAAACACTTTATGGGGGTAAAGTACCCCCAAAGAAGCTACAATTATACAAGAATATAACCAAGTGGGTGAAGTTGAAGCTGAAAATTCTGAAAAAATATATATGCCACGCGATATTAAAATAACGTTTACGTATATTTGCATTTTCATGAGAAATCCATTTATAAGGGGTAACCACACTTCAGTGTATCCTGTTATATTTCTACAAAATAAATTTCTACAAAATAAAGTAAATTTGACTTACAAAACCAAGCAGAAAAAATTCTTTCAAATCGAGGGTTGAAAAATATAAATTGCATAATTAGTCGAAACATTTTATGGGGGTAAACTACACCAAAAAATTTACGAATATACAAGAAAATTACCAAGTAGGTTAAATTGAAGCTGAAAATTCTGAATAAAATATATATGCCACGCGATAATAAAATAACGTTTACGTATATTTGCATTTTCATGAGAAATCCATTTATAAGGGGTAACCACACTTCAGTGTATCCTGTTATATTTCTACAAAATAAATTTCTACAAAATAAAGTAAATTTGACTTACAAAACCAAGCAGAAAAAATTCTTTCAAATCGAGGGTTGAAAAATATAAATTGCTTAATTATTCGAATCATTTTATAGGGGTAAACTACACCAAAAAATTTACGAATATACAAGAAAATTACCAAGTAGGTCAAATTGAAGCTGTAAATTCTGAATAAAATATATATGCCACGCGATAATAAAATAACGTTTACGTATATTTGCATTTTCATTAGAAATTCATTTATAAGGCGTAACCACCCTTCAGTGCATGTTATTTTATTTATAATAAATGTAGTTAATTTCACCTACAAAACCAAGCCGAAAAAATCCAAGCACACAGGGGATTAGAAAATATAAATTGCTTAATTAGTCGAAACATTTTATGGGGGTAAACTACCGCAAAAAATTTACGATTATACAAGAAAATTACCAAGTAGGTTAATTTGAAGCTGGACATTCTAAAAAAATATATATGCATCGCGATAATAAAATAACGTTTACGTATATTTGCATTTTCATTAGAAATTCAGTTAGAAGGGGTAACCACCCTTCAGTGCATGTTATCTTATTTCTAAAAAATAAAGTAAATTTGACTTACAACACCAAGCAGAAAAAATTCTTTCAAATCGAGGGTTTAAAAATATAAATTGCTTAATTTAGTCAAAACATTTTATGGGGGTAAAGTACCACCAAAGAAGCTACAATTATACAAGAATATAACCAAGTGGGTGAAGTTGAAGCTGGAAATTCTGAAAAAATATATATGCTACGGGATAATAATATAACGTTTACGTATATTTGCATTTTCATGAGAAATCCATTTATAAGGGGTAACCACACTTCAGTGCATGTTATTTTATTTATAATAAATGTAGTTAATTTCACCTACAAAACCAAGCCGAAAAAATCCAATCACACATGGGATTATAAAATATAAATTGCTTAATTAGTCGAAACATTTTATGGGGGTAAACTACGGCAAAAAATTTACGATTATACAAGAAAATTACCAAGTAGGTTAAATTGAAGCTGAAAATTCTGAAAAAAATATATATGCCACGCGATAATAAAATAACGTTTACGTATATTTGCATTTTCATGAGAAATTCATTTATAAGGGGTAACCACCCTTAAGTGTATCCTGTTATATTTCTACAAAATAATGTAAATTTCTACAAAATAAAGTAAATTTCTACAAATTAAAGTAAATTTGACTTACAAAACCAAGCAGAAAAAATTCTTTCAAATCGAGTGTTGAAAATATAAATTGCTTAATTTAGTCAAAACATTTTATGGGGGTAAACTACACCAAAAAATTTACGAATATACAAGAAAATTACCAAGTAGGTTAAATTGAAGCTGAAAATTCTGAATAAAATATATATGCCACGCGATAATAAAATAACGTTTACGTATATTTGCATTTTCATTAGAAATTCAGTGAGAAGGGGTAACCACCCTTCAGTGCATGTTATTTTATTTCTAAAAAATAAAGTAAATTTGACTTACAACACCAAGCAGAAAAAATTCATTCAAATCGAGGGTTTAAAAATATAAATTGCTTAATTTAGTCAAAAACATTTTATGGGTGTAAACTACACCAAAAAATTTACGAATATACAAGAAAATTACCAAGTAGGTTAAATTGAAGCTGAAAATTCTGAAAAAAATATATATGCCACGCGATAATAAAATAACGTTTACGTATATTTGCATTTTCATTAGAAATTCAGTGAGAAGGGGTAACCACCCTTAAGTGTATCCTGTTATATTTCTACAAAATAATGTAAATTTCTACAAAATAAAGTAAATTTCTACAAATTAAAGTAAATTTGACTTACAAAACCAAGCAGAAAAAATTCTTTCAAATCGAGTGTTGAAAATATAAATTGCTTAATTTAGTCAAAACATTTTATGGGGGTAAACTACACCAAAAAATTTACGAATATACAAGAAAATTACCAAGTAGGTTAAATTGAAGCTGAAAATTCTGAAAAAAATATATATGCCACGCGATAATAAAATAACGTTTACGTATATTTGCATTTTCATGAGAAATCCAGTTATAAGGGGTAACCACACTTCAGTGAATCATGTTATATTTCTACAAAATAAATTGCTACAAAATAAAGTAAATTTGACTTACAAAACCAAACAGAAAAAATTCTTTCAAATCGAGGGTTGAAAAATATAAATTGCATAATTAGTCGAAACATTTTATGGGGGTAAACTACACCAAAAAATTTACGAATATACAAGAAAATTACCAAGTAGGTTAAATTGAAGCTGAAAATTCTGAATAAAATATATATGCCACGCGATAATAAAATAACGTTTACGTATATTTGCATTTTCATTAGAAATTCAGTGAGAAGGGGTAACCACCCTTCAGTGCATGTTATTTTATTTCTAAAAAATAAAGTAAATTTGACTTACAACACCAAGCAGAAAAAATTCTTTCAAATCGAGGGTTTAAAAATATAAATTGCTTAATTTAGTCAAAACATTTTATGGGGGTAAACTACACCAAAAAATTTACGAATATACAAGAAAATTACCAAGTAGGTTAAATTGAAGCTGAAAATTCTGAAAAAAATATATATGCCACGCGATAATAAAATAACGTTTACGTATATTTGCATTTTCATGAGAAATCCATTTATAAGGGGTAACCACACTTCAGTGTATCCTGTTATATTTCTACAAAACAAATTTCTACAAAATAAAGTAAATTTGACTTACAAAACCAAACAGAAAAAATTCTTTCAAATCGAGGGTTGAAAAATATAAATTGCATAATTAGTCGAAACATTTTATGGGGGTAAACTACACCAAAAAATTTACGAATATACAAGAAAATTACCAAGTAGGTTAAATTGAAGCTGAAAATTCTGAATAAAATATATATGCCACGCGATAATAAAATAACGTTTACGTATATTTGCATTTTCATTAGAAATTCAGTGAGAAGGGGTAACCACCCTTAAGTGCATGTTAATTTATTTCTAAAAAATAAAGTAAATTTGACTTACAATACCAAGCAGAAAAAATTCTTTCAAATCGATGTTTTAAAAATATAAATTGCTTAATTTAGTCAAAACATTTTATGTGGGTAAACTACACCAAAAAATTTACGAATATACAAGAAAATTACCAAGTAGGTTAAATTGAAGCTGAAAATTCTGAATAAAATATATATGCCACGCGATAATAAAATAACGTTTACGTATATTTGCATTTTCATTAGAAATTCAGTGAGAAGGGGTAACCACCCTTAAGTGTATCCTGTTATATTTCTTCAAAATAAATTTCTACAAAATAAAGTAAATTTGACTTACAAAACCAAGCAGAAAAAATTCTATCAAATCGAGGGTTGAAAAATATAAATTGCATAATTAGTCGAAACATTTTATGGGGGTAAACTACACCAAAAAATTTACGAATATACAAGAAAATTACCAAGTAGGTTAAATTGAAGCTGAAAATTCTGAATAAAATATATATGCCACGCGATAATAAAATAACGTTTACGTATATTTGCATTTTCATTAGAAATTCAGTGAGAAGGGGTAACCACCCTTCAGTGCATGTTATTTTATTTCTAAAAAATAAAGTAAATTTGACTTACAACACCAAGCAGAAAAAATTCTTTCAAATCGAGGGTTTAAAAATATAAATTGCTTAATTTAGTCAAAACATTTTATGGGGGTAAACTACACCAAAAAATTTACGAATATACAAGAAAATTACCAAGTAGGTTAAATTGAAGCTGAAAATTCTGAAAAAAATATATATGCCACGCGATAATAAAATAACGTTTACGTATATTTGCATTTTCATGAGAAATCCATTTATAAGGGGTAACCACACTTCAGTGTATCCTGTTATATTTCTACAAAACAAATTTCTACAAAATAAAGTAAATTTGACTTACAAAACCAAACAGAAAAAATTCTTTCAAATCGAGGGTTGAAAAATATAAATTGCATAATTAGTCGAAACATTTTATGGGGGTAAACTACACCAAAAAATTTACGAATATACAAGAAAATTACCAAGTAGGTTAAATTGAAGCTGAAAATTCTGAATAAAATATATATGCCACTCGATAATAAAATAACGTTTACGTATATTTGCATTTTTCATTAGAAATTCAGTGAGAAGGGGTAACCACCCTTCAGTGCATGTTATTTTATTTCTAAAAAATAAAGTAAATTTGACTTACAACACCAAGCAGAAAAAATTCTTTCAAATCGAGGGTTTAAAAATATAAATTGCTTAATTTAGTCAAAACATTTTATGGGGGTAAACTACACTAAAAAATTTACGAATATACAAGAAAATTACCAAGTAGGTTAAATTGAAGCTGAAAATTCTGAATAAAATATATATGCCACGCGATAATAAAATAACGTTTACGTATATTTGCATTTTCATTAGAAATTCAGTGAGAAGGGGTAACCACCCTTAAGTGTATTCTGTTATATTTCTACAAAATAATGTAAATTTCTACAAAATAAAGTAAATTTCTACAAATTAAAGTAAATTTGACTTACAAAACCAAGCAGAAAAAATTCTTTCAAATCGAGTGTTGAAAATATAAATTGCTTAATTTAGTCAAAACATTTTATGGGGGTAAACTACACCAAAAAATTTACGAATATACAAGAAAATTACCAAGTAGGTTAAATTGAAGCTGAAAATTCTGAATAAAATATATATGCCACGCGATAATAAAATAACGTTTACGTATATTTGCATTTTCATTAGAAATTCATTTATAAGGCGTAACCACCCTTCAGTGCATGTTATTTTATTTATAATAAATGTAGTTAATTTCACCTACAAAACCAAGCCGAAAAAATCCAATCACACAGGGGATTAGAAAATATAAATTGCTTAATTAGTCGAAACATTTTATGGGGGTAAACTACCGCAAAAAATTTACGATTATACAAGAAAATTACCAAGTAGGATAAATTGAAGCTGAAAATTCTGAAAAAAATATATATGCCACGCGATAATAAAATAACGTTTACGTATATTTGCATTTTCATTAGAAATTCAGTGAGAAGGGGTAACCACCCTTCAGTGCATGTTATTTTATTTCTAAAAAATAAAGTAAATTTGACTTACAACACCAAGCAGAAAAAATTCTTTCAAATCGAGGGTTTAAAAATATAAATTGCTTAATTTAGTCAAAACACTTTATGGGGGTAAAGTACCCCCAAAGAAGCTACAATTATACAAGAATATAACCAAGTGGGTGAAGTTGAAGCTGAAAATTCTGAAAAAATATATATGCCACGCGATAATAAAATAACGTTTACGTATATTTGCATTTTCATGAGAAATCCATTTATAAGGGGTAACCACACTTCAGTGTATCCTGTTATATTTCTACAAAATAAATTTCTACAAAATAAAGTAAATTTGACTTACAAAACCAAGCAGAAAAAATTCTTTCAAATCGAGGGTTGAAAAATATAAATTGCATAATTAGTCGAAACATTTTATGGGGGTAAACTACACCAAAAAATTTACGAATATACAAGAAAATTACCAAGTAGGTTAAATTGAAGCTGAAAATTCTGAATAAAATATATATGCCACGCGATAATAAAATAACGTTTACGTATATTTGCATTTTCATGAGAAATCCATTTATAAGGGGTAACCACACTTCAGTGTATCCTGTTATATTTCTACAAAATAAATTTCTACAAAATAAAGTAAATTTGACTTACAAAACCAAGCAGAAAAAATTCTTTCAAATCAAGGGTTGAAAAATATAAATTGCATAATTATTCGAATCATTTTATAGGGGTAAACTACACCAAAAAATTTACGAATATACAAGAAAATTACCAAGTAGGTCAAATTGAAGCTGTAAATTCTGAATAAAATATATATGCCACGCGATAATAAAATAACGTTTACGTATATTTGCATTTTCATTAGAAATTCATTTATAAGGCGTAACCACCCTTCAGTGCATGTTATTTTATTTATAATAAATGTAGTTAATTTCACCTACAAAACCAAGCCGAAAAAATCCAAGCACACAGGGGATTAGAAAATATAAATTGCTTAATTAGTCGAAACATTTTATGGGGGTAAACTACCGCAAAAAATTTACGATTATACAAGAAAATTACCAAGTAGGTTAATTTGAAGCTGGACATTCTAAAAAAATATATATGCCTCGCGATAATAAAATAACGTTTACGTATATTTGCATTTTCATTAGAAATTCAGTTAGAAGGGGTAACCACCCTTCAGTGCATGTTATTTTATTTCTAAAAAATAAAGTAAATTTGACTTACAACACCAAGCAGAAAAAATTCTTTCAAATCGAGGGTTTAAAAATATAAATTGCTTAATTTAGTCAAAACATTTTATGGGGGTAAAGTACCACCAAAGAAGCTACAATTATACAAGAATATAACCAAGTGGGTGAAGTTGAAGCTGGAAATTCTGAAAAAATATATATGCTACGGGATAATAATATAACGTTTACGTATATTTGCATTTTCATGAGAAATCCATTTATAAGGGGTAACCACACTTCAGTGCATGTTATTTTATTTATAATAAATGTAGTTAATTTCACCTACAAAACCAAGACGAAAAAATCCAATCACACATGGGATTATAAAATATAAATTGCTTAATTAGTCGAAACATTTTATGGGGGTAAACTACGGCAAAAAATTTACGATTATACAAGAAAATTACCAAGTAGGTTAAATTGAAGCTGAAAATTCTGAAAAAAATATATATGCCACGCGATAATAAAATAACGTTTACGTATATTTTCATTTTCATTGGAAATTCAGTTAGAAGGGGTAACCACACTTCAGTGCATGTTATTTTATTTCTAAAAAATAAAGTAAATTTGACTTACAACACCAAGCAGAAAAAATTCTTTCAAATAGAGGGTTTAAAAATATAAATTGCTTAATTTAGTCAAAACATTTTATGGGGGTAAAGTACCACCAAAGAAGCTACAATTATACAAGAATATAACCAAGTGGGTGAAGTTGAAGCTGGAAATTCTGAAAAAATATATATGCCACGCGATAATAAAATAACGTTTACGTATATTTGCATTTTCATTAGAAATTCATTTATAAGGCGTAACCACCCTTCAGTGCATGTTATTTTATTTATAATAAATGTAGTTAATTTCACCTACAAAACCAAGCCGAAAAAATCCAATCACACATGGGATTATAAAATATAAATTGCTTAATTAGTCGAAACATTTTATGGGGGTAAACTACGGCAAAAAATTTACGATTATACAAGAAAATTACCAAGTAGGTTAAATTGAAGCTGAAAATTCTGAAAAAAATATATATGCCACGCGATAATAAAATAACGTTTACGTATATTTGCATTTTCATGAGAAATTCATTTATAAGGGGTAACCACCCTTAAGTGTATCCTGTTATATTTCTACAAAATAAAGTAAATTTGACTTACAAAACCAAGCAGAAAAAATTCTTTCAAATCGAGGGTTGAAAAATATAAATTGCATAATTAGTCGAATCATTTTATAGGGGTAAACTACACCAAAAAATTTACGAATATACAAGAAAATTACCAAGTAGGTCAAATTGAAGCTGTAAATTCTGAATAAAATATATATGCCACGCGATAATAAAATAACGTTTACGTATATTTGCATTTTCATTAGAAATTCATTTATAAGGCGTAACCACCCTTCAGTGCATGTTATTTTATTTATAATAAATGTAGTTAATTTCACCTACAAAACCAAGCCGAAAAAATCCAAGCACACAGGGGATTAGAAAATATAAATTGCTTAATTAGTCGAAACATTTTATGGGGGTAAACTACGGCAAAAAATTTACGATTATACAAGAAAATTACCAAGTAGGTTAATTTGAAGCTGGACATTCTAAAAAAATATATATGCATCGCGATAATAAAATAACGTTTACGTATATTTGCATTTTCATTAGAAATTCAGTTAGAAGGGGTAACCACCCTTCAGTGCATGTTATCTTATTTCTAAAAAATAAAGTAAATTTGACTTACAACACCAAGCAGAAAAAATTCTTTCAAATCGAGGGTTTAAAAATATAAATTGCTTAATTTAGTCAAAACATTTTAGGGGGGTAAAGTACCCCCAAAGAATCTACAATTATACAAGAATATAACCAAGTGGGTGGAGTTGAAGCTGGAAATTCTGAAAAAATATATATGCTACGGGATAATAATATAACGTTTACGTATGTTTGTATTTTCATGAGAAATTAATTTATAAGGGACATCCACCTTCAAGTGCATGTTATTATATTTCGACAAAATAATGTTAATTTCGCGTACAAAACGAAGCAGAAAAAATTCATTCAAATCGAGGGTTGAAAAATATAAATTGCTTAATTTAGTCAAAACATTTTATGGGGGTAAAGTACCCCCAAAGAAGCTACAATCATACAAGAAATCAACCAAGTGGGTGAAGTTGAAGCTGGAAATTCTGAAAAAATATATATGCCACGCGATAATGAAATAACGTTTACGTATATTTGCATTTTCATTAGAAATTCATTTATAAGGCGTAACCACCCTTCAGTGCATGTTATTTTATTTATAATAAATGTAGTTAATTTCACCTACAAAACCAAGCCGAAAAAATCCAATCACACATGGGATTATAAAATATAAATTGCTTAATTAGTCGAAACATTTTATGGGGGTAAACTACGGCAAAAAATTTACGATTATACAAGAAAATTACCAAGTAGGTTAAATTGAAGCTGAAAATTCTGAAAAAAATATATATGCCACGCGATAATAAAATAACGTTTACGTATATTTGCATTTTCATTAGAAATTCAGTGAGAAGGGGTAACCACCCTTAAGTGTATTCTGTTATATTTCTACAAAATAATGTAAATTTCTACAAAATAAAGTAAATTTGACTTAAAAAACCAAGCAGAAAAAATACTTTCAAATCGAGGGTTGAAAAATATAAATTGCATAATTAGTCGAATCATTTTATAGGGGTAAACTACACCAAAAAATTTACGAATATACAAGAAAATTACCAAGTAGGTCAAATTGAAGCTGTAAATTCTGAATAAAATATATATGCCACGCGATAATAAAATAACGTTTACGTATATTTGCATTTTCATTAGAAATTCATTTATAAGGCGTAACCACCCTTCAGTGCATGTTATTTTATTTATAATAAATGTAGCTAATTTCACCTACAAAACCAAGCCGAAAAAATCCAAGCACACAGGGGATTAGAAAATATAAATTGCTTAATTAGTCGAAACATTTTATGGGGGTAAACTACCGCAAAAAATTTACGATTATACAAGAAAATTACCAAGTAGGTTAATTTGAAGCTGGACATTCTAAAAAAATATATATGCCTCGCGATAATAAAATAACGTTTACGTATATTTGCATTTTCATTAGAAATTCAGTTAGAAGGGGTAACCACCCTTCAGTGCATGTTATTTTATTTCTAAAAAATAAAGTAAATTTGACTTACAACACCAAGCAGAAAAAATTCTTTCAAATCGAGGGTTTAAAAATATAAATTGCTTAATTTAGTCAAAACATTTTATGGGGGTAAAGTACCACCAAAGAAGCTACAATTATACAAGAATATAACCAAGTGGGTGAAGTTGAAGCTGGAAATTCTGAAAAAATATATATGCTACGGGATAATAATATAACGTTTACGTATATTTGCATTTTCATGCGAAATCCATTTATAAGGGGTAACCACACTTCAGTGCATGTTATTTTATTTATAATAAATGTAGTTAATTTCACCTACAAAACCAAGCCGAAAAAATCCAATCACACAGGGGATTAGAAAATATAAATTGCTTAATTAGTCGAAACATTTTATGGGGGTAAACTACCGCAAAAAATTTACGATTATACAAGAAAATTACCAAGTAGGTTAATTTGAAGCTGGACATTCTAAAAAAATATATATGCCTCGCGATAATAAAATAACGTTTACGTATATTTGCATTTTCATTAGAAATTCAGTTAGAAGGGGTAACCACCCTTCAGTGCATGTTATTTTATTTCTTAAAAACAAAGTAAATTTGACTTACAACACCAAGCAGAAAAAATTCTTTCAAATAGAGGGTTTAAAAATATAAATTGCTTAATTTAGTCAAAACATTTTATGGGGGTAAAGTACCACCAAAGAAGCTACAATTATACAAGAATATAACCAAGTGGGTGAAGTTGAAGCTGGAAATTCTGAAAAAATATATATGCTACGGGATAATAATATAACGTTTACGTATATTTGCATTTTCATGCGAAATCCATTTATAAGGGGTAACCACACTTCAGTGCATGTTATTTTATTTATAATAAATGTAGTTAATTTCACCTACAAAACCAAGCCGAAAAAATCCAATCACACATGGGATTATAAAATATAAATTGCTTAATTAGTCGAAACATTTTATGGGTGTAAACTACGGCAAAAAATTTACGATTATACAAGAAAATTTCCAAGTAGGTTAAATTGAAGCTGAAAATTCTGAAAAAAATATATATGCCACGCGATAATAAAATAACGTTTACGTATATTTTCATTTTCATTAGAAATTCAGTTAGAAGGGGTAACCACCCTTCAGTGCATGTTATTTTATTTCTAAAAAATAAAGTAAATTTGACTTACAACACCAAGCAGAAAAAATTCTTTCAAATCGAGGGTTTAAAAATATAAATTGCTTAATTTAGTCAAAACATTTTATGGGGGTAAAGTACCCCCAAAGAAGCTACAATTATAGAAGAATATAACCAAGTGGGTGAAGTTCAAGCTGGAAATTCTGAAAAAATATATATGCTACGGGATAATAATATAATGTTTACGTATGTTTGTATTTTCATGAGAAATTAATTTATAAGGGACATCCACCTTTAAGTGCATGTTATTATATTTCGACAAAATAATGTTAATTTCGCGTACAAAACGAAGCAGAAAAAATTCATTCAAATCGAGGGTTGAAAAATATAAATTGCTTAATTTAGTCAAAACATTTTATGGGGGTAAAGTACCACCAAAGAAGCTACAATTATACAAGAAATCAACCAAGTGGGTGAAGTTGAAGCTGGAAATTCTGAAAAAATATATATGCCACGCGATAATGAAATAACGTTTACGTATATTTGCATTTTCATTAGAAATTCAGTTAGAAGGGGTAACCACCCTTCAGTGCATGTTATTTTATTTCTAAAAAATAAAGTAAATTTGACTTACAACACCAAGCAGAAAAAATTCTTTCAAATAGAGGGTTTAAAAATATAAATTGCTTAATTTAGTCAAAACATTTTATGGGGGTAAAGTACCACCAAAGAAGCTACAATTATACAAGAATATAACCAAGTGGGTGAAGTTGAAGCTGGAAATTCTGAAAAAATATATATGCTACGGGATAATAATATAACGTTTACGTATATTTGCATTTTCATGCGAAATCCATTTATAAGGGGTAACCACACTTCAGTGCATGTTATTTTATTTATAATAAATGTAGTTAATTTCACCTACAAAACCAAGCCGAAAAAATCCAATCACACATGGGATTATAAAATATAAATTGCTTAATTAGTCGAAACATTTTATGGGGGTAAACTACGGCAAAAAATTTACGATTATACAAGAAAATTACCAAGTAGGTTAATTTGAAGCTGGACATTCTAAAAAAATATATATGCATCGCGATAATAAAATAACGTTTACGTATATTTGCATTTTCATTAGAAATTCAGTTAGAAGGGGTAACCACCCTTCAGTGCATGTTATCTTATTTCTAAAAAATAAAGTAAATTTGACTTACAACACCAAGCAGAAAAAATTCTTTCAAATCGAGGGTTTAAAAATATAAATTGCTTAATTTAGTCAAAACATTTTATGGGGGTAAAGTACCCCCAAAGAAGCTACAATTATACAAGAATATAACCAAGTGGGTGAAGTTGAAGCTGGAAATTCTGAAAAAATATATATGCTACGGGATAATAATATAACGTTTACGTATATTTGCATTTTCATGCGAAATCCATTTATAAGGGGTAACCACACTTCAGTGCATGTTATTTTATTTATAATAAATGTAGTTAATTTCACCTACAAAACCAAGCCGAAAAAATCCAATCACACAGGGGATTAGAAAATATAAATTGCTTAATTAGTCGAAACATTTTATGGGGGTAAACTACCGCAAAAAATTTACGATTATACAAGAAAATTACCAAGTAGGTTAATTTGAAGCTGGACATTCTAAAAAAATATATATGCCTCGCGATAATAAAATAACGTTTACGTATATTTGCATTTTCATTAGAAATTCAGTTAGAAGGGGTAAGCACCCTTCAGTGCATGTTATTTTATTTCTAAAAAATAAAGTAAATTTGACTTACAACACCAAGCAGAAAAAATTCTTTCAAATAGAGGGTTTAAAAATATAAATTGCTTAATTTAGTCAAAACATTTTATGGGGGTAAAGTACCACCAAAGAAGCTACAATTATACAAGAATATAACCAAGTGGGTGAAGTTGAAGCTGGAAATTCTGAAAAAATATATATGCTACGGGATAATAATATAACGTTTACGTATATTTGCATTTTCATGCGAAATCCATTTATAAGGGGTAACCACACTTCAGTGCATGTTATTTTATTTATAATAAATGTAGTCAATTTCACCTACAAAACCAAGCCGAAAAAATCCAATCACACATGGGATTATAAAATATAAATTGCTTAATTAGTCGAAACATTTTATGGGTGTAAACTACGGCAAAAAATTTACGATTATACAAGAAAATTTCCAAGTAGGTTAAATTGAAGCTGAAAATTCTGAAAAAAATATATATGCCACGCGATAATAAAATAGCGTTTACGTATATTTTCATTTTCATTAGAAATTCAGTTAGAAGGGGTAACCACCCTTCAGTGCATGTTATTTTATTTCTAAAAAATAAAGTAAATTTGACTTACAACACCAAGCAGAAAAAATTCTTTCAAATCGAGGGTTTAAAAATATAAATTGCTTAATTTAGTCAAAACATTTTATGGGGGTAAAGTACCCCCAAAGAAGCTACAACTATAGAAGAATATAACCAAGTGGGTGAAGTTGAAGCTGGAAATTCTGAAAAAATATATATGCTACGGGATAATAATATAACGTTTACGTATGTTTGTATTTTCATGAGAAATTAATTTATAAGGGACATCCACCTTTAAGTGCATGTTATTATATTTCGACAAAATAATGTTAATTTCGCGTACAAAACGAAGCAGAAAAAATTCATTCAAATCGAGGGTTGAAAAATATAAATTGCTTAATTTAGTCAAAACATTTTATGGGGGTAAAGTACCCCCAACGAAGCTACAATCATACAAGAAATCAACCAAGTGGGTGAAGTTGAAGCTGGAAATTCTGAAAAAATATATATGCCACGCGATAATGAAATAACGTTTACGTATATTTGCATTTTCATTAGAAATTCATTTATAAGGCGTAACCACCCTTCAGTGCATGTTATTTTATTTATAATAAATGTAGTTAATTTCACCTACAAAACCAAGCCGAAAAAATCCAATCACACATGGGATTATAAAATATAAATTGCTTAATTAGTCGAAACATTTTATGGGGGTAAACTACGGCAAAAAATTTACGATTATACAAGAAAATTACCAAGTAGGTTAAATTGAAGCTGAAAATTCTGAAAAAAATATATATGCCACGCGATAATAAAATAACGTTTACGTATATTTGCATTTTCATTAGAAATTCAGTTAGAAGGGGTAACCACCCTTCAGTGCATGTTATTTTATTTATAATAAATGTAGTTAATTTCACCTACAAAACCAAGCCGAAAAAATCCAATCACACATGGGATTATAAAATATAAATTGCTTAATTAGTCGAAACTTTTTATGGGGGTAAACTACGGCAAAAAATTTACGATTATACAAGAAAATTACCAAGTAGGTTAATTTGAAGCTGGACATTCTAAAAAAATATATATGCATCGCGATAATAAAATAACGTTTACGTATATTTGCATTTTCATTAGAAATTCAGTTAGAAGGGGTAACCACCCTTCAGTGCATGTTATCTTATTTCTAAAAAATAAAGTAAATTTGACTTACAACACCAAGCAGAAAAAATTCTTTCAAATCGAGGGTTTAAAAATATAAATTGCTTAATTTAGTCAAAACATTTTATGGGGGTAAAGTACCACCAAAGAAGCTACAATTATACAAGAATTTAACCAAGTGGGTGAAGTTGAAGATGGAAATACTGAAAAAATATATATGCTACGGGATAATAAAATAACGTTTACGTATATTTTCATTTTCATTAGAAATTCAGTTAGAAGGGGTAACCACCCTTCAGTGCATGTTATTTTATTTCTAAAAAATAAAGTAAATTTGACTTACAACACCAAGCAGAAAAAATTCTTTCAAATCGAGGGTTTAAAAATATAAATTGCTTAATTTAGTCAAAACATTATATGGGGGTAAAGTACCCCCAAAGAAGCTACAATTATACTGGAATATAACCAAGTAGCTTAATTTGAAGCTGGACATTCTAAAAAAATATATATGCCTCGCGATAATAAAATAACGTTTACGTATATTTGCATTTTCATGAGAAATCCATTTATAAGGCGTAACCACCCTTCAGTGCATGTTATTTTATTTATAATAAATGTAGTTAATTTCACCTACAAAACCAAGCCGAAAAAATCCAAGCACACAGGGGATTAGAAAATACAAATTGCTTAATTAGTAGAAACATTTTATGGGGGTAAACTACACCAAAAAATTTACGAATATACAAGAAAATTACCAAGTAGGTTAAATTAAAGCTGAAAATTCTGAATAAAATATATATGCCACGCGATAATAAAATAACATTTACGTATATTTGCATTTTCATTAGAAATTCATTTATAAGGCGTAACCACCCTTCAGTGCATGTTATTTTATTTATAATAAATGTAGTTAATTTCACCTACAAAACCAAGCCGAAAAAATCCAATCACACAGGGGATTAGAAAATATAAATTGCTTAATTAGTCGAAACATTTTATGGGGGTAAACTACACCAAAAAATTTACGAATATACAAGAAAATTACCAAGTAGGTTAAATTGAAGCTGAAAATTCTGAATAAAATATATATGCCACGCGATAATAAAATAACGTTTACGTATATTTGCATTTTCATTAGAAATTCAGTTAGAAGGGGTAACCACCCATCAGTGCATGTTATTTTATTTCTAAAAAATAAAGTAAATTTGACTTACAACACCAAGTAGAAAAAATTCTTTCAAATCGAGGGTTGAAAAATATAAATTGCATAATTAGTCGAAACATTTTATGGGGGTAAACTACACCAAAAAATTTACGAATATACAAGAAAATTACCAAGTAGTTTAAATTGAAGCTGAAAATTCTGAATAAAATATATATGCCACGCGATAATAAAATAACGTTTACGTATATTTGCATTTTCATGAGAAATCCATTTATAAGGGGTAACCACCCTTCAGTGCATGTTATTTTATTTATAATAAATGTAGTTAATTTCACCTACAAAACCAAGCCGAAAAAATCCAATCACACAGGGGATTAGAAAATATAAATTGCTTAATTAGTCGAAACATTTTATGGGGGTAAACTACGGCAAAAAATTTACGATTATACAAGAAAATTACCAAGTAGGTTAATTTGAAGCTGGACATTCTAAAAAAATATATATGCCTCGCGATAATAAAATAACGTTTACGTATATTTGCATTTTCATTAGAAATTCAGTTAGAAGGGGTAACCACCCTTCAGTGCATGTTATTTTATTTCTAAAAAATAAAGTAAATTTGACTTACAACACCAAGCAGAAAAAATTCTTTCAAATCGAGGGTTTAAAAATATAAATTGCTTAATTTAGTCAAAACATTTTATGGGGGTAAAGTACCACCAAAGAAGCTACAATTATACAAGAATATAACCAAGTGGGTGAAGTTGAAGCTGGAAATTCTGAAAAAATATATATGCTACGGGATAATAATATAACGTTTACGTATATTTGCATTTTCATGCGAAATCCATTTATAAGGGGTAACCACACTTCAGTGCATGTTATTTTATTTATAATAAATGTAGTCAATTTCACCTACAAAACCAAGCCGAAAAAATCCAATCACACATGGGATTATAAAATATAAATTGCTTAATTAGTCGAAACATTTTATGGGTGTAAACTACGGCAAAAAATTTACGATTATACAAGAAAATTTCCAAGTAGGTTAAATTGAAGCTGAAAATTCTGAAAAAAATATATATGCCACGCGATAATAAAATAACGTTTACGTATATTTTCATTTTCATTAGAAATTCAGTTAGAAGGGGTAACCACCCTTCAGTGCATGTTATTTTATTTCTAAAAAATAAAGTAAATTTGACTTACAACACCAAGCAGAAAAAATTCTTTCAAATCGAGGGTTTAAAAATATAAATTGCTTAATTTAGTCAAAACATTTTATGGGGGTAAAGTACCCCCAAAGAAGCTACAATTATAGAAGAATATAACCAAGTGGGTGAAGTTGAAGCTGGAAATTCTGAAAAAATATATATGCTACGGGATAATAATATAACGTTTACGTATGTTTGTATTTTCATGAGAAATTAATTTATAAGGGACATCCACCTATAAGTGCATGTTATTATATTTCGACAAAATAATGTTAATTTCGCGTACAAAACGAAGCAGAAAAAATTCATTCAAATCGAGGGTTGAAAAATATAAATTGCTTAATTTAGTCAAAACATTTTATGGGGGTAAAGTACCCCCAAAGAAGCTACAATCATACAAAGAAATCAACCAAGTGGGTGAAGTTGAAGCTGGAAATTCTGAAAAAATATATATGCCACGCGATAATGAAATAACGTTTACGTATATTTGCATTTTCATTAGAAATTCAATTATAAGGCGTAACCACCCTTCAGTGCATGTTATTTTATTTATAATAAATGTAGTTAATTTCACCTACAAAACCAAGCCGAAAAATCCAATCACACATGGGATTATAAAATATAAATTGCTTAATTAGTCGAAACATTTTATGGGGGTAAACTACGGCAAAAAATTTACGATTATACAAGAAAATTACCAAGTAGGTTAAATTGAAGCTGAAAATTCTGAAAAAAATATATATGCCTCGCGATAATAAAATAACGTTTACGTATATTTGCATTTTCATTAGAAATTCAGTTAGAAGGGGTAACCACCCTTCAGTGCATGTTATTTTATTTATAATAAATGTAGTTAATTTCACCTACAAAACCAAGCCGAAAAAATCCAATCACACATGGGATTATAAAAAATAAATTGCTTAATTAGACGAAAAATGTTATGGGGGTACACTACGGCAAAAATTTACGATTATACAAGAAAATTACCAAGTAGGTTAGATTGAAGCTGGACATTCTAAAAAAATATATATGCCTCGCGATAATAAAATAACGTTTACGTATATTTGCATTTTCATTAGAAATTCAGTTAGAAGGGGTAACCACCCTTCAGTGCATGTTATTTTATTTCTAAAAAATAAAGTAAATTTGACTTACAACACCAAGCAGAAAAAATTCTTTCAAATCGAGGGTTTAAAAATATAAATTGCTTAATTTAGTCAAAACATTTTATGGGGGTAAAGTACCACCAAAGAAGCTACAATTATACAAGAATTTAACCAAGTGGGTGAAGTTGAAGATGGAAATACTGAAAAAATATATATGCTACGGGATAATAAAATAACGTTTACGTATATTTTCATTTTCATTAGAAATTCAGTTAGAAGGGGTAACCACCCTTCAGTGCATGTTATTTTATTTCTAAAAAATAAAGTAAATTTGACTTACAACACCAAGCAGAAAAAATTCTTTCAAATCGAGGGTTTAAAAATATAAATTGCTTAATTTAGTTAAAACATTTTATGGGGGTAAAGTACCCCCAAAGAAGCTACAATTATACAGGAATATAACCAAGTAGGTTAATTTGAAGCTGGACATTCTAAAAAAATATATATGCCTCGCGATAATAAAATAACGTTTACGTATATTTGCATTTTCATGAGAAATCCATTTATAAGGCGTAACCACCCTTCAGTGCATGTTATTTTATTTATAATAAATGTAGTTAATTTCACCTACAAAACCAAGCCGAAAAAATCCAAGCACACAGGGGATTAGAAAATACAAATTGCTTAATTAGTAGAAACATTTTATGGGGGTAAACTACACCAAAAAATTTACGAATATACAAGAAAATTACCAAGTAGGTTAAATTAAAGCTGAAAATTCTGAATAAAATATATATGCCACGCGATAATAAAATAACATTTACGTATATTTGCATTTTCATTAGAAATTCATTTATAAGGCGTAACCACCCTTCAGTGCATGTTATTTTATTTATAATAAATGTAGTTAATTTCACCTACAAAACCAAGCCGAAAAAATCCAATCACACAGGGGATTAGAAAATATAAATTGCTTAATTAGTCGAAACATTTTATGGGGGTAAACTACACCAAAAAATTTACGAATATACAAGAAAATTACCAAGTAGGTTAAATTGAAGCTGAAAATTCTGAATAAAATATATATGCCACGCGATAATAAAATAACGTTTACGTATATTTGCATTTTCATTAGAAATTCAGTTAGAAGGGGTAACCACCCATCAGTGCATGTTATTTTATTTCTAAAAAATAAAGTAAATTTGACTTACAACACCAAGTAGAAAAAATTCTTTCAAATCGAGGGTTGAAAAATATAAATTGCATAATTAGTCGAAACATTTTATGGGGGTAAACTACACCAAAAAATTTACGAATATACAAGAAAATTACCAAGTAGGTTAAATTGAAGCTGAAAATTCTGAATAAAATATATATGCCACGCGATAATAAAATAACGTTTACGTATATTTGCATTTTCATTAGAAATTCAGTGAGAAGGGGTAACCACCCTTCAGTGCATGTTATTTTATTTCTAAAAAATAAAGTAAATTTGACTTACAACACCAAGCAGAAAAAATTCTTTCAAATCGAGGGTTTAAAAATATAAATTGCTTAATTTAGTCAAAACATTTTATGGGGGTAAACTACACCAAAAAATTTACGAATATACAAGAAAATTACCAAGTAGGTTAAATTGAAGCTGAAAATTCTGAAAAAAATATATATGCCACGCGATAATAAAATAACGTTTACGTATATTTGCATTTTCATGAGAAATTCATTTATAAGGGGTAACCACCCTTAAGTGTATCCTGTTATATTTCTACAAAATAATGTAAATTTCTACAAAATAAAGTAAATTTCTACAAATTAAAGTAAATTTGACTTACAAAACCAAGCAGAAAAAATTCTTTCAAATCGAGTGTTGAAAATATAAATTGCTTAATTTAGTCAAAACATTTTATGGGGGTAAACTACACCAAAAAATTTACGAATATACAAGAAAATTACCAAGTAGGTTAAATTGAAGCTGAAAATTCTGAATAAAATATATATGCCACGCGATAATAAAATAACGTTTACGTATATTTGCATTTTCATTAGAAATTCATTTATAAGGCGTAACCACCCTTCAGTGCATGTTATTTTATTTATAATAAATGTAGTTAATTTCACCTACAAAACCAAGCCGAAAAAATCCAAGCACACAGGGGATTAGAAAATACAAATTGCTTAATTAGTAGAAACATTTTATGGGGGTAAACTACACCAAAAAATTTACGAATATACAAGAAAATTACCAAGTAGGTTAAATTAAAGCTGAAAATTCTGAATAAAATATATATGCCACGCGATAATAAAATAACATTTACGTATATTTGCATTTTCATTAGAAATTCATTTATAAGGCGTAACCACCCTTCAGTGCATGTTATTTTATTTATAATAAATGTAGTTAATTTCACCTACAAAACCAAGCCGAAAAAATCCAATCACACAGGGGATTAGAAAATATAAATTGCTTAATTAGTCGAAACATTTTATGGGGGTAAACTACCGCAAAAAATTTACGATTATACAAGAAAATTACCAAGTAGGATAAATTGAAGCTGAAAATTCTGAAAAAAATATATATGCCACGCGATAATAAAATAACGTTTACGTATATTTTCATTTTCATTAGAAATTCAGTTAGAAGGGGTAACCACCCTTCAGTGCATGTTATTTTATTTCTAAAAAATAAAGTAAATTTGACTTACAAAACCAAGCAGAAAAAATTCTTTCAAATCGAGGGTTGAAAAATATAAATTGCATAATTAGTCGAAACATTTTATGGGGGTAAACTACACCAAAAAATTTACGAATATACAAGAAAATTACCAAGTAGGTTAAATTGAAGCTGAAAATTCTGAATAAAATATATATGCCACGCGATAATAAAATAACGTTTACGTATATTTGCATTTTCATTAGAAATTCAGTGAGAAGGGGTAACCACCCTTCAGTGCATGTTATTTTATTTCTAAAAAATAAAGTAAATTTGACTTACAACACCAAGCAGAAAAAATTCTTTCAAATCGAGGGTTTAAAAATATAAATTGCTTAATTTAGTCAAAACATTTTATGGGGGTAAACTACACCAAAAAATTTACGAATATACAAGAAAATTACCAAGTAGGTTAAATTGAAGCTGAAAATTCTGAAAAAAATATATATGCCACGCGATAATAAAATAACGTTTACGTATATTTGCATTTTCATTAGAAATTCATTTATAAGGCGTAACCACCCTTCAGTGCATGTTATTTTATTTATAATAAATGTAGTTAATTTCACCTACAAAACCAAGCCGAAAAAATCCAATCACACAGGGGATTAGAAAATATAAATTGCTTAATTAGTCGAAACATTTTATGGGGGTAAACTACCGCAAAAAATTTACGATTATACAAGAAAATTACCAAGTAGGTTAAATTGAAGCTGAAAATTCTGAAAAAAATATATATGCCACGCGATAATAAAATAACGTTTACGTATATTTGCATTTTCATTAGAAATTCAGTTAGAAGGGGTAACCACCCTTCAGTGCATGTTATTTTATTTCTAAAAAATAAAGTAAATTTGACTTACAACACCAAGCAGAAAAAATTCTTTCAAATCGAGGGTTTAAAAATATAAATTGCTTAATTTAGTCAAAACATTTTATGGGGGTAAAGTACCCCCAAAGAAGCTACAATCATACAAGAAATCAACCAAGTGGGTGAAGTTGAAGCTGGAAATTCTGAAAAAATATATATGCCACGCGATAATAAAATAACGTTTACGTATATTTGCATTTTCATTAGAAATTCATTTATAAGGCGTAACCACCCTTCAGTGCATGTTATTTTATTTATAATAAATGTAGTTAATTTCACCTACAAAACCAAGCCGAAAAAATCCAATCACACATGGGATTATAAAATATAAATTGCTTAATTAGTCGAAACATTTTATGGGGGTAAACTACGGCAAAAAATTTACGAATATACAAGAAAATTACCAAGTAGGTTAAATTGAAGCTGAAAATTCTGAATAAAATATATATGCCACGGGATAATAAAATAACGTTTACGTATATTTGCATTTTCATGAGAAATTCATTTATAAGGGGTAACCACCTTTAAGTGTTTCCTGTTATATTTCTACAAAATAATGTAATATTTGATACACGCACTAGCGTATAATAGTCTTTTTAGTTTTTACTAACTGACCTTTGATTTGCTCATCTCCAGGGAAAAAGAACTGGGAAGTAATTTTCATTAGTAGAAGATTAAATTTTTCCATTCAGTCACAAAGCATCAATGTTTACTTGGACGCCATATTCACCAACTCTAGCTTTCTCTTTCTATCCTCCCATGTTTGTATCCTCCATCTTTTTCTACGGCGTCCAAGCGTCACCCGCCATCATTGATGCATAGAGAAGTTCTCGGTTACGGTAAGTTACCGTCACGGGCCGGCCAACCCGTTGTCATGCGCCTTGCCGTTACCAGAATTTCAATAAATAAATTCACAAGAACAAGTTAAAAATTAATTAACTTTTTAAAAAGATTAAAACTTCCCAGATCTTTTACAATTTTTAGACATAAGTTAGACTCTTAAGTTATTAATATTTAGAAATTGTTTAGATTTTTACACGTTTCCGTCTACGCCATTGGTGGGACCTTGGAAAATTAGTTTTAAGGATTATTTTAGTTTGTATAAATATTCATTAATTTTTAAATCATTTCTATTATTTTTAAAGTATAAAGATATATTAATAAGGTTAATTAAGTTAGTTTAAGAATTGTTTGTAAATGTAGCATTTTCCCGAACGGGCCCATTGGATACGCGTCGAACGACTCAGGGGAAAGAAAAGCGCGTGCTTACCGAGGATTGGCTCAGCGGACCCAGTCTATCGGAAAGCACGATGCACGCGGCGCGGAGGGGATGCGCAAAGCGCCGGAGCGTCTCGATTGGCGCGTGGTGACGCCACTAAGTGCATCATGCCCACGCATCTCGAACACCCCCACGCTTGCGCCTACCACCACGCACTTTCCCTTCGAGCCCTTCGAGTATAAAAAGGGGTCCCTTCGCTTGGAAAATCAGATCTAACGCTCCACTCACCACGAGCTAGGTCCAGTCTCAACCTTAAATAAATCGCACTACTAAATCATCACCAGAGAAAACATGGTAAGCCGTACTTATTTTCACCTACCACACTGACTCTTTTCTATACTAGCGGAAGCGAGGCGAAGTACCTTCTCGTCGCTTCCATCGAGAACAAGGCGAGGCATTCCTCTCGTTGTTCTCCCTTTCTCTCTCTCTCTCTTTCTGAACGGGGCGAAGCATTCTTCTCGTCGTTCACACCTTTCTCTTTTCTACACTAACGGAAGCGGGGCGAAGTATCTTCTCGTCGCTCTCCGTCGGGAACAAGGCGAGGCATTCCTCTCGTTGTTCTCCCTCTCTTTCTGAACGGGGCGAAGCATTCTTCTCGTCGTTCACTCTTGTTCTTTCTCACACTAACGGAAGCGAGGCGAAGTATCTTCTCGTCGCTCTCCATCGAGAACAAGGCGAGGCATTCCTCTCGTTGTTCTCCCTTTCTCTCTCTCTCTCTTTCTGAACGGGGCGAAGCATTCTTCTCGTCGTTCACACCTTTCTCTTTTCTACACTAACGGAAGCGGGGCGAAGTATCTTCTCGTCGCTCTCCGTCGGGAACAAGGCGAGGCATTCCTCTCGTTGTTCTCCCTCTCTCTCTCCTTCTGAACGGGGCGAAGTATTCTTCTCGTCGTTCATTCTTCCCTCTAGAAACCCCCTGAAACTAATCCGGAGGTAAACGCTTGCAGGGTCGCAAACACAACCAGCGACGCAGTTTGGCTAGGGCCGTCGAATACCAACAGCGGACGAAGTTGCTTCAGCCAGGATACGCCACCGAGCCGGTTCGACCCGGTTACCAGAGAGATCCAGGGCAGATACGCGCCGTTTTGCCACATCAGACCAGGGTCTACGAAGCCCATCTTCTCCGCCAAATCGCACTCACGGCACGGGTTCCAGCCGTACTCCCGGTCCCTGATTGGACCTCACGACCGTCATCCCCTGTCGACCCAGGGACGCCACTAGGGAGTTTCTCCCCTGAGCACGAGTCAGATATACGTGACTACGACGCTCATCGACCACCCCAACGAAGGCTCCTGTCGTCAAGTGGGGATACGTACTTCTCGTACGTGTCCAATATCGACTCACGGTCTGATCCCGCGACCCGGTCACGTACCCAGGAGGGGCCCTGGAAACCCGCCCGGATCGCCTCCCCCACGAAGGTGGTCGCACCAGTGATAAGGCCACGATCCATCTTTTCACCTCCCGGTACGCCCGTAAGACCTACCGCCTCGAGGAGGGATAAGCAGCCCACGACGCCGGACGACCTCCGCGCCATCTTCGAGGATGTTTTAGACATCCCGATCCTGCTTTCTCCGATCGGATCGACACCCTCCCCGTCCCTACGGCAGAGGGCGCACCCGTACAAACCAATGCGCGCCGAGCGAATTAAGCGTAAATTAAAAGAATTATTTTAGTAAGAGTCTGTAAACTAGTTGTTAGCAATAAATTCTCGATTTTACCTTGGAAAGACGCCTGTCTTCTTTTCTAACCTCTCCAACTTAAAAAATAACGAGCGAGGCGAGGAGTTCCTCTCGTCGCTCTCTCTCACACTACGACTGTCTCCCTCACTCCCATACCTCAAAGAGGGGAACGACAACAAATGGCGGCCCGAACGTGGGGCTTAAACAAATAAAATCTGAGTTTTTCTAATTCACGGTCCCTGACAATGCAACGCTCACCAGTCTCAAGCTCTCGAGGCCGCGGCAGACCACGAAACATGATCACCAGACAACAATCCACTTCCGGGAGTGGACAACAAAACCCGGTGGCACTCAACAATGACCCTGATTACGAATCGCGCGAAGATAATAATTCACCACCGCTCGCTTCTACCCAAAGACGAAGCATTTCACTTAGCCCTCAGCGTCAAGACACCCGTTCAAGACGCACCGTTCCCGCGCAAGAACAATCTCACCAACCAATCAGAGCAAACTATTTTCAAAATGGCGCCCCTGTACCATGCATTCAACCAACCACGACGCGCCGGCCACAAGATGGTGCCTCCACATCCCGCCAGGGAACAGCCGAACCACGAGAGGGCGCACACGATAGAAACTATCGCCATCCCTCTTTACTACCGGAGGAATGGCGCACCATTATCCGAGCGCTACGCGCTCCACAACCTACGCTACCAACATTTACAGGTAGCGATCATGAAGACCCTCATAACTTCCTGCAGGAATGCGAGGAACATTTTGCACAGACGGCAACAGAACCAAGCCAATGGACGCGTATCGCCGGAAAAGCATTAATAGAATCCGCAGCAAAATGGTTCGAACTATATAAAACCATCTCCCTACCCTGGGCCAAATTTAAAGAAGTCCTAATTAAAAAATACTCCGGCACTACCACTTTGATGCGACTACAGACAACCCTGTATTCCAAAAAACAGAGTGAGAAAGAAAATACCGCGATCTTTCTCCAACAGAAATATATGCTCGCACTCCGACTTCGACCAGAAGCACCAGAGGAAGAAATCGTCGCCATCTTGTTGGAGTCGTTACGACCCTCAATACGACGAGCCATACGTGCCTCTGCTCCCACATCATTTACGGAGCTCTTCGACCGCGCTGTTGAAGCAGAAGCAGACGAAGTAGATGACGTCCCAAAAAAGGAAGTCCGGAAGGAAGAAGTCAAAATTAAACCAACCCCAGAACCAGTAAATTACACTGCACCAACCCGTCGCATGCCGCCATGTAATTACTGTCCAGAGCGCCATTTTCACCGAGACTTGCCAGTTTTCAACTCTCGCATTAATCAAGAAAACTGGCGAGCTTCAGCTCAACAAAACAGTAATCAGGGAAACTGGCAGGGCGAGGCAGCCAAGGAAGCTGCCGCCGGCCCTTCCACATCGAACAACCAGCAATAAAGCTAACCTCAACGGCCCCGAATCGATTAGCAAGGTTACGGGTTCGAGTTGGAAACCAGGAGATCTTCGCCCTCATAGACTCTTGCGCTTCCGACAATATTATAAAGTCCTCACTTTTAACGGATGCACAGCTACAGTCGTTACAGCCAAGCCCCCCATACGCAGGACTCGCAGCAGAGGGAGTCACCTTACGATTGATCGGGTCAATCAACCTTGCACCCGAGATTTACGACAAAAAATACCCTGGGAAGTTTTACGTAAGTCCAGGCCTATCTACGGATCTAATCCTAGGACGTCCATGGCTATGGGACCATAATGTGATACACGAACACCGAGGGGATTGTATTTTTCTAGGCGAATCAGAGCGCCAGAGAGTTTATCTCAGTCCAGAGATTAAGCGTAGAACAATCGAGTACGCTGTACCAGAGCTCGAGCAAAAGTTTCCCCTAGAATTTCTGACAAAGTTCAACGAAATCATTCAGAGGCACCATTTTATATTTCATCATGGAGGAAGATTACGCCAAACCATCGCCGCAATCCAACACGAAATTCATCTTGCAGACACCCGCGCTTTTCGTGACCCCCCGAGACGCTACTCGGACGAAAAACGCGCATGGATTGATTCACAAGTACGTGACATGCTTGCTGACGGAATCATAGAGCCCACTACCTCACCTTACAGCTCAGCGATCGTAGTTGCAGGGAAGAAGGACGGAGACTATCGATTTTGTATCGATTACCGACGTTTAAATGACGTCACTATTGATACCCCACAATGTCTACCCCGTATCCATGAAATTATCAAAGATCTCGGCCGTGCTAATATTTTCTCATCGATTGACTTCAAAAGTGGATATTGGCAGATCCCACTATCCCGAGAATCCATGAAATTCACGGCATTCGCTACTCCCAGCGGTGGACAATACCAGTTCCGAGTAATGCCATTTGGATTAAAAAACGCACCCGGGACGTTCCAAAATTTCATGCGTCACGTTTTGGCCGAATATTGGGGAAAATTTGCCATTGCTTACCTGGACGACATTATAGTTTATTCAGATAGTTGGGAAGAACATCTGCTCCATCTATCGGTAATTTTCGAAAGGTTGGGAATTTATGGTTTAACCTGCTCCCCTACCAAGTGTAAATTCGGGCAAACAACCCTCCCTTATTTGGGCCATATGATAAACAAGGACAACAATACTCCCCAGGAGGGACATTTGAAGGCTATTCTCGAAGCTGAACCCCCTACAACTCGCAAAAAACTACAATCCTTAATAGGGACCTTGAATTGGTTAAACGAGTATGTACCGAATTTCGCTGAAATAATATCTCCAATGACGGATTTACTATCCCCCAGAAAGCCATACAAATGGAATCTAGAAGCCCAAAAAGCATTGGATAATATAAAAATCGCCTTCAGCCAACCGCGTCCATTAAGCCGGCCAGACTCAACCTTGCCATTTATCTTACAGACCGACGCAAGCGCAAAAGGAATGGGTGGAGTTCTCATGCAGCAAACCCCTGACGGAGAGCGCAAAATTATTTCGTACGCCAGCGCGAAATTCTCCGAGACGGAATCACGCTATCACTGCAACGAACAAGAATGTTTAGCCATTATCTGGGCCATTAAACATTACCGTCCCTACCTTGAAGACCGCCGTTTCACATTGCGCACAGACAGCAAAACCCTTACATGGTTAAAAAACAATAAGGATACGCGTGCAAAACTTACACGTTGGCATTTACTGCTTAGTGAATTTTTCTTTCGACATAGAACATTGTCCTGGAAAACACAATGAGTTGCCAGACGCACTTTCAAGATTCCCCAACCCTGACGTACCATCTCCTGGTGAGCCAGACCTGGACAGAATGGTATTACCGACATACCCACACGCAGATGAAGATTCGACGGACATTACACCAGTGGTACACATCGTAAACACTCTCTCTCTTCGAAGAAGTGTCCACATCGCAACAGGACGATGAGGAAATCAATCGCGATACTGCTCATTGGTTGGAACTACGAGAACAACCCCACCTAACGGCAGAAGAGGAGAAATTCCTCAGAGACCACAATGTAGATCTCGATGGTTTCTGGAAAAGATCAACAGATGGCGTTGGTTGGTTATTCCGAGTACCTACCGCATTACAACAAAAGGTTATTTCGGAATATCACGATAAACCACTCGCCGGTCACCCTGGCACCGATGAAACAATCCGTTCCATTAAAGAACACTTCTTTTGGCCCGGCATGAACCGCCAAATCCGTCGTTACATAGCAGGCTGCCATTTATGCATCTGCTGTAAGCCAGTTCGAGGGAAGCAGCCAGAAAATTTACGCCCACGCCCCACAAATAAAGCCTGGGACACTATCGCGGTAGATCTAATGGGTCCCTACCCTCTGACCAGTAAAGGAAATCGTTTCATTCTAGTAGTGACTGATATGTTTTCACGATGGGTAGAAGCTTTCCCCTTACGTAACGCAACAGCCACCCGTATCACACAGATTCTGGAAAATGAAGTTTTTTCTCGTTGGGGTTACCCACGCAGAATACTCAGCGACAATGGGAGCCAGTTTACAGGCCACACCTGGACCGAAGCCAGTCAAAAATGGGATAGTGAGTTGTGGACTACGCCAACTTACCACCCTCGCGCTAACCCAACAGCAAGACGTAATCAAGAGATAAAAAAGGGGCTAAGGTTGCGTCTCCATGAGGGTAACCAACGGACCTGGGACAAATACCTACCAGAACTCTTATTTGGCCTTCGTCGTCGAAGAAACGCGGCCATAGGTACAACTCCGAGCAATTTGTTACTAGGACGTAACATTACGCTACCAGGTGAATGGCGACTACCCACACCTGAGCCTCAGCAGGAAATGGCTGACGGAAGAATCGCCCGTCAACAACGTGAGATGGCAGCGCGCCGGAATCAACAGAGGTATCAAGGAAGATATGCAACTAACGTTGATACGCAACCTCGTTACGCAACCGGCGAAAGAGTATACGCCAGAAATCGCCGACTCTCAAACAAAGCAACTGGATATAATGCCGGCCTCGGTCCATCCTGGACCGGACCCCACGTGATTCTAGAAAATATCTCAGGCGAGGTATACTGGATCCTAAAAAACAACGAGCAATGTAAAGTACATGGAAAGGACCTCCGTCCATCTCCACCCGAGGAGGATATTATTACAGGCGTCAGCGAGGAGCTGCGTCCATCCTTGTCTAACGGACGGACTGCGTCACAAGCGCCACCTACCGACGTCGGCGAGAAGCTGTGTCCATCCTTCTCTAGGAAAAACCGTGTGCCTCACACACCACCTACCGACGTCAGCGAGAAGCTGCACCCATCCTTGTCTAACGGACGGACTGCGTCACAAGCGCCACCTACCGACGTCGGCGAGAAGCTGCGTCCATCCTTCTCTAGGAAAAGCCGTGTGCCTCACACACCACCTACCGACGTCAGCGAGAAGCTGCGTCCATCCTCGTCTAACGAAAGGACTGCGTCACAAGCGCCACCTACCGACGTCAGCGAGAAGCTGCACCCATCCTTGTCTAACAAAAACACGGTGTTACACACGCCACCTATAGACGTCGGCGGGCAGTCGCGTCCATCCTCGTTTCGCGCAGACTCAGATAATGACGACAGGGCACGTTATATGTTACGTAAACGCAAAGGCGTAACGTATAGAGACGCGAGGCCGTACGTAGCAAAAGAGAAGTAAAGGAGTTATGAACAAAGATGATCGCTCATCGATCTCGTGTCAGTGAATAACTGCACAAACACCTCCACCTCTCCAGCACTACACACTGGAAGCCATCAGAAATTATTGTTGCCGAGCAGGCACACCTACCAACCTCACAATCGCCGCGAAGGCGCTATGAAAAAAGAAGAAACCAGCAGGTCGATTCTACAATAAGTAACACCAGGGGGCGTTACAGACATCATCAACGCATCACTGGAAGCGTGATTAGATTTTAAGAAATTTCCGTTAGGTCCAATTACAATATTTTTGAATACAATTATTATGATTCCGAAATAGACATGCGCAAACAAAGGTCAATCTAAATGGGGGGAATTTGATACACGCACTAGCGTATAATAGTCTTTTTAGTTTTTACTAACTGACCTTTGATTTGCTCATCTCCAGGGAAAAAGAACTGGGAAGTAATTTTCATTAGTAGAAGATTAAATTTTTCCATTCAGTCACAAAGCATCAATGTTTACTTGGACGCCATATTCACCAACTCTATCTTTCTCTTTCTATCCTCCCATGTTTGTATCCTCCATCTTTTTCTACGGCGTCCAAGCGTCACCCGCCATCATTGATGCATAGAGAAGTTCTCGGTTACGGTAAGTTACCGTCACGGGCCGGCCAACCCGTTGTCATGCGCCTTGCCGTTACCAGAATTTCAATAAATAAATTCACAAGAACAAGTTAAAAATTAATTAACTTTTTAAATAGATTAAAACTTCCCAGATCTTTTACAATTTTTAGACATAAGTTAGACTCTTAAGTTATTAATATTTAGAAATTGTTTAGATTTTTACACGTTTCCGTCTACGCCATTGGTGGGACCTTGGAAAATTAGTTTTAAGGATTAATTTAGTTTGTATAAATATTCATTAATTTTTAAATCATTTCTATTATTTTTAAAGTATAAAGATATATTAATAAGGTTAATTAAGTTAGTTTAAGAATTGTTTGTAAATGTAGCATTTTCCCGAACGGGCCCATTGGATACGCGTCGAACGACTCAGGGGAAAGAAAAGCGCGTGCTTACCGAGGATTGGCTCAGCGGACCCAGTCTATCGGAAAGCACGATGCACGCGGCGCGGAGGGGATGCGCAAAGCGCCGGAGCGTCTCGATTGGCGCGTGGTGACGCCACTAAGTGCATCATGCCCACGCATCTCGAACACCCCCACGCTTGCGCCTACCCCCACGCACTTTCCCTTCGAGCCCTTCGAGTATAAAAAGGGGTCCCTTCGCTTGGAAAATCAGATCTAACGCTCCACTCACCACGAGCTAGGTCCAGTCTCAACCTTAAATAAATCGCACTACTAAATCATCACCAGAGAAAACATGGTAAGCCGTACTTATTTTCACCTACCACACTGACTCTTTTCTATACTAGCGGAAGCGAGGCGAAGTACCTTCTCGTCGCTTCCATCGAGAACAAGGCGAGGCATTCCTCTCGTTGTTCTCCCTTTCTCTCTCTCTCTCTTTCTGAACGGGGCGAAGCATTCTTCTCGTCGTTCACACCTTTCTCTTTTCTACACTAACGGAAGCGGGGCGAAGTATCTTCTCGTCGCTCTCCGTCGGGAACAAGGCGAGGCATTCCTCTCGTTGTTCTCCCTCTCTTTCTGAACGGGGCGAAGCATTCTTCTCGTCGTTCACTCTTGTTCTTTCTCACACTAACGGAAGCGAGGCGAAGTATCTTCTCGTCGCTCTCCATCGAGAACAAGGCGAGGCATTCCTCTCGTTGTTCTCCCTTTCTCTCTCTCTCTCTTTCTGAACGGGGCGAAGCATTCTTCTCGTCGTTCACACCTTTCTCTTTTCTACACTAACGGAAGCGGGGCGAAGTATCTTCTCGTCGCTCTCCGTCGGGAACAAGGCGAGGCATTCCTCTCGTTGTTCTCCCTCTCTCTCTCCTTCTGAACGGGGCGAAGTATTCTTCTCGTCGTTCATTCTTCCCTCTAGAAACCCCCTGAAACTAATCCGGAGGTAAACGCTTGCAGGGTCGCAAACACAACCAGCGACGCAGTTTGGCTAGGGCCGTCGAATACCAACAGCGGACGAAGTTGCTTCAGCCAGGATACGCCACCGAGCCGCTTCGACCCGGTTACCAGAGAGATCCAGGGCAGATACGCGCCGTTTTGCCACATCAGACCAGGGTCTACGAAGCCCATCTTCTCCGCCAAATCGCACTCACGGCACGGGTTCCAGCCGTACTCCCGGTCCCTGATTGGACCTCACGACCGTCATCCCCTGTCGACCCAGGGACGCCACTAGGGAGTTTCTCCCCTGAGCACGAGTCAGATATACGTGACTACGACGCTCATCGACCACCCCAACGAAGGCTCCTGTCGTCAAGTGGGGATACGTACTTCTCGTACGTGTCCAATATCGACTCACGGTCTGATCCCGCGACCCGGTCACGTACCCAGGAGGGGCCCTGGAAACCCGCCCGGATCGCCTCCCCCACGAAGGTGGTCGCACCAGTGATAAGGCCACGATCCATCTTTTCACCTCCCGGTACGCCCGTAAGACCTACCGCCTCGAGGAGGGATAAGCAGCCCACGACGCCGGACGACCTCCGCGCCATCTTCGAGGATGTTTTAGACATCCCGATCCTGTTTTCTCCGATCGGATCGACACCCTCCCCGTCCCTACGGCAGAGGGCGCACCCGTACAAACCAATGCGCGCCGAGCGAATTAAGCGTAAATTAAAAGAATTATTTTAGTAAGAGTCTGTAAACTAGTTGTTAGCAATAAATTCTCGATTTTACCTTGGAAAGACGCCTGTCTTCTTTTCTAACCTCTCCAACTTAAAAAATAACTAGAGCGAGGCGAGGAGTTCCTCTCGTCGCTCTCCCTCACACTACGACTGTCTCCCTCACTCCCATACCTCAAAGAGGGGAACGACAACATATTCTACAAAATAAAGTAAATTTCTACAAATTAAAGTAAATTTGACTTACAAAACCAAGCAGAAAAAATTCTTTCAAATCGAGGGTTGAAAAATATAAATTGCATAATTAGTCGAATCATTTTATAGGGGTAAACTACACCAAAAAATTTACGAATATACAAGAAAATTACCAAGTAGGTCAAATTGAAGCTGTAAATTCTGAATAAAATATATATGCCACGCGATAATAAAATAACGTTTACGTATATTTGCATTTTCATTAGAAATTCATTTATAAGGCGTAACCACCCTTCAGTGCATGTTATTTTATTTATAATAAATGTAGTTAATTTCACCTACAAAACCAAGCCGAAAAAATCCAAGCACACAGGGGATTAGAAAATATAAATTGCTTAATTAGTCGAAACATTTTATGGGGGTAAACTACCGCAAAAAATTTACGATTATACAAGAAAATTACCAAGTAGGTTAATTTGAAGCTGGACATTCTAAAAAAATATATATGCCTCGCGATAATAAAATAACGTTTACGTATATTTGCAAATTCATTAGAAATTCAGTTAGAAGGGGTAAGCACCCTTCAGTGCATGTTATTTTATTTCTAAAAAATAAAGTAAATTTGACTTACAACACCAAGCAGAAAAAATTCTTTCAAATAGAGGGTTTAAAAATATAAATTGCTTAATTTAGTCAAAACATTTTATGGGGGTAAAGTACCACCAAAGAAGCTACAATTATACAAGAATATAACCAAGTGGGTGAAGTTGAAGCTGGAAATTCTGAAAAAATATATATGCTACGGGATAATAATATAACGTTTACGTATATTTGCATTTTCATGAGAAATCCATTTATAAGGGGTAACCACACTTCAGTGCATGTTATTTTATTTATAATAAATGTAGTTAATTTCACCTACAAAACCAAGCCGAAAAAATCCAATCACACATGGGATTATAAAATATAAAGTGATTAATTAGTCGAAACTTTTTATGGGGGTAAACTACGGCAAAAAATTTACGATTATACAAGAAAATTACCAAGTAGGTTAAATTGAAGATGAAAATTCTGAAAAAATTATATATGCCACGCGATAATAAAATAACGTTTACGTATATTTTCATTTTCATTGGAAATTCAGTTAGAAGGGGTAACCACCCTTCAGTGCATGTTATTTTATTTCTCAAAAATAAAGTAAATTTGACTTACAACACCAAGCAGAAAAAATTCTTTCAAATCGAGGGTTTAAAAATATAAATTGCTTAATTTAGTCAAAACATTTTATGGGGGTAAAGTACCCCCAAAGAAGCTACAATTATAGAAGAATATAACCAAGTGGGTGAAGTTGAAGCTGGAAATTCTGAAAAAATATATATGCTACGGGATAATAATATAATGTTTACGTATGTTTGTATTTTCATGAGAAATTAATTTATAAGGGACATCCACCTTTAAGTGCATGTTATTATATTTCGACAAAATAATGTTAATTTCGCGTACAAAACGAAGCAGAAAAAATTCATTCAAATCGAGGGTTGAAAAATATAAATTGCTTAATTTAGTCAAAACATTTTATGGGGGTAAAGTACCCCCAAAGAAGCTACAATCATACAAGAAATCAACCAAGTGGGTGAAGTTGAAGCTGGAAATTCTGAAAAAATATATATGCCCGGCGATAATAAAATAACGTTTACGTATATTTGCATTTTCATTAGAAATTCAGTTAGAAGGGGTAACCACCCTTCAGTGCATGTTATTTTATTTCTAAAAAATAAAGTAAATTTGACTTACAACACCAAGCAGAAAAAATTCTTTCAAATCGAGGGTTTAAAAATATAAATTGCTTAATTTAGTCAAAACATTTTATGGGGGTAAAGTACCACCAAAGAAGCTACAATTATACAAGAATATAACCAAGTGGGTGAAGTTGAAGCTGGAAATTCTGAAAAAATATATATGCTACGGGATAATAATATAACGTTTACGTATATTTGCATTTTCATGAGAAATCCATTTATAAGGGGTAACCACACTTCAGTGCATGTTATTTTATTTATAATAAATGTAGTTAATTTCACCTACAAAACCAAGCCGAAAAAATCCAATCACACATGGGATTATAAGATATAAATTGCTTAATTAGTCGAAACTTTTTATGGGGGTAAACTACGGCAAAAAATTTACGATTATACAAGAAAATTACCAAGTAGGTTAAATTGAAGCTGAAAATTCTGAAAAAAATATATATGCCACGCGATAATAAAATAACGTTTACGTATATTTTCATTTTCATTAGAAATTCAGTTAGAAGGGGTAACCACCCTTCAGTGCATGTTATTTTATTTCTAAAAAATAAAGTAAATTTGACTTACAACACCAAGCAGAAAAAATTCTTTCAAATCGAGGGTTTAAAAATATAAATTGCTTAATTAGTGCAAAAAATTTTATGGGGTTAAAATACCCCCAAAGAAGCTACAATTATAGAAGAATATAACCAAGTGGGTGAAGTTGAAGCTGGAAATTCTGAAAAAATATATATGCTACGGGATAATAATATAACGTTTACGTATGTTTGTATTTTCATGAGAAATTAATTTATAAGGGACATCCACCTATAAGTGCATGTTATTATATTTCGACAAAATAATGTTAATTTCGCGTACAAAACGAAGCAGAAAAAATTCATTCAAATCGAGGGTTGAAAAATATAAATTGCTTAATTTAGTCAAAACATTTTATGGGGGTAAAGTACCACCAAAGAAGCTACAATTATACAAGAATTTAACCAAGTGGGTGAAGTTGAAGCTGGAAATTCTGAAAAAATATATATGCCACGCGATAATGAAATAACGTTTACCTATATTTGCATTTTCATTAGAAATTCATTTATAAGGCGTAACCAATTTAGTCAAAACATTTTATGGGGGTAAACTACACCAAAAAATTTACGAATATACAAGAAAATTACCAAGTAGGTTAAATTGAAGCTGAAAATTCTGAAAAAAATATATATGCCACGCGATAATAAAATAACGTTTACGTATATTTGCATTTTCATTAGAAATTCATTTATAAGGGGTAACCACCCTTAAGTGTATCCTGTTATATTTCTACAAAATAAAGTAAATTTCTGCAAAATAAAGTAAATTTCTACAAATTAAAGTAAATTTGACTTACAAAACCAAGCAGAAAAAAATTCTTTCAAATCGAGTGTTGAAAATATAAATTGCTTAATTTAGTCCAAACATTTTATGGGGGTAAACTACACCAAAAAATTTACGAATATACAAGAAAATTACCAAAAAGGTTAAATTGAAGCTGAAAATTCTGAATAAAATATATATGCCACGCGATAATAAAATAACGTTTACGTATATTTGCATTTTCATTAGAAATTCATTTATAAGGCGTAACCACCCTTCAGTGCATGTTATTTTATTTATAATAAATGTAGTTAATTTCACCTACAAAACCAAGCCGAAAAAATCCAATCACACAGGGGATTAGAAAATATAAATTGCTTAATTAGTCGAAACATTTTATGGGGGTAAACTACCGCAAAAAATTTACGATTATACAAGAAAATTACCAAGTAGGTTAAATTGAAGCTGAAAATTCTGAAAAAAATATATATGCCCGGCGATAATAAAATAACGTTTACGTATATTTGCATTTTCATTAGAAATTCAGTTAGAAGGGGTAACCACCCTTCAGTGCATGTTATTTTATTTCTAAAAAATAAAGTAAATTTGACTTACAACACCAAGCAGAAAAAATTCTTTCAAATCGAGGGTTTAAAAATATAAATTGCTTAATTTAGTCAAAACATTTTATGGGGGTAAAGTACCCCCAAAAATGCTACAGTTATACAAGAAAATAACAAAGTGGGTGAAGTTGAATCTGGAAATTCTGAAAAAATATATATGTCACGCGATAATAAAATAAAGTTTACGTATATTTGCATTTTCATGAGAAATCCATTTATAAGGGGTAACCACACTTCAGTGTATCCTGTTATATTTCTACAAAATAAATTTCTACAAAATAAAGTAAATTTGACTTACAAAACCAAGCAGAAAAAATTCTTTCAAATCGAGGGTTGAAAAATATAAATTGCATAATTAGTCGAAACATTTTATGGGGGTAAACTACACCAAAAAATTTACGAATATACAAGAAAATTACCAAGTAGGTTAAATTGAAGCTGAAAATTCTGAATAAAATATATATGCCACGCGATAATAAAATAACGTTTACGTATATTTGCATTTTCATTAGAAATTCATTTATAAGGGGTAACCACCCTTAAGTGTATCCTGTTATATTTCTACAAAATAAAGTAAATTTGACTTACAAAACCAAGCAGAAAAAATTCTTTCAAATCGAGGGTTGAAAAATATAAATTGCATAATTAGTCGAATCATTTTATAGGGGTAAACTACACCAAAAAATTTACGAATATACAAGAAAATTACCAAGTAGGTCAAATTGAAGCTGTAAATTCTGAATAAAATATATATGCCACGCGATAATAAAATAACGTTTACGTATATTTGCATTTTCATTAGAAATTCATTTATAAGGCGTAACCACCCTTCAGTGCATGTTATTTTATTTATAATAAATGTAGTTAATTTCACCTACAAAACCAAGCCGAAAAAATACAGTCACAGCGGGGCTTGGAAAATATAAATTGCTTCATTAGTCCAAAAAATTTATGGGGGTAAAATACCGCAAAAAATTTACGATTATACAAAGAAAATTACCAAGTAGGTTAATTTGAAGCTGGACATTCTAAAAAAATATATATGTCTCGCGATAATAAAATAACGTTTACGTATATTTGCATTTTCATTAGAAATTCAGTTAGAAGGGGTAACCACCCTTCAGTGCATGTTATTTTATTTCTAAAAAATAAAGTAAATTTGATTTACAACACCAAGCAGAAAAAATTCTTTCAAATCGAGGGTTTAAAAATATAATTTGTTTATTTTAGTCAAAACATTTTTATGGGGGTAAAGTACCACCAAAGAAGCTACAATTATACAAGAATATAACCAAGTGGGTGAAGTTGAAGCTGGAAATTCTGAAAAAATATATATGCTACGGGATAATAATATAACGTTTACGTATATTTGCATTTTCATGAGAAATCCATTTATAAGGGGTAACCACACTTCAGTGCATGTTATTTTATTTATAATAAATGTAGTTAATTTCACCTACAAAACCAAGCCGAAAAAATCCAATCACACATGGGATTATAAAATATAAATTGCTTAATTAGTCGAAACTTTTTATGGGGGTAAACTACGGCAAAAAATTTACGATTATACAAGAAAATTACCAAGTAGGTTAAATTGAAGCTGAAAATTCTGAAAAAAATATATATGCCACGCGATAATAAAATAACGTTTACGTATATTTTCATTTTCATTAGAAATTCAGTTAGAAGGGGTAACCACCCTTCAGTGCATGTTATTTTATTTCTAAAAAATAAAGTAAATTTGACTTACAACACCAAGCAGAAAAAATTCTTTCAAATCGAGGGTTTAAAAATATAAATTGCTTAATTTAGTCAAAACATTTTATGGGGGTAAAGTACCCCCAAAGAAGCTACAATTATAGAAGAATATAACCAAGTGGGTGAAGTTGAAGCTGGAAATTCTGAAAAAATATATATGCTACGGGATAATAATATAACGTTTACGTATGTTTGTATTTTCATGAGAAATTAATTTATAAGGGACATCCACCTATAAGTGCATGTTATTATATTTCGACAAAATAATGTTAATTTCGCGTACAAAACGAAGCAGAAAAAATTCATTCAAATCGAGGGTTGAAAAATATAAATTGCTTAATTTAGTCAAAACATTTTATGGGGGTAAAGTACCCCCAACGAAGCTACAATCATACAAGAAATCAACCAAGTGGGTGAAGTTGAAGCTGGAAATTCTGAAAAAATATATATGCCACGCGATAATAAAATAACGTTTACGTATATTTGCATTTTCATTAGAAATTCATTTATAAGGCGTAACCACCCTTCAGTGCATGTTATTTTATTTATAATAAATGTAGTTAATTTCACCTACAAAACCAAGCCGAAAAAATCCAATCACACATGGGATTATAAAATATAAATTGCTTAATTAGTCGAAACATTTTATGGGGGTAAACTACCGCAAAAAATTTACGATTATACAAGAAAATTACCAAGTAGGTTAAATTGAAGCTGAAAATTCTGAAAAAAATATATATGCCACGCGATAATAAAATAACGTTTACGTATATTTGCATTTTCATTAGAAATTCAGTTAGAAGGGGTAACCACCCTTCAGTGCATGTTATTTTATTTCTAAAAAATAAAGTAAATTTGACTTACAACACCAAGCAGAAAAAATTCTTTCAAATCGAGGGTTTAAAAATATAAATTGCTTAATTTAGTCAAAACATTTTATGGGGGTAAAGTACCCCCAAAGAAGCTACAATTATACAAGAATATAACCAAGTGGGTGAAGTTGAAGCTGGAAATTCTGAAAAAATATATATGCTACGGGATAATAATATAACGTTTACGTATGTTTGTATTTTCATGAGAAATTAATTTATAAGGGACATCCACCTTCAAGTGCATGTTATTATATTTCGACAAAATAATGTTAATTTCGCGTACAAAACGAAGCAGAAAAAATTCATTCAAATCGAGGGTTGAAAAATATAAATTGCTTAATTTAGTCAAAACATTTTATGGGGGTAAAGTACCCCCAACGAAGCTACAATCATACAAGAAATCAACCAAGTGGGTGAAGTTGAAGCTGGAAATTCTGAAAAAATATATATGCCACGCGATAATGAAATAACGTTTACCTATATTTGCATTTTCATTAGAAATTCATTTATAAGGCGTAACCAATTTAGTCAAAACATTTTATGGGGGTAAACTACACCAAAAAATTTACGAATATACAAGAAAATTACCAAGTAGGTTAAATTGAAGCTGAAAATTCTGAAAAAAATATATATGCCACGCGATAATAAAATAACGTTTACGTATATTTGCATTTTCATGAGAAATTCATTTATAAGGGGTAACCACCCTTAAGTGTATCCTGTTATATTTCTACAAAATAATGTAAATTTCTACAAAATAAAGTAAATTTCTACAAATTAAAGTAAATTTGACTTACAAAACCAAGCAGAAAAAATTCTTTCAAATCGAGTGTTGAAAATATAAATTGCTTAATTTAGTCAAAACATTTTATGGGGATAAACTACACCAAAAAATTTACGAATATACAAGAAAATTACCAAAAAGGTTAAATTGAAGCTGAAAATTCTGAATAAAATATATATGCCACGCGATAATAAAATAACGTTTACGTATATTTGCATTTTCATTAGAAATTCATTTATAAGGCGTAACCACCCTTCAGTGCATGTTATTTTATTTATAATAAATGTAGTTAATTTCACCTACAAAACCAAGCCGAAAAAATCCAATCACACAGGGGATTAGAAAATATAAATTGCTTAATTAGTCGAAACATTTTATGGGGGTAAACTACCGCAAAAAATTTACGATTATACAAGAAAATTACCAAGTAGGTTAAATTGAAGCTGAAAATTCTGAAAAAAATATATATGCCCGGCGATAATAAAATAACGTTTACGTATATTTGCATTTTCATTAGAAATTCAGTTAGAAGGGGTAACCACCCTTCAGTGCATGTTATTTTATTTCTAAAAAATAAAGTAAATTTGACTTACAACACCAAGCAGAAAAAATTCTTTCAAATCGAGGGTTTAAAAATATAAATTGCTTAATTTAGTCAAAACATTTTATGGGGGTAAAGTACCCCCAAAGAAGCTACAATTATACAAGAATATAACCAAGTGGGTGAAGTTGAAGCTGAAAATTCTGAAAAAATATATATGCCACGCGATAATAAAATAACGTTTACGTATATTTGCATTTTCATGAGAAATCCATTTATAAGGGGTAACCACACTTCAGTGTATCCTGTTATATTTCTACAAAATAAATTTCTACAAAATAAAGTAAATTTGACTTACAAAACCAAGCAGAAAAAATTCTTTCAAATCGAGGGTTGAAAAATATAAATTGCATAATTAGTCGAAACATTTTATGGGGGTAAACTACACCAAAAAATTTACGAATATACAAGAAAATTACCAAGTAGGTTAAATTGAAGCTGAAAATTCTGAATAAAATATATATGCCACGCGATAATAAAATAACGTTTACGTATATTTGCATTTTCATTAGAAATTCATTTATAAGGGGTAACCACCCTTAAGTGTATTCTGTTATATTTCTACAAAATAATGTAAATTTCTACAAAATAAAGTAAATTTGACTTAAAAAACCAAGCAGAAAAAATACTTTCAAATCCAGGGTTGAAAAATATCAATTGCTTAATTAGTCGAATCATTTTATAGGGGTAAACTACACCAAAAAATTTACAAATATACAAGAAAATTACCAAGTAGGTCAAATTGAAGCTGGAAATTCTGAAAAAATATATATGCTACGGGATCATAATATAACGTTTACGTATATTTGCATTTTCATGAGAAATTCATTTATAAGGGGTAACCACCCTTCAGTGCATGTTATTTTATTTATATTAAATGTAGATAATTTCACCTACAAAACCAAGACGAAAAAATCCAATCACACATGGGATTATAAAATATAAATTGCTTAATTAGTCGAAACTTTTTATGGGGGTAAACTACGGCAAAAAATTTACGATTATACAAGAAAATTACCAAGTAGGTTAAATTGAAGCTGAAAATTCTGAAAAAAATATATATGCCACGCGATAATAAAATAACGTTTACGTATATTTTCATTTTCATTAGAAATTCAGTTAGAAGGGGTAACCACCCTTCAGTGCATGTTATTTTATTTCTCAAAAATAAAGTAAATTTGACTTACAACACCAAGCAGAAAAAATTCTTTCAAATCGAGGGTTTAAAAATATAAATTGCTTAATTTAGTCAAAACATTTTATGGGGGTAAAGTACCCCCAAAGAAGCTACAATTATAGAAGAATATAACCAAGTGGGTGAAGTTGAAGCTGGAAATTCTGAAAAAATATATATGCTACGGGATAATAATATAACGTTTACGTATGTTTGTATTTTCATGAGAAATTAATTTATAAGGGACATCCACCTATAAGTGCATGTTATTATATTTCGACAAAATAATGTTAATTTCGCGTACAAAACGAAGCAGAAAAAATTCATTCAAATCGAGGGTTGAAAAATATAAATTGCTTAATTTAGTCAAAACATTTTATGGGGGTAAAGTACCCCCAAAGAAGCTACAATCATACAAGAAATCAACCAAGTGGGTGAAGTTGAAGCTGGAAATTCTGAAAAAATATATATGCCACGCGATAATGAAATAACGTTTACGTATATTTGCATTTTCATTAGAAATTCAATTATAAGGCGTAACCACCCTTCAGTGCATGTTATTTTATTTATAATAAATGTAGTTAATTTCACCTACAAAACCAAGCCGAAAAAATCCAATCACAAATGGGATTATAAAATATAAATTGCTTAATTAGTCGAAACATTTTATGGGGGTAAACTACGGCAAAAAATTTACGATTATACAAGAAAATTACCAAGTAGGTTAAATTGAAGCTGAAAATTCTGAAAAAAATATATATGCCACGCGATAATAAAATAACGTTTACGTATATTTTCATTTTCATTAGAAATTCAGTTAGAAGGGGTAACCACCCTTCAGTGCATGTTATTTTATTTCTAAAAAATAAAGTAAATTTGACTTACAACACCAAGCAGAAAAAATTCTTTCAAATCGAGGGTTTAAAAATATAAATTGCTTAATTTAGTCAAAACACTTTATGGGGGTAAAGTACCCCCAAAGAAGCTACAATTATACAAGAATATAACCAAGTGGGTGAAGTTGAAGCTGAAAATTCTGAAAAAATATATATGCCACGCGATAATAAAATAACGTTTACGTATATTTGCATTTTCATGAGAAATCCATTTATAAGGGGTAACCACACTTCAGTGTATCCTGTTATATTTCTACAAAATAAATTTCTACAAAATAAAGTAAATTTGACTTACAAAACCAAGCAGAAAAAATTCTTTCAAATCGAGGGTTGAAAAATATAAATTGCATAATTAGTCGAAACATTTTATGGGGGTAAACTACACCAAAAAATTTACGAATATACAAGAAAATTACCAAGTAGGTTAAATTGAAGCTGAAAATTCTGAATAAAATATATATGCCACGCGATAATAAAATAACGTTTACGTATATTTGCATTTTCATGAGAAATTCATTTATAAGGGTTAACCACCCTTAAGTGTATTCTGTTATATTTCTACAAAATAATGTAAATTTCTACAAAATAAAGTAAATTTGACTTAAAAAACCAAGCAGAAAAAATACTTTCAAATCGAGGGTTGAAAAATATAAATTGCATAATTAGTCGAATCATTTTATAGGGGTAAACTACACCAAAAAATTTACGAATATACAAGAAAATTACCAAGTAGGTCAAATTGAAGCTGTAAATTCTGAATAAAATATATATGCCACGCGATAATAAAATAACGTTTACGTATATTTGCATTTTCATGAGAAATTCATTTATAAGGGTTAACCACCCTTAAGTGTATCCTGTTATATTTCTACAAAATAATGTAAATTTCTACAAAATAAAGTAAATTTGACTTACAAAACCAAGCAGAAAAAATTCTTTCAAATCGAGGGTTGAAAAATATAAATTGCATAATTAGTCGAATCATTTTATAGGGGTAAACTACACCAAAAAATTTACGAATATACAAGAAAATTACCAAGTAGGTTCATTTGAAGCTGGACATTCTAAAAAAATATATATGCCTCGCGATAATAAAATAACGTTTACGTATATTTGCATTTTCATTAGAAATTCAGTTAGAAGGGGTAACCACCCTTCAGTGCATGTTATTTTATTTCTAAAAAATAAAGTAAATTTGACTTACAACACCAAGCAGAAAAAATTCTTTCAAATCGAGGGTTTAAAAATATAAATTGCTTAATTTAGTCAAAACATTTTATGGGGGTAAAGTACCACCAAAGAAGCTACAATTATACAAGAATATAACCAAGTGGGTGAAGTTGAAGCTGGAAATTCTGAAAAAATATATATGCTACGGGATAATAATATAACGTTTACGTATATTTGCATTTTCATGAGAAATCCATTTATAAGGGGTAACCACACTTCAGTGCATGTTATTTTATTTATAATAAATGTAGTTAATTTCACCTACAAAACCAAGCCGAAAAAATCCAATCACACATGGGATTATAAAATATAAATTGCTTAATTAGTCGAAACATTTTATGGGGGTAAACTACGGCAAAAAATTTACGATTATACAAGAAAATTACCAAGTAGGTTAAATTGAAGCTGAAAATTCTGAAAAAAATATATATGCCACGCGATAATAAAATAACGTTTACGTATATTTTCATTTTCATTGGAAATTCAGTTAGAAGGGGTAACCACCCTTCAGTGCATGTTATTTTATTTCTAAAAAATAAAGTAAATTTGACTTACAACACCAAGCAGAAAAAATTCTTTCAAATCGAGGGTTTAAAAATATAAATTGCTTAATTTAGTCAAAACATTTTATGGGGGTAAAGTACCCCCAAAGAAGCTACAATTATACAAGATTATAACCAAGTGGGTGAAGTTGAGGTTGGAAATTCTGAAAAAATATATATGCTACGGGTTAATAATATAACGTTTACGTATGTTTGTATTTTCATGAGAAATTAATTTATAAGGCGTAACCACCCTTCAGTGCATGTTATTTTATTTACAATAAATGTAGTTAATTTCACCTACAAACCAAGCCGAAAAAATCCAATCACACATGGGATTATAAAATATAAATTGCTTAATTAGTCGAAACATTTTATGGGGGTAAACTACGGCAAAAAATTTACGATTATACAAGAAAATTACCAAGTAGGTTAAATTGAAGCTGAAAATTCTGAAAAAAATATATATGCCACGCGATAATAAAATAACGTTTACGTATATTTGCATTTTCATGAGAAATTCATTTATAAGGGGTAACCACCCTTAAGTGTATCCTGTTATATTTCTACAAAATAAAGTAAATTTCTACAAATTAAAGTAAATTTGACTTTCAACACCAAGCAGAAAAAATTCTTTCAAATCGAGGGTTTAAAAATATAAATTGCTTAATTTAGTCAAAACATTTTATGGGGGTAAAGTACCCCCAAAGAAGCTACAATTATACAAGAATATAACCAAGTGGGTTAATTTGAAGCTGGACATTCTAAAAAAATATATATGCATCGCGATAATAAAATAACGTTTACGTATATTTGCATTTTCATTAGAAATTCAGTTAGAAGGGGTAACCACCCTTCAGTGCATGTTATCTTATTTCTAAAAAATAAAGTAAATTTGACTTACAACACCAAGCAGAAAAAATTCTTTCAAATCGAGGGGTTAGAAAATATAAATTGCTTAATTTAGTCAAAACATTTTATGGGGGTAAAGTACCACCAAAGAAGCTACAATTATACAAGAATATAACCAAGTGGGTGAAGTTGAAGCTGGAAATTCTGAAAAAATATATATGCTACGGGATAATAATATAACGTTTACGTATATTTGCATTTTCATGAGAAATCCATTTATAAGGGGTAACCACACTTCAGTGCATGTTATTTTATTTATAATAAATGTAGTTAATTTCACCTACAAAACCAAGCCGAAAAAATCCAATCACACATGGGATTATAAAATATAAATTGCTTAATTAGTCGAAACATTTTATGGGGGTAAACTACGGCAAAAAATTTACGATTATACAAGAAAATTACCAAGTAGGTTAAATTGAAGCTGAAAATTCTGAAAAAAATATATATGCCACGCGATAATAAAATAACGTTTACGTATATTTTCATTTTCATTAGAAATTCAGTTAGAAGGGGTAACCACCCTTCAGTGCATGTTATTTTATTTCTAAAAAATAAAGTAAATTTGACTTACAACACCAAGCAGAAAAAATTCTTTCAAATCGAGGGTTTAAAAATATAAATTGCTTAATTTAGTTAAAACATTTTATGGGGGTAAAGTACCCCCAAAGAAGCTACAATTATACAGGAATATAACCAAGTAGGTTAATTTGAAGCTGGACATTCTAAAAAAATATATATGCCTCGCGATAATAAAATAACGTTTACGTATATTTGCATTTTCATTAGAAATTCAGTTAGAAGGGGTAACCACCCATCAGTGCATGTTATTTTATTTCTAAAAAATAAAGTAAATTTGACTTACAACACCAAGCAGAAAAAATTCTTTCAAATCGAGGGTTTAAAAATATAAATTGCTTAATTTAGTCAAAACATTTTATGGGGGTAAAGTACCACCAAAGAAGCTACAATTATACAAGAATTTAACCAAGTGGGTGAAGTTGAAGCTGGAAATTCTGAAAAAATATATATGCTACGGGATAATAATATAACGTTTACGTATATTTGCATTTTCATGAGAAATCCATTTATAAGGGGTAACCACACTTCAGTGCATGTTATTTTATTTATAATAAATGTAGTTAATTTCACCTACAAAACCAAGCCGAAAAAATCCAATCACACATGGGATTATAAAATATAAATTGCTTAATTAGTCGAAACATTTTATGGGGGTAAACTACGGCAAAAAATTTACGATTATACAAGAAAATTACCAAGTAGGTTAAATTGAAGCTGAAAATTCTGAAAAAAATATATATGCCACGCGATAATAAAATAACGTTTACGTATATTTTCATTTTCATTAGAAATTCAGTTAGAAGGGGTAACCACCCTTCAGTGCATGTTATTTTATTTCTAAAAAATAAAGTAAATTTGACTTACAACACCAAGCAGAAAAAATTCTTTCAAATCGAGGGTTTAAAAATATAAATTGCTTAATTTAGTCAAAACATTTTATGGGGGTAAAGTACCACCAAAGAAGCTACAATTATACAAGAATTTAACCAAGTGGGTGAAGTTGAAGCTGGAAATTCTGAAAAAATATATATGCTACGGGATAATAATATAACGTTTACGTATATTTGCATTTTCATGAGAAATCCATTTATAAGGGGTAACCACACTTCAGTGCATGTTATTTTATTTATAATAAATGTAGTTAATTTCACCTACAAAACCAATCCGAAAAAATCCAATCACACATGGGATTTTAATTTATAAATTGCTTAATTAGTCGAAACATTTTATGGGGGTAAACTACGGCAAAAAATTTACGATTATACAAGAAAATTACCAAGTAGGTTAAATTGAAGCTGAAAATTCTGAAAAAAATATATATGCCACGCGATAATAAAATAACGTTTACGTATATTTTCATTTTCATTAGAAATTCAGTTAGAAGGGGTAACCACCCTTCAGTGCATGTTATTTTATTTCTAAAAAATAAAGTAAATTTGACTTACAACACCAAGCAGAAAAAATTCTTTCAAATCGAGGGTTTAAAAATATAAATTGCTTAATTTAGTCAAAACATTTTATGGGGGTAAAGTACCCCCAAAGAAGCTACAATTATACAAGAATATAACCAAGTAGGTTAATTTGAAGCTGGACATTCTAAAAAAATATATATGCCTCGCGATAATAAAATAAAGTTTACGTATGTTTGTATTTTCATGAGAAATTAATTTATAAGGGGCATCCACCTTTAAGTGCATGTTATTATATTTCGACAAATTAATGTTAATTTCGCGTACAAAACGAAGCAGAAAAAATTCTTTCAAATCGAGGGTTGAAAAATATAAATTGCTTAATTTAGTCAAAACATTTTATGGGGGTAAACTACACCAAAAAATTTACGAATATACAAGAAAATTACCAAGTAGGTTAAATTGAAGCTGAAAATTCTTGAAGTTCAAGTTGGCAATTCAAAAACATATATGCCAGGCGACAATAAAATAACGTTTACGTATATTTGCATTTTCATGAGAAATTCATTTATAAGGGGTAACCACCCTTAAGTGTATCCTGTTATATTTCTACAAAATAATGTAAATTTCTACAAAATAAAGTAAATTTCTACAAATTAAAGTAAATTTGACTTACAAAACTAAGCAGAAAAAATTCTTTCAAATCGAGTGTTGAAAATATAAATTGCTTAATTTAGTCAAAACATTTTATGGGGGTAAACTACACCAAAAAATTTACGAATATACAAGAAAATTACCAAGTAGGTTAAATTGAAGCTGAAAATTCTGAAAAAAATATATATGCCACGCGATAATGAAATAACGTTTACGTATATTTGCATTTTCATTAGAAATTCATTTATAAGGCGTAACCACCCTTCAGTGCATGTTATTTTATTTATAATAAATGTAGTTAATTTCACCTACAAAACCAAGCCGAAAAAATCCAATCACACAGGGGATTAGAAAATATAAATTGCTTAATTAGTCGAAACATTTTATGGGGTTAAACTACCGCAAAAAATTTACGATTATACAAGAAAATTACCAAGTAGATAAATTGAAGCTGAAAATTCTGAAAAAAATATATATGCCCGGCGATAATAAAATAACGTTTACGTATATTTGCATTTTCATTAGAAATTCAGTTAGAAGGGGTAACCACCCTTCAGTGCATGTTATTTTATTTCTAAAAAATAAAGTAAATTTGACTTACAACACCAAGCAGAAAAAATTCTTTCAAATCGAGGGTTTAAAAATATAAATTGCTTAATTTAGTCAAAACATTTTATGGGGGTAAAGTACCCCCAAAGAAGCTACAATTATACAAGAATATAACCAAGTGGGTGAAGTTGAAGCTGGAAATTCTGAAAAAATATATATGCTACGGGATAATAATATAACGTTTACGTATATTTGCATTTTCATGAGAAATCCATTTATAAGGGGTAACCACACTTCAGTGCATGTTATTTTATTTATAATAAATGTAGTTAATTTCACCTACAAACCAAGCCGAAAAAATCCAATCACACATGGGATTATAAAATATAAATTGCTTAATTAGTCGAAACATTTTATGGGCGTAAACTACCGCAAAAAATTTACGATTATACAAGAAAATTACCAAGTAGGTTAATTTGAAGCTGGACATTCTAAAAAAATATATATGCCTCGCGATAATAAAATAAAGTTTACGTATGTTTGTATTTTCATGAGAAATTAATTTATAAGGGGCATACACCTTTAAGTGCATGTTATTATATTTCGACAAAATAATGTTAATTTCGCGTACAAAACGAAGCAGAAAAAATTCTCTCAAATCGAGGGTTGAAAAATATAAATTGCTTAATTTAGTCAAAACATTTTATGGGGGTAAACTACACCAAAAAATTTACGAATATACAAGAAAATTACCAAGTAGGTTAAATTGAAGCTGAAAATTCTTGAAGTTCAAGTTGGCAATTCAAAAACATATATGCCAGGCGACAATAAAATAACGTTTACGTATATTTGCATTTTCATGAGAAATTCATTTATAAGGGGTAACCACCCTTAAGTGTATCCTGCTATATATTTACAAAATAATGTAAATTTCTACAAAATAAAGTAAATTTCTACAAATTAAAGTAAATTTGACTTACAAAACTAAGCAGAAAAAATTCTTTCAAATCGAGTGTTGAAAATATAAATTGCTTAATTTAGTCAAAACATTTTATGGGGGTAAACTACACCAAAAAATTTACGAATATACAAGAAAATTACCAAGTAGGTTAAATTGAAGCTGAAAATTCTGAAAAAAATATATATGCCACGCGATAATGAAATAACGTTTACGTATATTTGCATTTTCATTAGAAATTCATTTATAAGGCGTAACCACCCTTCAGTGCATGTTATTTTATTTATAATAAATGTAGTTAATTTCACCTACAAAACCAAGCCGAAAAAATCCAATCACACAGGGGATTAGAAAATATAAATTGCTTAATTAGTCGAAACATTTTATGGGGTTAACCTACCGCAAAAAATTTACGATTATACAAGAAAATTACCAAGTAGGTTAAATTGAAGCTGAAAATTCTGAAAAAAATATATATGCCCGGCGATAATAAAATAACGTTTACGTATATTTGCATTTTCATTAGAAATTCAGTTAGAAGGGGTAACCACCCTTCAGTGCATGTTATTTTATTTCTAAAAAATAAAGTAAATTTGACTTACAACACCAAGCAGAAAAAATTCTTTCAAATCGAGGGTTTAAAAATATAAATTGCTTAATTTAGTCAAAACATTTTATGGGGGTAAAGTACCCCCAAAGAAGCTACAATTATACAAGAATATAACCAAGTGGGTGAAGTTGAAGCTGGAAATTCTGAAAAAATATATATGCTACGGGATAATAATATAACGTTTACGTATATTTGCATTTTCATGAGAAATCCATTTATAAGGGGTAACCACACTTCAGTGCATGTTATTTTATTTATAATAAATGTAGTTAATTTCACCTACAAACCAAGCCGAAAAAATCCAATCACACATGGGATTATAAAATATAAATTGCTTAATTAGTCGAAACATTTTATGGGCGTAAACTACCGCAAAAAATTTACGATTATACAAGAAAATTACCAAGTAGGTTAATTTGAAGCTGGACATTCTAAAAAAATATATATGCCTCGCGATAATAAAATAAAGTTTACGTATGTTTGTATTTTCATGAGAAATTAATTTATAAGGGGCATACACCTTTAAGTGCATGTTATTATATTTCGACAAAATAATGTTAATTTCGCGTACAAAACGAAGCAGAAAAAATTCTTTCAAATCGAGGGTTGAAAAATATAAATTGCTTAATTTAGTCAAAACATTTTATGGGGGTAAACTACACCAAAAAATTTACGAATATACAAGAAAATTACCAAGTAGGTTAAATTGAAGCTGAAAATTCTTGAAGTTGAAGTTGGCAATTCAAAAACATATATGCCAGGCGACAATAAAATAACGTTTACGTATATTTGAATTTTCATGAGAAATTCATTTATAAGGGGTTACCACCATTAAGTGTATCCTGTTATATTTCTACAAAATAATGTAAATTTCTACAAAATAAAGTAAATTTCTACAAATTAAAGTAAATTTGACTTACAAAACCAAGCAGAAAAAATTCTTCAAATCGAGTGTTGAAAATATAAAATGCTTAATTTAGTCAAAACATTTTATGGGGGTAAACTACGCCAAAAAATTTACGAATATACAAGAAAATTACCAAGTAGGTTAAATTGAAGCTGAAAATTCTTGAAGTTGAAGTTGGCAATTCAAAAACATATATGCCAGGCGACAATAAAATAACGTTTACGTATATTTGCATTTTCATGAGAAATTCATTTAGAAGGGGTAACCACCCTTCAGTGCATGTTATTTTGTTTCAAAAATAAAGTAAATTTGACTTACAACACCGAGCAGAAAAAATTCTTTCAAATCGAGTGTTGAAAAATATAAATTGCTCAATTTAGTCAAAACATTTTATGGGGGTAAACTACCCCCAAAAAAGCAACAATTATACAAGAAAATAACCAAGTGGGTGAAGTTGAAGCTGGAAATTCTGAAAAAATATACATGCTACTATTTCCATTTTCATGGAAAATTAATTTATCAGGTGTAACCACCATTAAGTGTATCCTGTTATATTTCTACAAAATAAAGTAAATTTCACCTACAAAACCAAGCAGAAAAAAGTCTTTCACACAGTGGGTCGAATAAAATTATTTGATCAATGTAGACGAAAAATTTTATGGGGGTGAACTACGCCAAAAGAAGTTATGATCACACATGAAAAGTACCAGGTAGGTTAAATTGAAGCTGGCAATTCTGAAAAAACATATATGCCACGCGGCAAACCTCAGAAGCGCCTAAGTAATAAGCATAGGGATAAGAAACCGTGCCAGGCTACCGCCCAGGCACTCCCGCGTGACGTGATCCGTCGTCCCTCGCCCCCATCAGCGCCAGGCAGCGCCGGTTATTTCAAACTTCCGCCTTTAGCTCCCCCTAAAGTCCCTTCATGGACCTCGTCTATTGCGCCCTGAACGAGCCACCGGTAGAGGAACTGCCTACCGCCATCGAACTTTTTCGCCGACAATTGCTAAGCCCCTCTGACGGGGATACAATTTTTATTCCGGTCGGCGAATCGCCAGAAAAATTGTCGCCACCCCCACGGAAGGCCCTACAATAGGTCAAACGGACACTCCTCCCTCTCAATCCTGGCCTTTCCTCGGCCGCGTAATCTAGTTCGGAAGCCTATTTAACGCCGTAACCCCAGAGCGAACAAACCCTATAAGGCTCAGGTCTAACAAAATAAAGTAAATTTCACCAACAAAACCAAGCAGAAAAAATTCATTCACAAAGAGGGTTGAAAAAAATAAATTGATCAATGTAGACGAAAAATTTTATGGGGGAAAACTACCCCCAAAAAAGCTACAAGTATACAAGAAAATAACCAAGTGAGTGAAGTTGAAGCTGGAAATTCTGAAAAAATATATATGCTACGCGATAAGAAAATAACGTTTACGTATATTTGCATTTTCATTAGAAATTCATTTATAAGGGGTAACCACCCTTCAGAGCATGTTATTTTATTTATAAAAAATAATGTAAATTTTGCTTACAAAACCAAGCAGAAAAAATTGTTTCAAATCGAGGGTTGAAAAATATAAATTGCATAATTAGTCGAAACATTTTATGGGGGTAAACTACACCAAAAAATTTACGAATATACAAGAAAATTACCAAGTAGGTTAAATTGAAGCTGGAAATTCTGAAAAAATATATATGCTACGCGATAATAAAATAAAGTTTACGTATATTTGCATTTTCATGGGAAATTAATTTATAAGGTGTAACCACCCTTAAGTGTATCCTGTTATATTTCTACAAAATAAAGTAAATTTCACCTACAAAACCAAGCAGAAAAAATTCTTTCACAATGAGGGTTAAAAAAAATAAATTGATCAATGTAGACGAAAAATTTTATGGTGGAAAACTGCCCCCAAAAAAGCTACAATTATACAAGAAAATAACCAAGTGGGTGAAGTTGAAGCTGGCAATTGAAAAACATATATGCCAGGCGACAATAAAATAACGTTTACGTATATTTGCATTTTCATGAGATATTCATTTATAAGGGGAAACCACCCTTAAGTGTATCCTGTTATATTTCTACAAAATAAAGTAAATTTCTACAAATTAAAGTAAATTTGACTTACAAAACCAAGCAGAAAAAATTCTTTTAAATCGAGTGTTGAAAAATATAAATTGCTTAATTTAGTCAAAACATTTTATGGGGGTAAACTACACCAAAAAATTTACGAATATACAAGGAAATTACCAAGTAGGTTAAATTGAAGCTGAAAATTCTGAAAAAAATATATATGCCACGTGATAATAAAATAACGTTTACGTATATTTGCATTTTCATGAGAAATTCATTTATAAGCGGTAACCACCTTTAAGTGTATCCTGTTATATTTCTACAAAATAATGTAAATTTCTACAAAATAAATTAAATTTCTACAAATTAAAGTAAATTTGACTTAAAAAACCAAGCAGAAAAAATTCTTTCAAATCGAGTGTTGAAAATATAAATTGCTTAATTTAGTCGAAACATTTTATGGGGGTAAACTACACCAAAAAATTTACGAATATACAAGAAAATTACCAAGTAGGTTAAATTGAAGCTGAAAATTCTGAATAAAATATATATGCCACGCGATAATAAAATAACGTTTACGTATGTTTGTATTTTCATGAGAAATTAATTTATAAGGGGCATCCACCTTTAAGTGCATGTTATTATATTTCGACGAAATAATGTTAATTTCGCGTACAAAACGAAGCAGAAAAAATTCTTTCAAATCGAGGGTTTAAAAATATAAATTGCTTAATTTAGTCAAAACATTTTATGGGGGTAAAGTACCCCCAAAGAAGCTATAATTATACAAGAATATAACCAAGTGGGTGAAGTTGAAGCTGGAAATTCTGAAAAAATATATATGCTACGGGATAATAATATAACATATACGTATATTTGCATTTTCATGAGAAATCCATTTATAAGGGGTAACCACACTTCAGTGCATGTTATTTTATTTATAATAAATGGAGTTAATTTCACCTACAAAACCAAGTCGAAAAAATCCAATCGCACAGGGGATTAGAAAATATAAATTGCTTAATTAGTCGAAACATTTTATGGGGGTAAACTACGGCAAAAAATTTACGATTATACAAGAAAATTACCAAATAGGTTAATTTGAAGCTGGACATTCTAAAAAAATATATATGCCTCGCGATTATAAAATAAAGTTTACGTATGTTTGTATTTTCATGAGAAATTAATTTATAAGGGGCATCCACCCTTAAGTGCATGTTATTATATTTCGACAAAATAATGTTAATTTCGCGTACAAAACGAAGCAGAAAAAATTCTTTCAAATCGAGGGTTGAAAAATATAAATTGCTTAATTTAGTCAAAACATTTTATGGGGGTAAAGTACCCCCAAAAGAAGCTACAATTATACAAGAATATAACCAAGTGGGTGAAGTTGAAGCTGGAAATTCTGAAAAAATATATATGCTACGGGATAATAATATAACGTTTACGTATATTTGCATTTTCATGCGAAATCCATTTATAAGGGGTAACCACCCTTCAGTGCATGTTATTTTATTTCTAAAAAATAAAGTAAATTTGACTTACAACACCAAGCAGAAAAAATTCTTTCAAACGAGGGTTTAAAAATATAAATTGCTTAATTTAGTCAAAAAATTTTATGGGGGTAAAGTACCCCCAAAGAAGCTACAATTATACAAGAATATAACCAAGTGGGTGAAGTTGAAGCTGGAAATTCTGAAAAAATATATATGCTATGGGATAATAATATAAAGTTTACGTATGTTTGTATTTTCATGAGAAATTAATTTATAAGGGGCATCCACCTTTAAGTGCATGTTATTATATTTCGACAAAATAATGTTAATTTCGCGTACAAAACGAAGCAGAAAAAATTCTTTCTAATCGAGGGTTTAAAAATATAAATTGCTTAATTTAGTCAAAACTTTTTATGGGGGTAAACTACACCAAAAAATTTACGAATATACAAGAAAATTACCAAGTAGGTTAAATTGAAGCTGAAAATTCTTGAAGTTGAAGTTGGCAATTCAAAAACATATATGCCAGGCGACAATAAAATAACGTTTACGTATATTTGCATTTTCATGAGAAATTCATTTATAAGGGGTAACCACCCTTAAGTGTATCCTGTTATATTTCTACAAAATAATGTAAATTTCTACAAAATAAAGTAAATTTCTACAAATTAAAGTAAATTTGACTTACAAAGCCAAGCAGAAAAAATTCTTTCAAATCGAGTGTTGAAAATATAAATTGCTTAATTTAGTCAAAACATTTTATGGGGGTAAACTACACCAATAAATTTACGACTATACAAGAAAATTACCAAGTAGGTTAAATTGAAGCTGAAAATTCTGAAAAAAATATATATGCCACGCGATAATAAAATAACGTTTACGTATATTTGCATTTTCATTAGAAATTCAGTTAGAAGGGGTAACCACCCTTCAGTGCATGTTATTTTATTTCTAAAAAATAAAGTAAATTTGACTTACAACACCAAGCAGAAAAAATTCTTTCAAATCGAGGGTTTAAAAATATAAATTGCTTAATTTAGTCAAAACATTTTATGGGGGTAAACTACACCAAAAAATTTACGAATATACAAGAAAATTACCAAGTAGGTTAAATTGAAGCTGAAAATTCTGAAAAAATATATATGCCACGCGATAATAAAATAACGTTTACGTATATTTGCATTTTCATTAGAAATTCATTTATAAGGCGTAACCACCCTTCAGTGCATGTTATTTTATTTATAATAAATGTAGTTAATTTCACCTACAAAACCAAGTCGAAAAAATCCAATCACACAGGGGATTACAAAATATAAATTGCTTAATTAGTCGAAACATTTAATGGGGGTAAACTACAGCAAAAAATTTACCATTATACAAGAAAATTACCAAGTAGGTTAAATTGAAGCTGAAAATTCTGAAAAAAATATATATGCCACGCGATAATAAAATAACGTTTACGTATATTTGGATTTTCATTAGAAATTCAGTTAGAAGGGGTAACCACCCTTCAGTGCATGTTATTTTATTTCTAAAAAATAAAGTAAATTTGACTTACAACACCAAGCAGAAAAAATTCTTTCAAATCAAGGGTTTAAAAATATAAATTGCTTAATTTAGTCAAAACATTTTATGCGGGTAAAGTACCCCCAAAGAAGCTACAATTATACAAGAATATAACCAAGTGGGTGAAGTTGAAGCTGGAAATTCTGAAAAAATATATATGCTACGGGATAATAATATAACGTTTACGTATATTTGCATTTTCATGAGAAATTTATTTATAAGGGGTAACCACCCTTCAGTGCATGTTATTTTATTTATAATAAATGTAGTTAATTTCACCTACAAAACCAAGCCGAAAAAATCCAATCACACAGGGGATTAGAAAATATAAATTGCTTAATTAGTCGAAACATTTTATGGGGGTAAACTACGGCAAAAAATTTACGATTATACAAGAAAATTACCAAGTAGGTTAATTTGAAGCTGGACATTCTAAAAAAATATATATGCCTCGCGATAATAAAATAAAGTTTACGTATATTTGCATTTTCATTAGAAATTCAGTTAGAAGGGGTAACCACCCTTCAGTGCATGTTATTTTATTTCTAAAAAATAAAGTAAATTTGACTTACAACACCAAGCAGAAAAAATTCTTTCAAATCGAGGGTTTAAAAATATAAATTGCTTAATTTAGTCAAAACATTTTAGGGGGGTAAAGTACCCCAAAAGAATATACAATTATACAAGAATATAACCAAGTGGGTGAAGTTGAAGCTGGAAATTCTGAAAAAATATATATGCTACGGGATAATAATATAACGTTTACGTATATTTGCATTTTCATGAGAAATCCATTTATAAGGGGTAACCACACTTCAGTGCATGTTATTTTATTTATAATAAATGTAGTTAATTTCACCTACAAAACCAAGCCGAAAAAATCCAATCACACATGGGATTATAAAATATAAATTGCTTAATTAGTCGAAACATTTTATGGGGGTAAACTACGGCAAAAAATTTACGATTATACAAGAAAATTACCAAGTAGGTTAATTTGAAGCTGGACATTCTAAAAAAATATATATGCCTCGCGATAATAAAATAAAGTTTACGTATGTTTGTATTTTCATGAGAAATTAATTTATAAGGGGCATCCACCTTTAAGTGCATGTTATTATATTTCGACAAAATAATGTTAATTTCGCGTACAAAACGAAGCAGAAAAAATTCTTTCAAATCGAGGGTTGAAAAATATAAATTGCTTAATTTAGTCAAAACATTTTATGGGGGTAAACTACACCAAAAAATTTACGAATATACAAGAAAATTACCAAGTAGGTTAAATTGAAGCTGAAAATTCTGAAAAAAATATATATGCCACGCGATAATAAAATAACGTTTACGTATATTTGCATTTTCATTAGAAATTCATTTATAAGGCGTAACCACCCTTCAGTGCATGTTATTTTATTTATAATAAATGTAGTTAATTTCACCTACAAAACCAAGTCGAAAAAATAAAATCACACAGGGGATTAGAAAATATAAATTGCTTAATTAGTCGAAAAATTTAATGGTGGTAAACTACCGCAAAAAATTTTCGATTATACAAGAAAATTACCAAGTAGGTTAAATTGAAGCTGAAAATTCTTGAAGTTGAAGTTGGCAATTCAAAAACATATATGCCAGGCGACAATAAAATAACGTTTACGTATAATTGCATTTTCATGAGAAATTCATTTATAAGGGGTAACCACCCTTAAGTGTATCCTGTTATATTTCTACAAAATAATGTAAATTTCTACAAAATAAAGTAAATTTCTACAAATTAAAGTAAATTTGACTTACAAAAATAAGCAGAATAAATTAATTCAAAACCAGTCTTGAAAATATAAATTGCTTAATTTAGTCGAAACATTTTATGGGGGTAAACTACACCAAAAAATTTACGAATATACAAGAAAATTACCAAGTAGGTTAAATTGAAGCTGAAAATTCTGAAAAAAATATATATGCGACGCCATAATAAAATAACGTTTAGGTATATTTGCATTTTCATTAGAAATTCAGTTAGAAGGGGTAACCACCCTTCAGTGCATGTTATTTTATTTCTAAAAAATAAAGTAAATTTGACTTACAACACCAAGCAGAAAAAATTCTTTCAAATCGAGGGTTGAAAAATATAAATTGCTTAATTTAGTCAAAACATTTTATGGGGGTAAACTACACCAAAAAATTTACGAATATACAAGAAAATTACCAAGTAGGTTAAATTGAAGCTGGAAATTCTGAAAAAATATATATGCCAAGCGATAAAAAAATAACGTTTACGTATATTTGCATTTTCATGAGAAATTCATTTATAAGGGGTAACCACCCTTAAGTGTATCCTGTTATATTTCTACAAAATAATGTAAATTTCTACAAAATAAAGTAAATTTCTACAAATTAAAGTAAATTTGACTTACAAAACCAAGCAGAAAAAATTCTTTCAAATCGAGTGTTGAAAATATAAATTGCTTAATTTAGTCGAAACATTTTATGGGGGTAAACTACACCAAAAAATTTACGAATATACAAGAAAATTACCAAGTAGGTTAAATTGAAGCTGAAAATTCTGAAAAAAATATATATGCCACGCGATAATAAAATAACGTTTACGTATATTTGCATTTTCATTAGAAATTCAGTTAGAAGGGGTAACCACCCTTCAGTGCATGTTATTTTATTTCTAAAAAATAAAGTAAATTTGACTTACAACACCAAGCAGAAAAAATTCTTTCAAATCGAGGGTTTAAAAATATAAATTGCTTAATTTAGTCAAAACATTTTATGGGGGTAAACTACACCAAAAAATTTACGAATATACAAGAAAATTACCAAGTAGGTTAAATTGAAGCTGAAAATTCTGAAAAAAATATATATGCCACGCGATAATAAAATAACGTTTACGTATATTTGCATTTTCATTAGAAATTCATTTATAAGGCGTAACCACCCTTCAGTGCATGTTATTTTATTTATAATAAATGTAGTTAATTTCACCTACAAAACCAAGACGAAAAAATCCAATCACACAGGGGATTAGAAAATATAAATTGCTTAATTAGTCGAAACATTTTATGGGGGTAAACTACCGCAAGAAATTTACGATTATATAAGAAAATTACCAAGTAGGTTAATTTGAAGCTGGACATTCTAAAAAAATATATATGCCTCGCGATAATAAAATAACGTTTACGTATATTTGCATTTTCATTAGAAATTCAGTTAGAAGGGGTAACCACCCTTCAGTGCATGTTATTTTATTTCTAAAAAATAAAGTAAATTTGACTTACAACACCAAGCAGAAAAAATTCTTTCAAATCAAGGGTTTAAAAATATAAATTGCTTATTTTAGTCAAAACATTTTATGGGAGTAAACTACCCCCAAAAATGCTACAGTTATACAAGAAAATAACAAAGTGGGTGAAGTTGAATCTGGAAATTCTGAAAAAATATATATGTCACGCGATAATAAAATAAAGTTTACGTATATTTGCATTTTCATTAGAAATCAATTTATAAGGGGTAACCACACTTCAGTGCATGTTATTTTATTTATAATAAATGTAGTTAATTTCACCTACAAAACCAAGCCGAAAAAATCCAATCACACATGGGATTATAAAATATAAATTGCTTAATTAGTCGAAACATTTTATGGGGGTAAACTACGGCAAAAAATTTACGATTATACAAGAAAATTACCAAGTAGGTTAATTTGAAGCTGGACATTCTAAAAAAATATATATGCCTCGCGATAATAAAATAAAGTTTACGTATGTTTGTATTTTCATGAGAAATTAATTTATAAGGGGCATCCACCTTTAAGTGCATGTTATTATATTTCGACAAAATAATGTTAATTTCGCGTACAAAACGAAGCAGAAAAAATTCTTTCAAATCGAGGGTTGAAAAATATAAATTGCTTAATTTAGTCAAAACATTTTATGGGGGTAAACTACACCAAAAAATTTACGAATATACAAGAAAATTACCAAGTAGGTTAAATTGAAGCTGAAAATTCTGAAAAAAATATATATGCCACGCGATAATAAAATAACGTTTACGTATATTTGCATTTTCATTAGAAATTCAGTTAGAAGGGGTAACCACCCTTCAGTGCATGTTATTTTATTTCTAAAAAATAAAGTAAATTTGACTTACAACACCAAGCAGAAAAAATTCTTTCAAATCGAGGGTTTAAAAATATAAATTGCTTAATTTAGTCAAAACATTTTATGGGGGTAAACTACACCAAAAAATTTACGAATATACAAGAAAATTACCAAGTAGGTTAAATTGAAGCTGAAAATTCTGAAAAAAATATATATGCCACGCGATAATAAAATAACGTTTACGTATATTTGCATTTTCATTAGAAATTCAGTTAGAAGGGGTAACCACCCTTCAGTGCATGTTATTTTATTTCTAAAAAATAAAGTAAATTTGACTTACAACACCAAGCAGAAAAAATTCTTTCAAATCGAGGGTTTAAAAATATAAATTGCTTAATTTAGTCAAAACATTTTATGGGGGTAAAGTACCCCCAAAGAAGCTACAATTATACAAGAATATAACCAAGTGGGTGAAGTTGAAGCTGGAAATTCTGAAAAAATATATATGCTACGGGATAATAATATAACGTTTACGTATATTTGCATTTTCATGAGAAATCCATTTTTAAGGGGTAACCACCCTTCAGTGCATGTTATTTTATTTATAATAAATGTAGTTAATTTCACCTACAAAACCAAGCCGAAAAAATCCAATCACACAGGGGATTAGAAAATATAAATTGCTTAATTAGTCGAAACATTTTATGGGGGTAAACTACGGCAAAAAATTTATGATTATACAAGAAAATTACCAAGTAGGTTAATTGGAAGCTGGACATTCTAAAAAAATATATATGCCTCGAGATAATAAAATAAAGTTTACGTATATTTGCATTTTCATTAGAAATTCAGTTAGAAGGGGTAACCACCCTTCAGTCCATGTTATTTTATTTCTAAAAAATAAAGTAAATTTGACTTACAAAACCAAGCAGAAAAAATTCTTTCAAATCGAGTGTTGAAAATATAAATTGCTTAATTTAGTCGAAACATTTTATGGGGGTAAACTACACCAAAAAATTTACGAATATACAAGAAAATTACCAAGTAGGTTAAATTGAAGCTGAAAATTCTGAAAAAAATATATATGCCACGCGATAATAAAATAACGTTTACGTATATTTGCATTTTCATTAGAAATTCAGTTAGAACGGGTAACCACCCTTCAGTGCATGTTATTTTATTTCTAAAAAATAAAGTAAATTTGACTTACAACACCAAGCAGAAAAAATTCTTTCAAATTGAGGGTTTAAAAATATAAATTGCTTAATTTAGTCAAAGCATTTTATGTGGGTAAACTACACCAAAAAATTTACGAATATACAAGAAAATTACCAAGTAGGTTAAATTGAAGCTGAAAATTCTGAAAAAAATATATATGCCACGCGATAATAAAATAACGTTTACGTATATTTGCATTTTCATGAGAAATTCATTTATAAGGGGTAACCACCTTTAAGTGTTTCCTGTTATATTTCTACAAAATAATGTAATATTCTACAAAATAAAGTAAATTTCTACAAATTAAAGTAAATTTGACTTACAAAACCAAGCAGAAAAAATTCTTTCAAATCGAGTGTTGAAAATATAAATTGCTTAATTTAGTCGAAACATTTTATGGGGGTAAACTACACCAAAAAATTTACGAATATACAAGAAAATTACCAAGTAGGTTAAATTGAAGCTGAAAATTCTGAAAAAAATATATATGCCACGCGATAATAAAATAACGTTTACGTATATTTGCATTTTCATTAGAAATTCAGTTAGAAGGGGTAACCACCCTTCAGTGCATGTTATTTTATTTCTAAAAAATAAAGTAAATTTGACTTACAACACCAAGCAGAAAAAATTCTTTCAAATCGAGGGTTTAAAAATATAAATTGCTTAATTTAGTCAAAACATTTTATGGGGGTAAAGTACCCCCAAAGAAGCTACAATTATACATGAAAATAACAAAGTGGGTGAAGTTGAAGCTGGAAATTTTGAAAAAATCTATATGCCACGCGATAATAAAATAACGTTTACGTATATTTGCATTTTCATTAGAAATTCATTTATAAGGCGTAACCACCCTTCAGTGCATGTTATTTTATTTATAATAAATGTAGTTAATTTCACCTACAAAACCAAGTCGAAAAAATCCAATCACACAGGGGATTAGAAAATATAAATTGCTTAATTAGTCGAAACATTTTATGGGGGTAAACTACGGCAAAAAATTTACGATTATACAAGAAAATTACCAAGTAGGTTAATTTGAAGCTGGACATTCTAAAAAAATATATATGCATCGCGATAATAAAATAACGTTTACGTATATTTGCATTTTCATTAGAAATTCAGTTAGAAGGGGTAACCACCCTTCAGTGCATGTTATTTTATTTCTAAAAAATAAAGTAAATTTGACTTACAACACCAAGCAGAAAAAATTCTTTCAAATCAAGGGTTTAAAAATATAAATTGCTTATTTTAGTCAAAACATTTTATGCGGGTAAAGTACCCCCAAAGAATCTACAATTATACAAGAATATAACCAAGTGGGTGAAGTTGAAGCTGGAAATTCTGAAAAAATATATATGCTACGGGATAATAATATAACGTTTACGTATATTTGCATTTTCATGAGAAATCCATTTATAAGGCGTAACCACCCTTCAGTGCATGTTATTTTATTTATAATAAATGTAGTTAATTTCACCTACAAAACCAAGTCGAAAAAATCCAATCACACAGGGGATTAGAAAATATAAATTGCTTAATTAGACTTATCATTTTATGGGGGTAAACTACGGCAAAAAATTTACGATTATACAAGAAAATTACCAAGTAGGTTAATTTGAAGCTGGACATTCTAAAAAAATACATATGCCTCGAGATAATAAAATAAAGTTTACGTATATTTGCATTTTCATTAGAAATTCAGTTAGAAGGGGTAACCACCCTTCAGTCCATGTTATTTTATTTCTAAAAAATAAAGTAAATTTGACTTACAACACCAAGCAGAAAAAATTCATTCAAATCGAGGGTTTAAAAAATATAAATTGCTTAATTTAGTCAAAACATTTTATGGGGGTAAAGTACCCCCAAAAGAATCTACAATTATACAAGAATATAACCAAGTGGGTGAAGTTGAAGCTGGAAATTCTGAAAAAATATATATGCTACGGGATAATAATATAACGTTTACGTATATTTGCATTTTCATGAGAAATCCATTTATAAGGGGTAACCACACTTCAGTGCATGATATTTTATTTATAATAAATGTAGTTAATTTTCACCTACAAAACTAAGCCGAAAAAATCCAATCACACATGGGATTATAAAATATAAATTGCTTAATTAGTCGAAACATTTTATGGGGGTAAACTACGGCAAAAAATTTACGATTATACAAGAAAATTACCAAGTAGGTTAATTTGAAGCTGGACATTCTAAAAAAATATATATGCCTCGCGATAATAAAATAAAGTTTACGTATGTTTGTATTTTCATGAGAAATTAATTTATAAGGGGCATCCACCTTTAAGTGCATGTTATTATATTTCGACAAAATAGTGTTAATTTCGCGTACAAAACGAAGCAGAAAAAATTCTTTCAAATCGAGGGTTGAAAAATATAAATTGCTTAATTTAGTCAAAACATTTTATGGGGGTAAACTACACCAAAAAATTTACGAATATACAAGAAAATTACCAAGTAGGTTAAATTGAAGCTGAAAATTCTGAAAAAAATATATATGCCACGCGATAATAAAATAACGTTTACGTATATTTGCATTTTCATTAGAAATTCAGTTAGAAGGGGTAACCACCCTTCAGTGCATGTTATTTTATTTCTAAAAAATAAAGTAAATTTGACTTACAACACCAAGCAGAAAAAATTCTTTCAAATCGAGGGTTTAAAAAAATATAAATTTCTTAATTTAGTCAAAACATTTTACGGGGGTAAACTACACCAAAAAATTTACGAATATACAAGAAAATTACCAAGTAGGTTAAATTGAAGCTGAAAATTCTGAAAAAAATATATATGCGACGCTATAATAAAATAACGTTTACGTATATTTGCATTTTCATTAGAAATTCAGTTAGAAGGGGTAACCACCCTTCAGTGCATGTTATTTTATTTCTAAAAAATAAAGTAAATTTGACTTACAACACCAAGCAGAAAAAATTCTTTCAAATCGAGGGTTTAAAAATATAAATTGCTTAATTTAGTCAAAACATTTTATGGGGGTAAACTACACTAAAAAATTTACGATTATACAAAAAAATTACCAAGTAGTTTAAGTTGAAGCTGGAAATTCTGAAAAAATATATATGCCACGCGATAATAATATAACGTTTACATATATTTGCATTTTCGTTAGAAATTCATTTAGAAGGGGTAACCACCCTTCAGTGTATCCTGTTATATTTCTACAAAATAATGTAAATTTCTACAAAATAAAGTAAATTTCTACAAATTAAAGTAAATTTGACTTACAAAACCGAGCAGAAAAAATTCTTTCAAATCGAGTGTTGAAAATATAAATTGCTTAATTTAGTCAAAACATTTTATGGGGGTAAATGACACCAAAAAATTTACGAATATACAAGAAAATTACCAAGTAGGTTAAATTGAAGCTGAAAATTCTGAAAAAAATATATATGCCACGCGATAATAAAATAACGTTTACGTATATTTGCATTTTCATTAGAAATTCAGTTAGAAGGGGTAACCTCCATTCAGTGCATGTTATTTTATTTCTAAAAAATAATGTAAATTTGACTTACAACACGAAGCAGAAAAAATTCTTTCAAATCGAGGGTTGAAAAGTATAAATTGCTTAATTTAGTCAAAATATTTTATGGGGGTAAACTACACCAAAAAATTTACGAATATACAAGAAAATTACCAAAATTAGGTTAAATTGAAGCTGAAAATTCTGAATAAAATATATATGCCACGCGATAATAAAATAACGTTTACGTATATTTGCATTTTCATTAGAAATTCATTTATAAGGCGTAACCACCCTTCAGTGCATGTTATTTTATTTATAATAAATGTAGTTAATTTCACCTACAAAACCAAGTCGAAAAAATCCAATCACACAGGGGATTACAAAATATAAATTGCTTAATTAGTCGAAACATTTAATGGGGGTAAACTACAGCAAAAAATTTACCATTATACAAGAAAATTACCAAGTAGGTTAAATTGAAGCTGAAAATTCTGAAAAAAATATATATGCCACGCGATAATAAAATAACGTTTACGTATATTTGGATTTTCATTAGAAATTCAGTTAGAAGGGGTAACCACCCTTCAGTGCATGTTATTTTATTTCTAAAAAATAAAGTAAATTTGACTTACAACACCAAGCAGAAAAAATTCATTCAAATCGAGGGTTTAAAAATATAAATTGCTTAATTTAGTCAAAACATTTTATGGGGGTAAAGTACCCCCAAAGAAGCTACAATTATACAAGAATATAACCAAGTGGGTGAAGTTGAAGCTGGAAATTCTGAAAAAATATATATGCTACGGGATAATAATATAACGTTTACGTATATTTGCATTTTCATGAGAAATCCATTTATAAGGGGTAACCACCCTTCAGTGCATGTTATTTTATTTATAATAAATGTAGTTAATTTCACCTACAAAACCAAGCCGAAAAAATCCAATCACACAGGGGATTAGAAAATATAAATTGCTTAATTAGTCGAAACATTTTATGGGGGTAAACTACGGCAAAAAATTTACGATTATACAAGAAAATTACCAAGTAGGTTAATTTGAAGCTGGACATTCTAAAAAAATATATTTGCCTCGAGATAATAAAATAAAGTTTACGTATATTTGCATTTTCATTAGAAATTCAGTTAGAAGGGGTAACCACCCTTCAGTCCATGTTATTTTATTTCTAAAAAATAAAGTAAATTTGACTTACAACACCAAGCAGAAAAAATTCATTCAAATCGAGGGTTTAAAAATATAAATTGCTTAATTTAGTCAAAACATTTTATGGGGGTAAAGTACCCCCAAAGAATCTACAATTATACAAGAATATAACCAAGTGGGTGAAGTTGAAGCTGGAAATTCTGAAAAAATATATATGCTACGGGATAATAATATAACGTTTACGTATATTTGCATTTTCATGAGAAATCCATTTATAAGGGGTAACCACACTTCAGTGCATGTTATTTTATTTATAATAAATGTAGTTAATTTCACCTACAAAACCAAGCCGAAAAAATCCAATCACACATGGGATTATAAAATATAAATTGCTTAATTAGTCGAAAAATTTTATGGGGGTAAACTACGGCAAAAAATTTACGATTATACAAGAAAATTACCAAGTAGGTTAATTTGAAGCTGGACATTCTAAAAAAATATATATGCCTCGCGATAATAAAATAAAGTTTACGTATGTTTGTATTTTCATGAGAAATTAATTTATAAGGGGCATCCACCTTTAAGTGCATGTTATTATATTTCGACAAAATAATGTTAATTTCGCGTACAAAACGAAGCAGAAAAAATTCTTTCAAATCGAGGGTTGAAAAATATAAATTGCTTAATTTAGTCAAAACATTTTATGGGGGTAAACTACACCAAAAAATTTACGAATATACAAGAAAATTACCAAGTAGGTTAAATTGAAGCTGAAAATTCTGAATAAAATATATATGCCACGCGATAATAAAATAACGTTTACGTATATTTGCATTTTCATTAGAAATTCATTTATAAGGCGTAACCACCCTTCAGTGCATGTTATTTTATTTATAATAAATGTAGTTAATTTCACCTACAAAACCAAGTCGAAAAAATCCAATCACACAGGGGATTAGAAAATATAAATTGCTTAATTAGTCGAAAAATTTAATGGTGGTAAACTACCGCAAAAAATTTACGATTATACAAGAAAATTACCAAGTAGGTTAAATTGAAGCTGAAAATTCTTGAAGTTGAAGTTGGCAATTCAAAAACATATATGCCAGGCGACAATAAAATAACGTTTACGTATATTTGCATTTTCATGAGAAATTCATTTATAAGGGGTAACCACCCTTAAGTGTATCCTGTTATATTTCTACAAAATAATGTAAATTTCTACAAAATAAAGTAAATTTCTAAAAAGTATCGTAAATTTGACTTACAAAACCAAGCAGAAAAAATTCTTTCAAATCGAGTGTTGAAAATATAAATTGCTTAATTTAGTCGAAACATTTTATGGGGGTAAACTACACCAAAAAATTTACGAATATACAAGAAAATTACCAAGTAGGTTAAATTGAAGCTGAAAATTCTGAAAAAAATATATATGCCACGCGATAATAAAATAACGTTTACGTATATTTGCATTTTCATTAGAAATTCAGTTAGAAGGGGTAACCACCCTTCAGTGCATGTTATTTTATTTCTAAAAAATAAAGTAAATTTGACTTACAACACCAAGCAGAAAAAATTCTTTCAAATCGAGGGTTTAAAAATATAAATTGCTTAATTTAGTCAAAACATTTTATGGGGGTAAACTACACCAAAAAATTTACGAATATACAAGAAAATTACCAAGTAGGTTAAATTGAAGCTGGAAATTCTGAAAAAATATATATGCCTCGCGATAATAAAATAACGTTTACGTATATTTGCATTTTCATGAGAAATTCATTTATAAGGGGTAACCACCCTTAAGTGTATCCTGTTATATTTCTACAAAATAATGTAAATTTCTACAAAATAAAGTAAATTTCTACAAATTAAAGTAAATTTGACTTACAAAACCAAGCAGAAAAAATTCTTTCAAATCGAGTGTTGAAAATATAAATTGCTTAATTTAGTCGAAACATTTTATGGGGGTAAACTACACCAAAAAATTTACGAATATACAAGAAAATTACCAAGTAGGTTAAATTGAAGCTGAAAATTCTGAAAAAAATATATATGCCACGCGATAATAAAATAACGTTTACGTATATTTGCATTTTCATTAGAAATTCAGTTAGAAGGGGTAACCACCCTTCAGTGCATGTTATTTTATTTCTAAAAAATAAAGTAAATTTGACTTACAACACCAAGCAGAAAAAATTCTTTCAAATCGAGGGTTTAAAAATATAAATTGCTTAATTTAGTCAAAACATTTTATGGGGGTAAACTACACCAAAAAATTTACGAATATACAAGAAAATTACCAAGTAGGTTAAATTGAAGCTGAAAATTCTGAAAAAAATATTTATGCCACGCGATAATAAAATAACGTTTACGTATATTTGCATTTTCATTAGAAATTCATTTATAAGGCGTAACCACCCTTCAGTGCATGTTATTTTATTTATAATAAATGTAGTTAATTTCACCTACAAAACCAAGTCGAAAAAATCCAATCACACAGGGGATTACAAAATATAAATTGCTTAATTAGTCGAAACATTTAATGGGGGTAAACTACAGCAAAAAATTTACCATTATACAAGAAAATTACCAAGTAGGTTAAATTGAAGCTGAAAATTCTGAAAAAAATATATATGCCACGCGATAATAAAATAACGTTTACGTATATTTGCATTTTCATTAGAAATTCAGTTAGAAGGGGTAACCACCCTTCAGTGCATGTTATTTTATTTCTAAAAAATAAAGTAAATTTGACTTACAACACCAAGCAGAAAAAATTCTTTCAAATCTAGGGTTGAAAAATATAAATTGCTTAATTTAGTCAAAACATTTTATGGGGGTAAAGTACCCCCAAAGAAGCTACAATTATACAAGAATATAACCAAGTGGGTGAAGTTGAAGCTGGAAATTCTGAAAAAATATATATGCTACGGGATAATAATATAACGTTTACGTATATTTGCATTTTCATGAGAAATCCATTTATAAGGGGTAACCACACTTCAGTGCATGTTATTTTATTTATAATAAATGTAGTTAATTTCACCTACAAAACCAAGCCGAAAAAATCCAATCACACATGGGATTATAAAATATAAATTGCTTAATTAGTCGAAAAATTTTATGGGGGTAAACTACGGCAAAAAATTTACGATTATACAAGAAAATTACCAAGTAGGTTAATTTGAAGCTGGACATTCTAAAAAAATATATATGCCTCGCGATAATAAAATAAAGTTTACGTATGTTTGTATTTTCATGAGAAATTAATTTATAAGGGGCATCCACCTTTAAGTGCATGTTATTATATTTCGACAAAATAATGTTAATTTCGCGTACAAAACGAAGCAGAAAAAATTCTTTCAAATCGAGGGTTGAAAAATATAAATTGCTTAATTTAGTCAAAAGATTTTATGGGGGTAAACTACACGAAAAATTTACGAATATACAAGAAAATTACCAAGTAGGTTAAATTGAAGCTGAAAATTCTGAATAAAATATATATGCCACGCGATAATAAAATAACGTTTACGTATATTTGCATTTTCATTAGAAATTCATTTATAAGGCGTAACCACCCTTCAGTGCATGTTATTTTATTTATAATAAATGTAGTTAATTTCACCTACAAAACCAAGTCGAAAAAATCCAATCACACAGGGGATTAGAAAATATAAATTGCTTAATTAGTCGAAAAATTTAATGGTGGTAAACTACCGCAAAAAATTTACGATTATACAAGAAAATTACCAAGTAGGTTAAATTGAAGCTGAAAATTCTTGAAGTTGAAGTTGGCAATTCAAAAACATATATGCCAGGCGACAATAAAATAACGTTTACGTATATTTGCATTTTCATGAGAAATTCATTTATAAGGGGTAACCACCCTTAAGTGTATCCTGTTATATTTCTACAAAATAATGTAAATTTCTACAAAATAAAGTAAATTTCTACAAATTAAAGTAAATTTGACTTACAAAACCAAGCAGAAAAAATTCTTTCAAATCGAGTGTTGAAAATATAAATTGCTTAATTTAGTCAAAACATTTTATGGGGGTAAACTACACCAAAAAATTTACGAATATACAAGAAAATTACCAAGTAGGTTAAATTGAAGCTGAAAATTCTGAAAAAAATATATATGCGACGCCATAATAAAATAACGTTTACGTATATTTGCATTTTCATTAGAAATTCAGTTAGAAGGGGTAACCACCCTTCAGTGCATGTTATCTTATTTCTAAAAAATAAAGTAAATTTCACCTACAAAACCAAGCAGAAAAAATTCTTTCAAACCGAGGGTTGAAAAATATAAATTGCTTAATTTAGTCAAAACATTTTATGGGGGTAAACTACACCAAAAAATTTACGATTATACAAAAAAATTACCAAGTAGTTTAAGTTGAAGCTGGAAATTCTGAAAAAATATATATGCCACGCGATAATGAAATAAAGTTTACGATTATTTGCATTTTCATGGGAAATTCTTTTATACGGAGTAACCACACTTCAGTGCATGCTGTTATATTTCTACAAAATAATGTAAATTTCTACAAAATAAAGTAAATTTCCATTCGTGCGGAATCACCTGTTGTGATCGGACGTGTTTGTGTGTGCGCTCCATATTTATATATTGACTGCGTGTACCACTCTCTCTCTATTTACTCTGGTGAAATTTGAAACCGTGCTATCCGTGTGGGAGGAGATTCCTCAGTGTGGAAGTGTGCATTTTTAATGCACCCTTCAAATTATGGATAACCAAACGGTAAGCCAACCTTCTGAAAATACCCAAAGTCGAAACATCCCTATAAATGGAAATCTAGGAAACTCAACAGACAACAGGAGCAGCTATGCAGCCGCAGCAGAACGAGACTCATTCCCCAAAAAAGACCAAGCAATTGTCATAGAATCCCTTCCCCAAATTCCTATATCGGAATATCTGGTTGAAATAGGTAGAATTATTGGCCCCTCTAATATCAGATTTGCTTCTAAAATTTCCAATGGACGTGTGTGTATGTTTCTTGCGAGTAAACAGGTAGCTGACGACCTCACAGATAAACACTCGAGTGTCAACATTCGGGGGCACTCGTTGGAGCTCCGACCTCTAATTACTAATTACAAGAAGCTGATATTATCTAATGTGTGTCCAGTGATCCCACACTCATTCATTAAATCTGAGCTTGAAAGGATTGGTGTTCAAACGGCTTCTGAAGTAACCTTTCTAAGAGCTGGAATGTCAGAACCTGGGTTTGCTCATGTACTCAGCTTCCGTAGGCAGGTTTACGTTCATCCAGATAGTGTTTCCAAAATCCCGGAGTCCTTGCAAATTAATTTTGAGGACACCGCTTATTGGATTTATTTAACAACTAATACTCTGGTCTGCTTTCTTTGCAAACTAGCAGGGCACATTGCAAAGAATTGCAAGACCGACAGTAAAGAGTCTTCTGGTAATCTAAATTACACAAATCTGAACCAAATGTCAACACCACCTATTCTAATCTCCCAATCTCAGGACCAAATTGAAAGAACAAAAAATAATGACCACCTTCAATTTCCCCCTTTACCTACTATACCTAATGAACGTTTAAATTCTGGAAATAAACGCCCTCTTTCTGAAGCAAGCTCATCTATAGTCTCTGATGGGCCTCCAAAAAAGGAATCGCAAACGACACCAAGCAACGACATAAAAAAAAAAACAAACGAAGATTGGAAAATTGTAAAGACACAAAAAAGCAAAAAACCTAAGAATGAAACACAAGAGGGTGGAAAAAATATCACTCCAACAACTGAGAAGACCACAGATGAACTGCTTGCCTCAATTAAAACAGTACTTGAAGAACCTACAGCAAATTATCCACTAAATTATACACAATATAAAAATTTTTTTGACAGAGCTACCGGATCTCCTGATCCTGCCACTATCGCGAATGACTACACTGATGACATCCAGTCTCTCTTTTGTATGATGAAAGAGCTCTATCCACACTTGACTGAACGCTCTGCAAAAATAAGGAGCACAAAAATAACTAATATCCTGCTCAAATCAATAAGCGGTTTAGCCTCTTCAGGTTCAGGCTCAGATGAGGAGCCTCTCTCAATGTCGGAGGAAATAGAAAAACTATTAGAGCCCACATCCAACCTCGACGATGGTTCTAAATATCATCCAATGGAATCTTAATGGGTTCTTCCCTCGTCGTGATAATGTGCAGTTACTCATCAAAGAGGTTAATACCGCACTGATCTGTCTGCAAGAAACGAATTTCAAAGATGCCTTCTGTGCAAAAATTGGAGGATACGATTCTGTATTTAAAAACCGTACACACACAAATTTCGCGAGTGGAGGTGTTGCAATTTATATTAAAAAATCTATCCACCAAACAAAAATACACCTCAACACTAATCTGGAAGCCGTTGCTCTGTCTTTTATCGCCCCTAATGAAATATGTATTTGTAATGTATATATACCAAATCGACACGATTTCAATCTAGCAGATTTGAAAAATTTAATTGATCAACTACCTAAACCTTTCATTCTGGTCGGTGATTTTAACAGCCATAACCAACTCTGGGGGTCAAAAAAGCACTGACTCGAGAGGAAAAAAAGATCGAGAAGCTTCTTCTTGAAAATGACGACATCATTCTTCTAAATGACGATCAACCCACTCATTTCAATGTATCAAACGCTTCCTTTAGCTCGATCGACTTATCCTTCTGTAGTGCTAGTATATCCCATAGACTAGATTGGGAAGCTAAGGAAGATCTCTACGATAGCGATCATTTTCCCATCAAATTGGAACTACAAAACCCCCTGCCTACTCTGTTTAACTTTACTTCTAGATGGAAATTTCCAAAAGCTGACTGGGTGTTGTACGGTGAGATAATGAACTCCAAAATTGAACAATTGAAAATCCCCTCGTTTGGAAACGGAGCTGATATAGATGATCTAGTTGCGGAATTAGTTGAAACTATAACTGAGGCTGCAAACATCTCGATTCCAAAAACGACTCAAACCTCCTTTTAAACATCAAGTCCCTTGGTGGAATTCTGAAATCGATGAGGCTATCAGGAAAAAGAAGCATGCCTTCAATGTTTACAAGAAACATAATACCACTGAAAATATGATTGAATTCAAGAGATTACGAGCCTTTTCCAGAAGGAAAATTAGATCTAGTTCTAGAAAATCATGGACTGACTTCATCTCATCACTAAAATTCAATACTCCCAGTTCTGAAATTCGAAGGAAATTGAATGCAATTGGAGGGAGGACTACCACGACGCGTATTACAGCATTGCAAAAAGCTAATGGGTCAATAACCACAGATTCCACTGAAATTGCTGATGAACTAGCTGATAACTATGCATCAAATTCCAGTGACACCAATTACGATGAACACTTTCTCGCTTTCAAACTGGAAAATGAAACCATTTCTGATCCTAGATTCAAGGAAGATAAGAATCTAATCATTAACTCTCCTCTCCTTTTGACTGAGCTTATATCAGCACTTGAGTCCACGAAAAATTCTAGCCCCGGTCCGGATAGAATACCGAATATCCTCCTGAAAAACTTACCTCTAAAAGCTCTGAACTATCTATTGGTGGTATTTAACTATATTTGGATTCAAAAGTGCTTCCCAAAAAAGTGGAGAGAGGCCCACATTGTTCCAATTGCCAAACCAGGAAAGGATAAGTTGAGAGTAGGGAGCTATCGGCCCATCGCACTAACCTGTAATATGTGTAAACTCATGGAGAAGATAATTAATAGGAGGCTCAGATGGTTTCTGGAAAAGGAAGGCTTCTTCAACGTTCATCAAAGCGCTTTCAGGAACATCGATCTACCCTCGACGCCCTAGCTAATCTTGAAACTAATATATGTGATGCTTTCATCAATAACCAACACCTCTTGGCAGTATCATTGGACATCGAAAAGTGTTATGAAATGGTCTGGCGATATAGAATCCTTCAGATGCTTGTGGCCAGTGGAATTGACGGAGCCATGCTCATTTTCGTTAGAAATTTCTTAATGAAAAGATTCATTGAGGTCAGGGTAAACGGATTTCTCTCTAAAAGGGTCGAACTTATAAATGGAGTGCCCCAGGGGTCTGTTTTAAGTGTCACACTTTTTCTAATTACCTTCAATGATATCACTAGATGCATCCCTCGGCCGATCAAGAAAAGTATTTTCGCAGACGACCTTACAGTCTACTGCAGTGGGAAAGATCTGCTTACTACCCAAGAAATACTTCAGGACTGTCTTGACAATCTACTAAAGTGGGCCCAAAAAACTGGTTTTAAATTCTCAAATTCAAAATCTGTTTGTATCCTCTTCTCTAAAAGTAAAACCGGAAACCAAGAACCAGCCCTCTACCTGAACAATCACGAATTAGAAGTAGTGAAAGAGACGAAAATTCTGGGCCTCATTTTTGATACAAAACTCACCTGGATCCCGCATCTGAAATATCTGAGAACGGATTGCAATAAAAGGCTGAACATTATAAGAACGCTTTCAAAGAGGAACTGGGGAGCTGACCAGAAGCTGTTGACTAACACTTATAAAGCCACTGTAAGGGCGAAACTCGATTACGGTTCCATCTTTTACAATTCTGCCAAACAAACTACTCTGGATATGATTTCTACCATACACAACGCCGGACTTAGAATTTCCATGGGTGCGTTTTTCTCTAGTCCTATTAGTAGCATACTGCCTGAAGCTGGTGATACTCCACTTGATTTTAGAAGGAAACAACTCACCCTGATCTATGCTAGTTCAATAGCCTCTACCCATTAAAACACTGCTTATGCAAATATCTTTCTTGGAAAGTTTCAGGACTTATATATGGACCACCCCAGAGCCATACTCCCCCTATATATCCGAGTAAAATCTTACTTGCAAGAAATTAACCTTGAACTTCCATTGATCGCCAAAAGGAGATTTCATGACTTCCCTTTCTGGGATTTCTCAGCTCCAACTATCATTATTGAGATGTGCAAATTGCCCAAAAACCAAACGAGCTCCAACAGTTACAAAAACGTTTTGAATGCTATACTTGCTTCTTTCCCAAATTACACCCATATCTACACTGATGGATCAAAATCAAAGACAGGGTGTGGTTGTTCAGTTATCACTCCTAATGAAGAGTTACAATTCAATTTACCAGAATACTACTGTGTATTTAGATGTGAAACATTCGCGATTCTACAAGCCTTGAAATTCATAGAAAGAAGCAGCGACCTTCTCTTCGTCATCATGTCCGATTCGTTGTCTGCTATTGAGGCTGTTACAAGTGTGAACAAGTTCGACCACATCACTCAAGAAATACAGGAGACACTTTTCAGCCTGAGAGAACGAGGAAAAAAGATCACAATTGTCTGGGTTCCTTCGCATATGGGCATTGAGGGCAATGATAGGGCTGACTTGCTGGCAAAGTCTGCATGTTCACTTCCAGTTCCTGAGGCCCCTATACCAGTGTATTACAAAGATCTTAAAAATTTGATCACGATCTCTGTTAAAAATCTATGGAACGAAAAGTGGAAGACTGACGAAATCACCAAATTACATCAAGTGAGGAAAGATATTTTCGAGAAAACCCAGATCCTCCTCGAAAACAGAAAAGACCAGGTCGTACTCACTCGGTTGAGAATTGGCCATACACACTTAACTCATTCTCACTTGATAAATAAAGTGGATCCAGAAAACTGCGACACCTGTGAAGTGACCCTCTCCATCAAACACATTTTGATGGATTGCCCAAAATACTTAACGAGAAGGAATCATCATAAAATCGGAACAAACTACAGGAGAATGCTCAACGATCCAGTTACCTTCGATAAAGTGCTTAAGTTCTTAGATAATATTGGAATCAGACATAGTATTTAGTGCCTGAAGCAGCCTTGAGCCCACAATGTAATTTAGTGATACCTTTTTGATACGAAAAACCAGCCTGTTCATGTATATTTTAGTAGTCGCTAATAACCTTTGCTGTTGATGCGACTTTAAACCATCATTAAAAAAAAAAAAAAAAAAAAGTAAATTTCTACAAATTAAAGTAAATTTGACTTATAAAACGAAGCAGAAAAAATTCTTTCAAATCGAGTGTTGAAAATATAAATTGCTTAATTTAGTCAAAACATTTTATGGGGGTAAACTACACCAAAAAATTTACGAATATACAAGAAAATTACCAAGTAGGTTAAATTGAAGCTGAAAATTCTGAAAAAAATATATATGCCACGCGATAATGAAATAACGTTTACGTATATTTGCATTTTCATTAGAAATTCAGTTAGAAGGGGTAACCACCCTTCCGTGCATGTTATTTTATTTCTAAAAAATAAAGTAAATTTGACTTACAACACCAAGCAGCAAAAATTCTTTCAAATCGAAGGTTTAAAAATATAAATTGCTTAATTTAGTCAAAACATTTTATGGGGGTAAACTACACAAAAAATTTACGAATATACAAGAAAATTACCAAGTAGGATAAATTGAAGCTGAAAATTCTGAAAAAAATATATATGCCACGCGATAATAAAATAACGTTTACGTATATTTGCATTTTCATTAGAAATTCATTTATAAGGCGTAACCACCCTTCAGTGCATGTTATTTTATTTATAATAAATGTAGTTAATTTCACCTACAAAACCAAGTCGAAAAAATCCAATCACACAGGGGATTACAAAATATAAATTGCTTAATTAGTCGAAACATTTAATGGGGGTAAACTACAGCAAAAAATTTACCATTATACAAGAAAATTACCAAGTAGGTTAAATTGAAGCTGAAAATTCTGAAAAAAATATATATGCCACGCGATAATAAAATAACGTTTACGTATATTTGCATTTTCATTAGAAATTCATTTATAAGGCGTAACCACCCTTCAGTGAATATTATTTTATTTATAATAAATGTAGTTAATTTCAGCTACAAAACCAAGTCGAAAAAATCCAATCACACAGGGGATTAGAAAATATAAATTGCTTAATTAGTCGAAAAATTTAATGGTGGTAAACTACCGCAAAAAATTTACGATTATACAAGAAAATTACCAAGTAGGTTAAATTGAAGCTGAAAATTCTTGAAGTTGAAGTTGGCAATTCAAAAACATATATGACAGGCGACAATAAAATAACGTTTACGTATATTTGCATTTTCATGAGAAATTCATTTATAAGGGGTAACCACCCTTAAGTGTATCCTGTTATATTTCTACAAAATAATGTAAATTTCTACAAAATAAAGTAAATTTCTACAAATTAAAGTAAATTTGACTTACAAAACCAAGCAGAAAAAATTCTTTCAAATCGAGTGTTGAAAATATAAATTGCTTAATTTAGTCGAAACATTTTATGGGGGTAAACTACACCAAAAAATTTACGAATATACAAGAAAATTACCAAGTAGGTTAAATTGAAGCTGAAAATTCTGAAAAAAATATATATGCCACGCGATAATAAAATAACGTTTACGTATATTTGCATTTTCATTAGAAATTCAGTTAGAAGGGGTAACCACCCTTCAGTGCATGTTATTTTATTTCTAAAAAATAAAGTAAATTTGACTTACAACACCAAGCAGAAAAAATTCTTTCAAATCGAGGGTTTAAAAATATAAATTGCTTAATTTAGTCAAAACATTTTATGGGGGTAAACTACACCAAAAAATTTACGAATATACAATAAAATTACCAAGTAGGTTAAATTGAAGCTGAAAATTCTGAATAAAATATATATGCCACGCGATAATAAAATAACGTTTACGTATATTTGCATTTTCATGAGAAATTCATTTATAAGGGGTAACCACCCTTAAGTGTATCCTGTTATATTTCTACAAAATAATGTAAATTTCTACAAAATAAAGTAAATTTCTACAAATTAAAGTAAATTTGACTTACAAAACCAAGCAGAAAAAATTCTTTCAAATCGAGTGTTGAAAATATAAATTGCTTAATTTAGTCGAAACATTTTATGGGGGTAAACTACACCAAAAAATTTACGAATATACAAGAAAATTACCAAGTAGGTTAAATTGAAGCTGAAAATTCTGAAAAAAATATATATGCCACGCGATAATAAAATAACGTTTACGTATATTTGCATTTTCATTAGAAATTCAGTTAGAAGGGGTAACCACCCTTCAGTGCATGTTATTTTATTTCTAAAAAATAAAGTAAATTTGACTTACAACACCAAGCAGAAAAAATTCTTTCAAATCGAGGGTTTAAAAATATAAATTGCTTAATTTAGTCAAAACATTTTATGGGGGTAAACTACACCAAAAAATTTACGAATATACAAGAAAATTACCAAGTAGGTTAAAATGAAGCTGGAAATTCTAAAAAAATATATATGCTACGCGATAATAAAATAAAGTTTACGTATATTTGCATTTTCATTAGAAATTCAGTTAGAAGGGGTAACCACCCTTCAGTGCATGTTATTTTATTTCTAAAAAATAAAGTAAATTTGACTTACAACACCAAGCAGAAAAAATTCTTTCAAATCGAGGGTTTAAAAATATAAATTGCTTAATTTAGTCAAAACATTTTATGGGGGTAAAGTACCCCCAAAGAAGCTACAATTATACAAGAATATAACCAAGTGGGTGAAGTTGAAGCTGGAAATTCTGAAAAAATATATATGCTACGGGATAATAATATAACGTTTACGTATATTTGCATTTTCATGAGAAATCCATTTATAAGGGGTAACCACACTTCAGTGCATGTTATTTTATTTATAATAAATGTAGTTAATTTCACCTACAAAACCAAGCCGAAAAAATCCAATCACACATGGGATTATAAAATATAAATTGCTTAATTAGTCGAAACATTTTATGGGGGTAAACTACGGCAAAAAATTTACGATTATACAAGAAAATTACCAAGTAGGTTAAATTGAAGCTGAAAATTCTGAAAAAAATATATATGCCACGCGATAATAAAATAACGTTTACGTATATTTGCATTTTCATTAGAAATTCAGTTAGAAGGGGTAACCACCCTTCAGTGCATGTTATTTTATTTCTAAAAAATAAAGTAAATTTGACTTACAACACCAAGCAGAAAAAATTCTTTCAAATCGAGGGTTTAAAAATATAAATTGCTTAATTTAGTCAAAACATTTTATGGGGGTAAAGTACCCCCAAAGAAGCTACAATTATACAAGAATATAACCAAGTGGGTGAAGTTGAAGCTGGAAATTCTGAAAAAATATATATGCTACGGGATAATAATATAACGTTTACGTATATTTGCATTTTCATGAGAAATCCATTTATAAGGGGTAACCACACTTCAGTGCATGTTATTTTATTTATAATAAATGTAGTTAATTTTCACCTACAAAACCAAGCCGAAAAAATCCAATCACACATGGGATTAGAAAATATAAATTGCTTAATTAGTCGAAACATTTTATGGGGGTAAACTACGGCAAAAAATTTACGATTATACAAGAAAATTACCAAGTAGGTTAAATTGAAGCTGAAAATTCTGAAAAAAATATATATGCCACGCGATAATAAAATAACGTTTACGTATATTTGCATTTTCATTAGAAATTCATTTATAAGGCGTAACCACCCTTCAGTGCATGTTATTTTATTTATAATAAATGTAGTTAATTTCACCTACAAAACCAAGTCGAAAAAATCCAATCACACAGGGGATTAGAAAATATAAATTGCTTAATTAGTCGAAACATTTTATGGGGGTAAACTACGGCAAAAAATTTACGATTATACAAGAAAATTACCAAGTAGGTTAATTTGAAGCTGGACATTCTAAAAAAATATATATGCCTCGCGATAATAAAATAAAGTTTACGTATGTTTGTATTTTCATGAGAAATTAATTTATAAGGGGCATCCACCTTTAAGTGCATGTTATTATATTTCGACAAAATAATGTTAATTTCGCGTACAAAACGAAGCAGAAAAAATTCTTTCAAATCGAGGGTTGAAAAATATAAATTGCTTAATTTAGTCAAAACATTTTATGGGGGTAAACTACACCAAAAAATTTACGAATATACAAGAAAATTACCAAGTAGGTTAAATTGAAGCTGAAAATTCTGAATAAAATATATATGCCACGCGATAATAAAATAACGTTTACGTATATTTGCATTTTCATTAGAAATTCATTTATAAGGCGTAACCACCCTTCAGTGCATGTTATTTTATTTATAATAAATGTAGTTAATTCCAGCTACAAAACCAAGTCGAAAAAATCCAATCACACAGGGGATTAGAAAATATAAATTGCTTAATTAGTCGAAAAATTTATTGGTGGTAAACTACCGCAAAAAATTTACGAATATACAAGAAAATTACCAAGTAGGTTAATTGGAAGCTGGACATTCTAAAAAAATATATATGCCTCGAGATAATAAAATAAAGTTTACGTATATTTGCATTTTCATTAGAAATTCAGTTAGAAGGGGTAACCACCCTTCAGTCCATGTTATTTTATTTCTAAAAAATAAAGTAAATTTGACTTACAACACCAAGCAGAAAAAATTCATTCAAATCGAGGGTTTAAAAATATAAATTGCTTAATTTAGTCAAAACATTTTATGGGGGTAAAGTACCCCCAAAGAAGCTACAATTATACAAGAATATAACCAAGTGGGTGAAGTTGAAGCTGGAAATTCTGAAAAAAATATATATGGCACGCGATAATAAAATAACGTTTACGTATATTTGCATTTTCATTAGAAATTCAGTTAGAAGGGGTAACCACCCTTCAGTGCATGTTATTTTATTTCTAAAAAATAAAGTAAATTTGACTTACAACACCAAGCAGAAAAAATTCTTTCAAATCGAGGGTTTAAAAATATAAATTGCTTAATTTAGTCAAAACATTTTATGGGGGTAAACTACACCAAAAAATTTACGAATATACAAGAAAATTACCAAGTAGTTTAAATTGAAGCTGAAAATTCTGAATAAAATATATATGCCACGCGATAATAAAATAACGTTTACGTATATTTGCATTTTCATTAGAAATTCATTTATAAGGCGTAACCACCCTTCAGTGCATGTTATTTTATTTATAATAAATGTAGTTAATTTCACCTACAAAACCAAGCCGAAAAAATCCAATCACACAGGGGATTAGAAAATATAAATTGCTTAATTAGTCGAAACATTTTATGGGGGTAAACTACGGCAAAAAATTTATGATTATACAAGAAAAATACCAAGTAGGTTAATTGGAAGCTGGACATTCTAAAAAAATATATTTGCCTCGAGATAATAAAATAAAGTTTACGTATATTTGCATTTTCATTAGAAATTCAGTTAGAAGGGGTAACCACCCTTCAGTCCATGTTATTTTATTTCTAAAAAATAAAGTAAATTTGACTTACAACACCAAGCAGAAAAAATTCATTCAAATCGAGGGTTTAAAAATATAAATTGCTTAATTTAGTCAAAACATTTTATGGGGGTAAAGTACCCCCAAAGAAGCTACAATTATACAAGAATATAACCAAGTGGGTGAAGTTGAAGCTGGAAATTCTGAAAAAATATATATGCTACGGGATAATAATATAACGTTTACGTATATTTGCATTTTCATGAGAAATCCATTTATAAGGGGTAACCACACTTCAGTGCATGTTATTTTATTTATAATAAATGTAGTTAATTTCACCTACAAAACCAAGCCGAAAAAATCCAATCACACATGGGATTAGAAAATATAAATTGCTTAATTAGTCGAAACATTTTATGGGGGTAAACTACGGCAAAAAATTTACGATTATACAAGAAAATTACCAAGTAGGTTAAATTGAAGCTGAAAATTCTGAAAAAAATATATATGCCACGCGATAATAAAATAACGTTTACGTATATTTGCATTTTCATTAGAAATTCATTTATAAGGCGTAACCACCCTTCAGTGCATGTTATTTTATTTATAATAAATGTAGTTAATTTCACCTACAAAACCAAGTCGAAAAATCCAATCGCACAGGGGATTAGAAAATATAAATTGCTTAATTAGTCGAAACATTTTATGGGGGTAAACTACGGCAAAAAATTTACGATTATACAAGAAAATTACCAAGTAGGTTAATTTGAAGCTGGACATTCTAAAAAAATATATATGCCTCGCGATAATAAAATAAAGTTTACGTATGTTTGTATTTTCATGAGAAATTCATTTAGAAGGGGCATCCACCTTTAAGTGCATGTTATTATATTTCGACAAAATAATGTTAATTTCGCGTACAAAACGAAGCAGAAAAAATTCTTTCAAATCGAGGGTTGAAAAATATAAATTGCTTAATTTAGTCAAAACATTTTATGGGGGTAAACTACACCAAAAAATTTACGAATATACAAGAAAATTACCAAGTAGGTTAAATTGAAGCTGAAAATTCTGAATAAAATATATATGCCACGCGATAATAAAATAACGTTTACGTATATTTGCATTTTCATTAGAAATTCATTTATAAGGCGTAACCACCCTTCAGTGCATGTTATTTTATTTATAATAAATGTAGTTAATTTCACCTACAAAACCAAGTCGAAAAAATCCAATCACACAGGGGATTAGAAAATATAAATTGCTTAATTAGTCGAAAAATTTATTGGTGGTAAACTACCGCAAAAAATTTACGAATATACAAGAAAATTACCAAGTAGGTTAAATTGAAGCTGAAAATTCTTGAAGTTGAAGTTGGCAATTCAAAAACATATATGCCAGGCGACAATAAAATAACGTTTACGTATATTTGCATTTTCATGAGAAATTCATTTATAAGGGGTAACCACCCTTAAGTGTATCCTGTTATATTTCTACAAAATAATGTAAATTTCTACAAAATAAAGTAAATTTCTACAAATTAAAGTAAATTTGACTTACAAAACCAAGCAGAAAAAATTCTTTCAAATCGAGTGTTGAAAATATAAATTGCTTAATTTAGTCAAAACATTTTATGGGGGTAAACTACACCAAAAAATTTACGAATATACAAGAAAATTACCAAGTAGGTTAAATTGAAGCTGAAAATTCTGAAAAAAATATATATGCCACGCGATAATAAAATAACGTTTACGTATATTTGCATTTTCATTAGAAATTCAGTTAGAAGGGGTAACCACCCTTCAGTGCATGTTATTTTATTTCTAAAAAATAAAGTAAATTTGACTTACAACACCAAGCAGAAAAAATTCTTTCAAATCGAGGGTTTAAAAATATAAATTGCTTAATTTAGTCAAAACATTTTATGGGGGTAAACTACACCAAAAAATTTACGAATATACAAGAAAATTACCAAGTAGGTTAAATTGAAGCTGAAAATTCTGAAAAAAATATATATGCCACGCGATAATAAAATAACGTTTACGTATATTTGCATTTTCATTAGAAATTCATTTATAAGGCGTAACCACCCTTCAGTGCATGTTATTTTATTTATGATAAATGTAGTTAATTTAACCTAAGAAACCAAGTCGAAAAAATCCAATCACACAGGGGATTACAAAATATAAATTGCTTAATTAGTCGAAACATTTAATGGGGGTAAACTACAGCAAAAAATTTACCATTATACAAGAAAATTACCAAGTAGGTTAAATTGAAGCTGAAAATTCTGAAAAAAATATATATGCCACGCGATAATAAAATAACGTTTACGTATATTTGGATTTTCATTAGAAATTCAGTTAGAAGGGGTAACCACCCTTCAGTGCATGTTATCTTATTTCTAAAAAATAAAGTAAATTTGACTTACAACACCAAGCAGAAAAAATTCTTTCAAATCGAGGGTTTAAAAATATAAATTGCTTAATTTAGTCAAAACATTTTAGGGGGGTAAAGTACCCCCAAAGAAGCTACAATTATACAAGAATATAACCAAGTGGGTGAAGTTGAAGCTGGAAATTCTGAAAAAATATATATGCTACGGGATAATAATATAACGTTTACGTATATTTGCATTTTCATGAGAAATCCATTTATAAGGGGTAACCACACTTCAGTGCATGTTATTTTATTTATAATAAATGTAGTTAATTTCACCTACAAAACCAAGCCGAAAAAATCCAATCACACATGGGATTATAAAATATAAATTGCTTAATTAGTCGAAAAATTTTATGGGGGTAAACTACGGCAAAAAATTTACGATTATACAAGAAAATTACCAAGTAGGTTAATTTGAAGCTGGACATTCTAAAAAAATATATATGCCTCGCGATAATAAAATAAAGTTTACGTATGTTTGTATTTTCATGAGAAATTAATTTATAAGGGGCATCCACCTTTAAGTGCATGTTATTATATTTCGACAAAATAATGTTAATTTCGCGTACAAAACGAAGCAGAAAAAATTCTTTCAAATCGAGGGTTGAAAAAAATAAATTGCTTAATTTAGTCAAAACATTTTATGGGTGTAAACTACACTAAAAAATTTACGAATATACAAGAAAATTACCAAGTAGGTTAAATTGAAGCTGAAAATTCTGAATAAAATATATATGCCACGCGATAATAAAATAACGTTTACGTATATTTGCATTTTCATTAGAAATTCATTTATAAGGCGTAACCACCCTTCAGTGCATGTTATTTTATTTATAATAAATGTAGTTAATTTCACGTACAAAACCAGGTCGAATAAATCCAATCCCACAGGGGATTAGAAAATATAAATTGGTTAATTAGTCGAAAAATTTAGTGGTGGTAAACTACACCAAAAAATTTACGAATATACAAGAAAATTACCAAGTAGGTTAAATTGAAGCTGAAAATTCTTGAAGTTGAAGTTGGCAATTCAAAAACATATATGCCAGGCGACAATAAAATAACGTTTACGTATATTTGCATTTTCATGAGAAATTCATTTATAAGGGTTAACCACCCTTAAGTGTATCCTGTTATATTTCTACAAAATAATGTAAATTTCTACAAAATAATGTAAATTTATACAAATTAAAGTAAATTTGACTTACAAAACCAAGCAGAAAAAATTCTTTCAAATCGAGTGTTGAAAATATAAATTGCTTAATTTAGTCAAAACATTTTATGGGGGTAAACTACACCAAAAAATTTACGAATATACAAGAAAATTACCAAGTAGGTTAAATTGAAGCTGAAAATTCTGAAAAAAATATATATGCCACGCGATAATAAAATAACGTTTACGTATATTTGCATTTTCATTAGAAATTCAGTTAGAAGGGGTAACCACCCTTCAGTGCATGTTATTTTATTTATAATAAATGTAGTTAATTTCACCTACAAAACCAAGTCGAAAAAATCCAATCACACAGGGGATTAGAAAATATAAATTGCTTAATTAGTCGAAAAATTTAATGGTGGTAAACTACCGCAAAAAATTTTCGATTATACAAGAAAATTACCAAGTAGGTTAAATTGAAGCTGAAAATTCTGAAAAAAATATATATGCCACGCGATAATAAAATAACGTTTACGTATATTTGCATTTTCATTAGAAATTCAGTTAGAAGGGGTAACCACCCTTCAGTGCATGTTATTTTATTTCTAAAAAATAAAGTAAATTTGACTTACAACACCAAGCAGAAAAAATTCTTTTAAATCGAGGGTTTAAAAATATAAATTGCTTAATTTAGTCAAAACATTTTGGGGGGGTAAAGTACCACCAAAGAAGCTACAATTATACAAGAATATAACCAAGTGGGTGAAGTTGAAGCTGGAAATTCTGAAAAAATATATATGCTACTGGATAATAATATAACGTTTACGTATATTTGCATTTTCATGAGAAATTAATTTATAAGGGGCATCCACCTTTAAGTGCATGTTATTATATTTCGACAAAATAATGTTAATTTCGCGTTCAAAACGAAGCAGAAAAAATTATTTCAAATCGAGGGTTGAAAAATATAAATTGCTTAATTTAGTCAAAACATTTTATGGGTGTAAACTACACCAAAAAATTTACGAATATACAAGAAAATTACCAAGTAGGTTAAATTGAAGTTGAAAATTCTGAATTAAATATATATGCCACGCGATAATAAAATAACGTTTACGTATATTTGCATTTTCATTAGAAATTCATTTATAAGGCGTAACCACCCTTCAGTGAATATTATTTTATTTATAATAAATGTAGTTAATTTCAGCTACAAAACCAAGTCGAAAAAATCCAATCACACAGGGGATTAGAAAATATAAATTGCTTAATTAGTCGAAAAATTTAATGGTGGTAAACTACCGCAAAAAATTTACGATTATACAAGAAAATTACCAAGTAGGTTAAATTGAAGCTGAAAATTCTGAAAAAAATATATATGCCACGCGATAATAAAATAACGTTTACGTATATTTGCATTTTCATTAGAAATTCAGTTAGAAGGGGTAACCACCCTTCAGTGCATGTTATTTTATTTCTAAAAAATAAAGTAAATTTGACTTACAACACCAAGCAGAAAAAATTCTTTCAAATCGAGGGTTTAAAAATATAAATTGCTTAATTTAGTCAAAACATTTTATGGGGGTAAAGTACCCCCAAAGAAGCTACAATTATACAAGAATATAACCAAGTGGGTGAAGTTGAAGCTGGAAATTCTGAAAAAATATATATGCTATGGGATAATAATATAAAGTTTACGTATGTTTGTATTTTCATGAGAAATTAATTTATAAGGGGCATCCACCTTTAAGTGCATGTTATTATATTTCGACAAAATAATGTTAATTTCGCGTACAAAACGAAGCAGAAAAAATTCTTTCAAATCGCGGGTTGAAAAATATAAATTGCTTAATTTAGTCAAAACATTTTATGGGGGTAAACTACACCAAAAAATTTACGAATATACAAGAAAATTACCAAGTAGGTTAAATTGAAGCTGAAAATTCTTGAAGTTGAAGTTGGCAATTCAAAAACATATATGCCAGGCGACAATAAAATAACGTTTACGTATATTTGCATTTTCATGAGAAATTCATTTATAAGGGGTAACCACCCTTAAGTGTATCCTGTTATATTTCTACAAAATAATGTAAATTTCTACAAAATAAAGTAAATTTCTACAAATTAAATTAAATTAAATTCTTTCAAATCGCGGGTTGAAAAATATAAATTGCTTAATTTAGTCAAAACATTTTATGGGGGTAAACTACACCAAAAAATTTACGAATATACAAGAAAATTACCAAGTAGGTGAAATTGAAGCTGAAAATTCTTGAAGTTGAAGTTGGCAATTCAAAAACATATATGGCAGGCGACAATAAAATAACGTTTACGTATATTTGCATTTTCATGAGAAATTCATTTATAAGGGGTAACCACCCTTAAGTGTATCCTGTTATATTTCTACAAAATAATGTAAATTTCTACAAAATAAAGTAAATTTCTACAAATTAAAGTAAATTTTACTTACAAAACCAAGCAGAAAAAATTCTTTCAAATCGAGTGTTGAAAATATAAATTGCTTAATTTAGTCGAAACATTTTATGGGGGTAAACTACCCCAAAACATTTACGATTATACATGAAAATTATCAAGTAGGTTAAGTTGAAGCTGAAAATTCTGAAAAAAATATATATGCGACGCGATAATAAAATAACGTTTACGTATATGAAGCTAAATTATACAAGAAATCAACCAAGTGGGTGAAGTTGAAGCTGGAAATTCTGAAAAAATATATATGCGACGCGATAATAAAATAACGTTTACGTATATGAAGCTAAATTATACAAGAAATCAACCAAGTGGGTGAAGTTGAAGCTGGAAATTCTGAAAAAATATATATGCTACGGGATAATAATATAACGTTTACGTATATTTGCATTTTCATGAGAAATTCATTTATAAGGGTAACCACCCTTCAATGCATGTTATTTTACTTATAATAAATGTAGTTAATTTCACCTACAAAACCAAGCCGAAAAAATCCAATCACACAGGGGATTAGAAAATATTAATTGCTTAATTAGTCGAAACATTTTATGGGGGTAAATTACGGCAAAAAATTTACAATTATACAAGAAAATTACCAAGTAGGTTAAATTGTAGCTGGAAATTCTGAATAAAATATATATGCCACGCGATAATAAAATAACGTTTACGTATATTTGCATTTTCATTAGAAATTCATTTATAAGGGGTAACCACCCTTCAGAGCATGTTATTTTATTTATAAAAAATAATGTAAATTTGACTTATAAAACCAAGCAGAAAAATTCTTTCAAATCGAGGGTTGAAAAATATAAATTGCATAATTAGTCGAAACATTTTATGGGGGTAAACTACACCAAAAAAGCTACAATTATACAAGAAAATTACCAAGTAGGTTAAATTGAAGCTGGAAATTCTTAATAAAATATATATGCTACGCGATAATAAAATAAAGTTTACGTATATTTGCATTTTCATGGGAAATTAATTTATAAGGTGTAACCACCCTTAAGTGTATCCTGTTATATTTCTACAAAATAAAGTAAATTTCTACAAATTAAAGTAAATTTAACTTACAAAACCAAGCAGAAAAAATTCTTTCAAATCTAGGGTTGAAAAATATAAATTGATCAATTAGTCGAAACATTTTATGGGGGTAAACTACCGCAAAAAATTTTCGATTATACAAGAAAATTACCAAGTAGGTTAAGTTGAAGCTGAAAATTCTGAAAAAAATATATATGCGACGCGATAATAAAATAACGTTTACGTATATGAAGCTAAATTATACAAGAAATCAACCAAGTGGGTGAAGTTGAAGCTGGAAATTCTGAAAAAATATATATGCGACGCGATAATAAAATAACGTTTACGTATATGAAGCTAAATTATACAAGAAATCAACCAAGTGGGTGAAGTTGAAGCTGGAAATTCTGAAAAAATATATATGCTACGGGATAATAATATAACGTTTACGTATATTTGCATTTTCATGAGAAATTCATTTATAAGGGTAACCACCCTTCAATGCATGTTATTTTACTTATAATAAATGTAGTTAATTTCACCTACAAAACCAAGCCGAAAAAATCCAATCACACAGGGGATTAGAAAATATTAATTGCTTAATTAGTCGAAACATTTTATGGGGGTAAATTACGGCAAAAAATTTACAATTATACAAGAAAATTACCAAGTAGGTTAAATTGTAGCTGGAAATTCTGAATAAAATATATATGCCACGCGATAATAAAATAACGTTTACGTATATTTGCATTTTCATTAGAAATTCATTTATAAGGGGTAACCACCCTTCAGAGCATGTTATTTTATTTATAAAAAATAATGTAAATTTGACTTATAAAACCAAGCAGAAAAATTCTTTCAAATCGAGGGTTGAAAAATATAAATTGCATAATTAGTCGAAACATTTTATGGGGGTAAACTACACCAAAAAAGCTACAATTATACAAGAAAATTACCAAGTAGGTTAAATTGAAGCTGGAAATTCTTAATAAAATATATATGCTACGCGATAATAAAATAAAGTTTACGTATATTTGCATTTTCATGGGAAATTAATTTATAAGGTGTAACCACCCTTAAGTGTATCCTGTTATATTTCTACAAAATAAAGTAAATTTCTACAAATTAAAGTAAATTTAACTTACAAAACCAAGCAGAAAAAATTCTTTCAAATCGAGGGTTGAAAAATATAAATTGCTCAATTAGTCGAAACATTTTATGGGGGTAAACTACCGCAACAAATTTACGATTATACAAGAAAATTACCAAGTAGGTTAAATTGAAACTGAAAATTCTGAAAATAATAAATATGCCACGCGATAATAAAATAACGTTTACGTATGTTTGCATTTTCATTAGAAATTCATTTTGAAGGGGTAACCACCCTTCAGTGCATGTTATTTTATTTCTAAAAAATAAAGTAAATTTGACGTAAAACACCAAGCAGAAAAAATTCTTTCAAATCGAGGGTTGAAAAATATAAATTGCTTAATTTAGTCAAAAGATTTTATGGGGGTAAAGTACCCCCAAGGAAGCTACAATTATACAAGAAATCAACCAAGTGGGTTAAGTTGAAGCTGGAAATTTTGAAAAAATATATATGCCACGCGATAATAAAGTAACGTTTGCGTATATTTGCATTTCCATTAGAAATTCATTTATAAGGCGTAACCACCCTAAGTGTATCCTGTTATATTTCTACAAAATAAAGTAAATTTCTACAAATTAAAGTAAATTTAACTTACAAAACCAAGCAGAAAAAATTCTTTCAAATCGAGGGTTGAAAAATATAAATTGCATAATTAGTAGAAACATTTTATGGGGGTAAACTACACCAAAAAATTTACGAATATACAAGAAAATTACCAAGTAGGTTAAATTGAAGCTGAAAATTCTGAATAAAATATATATGCCACGCGATAATAAAATAACGTTTACGTATATTTGCATTTTCATGAGAAATTCATTTAGAAGAGGTAACCACCTTTCAGTGCATGTTATTTTATTTCTAAAAAATAAAGTAAATTTGACTTACAACACCAAGCAGAAAAAATTCTTTCAAATCCAGGGTTGAAAAATATAAATTGCTTAATTTAGTCAAAAGATTTTATGGAGGTAAACTACCCCCAAAGAAGCTACAATTATACAAGAAATCAACCAAGTGGGTGAAGTTGAAGCTGGAAATTCTGAAAAAATATATATGCTACGGGATAATAATATAACGTTTACGTATATTTGCATTTTCATGAGAAATTCATTTATAAGGGGTAACCACCCTTAAGTGTATCCTGTTATATTTCTACAAAATAATGTAAATTTCTACAAAATAAAGTAAATTTCTACAAATTAAAGTAAATTTGACTTACAAAACCAAGCAGAAAAAATTCTTTCAAATCGAGTGTTGAAAATATAAATTGCTTAATTTAGTCGAAACATTTTATGGGGGTAAACTACACCAAAAAATTTACGAATATACAAGAAAATTACCAAGTAGGTTAATTTGAAGCTGGACATTCTAAAAAAATATATATGCCTCGCGATAATAAAATAAAGTTTACGTATGTTTGTATTTTCATGAGAAATTAATTTATAAGGGGCATCCACCCTTAAGTGAATGTTATTATATTTCGACAAAATAATGTTAATTTCGCGTACAAAACCAAGCAGAAAAAATTCTTTCAAATCGAGGGTTGAAAAATATAAATTGCTTAATTTAGTCAAAACATTTTATGGGGGTAAACTACGGCAAAAAATTTACGATTATACAAGAAAATTACCAAGTAGGTTAATTTGAAGCTGGACATTCTAAAAAATCATATATGCCAGGCTACAATAAAATAACGTTTACGTATATTTGCATTTTCATGAGAAATTCATTTATAAGGGATAATCAACCTTCAGTGCATGTTATTTTATTTCTACAAAATAAAGTAAATTTGACTTACAAAACCAAGCAGAAAAAATTCTTTCAAATCCAGGGTTGAAAAATATAAATTGCTTAATTTAGTCAAAAGATTTTATGGGGGTAAACTACCCCCAAAGGAGCTACAATTATACAAGAAATCAACCAAGTGGGTGAAGTTGAAGCTGGAAATTCTGAAAAAATATATATGGTACGCGATAATAAAATAACGTTTACGTATGTTTGCATTTTCATTAGAAATTCATTTAGAAGGGGCATCCACCTTTAAGTGCATGTTATTATATTTCGACAAAATAATGTTAATTTCGCGTACAAAACGAAGCAGAAAAAATTCTTTCAAATCGAGGGTTGAAAAATATAAATTGCTTAATTTAGTCAAAACATTTTATGGGGGTAAACTACGGCAAAAAATTTACGATTATACAAGAAAATTACCAAGTAGGTTAATTTGAAGCTGGACATTCTAAAAAATCATATATGCCAGGCTACAATAAAATAACGTTTACGTATATTTGCATTTTCATGAGAAATTCATTTTGAAGGGGTAACCACCCTTCAGTGCATGTTATTTTATTTCTAAAAAATAAAGTAAATTTGACGTAAAACACCAAGCAGAAAAAATTCTTTCAAATCGAGGTTGAAAAATATAAATTGCTTAATTTAGTCAAAAGATTTTATGGGGGTAAACTACCCCCAAAGGAGCTACAATTATACAAGAAATCAACCAAGTGGGTGAAGTTGAAGCTGGAAATTCTGAAAAAATATATATGGTACGCGATAATAAAATAACGTTTACGTATATTTGCATTTTCATGAGAAATTCATTTATAAGGGGTAACCACCCTTCAGTGCATGTTATTATATTTCGACAAAATAATGTTAATTTCGCGTACAAAACGAAGCAGAAAAAATTCTTTCAAATCGAGGGTTGAAAAATATAAATTGCTTAATTAGTCGAAACATTTTATGGGGGTAAACTACCGCAAAAAATTTACGATTATACAAGAAAATTACCAAGTAGGTTAAATTGAAGCTGAAAATTCTGAATAAAATATATATGCCACGCGATAATAAAATAACGTTTACGTATATTTGCATTTTCATGAGAAATTCATTTAGAAGAGGTAACCACCTTTCAGTGCATGTTATTTTATTTCTAAAAAATAAAGTAAATTTGACTTACAACACCAAGCAGAAAAAATTCTTTCAAATCGAGGTAGAAAAATATAAATTGCTTAATTTAGTCAAAAGATTTTATGGGGGTAAACTACCCCCAAAGAAGCTACAATTATACAAGAAATCAACCAAGTGGGTGAAGTTGAAGCTGGAAATTCTGAAAAAATATATATGCTACTGGATAATAATATAACAATTTGAAAATATATTTGTGTTGTTACCAGTATAAATATTAATAGCGTAGATGATGGCCTTTCTGGTATATGTTAAGGTGTTATATTGAGAAAATTAATAGATCAGTTTCAAAAATTCTTTTGAAAAAGATTATTTATTATTTTCCTCAACAAGTCAGTCGACGTTTCGAATGAAGCTTCATTCCTTTTCAAGACTAAAATAAATAATAATATATATAGGTTACTTGACGGTGAAGCGAATAACAACAAATAGCCAAAGACATACGCAGAAAATATCATAAGAAATTACCTTAGAAAGTACGTTGCGAGGATTTCGAGTTTGTAACAAAACAATTTATAAAGAAGACGTCACATGGTTATGTATAAAAATTTTTCGTTGAAAATAACAAATTGATGAAGTCTTTAGTTAATACTTCATTGTAATCATAATATTCATGTTGCATAAACTTGATTAAAAGAATTAAAAAATTTTTATACATAACCATGTGACGTCTTCTTTATAAATTGTTTTGTTACAAACTCGAAATCCTCGCAACGTACTTTCTAAGGTAATTTCTTATGATATTTTCTGCGTATGTCTTTGGCTATTTGTTGTTATTCGCTTCACCGTCAAGTAACCTATATATATTATTATTTATTTTAGTCTTGAAAAGGAATGAAGCTTCATTCGAAACGTCGACTGACTTGTTGAGGAAAATAATAAATATTCTTTTTCAAAAGAATTTTTGAAACTGATCTATTAATTTTCTCAATATAACAACTTCACATATACCAGAAAGGCCATCATCTACGCTATTAATAATAATATAACGTTTACGTATATTTGCATTTTCATGAGAAATTCATTTATAAGGGGTAACCATCCTTCAGTGCATGTTATTTTATTTATAATAAATGTAGTTAAATTGACCTACAAAACCAAGCCGAAAAAATCTCATCACACAGGGGATTAGTAAATATAAATTGCTTATATCGTGACATGTTTCCGTACATGTTCCTTGTTACATTGACCCACAGTTATAATTCTGTAATATTTATTTTGGCTTGGGGTCAGCTTAGTTTCTAATTATTTATGTCATCGAGGACATAAACATTAGGAAGGCAAACGTTTCGGCCACAGATGGGGGCCCTCTTCAGTGCCAATTAGCTTAATTGTAACCTTTAAATATTTATTAACTAATACATGGAATTAAGAAATATATGGTATTTTTTGTCTTTTTGTTTTTTTTTTTCTTTTGCTTATTAATTAAAAATAGAGTAAACATGCAGAAAAACTTATGAGTAAGCGAGTTTCTAGGTGTGAAGAACCAGGCCGTTCCAAAAACTGCTCCAACAAGTAATCCTCTCCCACAGGAACCGTGAAAAATGCGGCCGCGGAACGCACTCCCTCAAGGGCACATATATAAACACAATTATTTCAAACCAGAAAGAAACAACACACGGGAGAATATAACGTGGGTCCTTGGTAAAGCACGCACAGCAAACCACACATATGCACGAGCACCAGAAGTAAAGGACACTGAAGTTAAAACAATCAGAACATTGCAATTGGTACAGAAAATTTTTTATTTATTTTCTCAAAAACCACAGAGATGACAGACGGATGTAAGTCCACCACTCTGCCACATGGCTAGAAGAAAACTGATTTGGGAATAACACGTGTTTAGGAAGACAAGTGTTCAGAGTTTGACGTATATGGAGAGCATTCTCCATGATAGGTCAGGTTCCAACACCAAGGGTTATACACAGTCAAAATTTACTTTAATGTCCCCGGCACTTGAGATTTCTATGTGCTCAAGCGTCCAAGGAAAGCAAACCCCTACCACGTGTTCGAAGAATTCTGTAAGGAAAGGCACTCAATACGGTCCCGGCGTCGTAAAAATTATACACATTTTTGTGGATATAGAAAGTAAAATGCAGCTAAGGTGGAAATTCACGAAAAATTAATTTCCTGGTTTTTCGAAACCTCTGATTCTTAATAACTGGAACCCGGAAAAATACAATATTAAGTTAATAAGTATGATGTCCGAGTTTTTCGGATTATAAGACTGCTGTAAGTGGTAAAATATTACGCGAGCTATTCAAACTCTGATTTGAATAGAGAGATCAATTAATACGGTAGCACTACGGATTCTGAGACTAATAAAAAGTTGCAAAGTGATGCGCGAGCACTTCAGACTCTGACTTTAAGTGAGGTGGCCAAGTAATGCGCGAGTTCTTGGGAGTATGAGAATTTTTATAAAGTGGCCAAGTAATACGCGAGATTTCCGGACTCTGACTTTAAGTAAGGTGGCCAAGTAATGCGTGAATTTTCAGGAGTATAAGAATTTTCATAAAGTGGCCAAGTAATACGCGAGATTTCCGGGCTCTGACTTAAAATAAGGTGGCCAAGTAATGCGCGAGTTCTTAGGAGTATAAGAGTTTTTATAAGTAGCCAAGTAATACGCGAGTTAAACGAAGTCTGTCTTAAAAAGAGTGGCCAAGTAATGCGCGAATTCTTAGGAGTATAAGAATTGTTATAAAGTGGCCAACTAATACGCGAGATTTCCGGACTCTGACTTAAAGTAAAGTGGCCAAGTAATGCGCGAGTTCTTAGGATTATAAGAATTTTTCTAAAGTGGCCAAGTAATACGCGAGATTTCCGGACTCTGACTTTAAATAAGGTGGCCAAGTAATGCGCGAATTCTTAGGAGTATAAGAATTTTTATAAAGTGGCCAAGTAATACGCGAATTCATAGGAGTATAAGAATTTTTATAAAGTGGCCAAGTAGTACGCGAGATTTCCGGACTCTGACTTTAAGTAAGGTGGCCAAGTAATACGCGAGTTCTTAGGAGTATAAGAATTTTTATAAGAGGCCAACTAATACGCGAGATTTCCGGACTCTGACCTTAAATAAGGTGGCCAAGTAATGCGCGAATTCTTAGGAGTATAAGAATTGTTATAAAGTGGCCAACTAATACGCGAGATTTCCGGACTCTGACTTAAAGTAAAGTGGCCAAGTAATGCGCGAGTTCTTAGGATTATAAGAATTTTTCTAAAGTGGCCAAGTAATACGCCAAATTTCCGGACTCTGACTTTAATTATTTTGGCCAAGTAATGCGCGAATTCTTAGGAGTATAAGAATTTTTCTAAAGTGGCCAAGTAATACGCGAGATTTCCGGACTCTGACCTTAAGTAAGGTGGCCAAGTAATGCGCGAGTTCAATGGACCTCATGACTGATATAAATACATAAGTGGCCTCGTAATACGCGAGTTAGACGAAGCCTGTCCTGAAAAGAGTGGCCAAATAATGCGCGAGATTTCCGGACTCTGACTTTAAGTAAGGTGGCCAGGTAATGCGCGAGTTCTTCTGAGTATAAGAATTTTTATAAGTAGCCAAGTAATACGCGAGTTACACGAAGTCTGTCTTGAAAAGAGTGGCCAAGTAATGCGCGAATTCTTAGAAGCATAAGAATTGTTATAAAGTGGCCAACTAATACGCGAGATTTCCGGACTCTGACTAGAACTAAAATGGCCAAGTAATGCGCGAGTTCTTAGAAGTATAAGAATTTTTACAAGTGGCCAACTAATACGCGAGTTAAACGAAGTCTGTCTTGAAAAGAGTGGCCAAGTAATGCGCGAATTCTTAGGAGTAAGAGAATTTTTATAAAGTGGCCAAGTAATACGTGAAAATTCCGTACTCTGACTTAAAGTAAAGTGGCCAAGTAATGCGCGAGTTCTTAGGAGTGTAAGAATTTTTATAAAGTGGCCAAGTAATACGCGAATTCATAGGAGTATAAGAATTTTTCTAAAGTGGTCAAGTAGTACGCGAGATTTCCGGACTCTGACTTTAAGTAAGGTGGCCAAGTAATGCGCGAGTTCTTAGGAGTATAAGAATTTTTATAAGTAGCCAAGTAATACGCGAGTTAAACGAAGTCTGTCTTAAAAAGAGTGGCCAAGTAATGCGCGAATTCTTAGGAGTATAAGAATTTTTCTAAAGTGGCCAAGTAATACGCGAGATTTCCGGACTCTGACCTTAAGTAAGGTGGCCAAGTAATGCGCGAGTTCTTAGGATTATAAGAATTTTTCTAAAGTGGCCAAGTAATACGCGAGATTTCCGGACTCTGACTTTAAATAAGGTGGCCAAGTAATGCGCGAATTCTTAGGAGTATAAGAATTTTTCTAAAGTGGCCAAGTAATACGCGAGATTTCCGGACTCTGACCTTAAATAAGGTGGCCAAGTAATGCGCGAATTCTTAGGAGTATAAGAATTGTTATAAAGTGGCCAACTAATACGCGAGATTTCCGGACTCTGACTTAAAGTAAAGTGGCCAAGTAATGCGCGAGTTCTTAGGATTATAAGAATTTTTCTAAAGTGGCCAAGTAATACGCGAGATTTCCGGACTCTGACTTTAAATAAGGTGGCCAAGTAATGCGCGAGTTCTTAGGATTATAAGAATTTTTCTAAAGTGGCCAAGTAATACGCGAGATTTCCGGACTCTGACTTTAAATAAGGTGGCCAAGTAATGCGCGAATTCTTAGGAGTATAAGAATTTTTCTAAAGTGGCCAAGTAATACGCGAGATTTCCGGACTCTGACCTTAAGTAAGGTGGCCAAGTAATGCGCGAGTTCAATGGACCTCATGACTGATATAAATACATAAGTGGCCTCGTAATACGCGAGTTAGACGAAGCCTGTCCTGAAAAGAGTGGCCAAATAATGCGCGAGATTTCCGGACTCTGACTTTAAGTAAGGTGGCCAAGTAATGCGCGAGTTCTTCTGAGTATAAGAATTTTTATAAGTAGCCAAGTAATACGCGAGTTACACGAAGTCTGTCTTGAAAAGAGTGGCCAAGTAATGCGCGAATTCTTAGAAGTATAAGAATTTTTACAAGTGGCCAACTAATACGCGAGATTTCCGGACTCTGACTAGAACTAAAGTGGCCAAGTAATGCGCGAGTTCTTAGAAGTATAAGAATTTTTACAAGTGGCCAACTAATACGCGAGTTAAACGAAGTCTGTCTTGAAAAGAGTGGCCAAGTAATGCGCGAATTCTTAGGAGTAAGAGAATTTTTATAAAGTGGCCAAGTAATACGTGAAAATTCCGTACTCTGACTTAAAGTAAAGTGGCCAAGTAATGCGCGAGTTCTTAGGAGTGTAAGAATTTTTATAAAGTGGCCAAGTAATACGCGAATTCATAGGAGTATAAGAATTTTTCTAAAGTGGTCAAGTAGTACGCGAGATTTCCGGACTCTGACTTTAAATAAGGTGGCCAAGTAATGCGCGAATTCTTAGGAGTTTAAGAATTTTTCTAAAGTGGCCAAGTAATACGCGAGATTTCCGGACTCTGACCTTAAGTAAGGTGGCCAAGTAATGCGCGAGTTCTTAGGATTATAAGAATTTTTCTAAAGTGGCCAAGTAATACGCGAGATTTCCGGACTCTGACTTTAAATAAGGTGGCCAAGTAATGCGCGAATTCTTAGGAGTATAAGAATTTTTCTAAAGTGGCCAAGTAATACGCGAGATTTCCGGACTCTGACTTTAAATAAGGTGGCCAAGTAATGCGCGAATTCTTAGGAGTATAAGAATTGTTATAAAGTGGCCAACTAATACGCGAGATTTCCGGACTCTGACTTAAAGTAAAGTGGCCAAGTAATGCGCGAGTTCTTAGGATTATAAGAATTTTTCTAAAGTGGTCAAGTAGTACGCGAGATTTCCGGATTCTGACTTTAAGTAAGGTGGCCAAGTAATGCGCGAGTTCTTAGGAGTATAAGAATTTTTATAAGTAGCCAAGTAATACGCGAGTTAAACGAAGTCTGTCTTAAAAAGAGTGGCCAAGTAATGCGCGAATTCTTAGGAGTATAAGAATTTTTCTAAAGTGGCCAAGTAATACGCGAGATTTCCGGACTCTGACTTTAAATAAGGTGGCCAAGTAATGCGCGAATTCTTAGGAGTATAAGAATTTTTCTAAAGTGGCCAAGTAATACGCGAGATTTCCGGACTCTGACCTTAAGTAAGGTGGCCAAGTAATGCGCGAGTTCTTAGGATTATAAGAATTTTTCTAAAGTGGCCAAGTAATACGCGAGATTTCCGGACTCTGACTTTAAATAAGGTGGCCAAGTAATGCGCGAATTCTTAGGAGTATAAGAATTTTTCTAAAGTGGCCAAGTAATACGCGAGATTTCCGGACTCTGACCTTAAGTAAGGTGGCCAAGTAATACGCGAACTCATAGGAGTATAAGAGTTTTTATAAAGTGGCCAAGTAATGCGCGAATTCTTAGGAGTATAAGAATTTTTCTAAATTGGCCAACTAATACGCGAGATTTCCGGACTCTGACTTTAAATAAGGTGGCCAAGTAATGCGCGAATTCTTAGGAGTATGAGAATTGTTATAAAGTGGCCAACTAATACGCGAGATTTCCGGACTCTGACTTAAAGTAAAGTGGCCAAGTAATGCGCGAGTTCTTAGGATTATAAGAATTGTTATAAAGTGGCCAAATAATACGCGAGATTTCCGGACTCTGACTTGAAGTAAAGTGGCCAAGTAATGCGCGAGTTCTTAGGATTATAAGAATTTTTCTAAAGTGGTCAAGTAGTACGCGAGATTTCCGGACTCTGACTTTAAGTAAGGTGGCCAAGTAATGCGCGAGTTCTTAGGAGTATAAGAATTTTTATAAGTAGCCAAGTAATACGCGAGTTAAACGAAGTCTGTCTTAAAAAGAGTGGCCAAGTAATGCGCGAATTCTTAGGAGTATAAGAATTTTTCTAAAGTGGCCAAGTAATACGCGAGATTTCCGGACTCTGACTTTAAATAAGGTGGCCAAGTAATGCGCGAATTCTTAGGAGTTTAAGAATTTTTCTAAAGTGGCCAAGTAATACGCGAGATTTCCGGACTCTGACCTTAAGTAAGGTGGCCAAGTAATGCGCGAGTTCTTAGGATTATAAGAATTTTTCTAAAGTGGCCAAGTAATACGCGAGATTTCCGGACTCTGACTTTAAATAAGGTGGCCAAGTAATGCGCGAATTCTTAGGAGTATAAGAATTTTTCTAAAGTGGCCAAGTAATACGCGATATTTCCGGACTCTGACTTTAAATAAGGTGGCCAAGTAATGCGCGAATTCTTAGGAGTATAAGAATTGTTATAAAGTGGCCAACTAATACGCGAGATTTCCGGACTCTGACTTAAAGTAAAGTGGCCAAGTAATGCGCGAGTTCTTAGGATTATAAGAATTTTTCTAAAGTGGTCAAGTAGTACGCGAGATTTCCGGACTCTGACTTTAAGTAAGGTGGCCAAGTAATGCGCGAGTTCTTAGGAGTATAAGAATTTTTATAAGTAGCCAAGTAATACGCGAGTTAAACGAAGTCTGTCTTAAAAAGAGTGGCCAAGTAATGCGCGAATTCTTAGGAGTATAAGAATTTTTCTAAAGTGGCCAAGTAATACGCGAGATTTCCGGACTCTGACTTTAAATAAGGTGGCCAAGTAATGCGCGAATTCTTAGGAGTATAAGAATTTTTCTAAAGTGGCCAAGTAATACGCGAGATTTCCGGACTCTGACCTTAAGTAAGGTGGCCAAGTAATGCGCGAGTTCTTAGGATTATAAGAATTTTTCTAAAGTGGCCAAGTAATACGCGAGATTTCCGGACTCTGACTTTAAATAAGGTGGCCAAGTAATGCGCGAATTCTTAGGAGTATAAGAATTTTTCTAAAGTGGCCAAGTAATACGCGAGATTTCCGGACTCTGACCTTAAGTAAGGTGGCCAAGTAATACGCGAACTCATAGGAGTATAAGAATTTTTATAAAGTGGCCAAGTAATGCGCGAATTCTTAGGAGTATAAGAATTTTTATAAAGTGGCCAACTAATACGCGAGATTTCCGGACTCTGACTTTAAATAAGGTGGCCAAGTAATGCGCGAATTCTTAGGAGTGTAAGAATTTATATAAAGTGGCCAAGTAATGCGCGAGATTTCCGTACTATGACTTTAAGTAAGGTGGCCAAGTAATACGCGAGATTTCCGGACTCTGACTTAAAGTAAAGTGGCCAAGTAATGCGCGAGTTCTTAGGATTATAAGAATTTTCCTAAAGTGGCCAAGTAATACGCGAGATTTCCGGACTCTGACTTTAAATAAGGTGGCCAAGTAATGCGCGAATTCTTAGGAGTATAAGAATTTTTCTAAAGTGGCCAAGTAATACGCGAGATTTCCGGACTCTGACCTTAAATAAGGTGGCCAAGTAATGCGCGAATTCTTAGGAGTATAAGAATTGTTATAAAGTGGCCAACTAATACGCGAGATTTCCGGACTCTGACTTAAAGTAAAGTGGCCAAGTAATGCGCGAGTTCTTAGGATTATAAGAATTTTTCTAAAGTGGCCAAGTAATACGCGAGATTTCCGGACTCTGACTTTAAATAAGGTGGCCAAGTAATGCGCGAGTTCTTAGGATTATAAGAATTTTTCTAAAGTGGCCAAGTAATACGCGAGATTTCCGGACTCTGACTTTAAATAAGGTTGCCAAGTAATGCGCGAATTCTTAGGAGTATAAGAATTTTTCTAAAGTGGCCAAGTAATACGCGAGATTTCCGGACTCTGACCTTAAGTAAGGTGTCCAAGTAATGCGCGAGTTCAATGGACCACAGGACTGATATAAATACATAAGTGGTCTCGTAATACGCGAGTTAAACGAAGTCTGTCTTGAAAAGAGTGGCCAAGTAATGCGCGAATTCTTAGGAGTGTAAGAATTTTTATAAAGTGGCCAAGTAATGCGCGAGATTTCCGTACTCTGACTTTAAGTAAGGTGGCCAAGTAATACGCGAACTCATAGGAGTATAAGAATTTTTCTGAAGTGGCCAAGTAATACGCGAGATTTCCGGACTCTGACTTTAAGTAAGGTGATCAAGTAATGCGCGAGTTCAATGGAACTCATGACTGATATAATTACATAAGTGGCCTCGTAATACGCGAGTTAGACAAAGCCTGTCCTGAAAAGAGTGGCCAAATAATGCGCGAATTCTTAGGAGTATAAGAATTGTTATAAAGTGGCCAACTAATACGCGAGATTTCCGGACTCTGACTTTAAGTAAGGTGGCCAAGTAATACGCGAACTCATAGGAGTATAAGAGTTTTTCTGAAGTGGCCAAGTAATACGCGAGATTTCCGGACTCTGACTTTAAGTAAGGTGATCAAGTAATGCGCGAGCTCAATGGAACTCATGACTGATATAATTACATAAGTGGCCTCGTAATACGCGAGTTAGACAAAGTCTGTCTTGAAAAGAGTGGCCAAGTAATGCGCGAATTCTTAGGAGTATAAGAATTGTTATAAAGTGGCCAACTAATGCGCGAGATTTCCGGACTCTGACTTTAAGTAAGGTGGCCAAGTAATACGCGAACTCATAGGAGTATAAGAATTTTTCTGAAGTGGCCAAGTAATACGCGAGATTTCCGGACTCTGACCTTAAATAAGGTGGCCAAGTAATGCGCGAATTCTTAGGAGTATAAGAATTGTTATAAAGTGGACAACTAATATGCGAGATTTCCGGACTCTGACTTAAAGTAAAGTGGCCAAGTAATGCGCGAGTTCTTTGGATTATAAGAATTTTTCTAAAGTGGCCAAGTAATACGCGAGATTTCCGGACTCTGACTTTAAATAAGGTGGCCAAGTAATGCGCGAGTTCTTAGGATTATAAGAATTTTTCTAAAGTGGCCAAGTAATACGCGAGATTTCCGGACTCTGACTTTAAATAAGGTTGCCAAGAAATGCGGGAATTCTTAGGAGTATAAGAATTTTTCTAAAGTGGCCAAGTAATACGCGAGATTTCCGGACTCTGACCTTAAGTAAGGTGGCCAAGTAATGCGCGAGTTCAATGGACCACAGGACTGATATAAATACATAAGTGGCCTCGTAATACGCGAGATAAACGAAGTCTGTCTTGAAAAGAGTGGCCAAGTAATGCGCGAATTCTTAGGAGTATAAGAATTGTTATAAAGTGGCCAACTAATACGCGAGATTTCCGGACTCTGACTTAAAGTAAAGTGGCCAAGTAATGCGCGAATTCTTAGGAGTGTAAGAATTTTTATAAAGTGGCCAAGTAATGCGCGAATTCTTAGGAGTATAAGAATTTTTCTAAATTGGCCAACTAATACGCGAGATTTCCGGACTCTGACTTTAAATAAGGTGGCCAAGTAATGCGCGAGTTCTTAGGAGTGTAAGAATTTTTATAGAGTGGCCAAGTAATGCGCGAGATTTCCGTACTCTGACTTTAAGTAAGGTGGCCAACTAATACGCGAGATTTCCGGACTCTGACTTAAAGTAAAGTGGCCAAGTAATGCGCGAGTTCTTAGGATTATAAGAATTTTTCTAAAGTGGCCAAGTAATACGCGAGATTTCCGGACTCTGACTTTAAATAAGGTGGCCAAGTAATGCGCGAGTTCTTAGGATTATAAGAATTTTTCTAAAGTGGCCAAGTAATACGCGAGATTTCCGGACTCTGACTTTAAATAAGGTGGCCAAGTAATGCGCGAATTCTTAGGAGTATAAGAATTTTTCTAAAGTGGCCAAGTAATACGCGAGATTTCCGGACTCTGACCTTAAGTAAGGTGGCCAAGTAATGCGCGAGTTCAATGGACCACAGGACTGATATAAATACATAAGTGGTCTCGTAATACGCGAGTTAAACGAAGTCTGTCTTGAAAAGAGTGGCCAAGTAATGCGCGATTTCTTAGGAGTGTAAGAATTTTTATAAAGTGGCCAAGTAATGAGCGAGATTTCCGTACTCTGACTTTAAGTAAGGTGGCCAAGTAATACGCGAACTCATAGGAGTATAAGAATTTTTCTGAAGTGGCCAAGTAATTCGCGAGATTTCCGGACTCAGACTTTAAGTAAGGTGATCAAGTAATGCGCGAGTTCAATGGAACTCATGACTGATATAATTACATAAGTGGCCTCGTAATACGCGAGTTAGACAAAGCCTGTCCTGAAAAGAGTGGCCAAATAATGCGCGAATTCTTAGGAGTATAAGAATTGTTATAAAGTGGCCAACTAATACGCGAGATTTCCGGACTCTGACTTAAAGTAAAGTGGCCAAGTAATGCGCGAATTCTTAGGAGTGTAAGAATTTTTCTAAAGTGGCCAAGTAATACGCGAGATTTCCGGACTCTGACCTTAAGTAAGGTGTCCAAGTAATGCGCGAGTTCAATGGACCACAGGACTGATATAAATACATAAGTGGTCTCGTAATACGCGAGTTAAACGAAGTCTGTCTTGAAAAGAGTGGCCAAGTAATGCGCGAATTCTTAGGAGTGTAAGAATTTTTATAAAGTGGCCAAGTAATGCGCGAGATTTCCGTACTCTGACTTTAAGTAAGGTGGCCAAGTAATACGCGAACTCATAGGAGTATAAGAATTTTTCTGAAGTGGCCAAGTAATACGCGAGATTTCCGGACTCTGACTTTAAGTAAGGTGATCAAGTAATGCACGAGTTCAATGGAACTCATGACTGATATAATTACATAAGTGGCCTCGTAATACGCGAGTTAGACAAAGCCTGTCCTGAAAAGAGTGGCCAAATAATGCGCGAATTCTTAGGAGTATAAGAATTGTTATAAAGTGGCCAACTAATACGCGAGATTTCCGGACTCTGACTTAAAGTAAAGTGGCCAAGTAATGCGCGAATTCTTAGGAGTATAAGAATTTTTCTAAAGTGGCCAAGTAATACGCGAGATTTCCGGACTCTGACCTTAAGTAAGGTGTCCAAGTAATGCGCGAGTTCAATGGACCACAGGACTGATATAAATACATAAGTGGTCTCGTAATACGCGAGTTAAACGAAGTCTGTCTTGAAAAGAGTGGCCAAGTAATGCGCGAATTCTTAGGAGTATAAGAATTGTTATAAAGTGGCCAACTAATACGCGAGATTTCCGGACTCTGACTTAAAGTAAAGTGGCCAAGTAATGCGCGAATTCTTAGGAGTGTAAGAATTTTTATAAAGTGGCCAAGTAATGCGCGAGATTTCCGTACTCTGACTTTAAGTAAGGTGGCCAAGTAATACGCGAGATTTCCGGACTCTGACTTTAAATAAGGTGGCCAAGTAATGCGCGAGTTCAATGGACCACAGGACTGATATAAATACATAAGTGGTCTCGTAATACGCGAGTTAAACGAAGTCTGTCTTGAAAAGAGTGGCCAAGTAATGCGCGAATTCTTAGGAGTTTTAGAATTGTTATAAAGTGGCCAACTAATACGCGATATTTCCGGACTCTGACTTTCAATAAGGTGGCCAAGTAATGCGCGAATTCTTAGGAGTATAAGAATTGTTATAAAGTGGCCAACTAATACGCGAGATTTCCGGACTCTGACTTAAAGTAAAGTGGCCAAGTAATGCGCGAGTTCTTAGGATTATAAGAATTTTTCTAAAGTGGTCAAGTAGTACGCGAGATTTCCGGACTCTGACTTTAAGTAAGGTGGCCAAGTAATGCGCGAGTTCTTAGGAGTATAAGAATTTTTATAAGTAGCCAAGTAATACGCGAGTTAAACGAAGTCTGTCTTAAAAAGAGTGGCCAAGTAATGCGCGAATTCTTAGGAGTATAAGAATTTTTCTAAAGTGGCCAAGTAATACGCGAGATTTCCGGACTCTGACTTTAAATAAGGTGGCCAAGTAATGCGCGAATTCTTAGGAGTATAAGAATTTTTCTAAAGTGGCCAAGTAATACGCGAGATTTCCGGACTCTGACCTTAAGTAAGGTGGCCAAGTAATGCGCGAGTTCTTAGGATTATAAGAATTTTTCTAAAGTGGCCAAGTAATACGCGAGATTTCCGGACTCTGACTTTAAATAAGGTGGCCAAGTAATGCGCGAATTCTTAGGAGTATAAGAATTTTTCTAAAGTGGCCAAGTAATACGCGAGATTTCCGGACTCTGACCTTAAGTAAGGTGGCCAAGTAATACGCGAACTCATAGGAGTATAAGAATTTTTATAAAGTGGCCAAGTAATGCGCGAATTCTTAGGAGTATAAGAATTTTTCTAAATTGGCCAACTAATACGCGAGATTTCCGGACTCTGACTTTAAATAAGGTGGCCAAGTAATGCGCGAATTCTTAGGAGTGTAAGAATTTATATAAAGTGGCCAAGTAATGCGCGAGATTTCCGTACTATGACTTTAAGTAAGGTGGCCAAGTAATACGCGAGATTTCCGGACTCTGACTTAAAGTAAAGTGGCCAAGTAATGCGCGAGTTCTTAGGATTATAAGAATTTTCCTAAAGTGGCCAAGTAATACGCGAGATTTCCGGACTCTGACTTTAAATAAGGTGGCCAAGTAATGCGCGAATTCTTAGGAGTATAAGAATTTTTCTAAAGTGGCCAAGTAATACGCGAGATTTCCGGACTCTGACCTTAAATAAGGTGGCCAAGTAATGCGCGAATTCTTAGGAGTATAAGAATTGTTATAAAGTGGCCAACTAATACGCGAGATTTCCGGACTCTGACTTAAAGTAAAGTGGCCAAGTAATGCGCGAGTTCTTAGGATTATAAGAATTTTTCTAAAGTGGCCAAGTAATACGCGAGATTTCCGGACTCTGACTTTAAATAAGGTGGCCAAGTAATGCGCGAGTTCTTAGGATTATAAGAATTTTTCTAAAGTGGCCAAGTAATACGCGAGATTTCCGGACTCTGACTTTAAATAAGGTGGCCAAGTAATGCGCGAATTCTTAGGATTATAAGAATTTTTCTAAAGTGGCCAAGTAATACGCGAGATTTCCGGACTCTGACCTTAAGTAAGGTGTCCAAGTAATGCGCGAGTTCAATGGACCACAGGACTGATATAAATACATAAGTGGTCTCGTAATACGCGAGTTAAACGAAGTCTGTCTTGAAAAGAGTGGCCAAGTAATGCGCGAATTCTTAGGAGTGTAAGAATTTTTATAAAGTGGCCAAGTAATGCGCGAGATTTCCGTACTCTGACTTTAAGTAAGGTGGCCAAGTAATACGCGAACTCATAGGAGTATAAGAATTTTTCTGAAGTGGCCAAGTAATACGCGAGATTTCCGGACTCTGACTTTAAGTAAGGTGATCAAGTAATGCGCGAGTTCAATGGAACTCATGACTGATATAATTACATAAGTGGCCTCGTAATACGCGAGTTAGACAAAGCCTGTCCTGAAAAGAGTGGCCAAATAATGCGCGAATTCTTAGGAGTATAAGAATTGTTATAAAGTGGCCAACTAATACGCGAGATTTCCGGACTCTGACTTTAAGTAAGGTGGCCAAGTAATACGCGAACTCATAGGAGTATAAGAATTTTTCTGAAGTGGCCAAGTAATACGCGAGATTTCCGGACTCTGACTTTAAGTAAGGTGATCAAGTAATGCGCGAGCTCAATGGAACTCATGACTGATATAATTACATAAGTGGCCTCGTAATACGCGAGTTAGACAAAGTCTGTCTTGAAAAGAGTGGCCAAGTAATGCGCGAATTCTTAGCAGTGTAAGAATTTTTATAAAGTGGCCAAGTAATGCGCGAGATTTCCGTACTCTGACTTTAAGTAAGGTGGCCAAGTAATACGCGAACTCATAGGAGTATAAGAATTTTTCTGAAGTGGCCAAGTAATACGCGAGATTTCCGGACTCTGACCTTAAATAAGGTGGCCAAGTAATGCGCGAATTCTTAGGAGTATAAGAATTGTTATAAAGTGGCCAACTAATGCGCGAGATTTCCGGACTCTGACTTAAAGTAAAGTGGCCAAGTAATGCGCGAGTTCTTTGGATTATAAGAATTTTTCTAAAGTGGCCAAGTAATACGCGAGATTTCCGGACTCTGACTTTAAATAAGGTGGCCAAGTAATGCGCGAGTTCTTAGGATTATAAGAATTTTTCTAAAGTGGCCAAGTAATACGCGAGATTTCCGGACTCTGACTTTAAATAAGGTTGCCAAGAAATGCGGGAATTCTTAGGAGTATAAGAATTTTTCTAAAGTGGCCAAGTAATGCGCTAGATTTCCGGACTCTGACCTTAAGTAAGGTGTCCAAGTAATGCGCGAGTTCAATGGACCACAGGACTGATATAAATACATAAGTGGTCTCGTAATACGCGAGATAAACGAAGTCTGTCTTGAAAAGAGTGGCCAAGTAATGCGCGAATTCTTAGGAGTGTAAGAATTTTTATAAAGTGGCCAACTAATACGCGAGATTTCCGGACTCTGACTGAAAGTAAGGTGGCCAAGTAATGCGCGAATTCTTAGGAGTGTAAGAATTTTTATAAAGTGGCCAAGTAATGCGCGAATTCTTAGGAGTGTAAGAATTTTTATAAAGTGGCCAAGTAATACGCGAGATTTCCGGACTCTGACTTGAAGTAAAGTGACCAAGTAATGCGGGAGTTCTTAGGAGTGTAAGAATTTTTATAGAGTGGCCAAGTAATGCGCGAGATTTCCGTACTCTGACTTTAAGTAAGGTGGCCAACTAATACGCGAGATTTCCGGACTCTGACTTAAAGTAAAGTGGCCAAGTAATGCGCGAGTTCTTAGGATTATAAGAATTTTTCTAAAATGGCCAAGTAATACGCGAGATTTCCGGACTCTGACTTTAAATAAGGTGGCCAAGTAATGCGCGAGTTCTTAGGATTATAAGAATTTTTCTAAAGTGGCCAAGTAATACGCGAGATTTCCGGACTCTGACTTTAAATAAGGTGGCCAAGTAATGCGCGAATTCTTAGGAGTATAAGAATTTTACTAAAGTGGCCAAGTAATACGCGAGATTTCCGGACTCTGACCTTAAGTAAGGTGGCCAAGTAATGCGCGAGTTCAATGGACCACAGGACTGATATAAATACATAAGTTGTCTCGTAATACGCGAGTTAAACGAAGTCTGTCCTGAAAAGAGTGGCCAAATAATGCGCGAATTCTTAGGAGTGTAAGAATTTTTATAAAGTGGCCAAGTAATGCGCGAGATTTCCGTACTCTGACTTTAAGTAAGGTGGCCAAGTAATACGCGAACTCATAGGAGTATAAGAATTTTTCTGAAGTGGCCAAGTAATTCGCGAGATTTCCGGACTCAGACTTTAAGTAAGGTGATCAAGTAATGCGCGAGTTCAATGGAACTCATGACTGATATAATTACATAAGTGGCCTCGTAATACGCGAGTTAGACAAAGCCTGTCCTGAAAAGAGTGGCCAAATAATGCGCGAATTCTTAGGAGTATAAGAATTGTTATAAAGTGGCCAACTAATACGCGAGATTTCCGGACTCTGACTTAAAGTAAGGTGGCCAAGTAATGCGCGAATTCTTAGGAGTATAAGAATTTTTCTAAAGTGGCCAAGTAATACGCGAGATTTCCGGACTCTGACCTTAAGTAAGGTGTCCAAGTAATGCGCGAGTTCAATGGACCACAGGACTGATATAAATACATAAGTGGTCTCGTAATACGCGAGTTAAACGAAGTCTGTCTTGAAAAGAGTGGCCAAGTAATGCGCGAATTCTTAGGAGTGTAAGAATTTTTATAAAGTGGCCAAGTAATGCGCGAGATTTCCGTACTCTGACTTTAAGTAAGGTGGCCAAGTAATACGCGAACTCATAGGAGTATAAGAATTTTTCTGAAGTGGCCAAGTAATTCGCGAGATTTCCGGACTCTGACTTTAAGTAAGGTGATCAAGTAATGCACGAGTTCAATGGAACTCATGACTGATATAATTACATAAGTGGCCTCGTAATACGCGAGTTAGACAAAGCCTGTCCTGAAAAGAGTGGCCAAATAATGCGCGAATTCTTAGGAGTATAAGAATTGTTATAAAGTGGCCAACTAATACGCGAGATTTCCGGACTCTGACTTAAAGTAAAGTGGCCAAGTAATGCGCGAATTCTTAGGAGTATAAGAATTTTTCTAAAGTGGCCAAGTAATACGCGAGATTTCCGGACTCTGACCTTAAGTAAGGTGTCCAAGTAATGCGCGAGTTCAATGGACCACAGGACTGATATAAATACATAAGTGGTCTCGTAATACGCGAGTTAAACGAAGTCTGTCTTGAAAAGAGTGGCCAAATAATGCGCGAATTCTTAGGAGTATAAGAATTGTTATAAAGTGGCCAACTAATACGCGAGATTTCCGGACTCTGACTTAAAGTAAAGTGGCCAAGTAATGCGCGAATTCTTAGGAGTGTAAGAATTTTTATAAAGTGGCCAAGTAATGCGCGAGATTTCCGTACTCTGACTTTAAGTAAGGTGGCCAAGTAATACGCGAGATTTCCGGACTCTGACTTTAAATAAGGTGGCCAAGTAATGCGCGAGTTCAATGGACCACAGGACTGATATAAATACATAAGTGGTCTCGTAATACGCGAGTTAAACGAAGTCTGTCTTGAAAAGAGTGGCCAAGTTATGCGCGAATTCTTAGGAGTGTAAGAATTGTTATAAAGTGGCCAACTAATACGCGAGATTTCCGGACTCTGACTTAAAGTAAAGTGGCCAAGTAATGCGCGAGTTCTCAGGATTTTAAGAATTTTTCTAAAGTGGCCAAGTAATACGCGAGATTTCCGGACTCTGACTTTAAATAAGGTGGCCAAGTAATGCGCGAATTCTTAGGAGTATAAGAATTTTTATAAAGTGGCCAAGTAATACGCGAATTCATAGGAGTATAAGAATTTTTATAAAGTGGCCAAGTAGTACGCGAGATTTCCGGACTCTGACTTTAAGTAAGGTGGCCAAGTAATACGCGAGTTCTTAGGAGTATAAGAATTTTTATAAGAGGCCAACTAATACGCGAGATTTCCGGACTCTGACTTTAAGTAATGTGGCCAAGTAATGCGCGAATTCTTAGGAGTATAAGAATTGTTATAAAGTGGCCAACTAATACGCGAGATTTCCGGACTCTGACTTAAAGTAAAGTGGCCAAGTAATGCGCGAGTTCTTAGGATTATAAGAATTTTTCTAAAGTGGCCAAGTAATACGCGAGATTTCCGGACTCTGACTTTAAATAAGGTGGCCAAGTAATGCGCGAATTCTTAGGAGTATAAGAATTTTTCTAAAGTGGCCAAGTAATACGCGAGATTTCCGGACTCTGACCTTAAGTAAGGTGGCCAAGTAATGCGCGAGTTCAATGGACCTCATGACTGATATAAATACATAAGTGGCCTCGTAATACGCGAGTTAGACGAAGCCTGTCCTGAAAAGAGTGGCCAAATAATGCGCGAGATTTCCGGACTCTGACTTTAAGTAAGGTGGCCAAGTAATGCGCTAGTTCTTCTGACTATAAGAATTTTTATAATCAGCCAAGTAATACGCGAGTTACACGACTACTGTCTTGAAAAGAGTGGCCAAGTAATGCGCGAATTCTTAGAAGTATAAGAATTGTTATAAAGTGGCCAACTAATACGCGAGATTTCCGGACTCTGAATATAACTACAGGGGCCAAGTAATGCGCGATATCTTAGAAGTATAAGAATTTTTACATGTGGCCAAGTAATACGCGAGTTAAACGAAGTCTGTCTTGAAAAGAGTGGCCAAGTAATGCGCGAATTCTTAGGAGTAAGAGAATTTTTATAAAGTGGCCAAGTAATACGTGAAAATTCCATACTCTGACTTAATTTGTTAGTCGAAACAATTTATGGGGGTAAACTACCGCAAAAACTTTACGATTATACAAGAAAATTACCAAGTAGGTTAAATTGAAGCTGAAAATTCTGAAAAAAATATATGTGCCACGCGATAATAAAATAACGTTTACGTATATTTGCATTTTCATTAGAAATTCATTTAGAAGGGGTAACCACCCTTCAGTGTATCCTGTTATATTTCTACAAAATAATATAAATTTGACTTACAAAACCAAGCAGAAGAAATTCATTCAAATCGAGGGTTGAAAAATATAAATTGCATAATTAGTCGAAACATTTTATGGGGGTAAACTACCGCAAAAAATTTACGATTATACAAGAAAATTACCAAGTAGGTTAAATTGAAGCTAAAAATTCTGAAAAAAATATATATGCCACGCGATAATAAAATAACGTTTACGTATATTTGCATTTTCATTAGAAATTCATTTAGAAGGGGTACCCACCCTTCAGTGCATGTTATTTTATTTCTAAAAAATAAAGTAAATTTTGCTTACAAAACCAAGCAGAAAAAATTCTTTCAAATCGAGGGTTGAAAAACATAAATTGCTTCATTTAGTCAAAAGATTTTATGGGGTTAAACTACCCCCAAAAAAGCTACAATTATACAAGAAAATAACCAAGTGGGTGAAGTTGAAGCTGGAAATTCTGAAAAAATATATATGCTACGGGATAATAGTATAACGTTTACGTATATTTGCATTTTCATGAGAAATTCATTTATAAGGGGTAACCACCCTTCAGTGCATGTTATTTTATTTATAATAAATGTAGTTAATTTCACATACAAAACCAAGCCGAAAAAATCCAGTCACACAGGGGATTAGAAAATATAAATTGCTTAATTAGTAGAAACATTTTATGGGGGTAAACTACCGCAAAAAATTTACGATTATACAAGAAAATTACCAAGTAGGTTAAATTGAAGCTGAAAAGTCTGAAAAAAATATATATGCCACTTGATAATAAAATAACGTTTACGTATATTTGCATTTTTATTAGAAATTCATTTAGAAGGGGTAACCACCCTTCAGTGCATGTTATTTTATTTCTAAAAAATAAAGTAAATTTGACTTACAACACTAAGCAGAAAAATTCTTTCAAATCGAGGGTTGAAAAATATAAATTTCTTAATTTAGTAAAAACATTTTATTGGGGTAAAAGTACCCCCAAAGAAGCTACTATTATACAAGAAAATTACCAAGTAGGTTAAATTGAAGCTGAAAATTCTGAAAAAATATATATGCCACGCGATAATAAAATAACGTTTATGTATATTTGCATTTTCATTAGAAATTCATTTATAAGGCGTAACCACCCTTCAGTGCATGTTATTTTATTTCTAAAAAATAAAGTAAAGTTTGCTTACAAAACGAAGCAGAAAAAATTCTTTCTAATCGAGGGTTGAAAAATATAAATTGCTTAATTTAGTCAAAAGATTTTATGGGGGTAAACTAGCCCCAAAGAAGCTACAATTATACAAGAAATCAACCAAGTGGGTGAAGTTGAAGCTGGAAATTCTGAAAAAATATATATGCTACGGGATAATAATATAACGTTTACGTATATTTGCATTTTCATGAGAAATTCATTTATAAGGGGTAACCACCCTTCAGTGCATGTTATTTTATTTATAATAAATGTAGTCAATTTCACCTACAAAACCAAGCCGAAAAAATCCAATCACACAGGGGATTAGAAAATATAAATTGCTTAATTAGTCGAAACATTTTATGGGGGTAAACTACCGCAAAAAATTTACGATTATACAAGAAAATTACCAAGTAGGTTAAATTGAAGCTGAAAAATCTGAAAAAAATATATATGCCACTTGATAATAAAATAACGTTTACGTATATTTGCATTTTTATTAGAAATTCATTTAGAAGGGGTAACCACCCTTCAGTGCATGTTATTTTATTTCTAAAAAATAAAGTAAATTTGACTTACAACACTAAGCAGAAAAAATTCTGTCAAATCGAGGGTTGAAAAATATAAATTTCTTAATTTAGTAAAAACATTTTATTGGGGTAAAGTACCCCCAAAGAAGCTACAATTATACAAGAAAATAACCAAGTGGGTGAAGTTGAAACTGGAAATTTTGAAAAAAATATATATGCTACGCGGTAATGAATTAAAGTTTACATATATTTGCTTTTTCATGGGAAATTAATTGATAGTGTGTAACCAACCTTAAGAATATCCTGTTATATTTCTTCAAAATAAAGTAAATTTGACTTACAAAACCAAGCAGAAAAAATTCTTTCAAATCGAGGGTTGAAAAATATAAATTGCTTAATTAGTCGAAACATTTTATGGGGGTAAACTGCCCCCAAAAAAGCTACAATTATACAAGACAATAACCAAGTGGGTGAAGTTCAAGCTGGAAATTTTTTGCATTTACATGAGAAATTCATTTATAAGGCGTAACCACCCTTAAGTGCGTCATGTTATATTTCTACAAAATAATGTAAATTTGACTTACAAAACCAAGCAGAAAAAATTCATTCAAATCGAGGGTTGTAAAATATAAATTGCATAATTAGTCGAAACATTTTATGGGGGTAAACTACCTCAAAAAATTGACGATTATACAAGAAAATTACCAAGTAGGTTAAATTGAAGCTGAAAATTCTGAAAAAAATATATATGCCACGCGATAATAAAATAACGTTTACGTATATTTGCATTTTCATTAGAAATTCATTTATAAGGGGTAACCACCCTTCAGTGCATGTTATTTTATTTCTAAAAAATAAAGTAAATTTTGCTTACAAAACCAAGCAGAAAAAATTCTTTCAAATCGAGGGTTGAAAAACATAAATTGCTTCATTTAGTCAAAAGATTTTATGGGGGTAAACTACCCCCAAAAAAGCTACAATTATACAAGAAAATAACCATGTGGGTTAAGTTGAAGCTGGAAATTTTGAAAAAATATATATGCCACGCGATAATAAAGTAACGTTTGCGTATATTTGCATTTCCATTAGAAATTCATTTATAAGGCGTAACCACCCTAAGTGTATCCTGTTATATTTCTACAAAATAAAGTAAATTTCTACAAATTAAAGTAAATTTAACTTACAAAACCAAGCACAAAAAATACTTTCAAATCGAGGGTTGAAAAATATAAATTGCATAATTAGTCGAAACATTTTATGGGGGTAAACTACCGCAAAAAATTAACGATTATACAAGAAAATTACCAAGTAGGTTAAATTGAAACTGAAAATTCTGAAAATAATAAATATGCCACGCGATAATAAAATAACGTTTACGTATGTTTGCATTTTCATGAGAAATTCATTTATTAGGGGTAACCACCCTTCAGTGCATGTGTTTTTATTTCTAAAAAATAAAGTAAATTTGACGTAAAACACCAAGCAGAAAAAATTCTTTCAAATCGAGGGTTGAAAAGTATAAATTGCTTAATTTAGTCAAAAGATTTTATGGGGGTAAACTACCCCCAAAAAAGCTACAATTATACAAGAAAATAACCAAGTGGGTGAAGTTGAAGCTGGAAATTCTGAAAAAAATATATATGCCACGCGATAATAAAATAACGTTTACGTATATTTGCATTTTCATTAGAAATTCATTTAGAAGGGGTAACCACCCTTCAGTGCATGTTATTTTATTTCTAAAAAATAAAGTAAATTTTGCTTACAAAACCAAGCAGAAATAATTCTTGCAAATCGAGGGTTGAAAAACATAAATTGCTTCATTTAGTCTAAAGATTTTATGGGGTTAAATTACCCCCAAAAAAGCTACAATTATACAACAAAATAACCAAGTGGGTGAAGTTGAAGCTGGAAATTCTGAAAAAATATATATGCTACGGGATAATAGTATAACGTTTACGTATATTTGCATTTTCATGAGAAATTCATTTATAAGGGGTAACCACCCTTCAGTGCATGTTATTTTATTTATAATAAATGTAGTTAATTTCACATACAAAACCAAGCCTAAAAAATCCACTCACACAGGGGATTAGAAAATATAAATTGCTTAATTAGTCGAAACATTTTATGGGGGTAAACTACCGCAAAAAATTTACGATTATACAAGAAAATTACCAAGTAGGTTAAATTGAAGCTGAAAAGTCTGAAAAAAATATATATGCCACTTGATAATAAAATAACGTTTACGTATATTTGCATTTTTATTAGAAATTCATTTAGAAGGGGTAACCACCCTTCAGTGCATGTTATTTTATTTCTAAAAACTAAAGTAAATTTGACTTACAACACTAAGCAGAAAAAATTCTTTCAAATCGAGGGTTGAAAAATATAAATTTCTTAATTTAGTAAAAACATTTTATTGGGGTAAAGTACCCCCAAAGAAGCTACAATTATACAAGAAAATTACCAAGTAGGTTAAATTGAAGCTGAAAATTCTGAAAAAATATATATGCCACTTGATAATAAAATAACGTTTACGTATATTTGCATTTTCATTAGAAATTCATTTAGAAGGGGTACCCACCCTTCAGTGCATGTTATTTTATTTCTAAAAAATAAAGTAAATTTTGCTTACAAAACCAAGCAGAAAAAATTCTTTCAAATCGAGGGTTGAAAAATATAAATTGCTTCATTTAGTCAAAAGATTTTATGGGGTTAAACTACCCCCAAAAAAGCTACAATTATACAAGAAAATAACCAAGTGGGTGAAGTTGAAGCTGGAAATTCTGAAAAAATATATATGCTACGGGATAATAGTATAACGTTTACGTATATTTGCATTTTCATGAGAAATTCATTTATAAGGGGTAACCACCCTTCAGTGCATGTTATTTTATTTATAATAAATGTAGTTAATTTCACATACAAAACCAAGCCTAAAAAATCCACTCACACAGGGGATTAGAAAATATAAATTGCTTAATTAGTCGAAACATTTTATGGGGGTAAACTACCGCAAAAAATTTACGATTATACAAGAAAATTACCAAGTAGGTTAAATTGAAGCTGAAAAGTCTGAAAAAAATATATATGCCACTTGATAATAAAATAACGTTTACGTATATTTGCATTTTTATTAGAAATTCATTTAGAAGGGGTAACCACCCTTCAGTGCATGTTATTTTATTTCTAAAAACTAAAGTAAATTTGACTTACAACACTAAGCAGAAAAAATTCTTTCAAATCGAGGGTTGAAAAATATAAATTTCTTAATTTAGTAAAAACATTTTATTGGGGTAAAGTACCCCCAAAGAAGCTACAATTATACAAGAAAATTACCAAGTAGGTTAAATTGAAGCTGAAAATTCTGAAAAAATATATATGCCACTTGATAATAAAATAACGTTTACGTATATTTGCATTTTCATTAGAAATTCATTTAGAAGGGGTACCCACCCTTCAGTGCATGTTATTTTATTTCTAAAAAATAAAGTAAATTTTGCTTACAAAACCAAGCAGAAAAAATTCTTTCAAATCGAGGGTTGAAAAATATAAATTGCTTCATTTAGTCAAAAGATTTTATGGGGTTAAACTACCCCCAAAAAAGCTACAATTATACAAGAAAATAACCAAGTGGGTGAAGTTGAAGCTGGAAATTCTGAAAAAATATATATGCTACGGGATAATAGTATAACGTTTACGTATATTTGCATTTTCTTGAGAAATTCATTTATAAGGGGTAACCACCCTTCAGTGCATGTTATTTTATTTATAATAAATGTAGTTAATTTCACATACAAAACCAAGCCTAAAAAATCCACTCACACGGGGGATTAGAAAATATAAATTGCTTAATTAGTCGAAACATTTTATGGGGGTAAACTACCGCAAAAAATTTACGATTATACAAGAAAATTACCAAGTAGGTTAAATTGAAGCTGAAAAATCTGAAAAAAATATATATGCCACTTGATAATAAAATAACGTTTACGTATATTTGCATTTTTATTAGAAATTCATTTAGAAGGGGTAACCACCCTTCAGTGCATGTTATTTTATTTCTAAAAAATAAAGTAAATTTGACTTACAACACTAAGCAGAAAAAATTCTGTCAAATCGAGGGTTGAAAAATATAAATTTCTTAATTTAGTAAAAACATTTTATTGGGGTAAAAGTACCCCCAAAATAGCTACAATTATACAAGAAAATTACCAAGTAGGTTAAATTGAAGCTGAAAATTCTGAAAAAAATATATATGCTACGCGGTAATGAATTAAAGTTTACATATATTTGCTTTTTCATGGGAAATTAATTGATAGTGTGTAACCAACCTTAAGAGTATCCTGTTATATTTCTTCAAAATAAAGTAAATTTGACTTACAAAACCAAGCAGAAAAAATTCTTTCAAATCGAGGGTTGAAAAATATAAATTGCTTAATTAGTCGAAACATTTTATGGGGGTAAACTGCCCCCAAAAAAGCTACAATTATACAAGAAAATAACCAAGTGGGTGAAGTTCAAGCTGGAAATTTTTTGCATTTACATGAGAAATTCATTTATAAGGCGTAACCACCCTTAAGTGCGTCATGTTATATTTCTACAAAATAATGTAAATTTGACTTACAAAACCAAGCAGAAAAAATTCATTCAAATCGAGGGTTGTAAAATATAAATTGCATAATTAGTCGAAACATTTTATGGGGGTAAACTACCTCAAAAAATTGACGATTATACAAGAAAATTACCAAGTAGGTTAAATTGAAGCTGAAAATTCTGAAAAAAATATATATGCCACGCGATAATAAAATAACGTTTACGTATATTTGCATTTTCATGGGAAATTCATTTATAAGGGGTAACCACCCTTCAGTGCATGTTATTTTATGTCTAACAAATAATGTAAATTTTGCTTACAAAACCAAGCAGAAAAAATTCTTTCAAATCGAGGGTTGAAAAATATAAATTGCTTAATTTAGTCAAAACATTTTATGGGGGTAAACTACCCCCAAAAAAGCTACAATTATACAAGAAAATAACAAAGTGGGTGAAGTTGAAGCTGGAAATTTTGAAAAAATCTATATGCCACGCGATAATAAAATAACGTTTGCGTATATTTGCATTTCCATTAGAAATTCATTTATAAGGCGTAACCACCCTAAGTGTATCCTGTTATATTTCTACAAAATAAAGTAAATTTCTACAAAATAAAGTAAATTTGACTTACAAAACCAAGCAGAAAAAATTCTTTCAAATCGAGGGTTGAAAAATATAAATTGCTTAATTAGTCGAAACATTTTATGGGGGTAAACTACCGCAAAAAATTTACGATTATACAAGAAAATTACCAAGTAGGTTAAATTGAAACTGAAAATTCTGAAAATAATAAATATGCCACGCGATAATAAAATAACGTTTACGTATGTTTGCATTTTCATGAGAAATTCATTTATTAGGGGTAACCACCCTTCAGTGCATGTTATTTTATTTCTAAAAAATAAAGTAAATTTGACTTACAACACCAAGCAGAAAAAATTCTTTCAAATCGAGGGTTGAAAAATATAAATTGCTTAATTTAGTCAAAAGATTTTATGGAGGTAAACTACCCCCAAAGAAGCTACAATTATACAAGAAATCAACCAAGTGGGTGAAGTTGAAGCTGGAAATTCTGAAAAAATATATATGCTACGGGATAATAATATAACGTTTACGTATATTTGCATTTTCATGAGAAATTCATTTATAAGGGGTAACCACCCTTCAATGCATGTTATTTTATTTATAATAAATGTAGATAATTTCACCTACAAAACCAAGCCGAAAAAATCCAATCACACAGGGGATTAGAAAATATAAATTGCTTAATTAGTCGAAACATTTTATGGGGGTAAACTACCGCAAAAAAGTTACGATTATACAAGAAAATTACAAAGTAGGTTAAACTGAAGCTGAAAATTCTGAAAAAAATATATATGCCACGCGATAATAAAATAACGTTTACGTATATTTGCATTTTCATTAGAAATTCATTTATAAGGCGTAACCACCCTTCAGTGCATGTTATTTTATGTCTAAAAAATAAAGTAAATTTTGCTTACAAAACCAAGCAGAAAAAATTCTTTCAAATCGAGGGTTGAAAAATATAAATTGCTTATTTTATTCAAAAGATTTTATGGGGGTAAACTACCCCCAAAGAAGCTACAATTATACAAGAAATCAACCAAGTGGGTGAAGTTGAAGCTGGAAATTCTGAAAAAATATATATGCTACGGGATAATAATATAACGTTTAAGTATATTTGCATTTTCATGAGAAATTCATTTATAAGGGGTAACCATCCTTCAGTGCATGTTATTTTATTTATAATAAATGTAGTTAATTTGACCTACAAAACCAAGCCGAAAAAATCTCATCACACCGGGGATTAAAAAATATAAATTGCTTAGTTAGTCGAAACAATTTATGGGGGTAAACTACCGCAAAAACTTTACGATTATACAAGAAAATTACCAAGTAGGTTAAATTGAAGCTGAAAATTCTGAAAAAAATATATGTGCCACGCGATAATAAAATAACGTTTACGTATATTTGCATTTTCATTAGAAATTCATTTAGAAGGGGTAACCAACCTTTAGTGCATGTTATTTCATTTCTAAAAAATAAAGTAAATTTGACTTACAAAACCAAGCAGAAAAATTCTTTCAAATCGAGGGTTGAAAAATATTAATTGCATAATTAGTCGAAACATTTTATGGGGGTAAATTCCACCAAAAAATTTACGAATATACAAAAAAATTACCAAGTAGGTTAAATTGAAGCTGAAAATTCTGAATAAAATATATATGCCACGCGATAATAAAATAACGTTTACGTATATTTGCATTTACATGAGAAATTCATTTATAAGGGGTAACCACCCTTAAGTGTGTCCTGTTATGTTTCTACAAAATAAAGTAAATTTGACTTACAAAACCAAGCAGAAAAAATTCTTTCAAATCGAGGGTTGAAAAATATAAATTGCTTAATTTAGTCAAAAGATTTTATGAGGGTAAACTACCCCCAAAGAATCTACAATTATACATGAAATCAACCAAGTGGGTGAAGTTGAAGCTGGAAATTCTGAAAAAATTTTATATGCTACGGGATAGAATATAACGTTTACGTATATTTGCATTTTCATGAGAAATTCATTTATAAGGGGTAACCACCCTTCAGTGCATGTTTTTTTATTTATATTAAATGTTGTTAATTTCACCTACAAAACCAAGCCGAAAAAATCTCATCACACAGGGGATTAGAAAATATACATTGCTTAATTATTCGAAACATTTTATGGGGGTAAACTACCGCAAAAAATTTACGATTATACAAGAAAATTACCAAGTAGGTTAAATTGAAGCTGAAACTTCTGAAAAAAATATATGTGCCACGCGATAATAATATAACGTTTACGTATGTTTGCATTTTCATGAGAAATTCATTTATTAGGGGTAACCACCCTTCAGTGCATGTGTTTTTATTTCTAAAAAATAAAGTAAATTTGACTTACAACACCAAGCAGAAAGAATTCTTTCAAATCGAGGGTTGAAAAATATAAATTGTTTATTTTATTCAAAAGATTTTATGGGGGTAAACTACCCCCAAAGAAGCTACAATTATACAAGAAATCAACCAAGTATGTTAAATTGAAGCTGAAAATTCTGAAAAAAATATATGTGCCACGCGATAATAAAATAACGTTTACGTATATTTGCATTTTCATTAGAAATTCATTTAGAAGGGGTAACCACCCTTCAGTGCATGTTATTTCATTTCTAAAAAATAAAGTAAATTTGACTTACAAAACCAAGCAGAAAAATTCTTTCAAATCGAGGGTTGAAAAATATAAATAGCTTATTTTAGTCAAAAGATTTTATGGGGGTGAACTGGAATGGAAATTCTGAAAAAAAATATATATGCTACGCGATAATAATATAACGTTGACGTATATTTGCATTTTCATGAGAAATTCATTTATAAGGGGTAACCACCCTTCAGTGCATGTTATTTTATTTATAATAAACGTAGTTAATTTCACCTACAAAACCAAGCCGAAAAAATCCACTCACACCGGGGATTAAAAAATATAAATTTCTTAATTAGTCGAAACATTTTATGGGGGTAAACTACCGCAAAAAATTTACGATTATACAAGAAAATTACCGAGTAGGTTAAATTGAAGCTGAAAATTCTGAAAAAAATATATATGCCACGCGATAATAAAATAACGTTTACGTATATTTGCATTTTCATTAGAAATTCATTTATAAGGCGTAACCACCCTTCAGTGCATGTTATTTTATGTCGAAAAAATAAAGTAAATTTTGTTTACAAAACCAAGCAGAAATAATTCTTTCAAATCGAGGGTTGAAAAATATTAATTGCTGATTTTAGTCAAAAGATTTTATACAATTTATAACACAATTATACAAGAAATCGACCAAGTGGGTGAAGTTGATGCTGGAAATTCTGAAAAAATATATATGCTACGGGATAATAATATACCGTTTACGTATATTTGCATTTTCATGGGAAATTCATTTATATGGGGTAAACACCCTTCAGTGCATTTTATTTTATGTGTAAAAACTAATGTAAATTTTGCTTACAAAACCAAGCAGAAAAAATTCTTTCAAATGGAGGGTTGAAAAATATAAATTGCTTGATTTAGTCAAAACATTTTATGGGGGAAAAATGCCCCCAAAAAAGCGACAATTACACAAGTAAATAACGAAGTGGGTGAAGTTGAAGCTGGAAATTTTGAAAAAATATATATGCTACGCGATAATGAAATAAACTTGACGTATATTTGCATTTTCATGAGAAATTCATTTATAAGGGGTAACCACCCTTCAGTGCATGTTATTTTATTTATAAAAAATAAAGTAAATTTTGCTTACAAACCAAGCAGAAAAAATTCTTTCAAATCGAGGGTTGAAAAATATAAATTGCTTGATTTAGTCAAAACATTTTATGGGGGTAAACTACCCCCAAAAAAGCTACAATTATACAAGAAAATAACCAAGTGGGTGAAGTTGAAGCTGGAAATTCTGAAAAAATATATTTATGCTACGCGACAATAAAATAAAGTTTACGTATATTTTCATTTTCATGAGAAATTAATTTATAAGGGGTAACCACCCTTCAGTGCATTTTATTTTATTTATAATAAATGTAGTTAATTTCACCTACAAAACCAAGCCGAAAAAATCCACTCACACAGGGGATTAAAAAATATAAGTTTCTTAATTAGTCGAAACATTTTATAAGGGTAAACTACCGCAAAAAATTTACGATTACACAAGAAAATTACCAAGTAGGTTAAATTGAAGCTGAAAATTCTGAAAAAAATATATATGCCACGCGATAATAAAATAACGTTTGCGTATATTTGCATTTTCATTAGAAATTCATTTTTTAGGCGTAACCACCCTTCAGTGCATGTTATTTTATTCCTAAAAAATAAAGTAAATTTGACTTACAAAACCAAGCAGAAAAAATTCTTTCAAATCGAGTGTTGAAAAATATAAATTGCTTAATTTATTTAAAAGATTTTATGGGGGTAAACTACCCCCAAAAAAGCTACAATTATACAAGAAAATAACCATGTGGGTTAAGTTGAAGCTGGAAATTTTTTGCATTTACATGAGAAATTCATTTATAAGGCGTAACCACCCTTAAGTGCGTCATGTTATAATTCTACAAATTAATGTAAATTTGACTTACAAAACCAAGCAGAAAAAATTCATTCAAATCGAGGGTTGTAAAATATAAATTGCATAATTAGTCGAAACATTTTATGGGGGTAAACTACCGCAAAAAATTTACGATTATACAAGAAAATTACCAAGTAGTTTAAATTGAAGCTGAAAATTCTGAAAATAATATATATGCCACGCGATAATAAAATAACGTTTACGTATGTTTGCATTTTCATTAGAAATTCATTTAGAAGGGGTAACCACCCTTCAGTGCATGTTATTTTATTTCTAAAAAATAATGTAAATTTTGCTTACAAAACCAAGCAGAAAAAATTCTTTCAAATCGAGGGTTGAAAAACATAAATTGCTTCATTTAGTCTAAAGATTTTATGGGGTTAAATTACCCCCAAAAAAGCTACAATTATACAACAAAATAACCAAGTGGGTGAAGTTGAAGCTGGAAATTCTGAAAAAATATATATGCTACGGGATCATAATATAACGTTTACGTATATTTGCATTTTCATGAGAAATTCATTTATAAGGGGTAACCACCCTTCAGTGCATGTTATTTTATTTATATTAAATGTAGATAATTTCGCATACAAAACCAAGCCTAAAAAATCCACTCACACAGGGGATTAGAAAATATATATTTCTTAATTAGTCGAAACATTTTATGGGGGTAAACTACCGCAAAAAATTTACGATTATACAAGAAAATTACCGAGTAGGTTAAATTGAAGCTGAAAATTCTGAAAAAAATATATATGCCACGCGATAATAAAATAACGTTTACGTATATTTGCATTTTCATTAGAAATTCATTTATAAGGCGTAACCACCCTTCAGTGCATGTTATTTTATGTCGAAAAAATAAAGTAAATTTTGTTTACAAAACCAAGCAGAAATAATTCTTTCAAATCGAGGGTTGAAAAATATTAATTGCTGATTTTAGTCAAAAGATTTTATACAATTTATAACACAATTATACAAGAAATCGACCAAGTGGGTGAAGTTGATGCTGGAAATTCTGAAAAAATATATATGCTACGGGATAATAATATACCGTTTACGTATATTTGCATTTTCATGGGAAATTCATTTATATGGGGTAAACACCCTTCAGTGCATTTTATTTTATGTGTAAAAACTAATGTAAATTTTGCTTACAAAACCAAGCAGAAAAAATTCTTTCAAATCGAGGGTTGAAAAATATAAATTGCTTAATTAATTCAAAACTTTTTATGGGGGTAAACTGCCCCCAAAAAAGCGACAATTACACAAGTAAATAACGAAGTGGGTGAAGTTGAAGCTGGAAATTTTGAAAAAATATATATGCTACGCGATAATGAAATAAACTTGACGTATATTTGCATTTTCATGAGAAATTCATTTATAAGGGGTAACCACCCTTCAGTGCATGTTATTTTATTTATAAAAAATAAAGTAAATTTTGCTTACAAACCAAGCAGAAAAAATTCTTTCAAATCGAGGGTTGAAAAATATAAATTGCTTGATTTAGTCAAAACATTTTATGGGGGTAAACTACCCCCAAAAAAGCTACAATTATACAAGAAAATAACCAAGTGGGTGAAGTTGAAGCTGGAAATTCTGAAAAAATATATTTATGCTACGCGACAATAAAATAAAGTTTACGTATATTTTCATTTTCATGAGAAATTAATTTATAAGGGGTAACCACCCTTCAGTGCATTTTATTTTATTTATAATAAATGTAGTTAATTTCACCTACAAAACCAAGCCGAAAAAATCCACTCACACAGGGGATTAAAAAATATAAGTTTCTTAATTAGTCGAAACATTTTATAAGGGTAAACTACCGCAAAAAATTTACGATTACACAAGAAAATTACCAAGTAGGTTAAATTGAAGCTGAAAATTCTGAAAAAAATATATATGCCACGCGATAATAAAATAACGTTTGCGTATATTTGCATTTTCATTAGAAATTCATTTTTTAGGCGTAACCACCCTTCAGTGCATGTTATTTTATTCCTAAAAAATAAAGTAAATTTGACTTACAAAACCAAGCAGAAAAAATTCTTTCAAATCGAGTGTTGAAAAATATAAATTGCTTAATTTATTTAAAAGATTTTATGGGGGTAAACTACACCCAAAAAAGCTACAATTATACAAGAAAATAACCAAGTGGGTGAAGTTGAAACTGGAAATTTTTTGCATTTACATGAGAAATTCATTTATAAGGCGTAACCACCCTTAAGTGCGTCATGTTATAATTCTACAAATTAATGTAAATTTGACTTACAAAACCAAGCAGAAAAAATTCATTCAAATCGAGGGTTGTAAAATATAAATTGCATAATTAGTCGAAACATTTTATGGGGGTAAACTACCGCAAAAAATTGACGATTATACAAGAAAATTACCAAGTAGTTTAAATTGAAGCTGAAAATTCTGAAAAAAATATATATGCCACGCGATAATAAAATAACGTTTACGTATGTTTGCATTTTCATTAGAAATTCATTTATAAGGGGTAACCACCCTTCAGTGCATGTTATTTTATTTCTACAAAATAATATAAATTTGACTTACAAAACCAAGCAGAAGAAATTCATTCAAATCGAGGGTTGAAAAACATAAATTGCTTCATTTAGTCTAAAGATTTTATGGGGTTAAATTACCCCCAAAAAAGCTACAATTATACAACAAAATAACCAAGTGGGTGAAGTTGAATCTGGAAATTCTGAAAAAATATATATGCTACGGGATAATAGTATAACGTTTACGTATATTTGCATTTTCATGAGAAATTCATTTATAAGGGGTAACCACCCTTCAGTGCATGTTATTTTATTTATAATAAATGTAGTTAATTTCACATACAAAACCAAGCCTAAAAAATCCACTCACACAGGGGATTAGAAAATATAAATTGCTTAATTAGTCGAAACATTTTATGGGGGTAAACTACCGCAAAAAATTTACGATTATACAAGAAAATTACCAAGTAGGTTAAATTGAAGCTGAAAAGTCTGAAAAAAATATATATGCCACTTGATAATAAAATAACGTTTACGTATATTTGCATTTTTATTAGAAATTCATTTAGAAGGGGTAACCACCCTTCAGTGCATGTTATTTTATTTCTAAAAAATAAAGTAAATTTGACTTACAACACTAAACAGAAAAAATTCTTTCAAATCGAGGGTTGAAAAATATAAATTTCTTAATTTAGTAAAAACATTTTATTGGGGTAAAGTACCCCCAAAGAAGCTACAATTATACAAGAAAATTACCAAGTAGGTTAAATTGAAGCTGAAAATTCTGAAAAAAATATATATGCCACGCGATAATAAAATAACGTTTACGTATATTTGCATTTTCATTAGAAATTCATTTATAAGGGGTAACCACCCTTTAGTGCATGTTATTTTATTACTGAAAAATAAATTATATTTGACTTTCAAAACAAAGCAGAAAAAATTCTTTCAAATCGAGGGATGAAAAATATAAATTGCTTAATTTAGTCAAAATATTTTATGGGGGTAAACTACCCACAAAAAAGCTACAATTATACAAGAAAATAACCAAGTGGGTGAAGTTGAAACTGGAAATTTTGAAAAAATATATATGCTACGCGGTAATGAATTAAAGTTTACATATATTTGCTTTTTCATGGGAAATTAATTGATAGTGTGTAACCAACCTTAAGAATATCCTGTTATATTTCTTCAAAATAAAGTAAATTTGACTTACAAAACCAAGCAGAAAAAATTCTTTCAAATCGAGGGTTGAAAAATATAAATTGCTTAATTAGTCGAAACATTTTATGGGGGTAAACTGCCCCCAAAAAAGCTACAATTATACAAGACAATAACCAAGTGGGTGAAGTTCAAGCTGGAAATTTTTTGCATTTACATGAGAAATTCATTTATAAGGCGTAACCACCCTTAAGTGCGTCATGTTATATTTCTACAAAATAATGTAAATTTGACTTACAAAACCAAGCAGAAAAAATTCATTCAAATCGAGGGTTGTAAAATATAAATTGCATAATTAGTCGAAACATTTTATGGGGGTAAACTACCTCAAAAAATTGACGATTATACAAGAAAATTACCAAGTAGGTTAAATTGAAGCTGAAAATTCTGAAAAAAATATATATGCCACGCGATAATAAAATAACGTTTACGTATATTTGCATTTTCATTAGAAATTCATTTAGAAGGGGTAACCACCCTTCAGTGCATGTTATTTTATTTCTAAAAAATAAAGTAAATTTGATTTAAAACACTAAACAGAAAAAATTCTTTCAAATCGAGGGTTGAAAAACATAAATTGCTTCATTTAGTCAAAAGATTTTATGGGGGTAAAGTACCCCCAAAAAAGCTACAATTATACAAGAAAATAACCAAGTGTGTGAAGATCAAGCTGGAAATTTTGAAAAAATATATATGCCACGCGATAATAAAATAACGTTTACGTATATTTGCATTTTCATTAGAAATTCATTTATAAGGGGTAACCACCCTTCAGTGCAAGTTATTTTATTCCTAAAAAATAAAGTAAATTTGACTTACAAAACCAAGCAGAAAAAATTCTTTCAAATCGAGGGTTGAAAAATATAAATTGCTTAATTTAGTCAAAATATTTTATGGGGGTAAACTACCCACAAAAAAGCTACAATTATACAAGAAAATACCCAAGTGGGTGAAGTTGAAACTGGAAATTTTGAAAAAATATATATGCTACGCGGTAATGAATTAAAGTTTACATATATTTGCATTTTCATTAGAAATTCATTTATAAGGGGTAACCACCCTTTAGTGCATGTTATTTTATTACTGAAAAATAAATTATATTTGACTTTCAAAACAAAGCAGAAAAAATTCTTTCAAATCGAGGGTTGAAAAATATAAATTGCTTAATTTAGTCAAAATATTTTATGGGGGTAAACTACCCACAAAAAAGCTACAATTATACAAGAAAATACCCAAGTGGGTGAAGTTGAAACTGGAAATTTTGAAAAAATATATATGCTACGCGGTAATGAATTAAAGTTTACATATATTTGCTTTTTCATGGGAATTTAATTGATAGTGTGTAACCAACCTTAAGAATATCCTGTTATATTTCTTCAAAATAAAGTAAATTTGACTTACAAAACCAAGCAGAAAAAATTCTTTCAAATCGAGGGTTGAAAAATATAAATTGCTTAATTAGTCGAAACATTTTATGGGGGTAAACTGCCCCCAAAAAAGCTACAATTATACAAGACAATAACCAAGTGGGTGAAGTTCAAGCTGGAAATTTTTTGCATTTACATGAGAAATTCATTTATAAGGCGTAACCACCCTTAAGTGCGTCATGTTATATTTCTACAAAATAATGTAAATTTGACTTACAAAACCAAGCAGAAAAAATTCATTCAAATCGAGGGTTGTAAAATATAAATTGCATAATTAGTCGAAACATTTTATGGGGGTAAACTACCTCAAAAAATTGACGATTATACAAGAAAATTACCAAGTAGGTTAAATTGAAGCTGAAAATTCTGAAAAAAATATATATGCCACGCGATAATAAAATAACGTTTACGTATATTTGCATTTTCATTAGAAATTCATTTATAAGGGGTAACCATCCTTTAGTGCATGTTATTTTATTACTGAAAAATAAATTATATTTGACTTTCAAAACAAAGCAGAAAAAATTCTTTCAAATCGAGGGTTGAAAAATATAAATTGCTTAATTAGTCGAAACATTTTATGGGGGTAAACTGCCCCCAAAAAAGCTACAATTATACAAGAAAATAACCAAGTACGTTAAATTGAAGCTGAAAATTCTGAAAAAAATATATATGCCACGCGATAATAAAATAACGTTTACGTATATTTGCATTTTCATTAGAAATTCATTTATAAGGGGTAACCACCCTTTAGTGCATGTTATTTTATTACTGAAAAATAAATTATATTTGACTTTCAAAACTTTCAGTGCATGTTATTTTATTTCTAAAAAATAATGTAAATTTTGCTTACAAAACCAAGCAGAAAAAATTCTTTCAAATCGAGGGTTGAAAAACATAAATTGCTTCATTTAGTCAAAAGATTTTATGGGGGTAAAGTACCCCCAAAAAAGCTACAATTATACAAGAAAATAACCAAGTGTGTGAAGATCAAGCTGGAAATTTTGAAAAAATATATATGCCACGCGATAATAAAATAATGTTTACGTATATTTGCATTTACATGAGAAATTCATTTATAAGGGGTAACCACCCTTAAGTGTGTCCTGTTATATTTCTACAAAATAATATAAATTTGACTTACAAAACCAAGCAGAAGAAATTCATTCAAATCGAGGGTTGAAAAATATAAATTGCATAATTAGTCGAAACATTTTATGGGGGTAAACTACCGCAAAAAATTTACGATTATACAAGAAAATTACCAAGTAGGTTAAATTGAAGCTGAAAATTCTGAAAAAAATATATATGCCACGCGATAATAAAATAACGTTTACGTATATTTGCATTTTCATTAGAAATTCATTTAGAAGGGGTACCCACCCTTCAGTGCATGTTATTTTATTTCTAAAAAATAAAGTAAATTTTGCTTACAAAACCAAGCAGAAAAAATTCTTGCAAATCGAGGGTTGAAAAACATAAATTGCTTCATTTAGTCAAAAGATTTTATGGGGTTAAATTACCCCCAAAAAAGCTACAATTATACAACAAAATAACCAAGTGGGTGAAGTTGAAGCTGGAAATTCTGAAAAAATATATATGCTACGGGATAATAGTATAACGTTTACGTATATTTGCATTTTCATGAGAAATTCATTTATAAGGGGTAACCACCCTTCAGTGCATGTTATTTTATTTATAATAAATGTAGTTAATTTCACATACAAAACCAAGCCTAAAAAATCCACTCACACAGGGGATTAGAAAATATAAATTGCTTAATTAGTCGAAACATTTTATGGGGGTAAACTACCGCAAAAAATTTACGATTATACAAGAAAATTACCAAGTAGGTTAAATTGAAGCTGAAAAGTCTGAAAAAAATATATATGCCACTTGATAATAAAATAACGTTTACGTATATTTGCATTTTTATTAGAAATTCATTTAGAAGGGGTAACCACCCTTCAGTGCATGTTATTTTATTTCTAAAAAATAAAGTAAATTTGACTTACAACACTAAACAGAAAAAATTCTTTCAAATCGAGGGTTGAAAAATATAAATTTCTTAATTTAGTAAAAACATTTTATTGGGGTAAAGTACCCCCAAAGAAGCTACAATTATACAAGAAAATTACCAAGTAGGTTAAATTGAAGCTGAAAATTCTGAAAAAAATATATATGCCACGCGATAATAAAATAACGTTTACGTATATTTGCATTTTCATTAGAAATTCATTTATAAGGGGTAACCATCCTTTAGTGCATGTTATTTTATTACTGAAAAATAAATTATATTTGACTTTCAAAACAAAGCAGAAAAAATTCTTTCAAATCGAGGGTTGAAAAATATAAATTGCTTAATTTAGTCAAAATATTTTATGGGGGTAAACTACCCACAAAAAAGCTACAATTATACAAGAAAATACCCAAGTGGGTGAAGTTGAAACTGGAAATTTTGAAAAAATATATATGCTACGCGGTAATGAATTAAAGTTTACATATATTTGCTTTTTCATGGGAATTTAATTGATAGTGTGTAACCAACCTTAAGAATATCCTGTTATATTTCTTCAAAATAAAGTAAATTTGACTTACAAAACCAAGCAGAAAAAATTCTTTCAAATCGAGGGTTGAAAAATATAAATTGCTTAATTAGTCGAAACATTTTATGGGGGTAAACTGCCCCCAAAAAAGCTACAATTATACAAGAAAATAACCAAGTGGGTGAAGCGTAAGATGGAAATTCTGAAAAAAATATATATGCTACGCGATAATATAAAGTTTACGTGTATTTGCAATTTCATGGGAAGTTTATTTATAAGGGGTAACCACCCTTCAGTGCATGTTATTTTATGTCTAAAAAATAAAGTAAATTTTTGCTTACAAACCAAGCAGAAAAAATTCTTTCATATCGAGGGTTGAACAATATAAATTGCTTAATTAGTCGAAACATTTTATGGGGGTAAACTGCCCCCAAAAAAGGTACAATTATACAAGAAAATAACCAAGTGGGTGAAGCTGTAGATGGAAATTCTGAAAAAAAATATATATGCTACGCGATAATATAAAGTTTACGTATATTTGCATTTTCATGAGAAATTCATTTATAAGGGGTAACCACCCTTCAGTGCATGTTATTTTATTTATAAAAAATAAAGTAAATTTTGCTTACAAACCAAGCAGAAAAAATTCTTTCAAATCGAGGGTTGAAAAATATAAATTGCTTGATTTAGTCAAAACATTTTATTGGGGTAAACTACCCCCAAAAAAGCTACAATTATACAAGAAAATAACCAAGTGGGTGAAGTTGAAGCTGGCAATTCAAAAACATATATGCCAGGCGACAATAAAATAACGTTTACGTATATTTGCATTTACATGAGAAATTCATTTATAAGGGGTAACCACCCTTAAGTGTGTCCTGTTATATTTCTACAAAATAATATAAATTTGACTTACAAAACCAAGCAGAAGAAATTCATTCAAATCGAGGGTTGAAAAATATAAATTGCATAATTAGTCGAAACATTTTATGGGGGTAAACTACCGCAAAAAATTTACGATTATACAAGAAAATTACCAAGTAGGTTAAATTGAAGCTAAAAATTCTGAAAAAAATATATATGCCACGCGATAATAAAATAACGCTTAGGTATATTTGCATTTTCATTAGAAATTCATTTATAAGGGATAGCCACTCTTCAGTTCATGTTATTTTATGTCTAAAAAATAAAGTAAATTTTGCTTACAAAACCAAGTAGAAAAAATTCTTTCAAATCGAGGGTTGAAAAATATAAATTGCTCAATTTACTCATAAGATTTTATGGTGGTAAACTACCCCCAAAAAAGCTACAATTATACAAGAAAATAACCAAGTGGGTGAAGTTGAAGCTGGAAATTCTGAAAAAATGTATATGCTACGCGATAATAAAAAAAAGTTTACTTGTACATGCATTTTCATGAGAAATTAATTGATAGGTTGTAACCACCCTTTGGTGTATCCTGTTATATTTCTACAAAATAAAGTAAATTTCACCTACAAAACCAAGCAGAAAAAATTCTTTCAAATCGAGGGTTGAACAATATAAATTGCTTAATTAGTCGAAACATTTTATGGGGGTAAACTGCCCCCAAAAAAGGTACAATTATACAAGAAAATAACCAAGTGGGTGAAGTTGAAGCTGGAAATTCTGAAAAATTATATATGCGACGCGATATTAAAATAAAGTTTACGTATATTTGCATTTTCATGGGAAATTAATTTATAAGCTCTAACCACCTGTCACGTCCCGCGACGCATGAGAATGTACTATAGGCATGGGCTAGGTCTAGAGAGAATTCTGGGGAACTTACTAAAAGAGAGTGAAAACCACCTATTGAAAAGAGAGGTATAACTACGTCACACGCAGCGGGAGACTGCGCAACGCGTGACGTCACCAAAAAATATAATATAAAAAGGACACGCCGCCAAGGGAAAATTAGTCGTGTGAGCAAAATTAAGTGCGGCAAATTTCTAAAAATCTTAATAGGATTCACAGCGTGAGATACGTGTTTAGTTCAGTTTTCCGAAGAAACGTGTCGTAAATTCTCCGATTGTACTTTCAATCTTTGAAAGGATCTTAGAGTCAGTGTAGAGTGAGATAACTATTCTTGTCCTCCTCACACCAGTGGGATATTTTTTTCTGTCTTCCTCATACCAGTGGTACCTCATACCATACAAAGGTACCGAAAATTCTCTCTATTCTTCACCTATTCCCTGTGCCATTGTATGAATCATTGTAAAGTTTTAACCTTGTTTATATCAGTGTTAATTTAAATAAATTCAATTTGTATTACTGTACTAATCATTGTGTACTTTTCATTGACTTATCCTCATCCCTAAGCGAGGATCATTCGATCCTAACTTAAAACCAGGAATCTTCGATCAAAGTAAGTATTTACTTACTTGTGACGTAACATACTTCCTTTTTTCTGGTGCATCGGCCGGGAAACACAAGTCAATTGAAATTGAACACATTGGTTCTTAATAATAAATAAATAAATAAATGATTATGAAATATTATTTCAACTTTAAAACTTAAAATTTCAATAAAATAGATTTATTAGATTACAAAGGGATTTGACCTTGAGGCTAACCTTAATGATTTAATAATCAAATCATTTCTTTGAAATTTTATAATTTATATAAATTGTTTAAAATAAAATAAGTTTGAAAAATGACGCAGGGATCTGACCTTGAGGCTAACCTAAGTGATTAAGTAACTTATCTTATTTAAAAAGATATTCTAATTTGTTAAAAGCGTGTACCAGTTACAGGGAGAATTAGGTAATACATTTATGTGGGAAAGAGAAAATGTACTTTCCTATGCTGCTAGGATAAAAGAAATTGCCTACAAAATCGAAGATGCTCACAGGCTCAATAATAATGGTCAGGTAGATAATAATTTTAAAGTAAACCTTGAAAAAGACGTAATTCAATGTTTTATACGCGGTTTGCGTCCTGAGTTAGAAATTCGTGTTGAAGAAAAGGATACTTTTAAAGAAGTTATTAGCTACAGTATTGATATAGAACGAAGATTAGCTGCAAATTCCGCACTACGAAGAAATAAAAACATGGATTATTCAAAAAGTGATGAATCAAATAATAATAAAAATAATAAAACAACCTGATTTAACGTAGCACTTGAAAACAAAACTATTTGTTTAATTTGTAAAAAACCAGGTAACAACTGAAAAATGTTTTCATTTAAGTAAAGCTCAAGATGCAGTTCTTAATAATAAACAAAAAAATTTTTTGCGTCCTAACCAACAAGGATATAGTAATTTCAATGGTCAAAAAAGTAATAATAATATTACAATAATTTTCCGAATAGCAATTTTTTAAGAAATAAAAATTATAATTTTAATAACAATAACAATAATAATTTTCAAAATAGAAATAATAATTATAGAAGCAATAATAATAATTTTTTACAACAAAGATACAACAATAATAATAATTTTCCTAGAAATTTTTACAATAATAATAATAGTGTTAATAATAATAATAGACAATGGAATCCAGGACAGTATAAAAACCTTAACTCAGGACAGTTCCAAAATAGAAATAAATCATATGAAAATAGATTTTTACAAAATAATAACACTCAACAAAATTTAAATTATACTTAAATAATTTGAAATTACTGTAAAAAACCCGGTCATTTAGTACGAGACTGCAAGATACGACCAAATAGCCAATCACAAACAGCTCATCAGGAAAACTCCAAAGCTCTCCCCAGCACGGGTGCACTGAGGAAAGCATAAATCGAGAACCACTGGCATCCAATTCTAACGATCATACAACAACAACAATAAATATTTCAAAGTCCACTTCAATTCCATCAATTATAATATCAACGGAAGGTTTAAAAAACCCAACACACATGATGATTGATACTGGTGCTGCTTGAAATTTAATTAAACAAAAGGTTCTCAACCCTGAAGTACCAATAAATAGCCATAACGTATTGAAACTTACAGGAATTAATGATTTACCACTTTACACGTTAGGACAGGTAAAAATAAACATTTTTGGTTATCCAACGATATTTAACATTATTCCGAATGAAGTCCCAGTAGAAGAAGATGGAGTATTAGGATCAGAATTTTTTCAAGATAATAGTGTGAATATAAACTATACTTCAAAATGCTTAGAAATTGAGAACAACTGTTACCCTTTTAAATCTACCAATACATTTACTATTCCAGCTCGAACAGTTACAACATTTTATGTTAATATAAAAAATACAGAAAAGAGTGAAGGGTATGTACCTCGATTACATATCCAAGATGGCGTCTACGTAGGTGACGCAGTTGTAAAAAATCACAGAGGAAAAGCTTATTTAAAATTTGCAAACACAAATGAAATCCCAATTACATTATCCGTCCCATTAGTTAATTTAGAAGACTTTGAAGGACAAGAATGTTATAAACAAATTGAAAAATTACATAATTTTAAACAATCAAATAACGAAGATTTATCAAGTAAAATATTAAATAACTTTTTAATAACTGACAATTCTCTAATTAACTCATGCAAATTTTATAATGTAACAGACGAAGACAGAGTAGAATGTATTAAAAAACTTCTTCGATTAGACCATTTAAATCAAGATGAATATGAACATGTAGAAAAATTAATTCAAAATAATGCAGACAGATTTCAAATCCCAGGAGAACCACTTGAAGCTACTAATGTATTACAACATTCAATTCCAACTGTAGATGACGCTCCATTTTTTTCAAGACAATATAGATTTCCCCCAGTTCACAAGGAAGAAATTACAAGACAAGTCGATGAATTATTAAAAAATAAAATAATCAAGCCCTCACAATCACCATATAACACTCCAGTGTGGATAGTTCCTAAAAAACCTGATTCTCAAGGAAAAATAAAATGGAGAATGGTTCTTGATTTTCGTAAATTAAATGAAAAAACAATTGGCGATTCGTATCCTTTACCTAATATAAACGATGTAATTGATTCTCTAGGATCAGCAAAATATTTTTCAGTGTTTTATTTAGCTACCGGTTTTCACCATATAAAAATGAACCCAAAAGACTCACATAAAACCGCATTTTCTACACCTCACGGTCATTACGAATTCGATAGAATGCCTTTCGGTTTAAAAACTGCACCAGCCACATTTCAAAGATTAATGGATTTAACATTAACTGGATTAATGGGAACGAAACTTTTTGTATATCTTGATGACATAGTTATATATGCAAATACTCTAGAAGAGCACGAAATTAAATTTAACAATTTAGCAGAAAGACTTAGAAAAGCAAATCTTCATTTACAACCAGACAAATGCGAATTTTTACGACCTAAAGTAGGATATTTAGGTCATATAATTGATAAAAATGGAGTACGTCCAGATCCAAAAAAGATAATAGCTGTAAAAAACTTTCCAGTCCCAAAAATACAGAAGAATGTTAAACAATTTTTAGGCTTAGCAGGATATTATAGGCGATTTATTGATGGATTTTCAAAAATTTCAAGTCCTTTAAATCAACTTCTGAAAAAAGATACACCTTTTAATTGGACAGGAAAACAACAAGCAGCTTTCGAAATTTTAAAAGCAAAATTATGTGAAGAACCACTTTTACAACGACCTGATTTTTCTCAACCTTTTATACTCACAACAGATGCCTCAGGATTTGCAATAGGAGGTATTTTATCACAAGGTAAAATAGGTAAAGATAAGCCAATAGCATATGCTTCACGTAGTCTAAGTGATACTGAGAAAAAATATGATACATATGAGAAAGAAGCTCTTGCTATAATATTTTGTGTAACTCATTTTCGTCCTTATTTGTATGGGAGAAAATTTACTTTAGTGAATGATCACAAACCTCTAGTTTGGTTTCAAAATTCTAAAGACCCTTGTTCACGAGTTTCACGTTGGAGATTGAAACTCGCAGAATATGATTTTGATGAAATTTACAAAGCAGGAAAAATGAATGTAAATGCAGACGCTCTCTCAAGAAACCCTATTGATGATAACAAAGAGAAATCAAAATATTTACAAGTTGACGCCAATGATACTTTTATGACTTCCCAAGAAAAATTTTTTTCCAAGAAAACTTTTACAAGAAAAAAACAAGAAAACTCTAAAAATGAGGTAAAACCTTCAAAACGAAGAAACTTGAATCCAGAAATCGTACCAGACGACGTAGATCATTTTAGCGAAATTCCGGAAGCCCAAATATTAAATATTGACTCAAAAATTCCAGAATATTTACTGATCCTGATTATTTAGATTATTTGAAACAAACTCAAGCAAAAAATAAAAAGAAGAAGAATGCCAAGAAGCCAAAAAATATTAATGAATTTGAAAGTGAAGAAAGTGCGAATTATTTTTCAACCTCAGAAGATGAAATCAACGACATTGAAACCTCACACGAAGGAAATGATGGAGAAAATTATGAAGAAAATTGGGAAGAGAATTTTGAAGATGATCTTGAAGACGATTTTGAAAAGAATTTCGAACAGAATTTTGAAGAAAATTTTGAAGACAATCTTGAGGAAAATTTTGAAGAGAAGTTTGAGGAAAACCAAGAAGAAAAATTGGAAAAAGAATTTGAAGAGCTTTATTTTGAAGAAAATTTGAGATTAAACCGAAGATCTCAAATAAATCCTGAAAAAATCGATAAAGATCATGATAATTATAATCGTCCACCCCCAGAACCTCCTCCTATAAACTCTCAAACAGAAAAAATTATAACAAAGAAAAATTTAGTTGAATGTCGCGATCAATTAACTATGCGAAAAGATAATTATGCATATTTTGTTACAACAAATGGAACTCCTCGCGACAACGGATCAAAAACATTAGAAAAACGTAAAACTTTACCAAAATTTAAAAATGTACAAAAGGGGATAGCAAAAAAGATTAAAAAAGGAAACTACTACCATTTTGCACTTCCAATTGAAGAAGAAACTAAAGATAATTTATCTGAAACTTTAAATAATATAAAATTATCAATTCATTCATTACATGAATTATCTCAAAAATTTAAATTACGATCTATTAGTATATCAAAAACTTCCAGAATTAATCATATACTTTGGGAAGAAGTGAAATCAATTTTCGATTCAATTTTTTCAAATTCAACTACAAAAATTATTGTTTGCAATGGAATAACGCAATATCCAACAAAGGAACAACGAACTCATTTAATTGAAGAAGCTCATTCTTCAGCATTAGGAGACCATAAAGGCGTTACAAAAACTTATAGCCGAATTCGACAACAATTTTTTTGGGAAAATATGAAAGTAGACATTCAAAAATATATTCAAGGCTATTTACAATGTCAACTGAAAAAATTAATCAGAGTCAAAACAAAAAACCCTATGGTAATCACTGACACACCCACTACTGCTTTTGAAAAAATATCAATGGACATTGTTGGTCCACTACCTGAAACAAAATCTGGTAACTTATATATTCTAACGATACAAGACAATTTTACCAAATATTCTTTAGCAAAACCTCTTCCTAATCACCAAGCTAGTACGATAGCAGACGCTTTCGTGAAAAAATTTATTTGCATATTTGGATCACCGAAAGGAGTACTTACTGACCAAGGCAGAGATTTTTTAAGTAATTTATTAAAAAGATTGGCAATACGTTTTAGAATTAAACAATTTCGTACCACAGCTTTTCACCCTCAATCAAACGGGTCATTAGAGCGTTCACATCATGTTTTAGGAGAATATCTCAAACAATTTGTTGCAAAAAATTCAGAATGGGATGATTGGCTTGAACTAGCAATGTTCTCATATAATACTAGTGTACATGAAGGCACAAAATGCACACCCTATGAATTGGTTTTTGGTAAACTAGCTCGTGAACCTTCCAGTGAACCTTTATCACAACAAGAAAAATTACAAACATATGACGATTATTTAATTAATTTCCTAACACAACTACATGAAATGCGAACACAAGCAAGAGAAAATCTTATTTCAGCAAAAGAAAAATCGAAATTATATTATGACAAAAAAATAAGTCCTTTAGAAGTAAAAATTGGAGATTACGTGTTTTTATTAAAAGGAGGTAAAATTAAAAAACTTGACAGCCATTACACAGGGCCTTATGAAATATTGGAAGTGTTAGGAAAAGGGAATGTAAAAATAAGTTATAAAGGCAAACCTACTGTTGTCCACATTAATAGACTAAAACGCTCACATGTGCAAGTACAAAAGTAAATAAATAAAAATAGAAACAAAATATCCGTACATTAATTATAAAAAAATATATATATTTATATATATATATACATACATATACAATTTAAATAAGATATAGAAATTTTATTTTGTCGATAAATAGTAAAAATATAAAAAATAAAATTTTTTTTTATGAAAATATATGTTTTATATATAAAATAAAAAAATATATAAAACAAAATAAAAATGAATTTTCAGACATAACACATTATTCCAGATATAATGGAACAAATTCATCGCAAACGCATAGATGATCTCATTGAAATAGTTCCCTGTTTTATCGACATGGTAGCTCTCTGGCCATACTTAATTCAAACTGGAATTTTTAAGAAAGACGACTGCAATATCCCCACATGGAACAGAAATCTAAACAATCCAGAAATAATAAAAGACATTTTTTCAACAATCAAAACAAGAGGACCGGACGCATACAAAAATTTAATTCTCAGTTTACGGCTATCAAATCACATTGTCATAGCCGACATGTTGGATATAATGAACTAGGAACGCAAAATACAAAAAGTAAATCAATAACTTCAAAAATATACATATGTAATGATAAAACATTTTCCTATTCTTATATTACAAAGCAAGCTGCTAATTGGAACCCCCTTTTTCCAGAGATGGGATTACGAGGCTTCCTTTTGGCACTGCTCACTTGCAACTTCAACTATATAACAACAGTCTACGCCATCATAGGATTCGATTGCGGTTCAAATCAATCAAATATTACGACATTATCTTTACTAGAGGTAGGAGAATGTGATCTACCTCGATCTCAAGTACATGTTGAAAGAACTTATATACAACTTTTACAATTAACTGGATTTTCAAATACAAAAGTAATACAATGCAAAATAGAAATTCGACGCGCCATCTCTCATTGTGGTATGCATTCTCACAGTTCCATAGTAGCAAATGGCCACAGTGAATATATACATGATGTTACACGAGATCAATGTAATCAAATGCACACAATAGGAACATTTTTAGTAACCCCTTCTCTTCAGGTATCAAAGTTAAAAGTAAACGAAATTTCATTTCATAGCGTTACTTTAGCAGGTTCTGTAACACCTAACGGAGACTGTACTGGTACAAAATTTTCTGACCCATATGGAACATGGAATAATGTCGTAGTCCAAGCAATATTCAAAATAACTTTACAAGAACCTTACGCGACTATTCATTTAAATTCAAATAAAATTCAATTAGGATCTGGAATAATATGCACACTTTCAGACACATTCTGTACAGACGTAGAATATGGACAAACATTCTGGGATACATTACCTAATGACGTATGTAATTTTAACAAATATGAAATTATTTATGAAGGACCAGCAATTAAACCATATGACAACACGACAGACAATTCTGAAACCTTTTATTCTTTAACGACTGAAGATATAACCTTCGTACATTTTTACATACGTTAACTCTAAATTTATATATGTAGAACGACATATACGCACTGAAGTAAATAGACTTTATCACGATGTTCTTACTCAACGATGCATACTTGAACAGCAAGTTTTTAGAAATACATTAACCTTAGCAACCCAATCACCAGACGAATTTGCATATCATTTAATGAAAGGTCCAGGATATATGTCAGTAACTGCAGGAGAAGTAGTACATATCGTAAAATGTATACCGGTTGAAGTAAAATATCGTAAAACTGAAGAATGTTATCTACAACTACCAATATTTAGAGAAAATCAGTCCTTTTTCCTTTCTCCACGAACTCATATATTAACAAAATCTGGTATCCAAACAAATTGCAATTCTTTCCTTCCACCAATGTACCTTTTTGGAGAAACCTGGTACAAATTACTTCCAAATCCTGTCGAATCCATAGCACCAACTATAGTCAAACCTCTCAGAAAAGCAACCTGGAAATACACAAATCCTTCATCCTTAGCAACAAGTGGCATTTATTCTCAATCTGATCTTGATAAACTGCGAGATCATACTATGTTTCCAGCAGAAAAACCAATGATTCTAAATTCTTTATCTAGAGAAATAACAGGACATCCAACTATTAATCAAGGAATATCATTAATGAATTTATTTAATGAAGATGTAATTGATAAAATTGCTGAATCCGCATGGGGTAGATTTTGGACAATTATTACAAGTTTTGGAACTACTAGTGCAGGCCTAATTGGATTAATAATAATAATTAGAGGGATTAAATTGATAGATGATACCATTATTCATGGATATGCGCTACACAGATTATTTGGATGGTCTCTCCATCTACTAGCCGCCTTCTGGGATTCGGTCACTAACCTCTTATTACACTTAGGTACCCATCGACCTTCTGGACCTCCTGCTGAGAGTCATCAAGAACTGCTAACAGCTTCAGCGCCACAAAGCTCGAAAGAGGCACCTAAAAGTCCATCGTATTACGCAAATACTACTTCAGGTAAAGATCACAATAATACAAACACAACTCTTTATCCTCACTCTGAACTAAAAGAAGAACTTATTAGAACACACTACTCTATCCAAATCTAACATCTTCAGAATGTCGCATGTTCCTTTTACAACCTTACTAAACAAAATTATTCAACAAAGAGGAGATCCACCCCTTATTTATGAGATACTCATTGAACAAACCAATAATAATGAATGTCTATTTCACGTTAATTTACAATATAAAAATTATATAATAATGAATAGTGGCAAAGATAAAGAAAGTGTAAAGCAAAAGGTAGCACAAAATTTATATAATGCCTTAATTAATGAATCAAAGGAAACAAATCAAAACGTCCAACCAAACTCTATTAGTAAAAATTGCAAAAAATTAAACGAAATTTGCACTGAAAATAAATTTGAGTATCCAAAATATACAGTATTACGAATAAAAACCTCATCAAAAGACTCAACATACATAGCAATTTGTTTCATTAATAAAATTAAACAAATAAGAATAGCAAACTCAATAAAAACAGCTAAGGATTTTGCTGCCATAAAAGTTATTAATTCTCTTTCGCATAAAGACGAGAAATGTGAACTACGTTTGATAAACTCACTAGAACATTTGCATGTAACAATTCAAGAATCATCTATAAACGATCCAAAACCTTCAACGAGTAGCCAAATAACAAAACCTATTACTTCAAATAACAATCGTGATAAAAATACAAATTCATATAAAATGAAAACAAATAATAATCATACTGCATCATCTTTCTCTACGAAAAGCTTTAAAAAATGTTTTAAATGCGGATATAGACCTCCCAACCAGTACAATAAATTCTAATATAAACATTCCATACCGATTCAGGAAATCAACTGCAATGGAGCATTACTACGACGAGTCTACACACGTACCAAGTTACCCAAAAAAGAAATACAGAACAGACTCCATGGGATTTTTAAATCATGTAGAAATTTTAAGAAACTTCACTAAAAAATATGGACTGCCGTTACAGCAATATACAGTCCATCCTGATCCGAATTCGAAAACAAACTCATTTTTTCTCGCACAAATTAATATAAATGAACACTTCGTTATACAAGCCGGCCCTACTTGTGAATTAGCAGAAAATAGAGCAGCTTTAAAATTATTATTACTACTAATAAGATCATACGATCTCTTCGACGAAAAATTTTATAATAATGATGATAAAGAAAGGCAAAAAACCAAAAATCAAAGTATTCAAACCAATCCAAGACCAAAATTAATACCTTGGGAAAATTCCTGTAGATTTTGTAACACTCAAATGCATGCTACAAAAGAGTGCCGTAGACGAAATATTTTTAAAGTAGACAAATCAACCCAATTTCCCCCTCCAGTTCCACCAAGAAACTCCTCAACATTTAGTAGACTTTTTTCCCCTTTTCTCCAAAAAACTTCTAGACCTAAATCCAACCATATGTAAACATCCTATTTTATCCAATATTAATCCTACTTTTCTTTTTCAACCTTCCGAGAAGCCTAATGAATTTCCTTAATCAACTAGAATCCAGAGTATATTTAATTTCAATTCCACTCCTTTTCTCCAAAGCAGAAAAATACTTCATAGACTCACAATTTTCTCATTCTTCAGGGATTTATTTTGAACCAATTTCAAAAGTTCGTCTTTTTTCTGAAAAATATAATTTTATATCTTATATCGATATCTTTCAGCCAGACGTACTTAAATACAAAATAATAGATTTCTCACATAAATTATATGAATATTGCATACTCTCAAATATTGCCAATAATTGTAATTTATACGATCATCAGACACAACTTGATTTTATAGAACAACGCATCAACTATTTTCTTGAAGAAATATCATTTATATCTAGACAAGCTCGTAATATCACGAATATTTCTAAAACTAATGATCCATTCCTGCAACAGATAAAAAAGGTACTTTTAGAATTAAGAATGAGACAGGAAACCTCCCTTTACTGGCCCAAAGAAAATTTATTTCTACTTCCAAATCCATTTTTCCAAAAAGTTACAAATCTTCAGTCAAAACTTGACAACATTATGACCTAAAAAAATGGCATAATTCTCAAAAAGCTCCAAATATTCACCTATATCGAATATTAGCAGCAAATTGGCTTAAAGACCTGCATGAAATTTCTCAATCTTTTCTTTTACTCCTTGACCAACTTACAGAAGCTATTACCCATACCGCAACTAATTTATGGCACCCTATGCTACTTCCTGATACCTTCTCAGACTTCAAATCCAACAAAGAAGACCCACACCTTTCAACATCCCTTTTTTCTATGGTCCTTCCATTTTCTAAAATACAATACTTCTTATTCGACAAGTACTTGATTTTTATTATGACTATACCAATCCCATCTGCTGAAGAATTTCAATTATTTAAACCACATCCAATTCCAATACATCTCGATTTTAATACTGACGTAATTTCCTCTATTTACATAAAACCTCAAAATTCTTATCTCGCTATTTCTTCAAATAACCAATCATACTTTATAACAAATGAAAATTTTCTCAATGCATGTTATCAAAATGGATTCCAAGCATTTTGTCACCCACCAAGATCTATATCTAACATCGATAACAATCCTATTTGTGAAACATCAATCTTTCTAAATTCTCAACCATACAAGTGTAAAATATTCATCACTTTTAGTGAATATCCCTTTCTAACACCATTGCAATTTCATCATGGATGGATATACTCAACAATTTTCCCCCGACAAATTTTCTTATCATGTCGAAAAAACTCTAAGACCTTAATCACACTCCAAGGAATAGGAATTTTGCAAACAAAATCAGGTTGCAATCTAGATTCATCAACTCCATATTAACATCTTCAAAACCATTTGAATATAATGGATAATTCAATTCCAGTCAGCAAATCAACTACTTCCCTTGCTATAATTTCACCATTTTTATATAATATTTCCATTCAAGAACCTCACTTACTAAAAAAGGTATTACTTCTTCTTCAGCAAAAAGAAGACATGCCATTATCAATCTTCGAAAACCATGTCTTTATTCTTACAAAATATGCAAACATTCAAAAAATTATTCCATCGATTTTTATTTCTAGTGCACATAAATTAACATTAGCACTAATCTTTATCACTTTACTTATGATTACAATTTTAGGATTATTACTATTGAAAATTCAAAAAATATCTAAAAAAATAAACAAAACGCCAACACGTATAGAACTTATACAAAAAACTCCTTTAAGCTCAGTGACAAAACCTTCACTCACTGACTTAACATTTAACTTTGACTACGAAGAATATGAAAATTCACATTGAAATAAATTGCACAGAGATTAGAATAAAATATAATATATATTAAATAACAAAATCAATACAAATCGTCATACATAAATCTATATAAATAAACAAATATACACACTATGACTACCGTAGAAACATTATCACTATTATATAAACTAATATTTACAAAACATACAACACTATTACTACAATATATATAAATAACAATAAATATACCGATAAACATCAAGCGAAACTTAAATATACAAAATTATCTTAAAAATAATTCCTCGCAGTTGTCCCAATACTAAAACAAAGAGAATAAAAATTTCTTATTAATACTATTTAATTTCAGTATCCAAAAGTAAAATTGACTGAATTTGCAAATATTACCTCTACAATCTTGTCATTGACCAGACGATATCGTTGCCCATTTATTATAAATGGAGCCCCCTCCCTTTGATTATTCAAGATAACCTTCAGCAGGGCTTTATTTTTCTTTAACCTACTCGGGTTAACGTACATCCAATCCAGGGGCACCTTTATATTTTTGCCCCTGTATTCGAAGATACGATCCCTTTCATTTATGGACATTGATGAATCCTGCCCAGTCCATTTTAAATTTTCACTTCCTACCTAAAAACAAATACAATTAATAAATACAAATCTTGAGATAATTTTAGGTCTTACTGAAATTTAACACTCTCATTCACACTTACTCGTACGATTCGTCCTTCCTGTAATTTCCACCTCATGCCACCGGAAACAAAAGGACTCCTAAGATTTTTATAATATGGCCTTATCCAATCGTCTATTTTCATACGACGATTGGATGACCATGCCAAAGGAGGTTGAAGAACGTTGTTCTCCAACTTTGGCAGCGCCCTCTTCAATCTCCGACCATCAGGCATCCACCGAATTCTGGGCGGATCCAACTGTATACAAAAAATAATAAATATATCTAAGAAATATTCAAATATATACATTAGAGAAAAATTATCGTTTTAAATACTTACAATCTTCAGGTCATTCTTCTCATCAACTTCATAAAAAATATTCTTCAAATAGAAAGCACCAGCTATTCCGTGGAAAGCTAGTTGCTCCGTCAGAGTATTAAGCAAAGTGACCCTCTCGTTAGCTGGAAATTCATTCCAGCCTAAGGGACATTTTATTAGAACCCCCCCACAAAAAATCTCTATTCTTTGTTCGTTGACTGGACCTAAATTCCGATTAACAGTCTCTACGGATCCAACTCTTACACCACTTTTATGTCTACATTCTAAACCTACATTCTCTAACTCCCTTATAATAGCACTGCTGTCTCTTGCTTCTCTATTACTCACTTCAATGTCATTTTCAATTAAACCTAACTCATGAATTAAATTATTATAATCACTCCTGTCCGCGACACTTCCATCTCTAACTTCCTCAATCGATTTTTCTATGTCTATATCTTCACTACGCTCAAACTCTACGGAACTAAAATCAACTTCACTTAACAATTCAAAAATTTCCTCCATTTCAATCGCACGTAATACTTCAAACTTGAAAGAAGAATCTACAAGACTAAACCTTAAAATCCAAGTTCTAACTCCTAACCATATTCCTCCTTCCATTTTCTTTTTTTACCAGCAACTAGAGAAAATCCGTAACTAATTTTCTAAGAACAATTTTGTTACTTTTCGAACGAAACCTTTTTTTTATATGACTCATAACTCTACTTTTGACCATCCCTTTATTCTATCTTCCTTTTACCCTTTTTTTATATATAGACTCAAAGTCACCTTAGAAATTTTTTCAGATACAGGCACATTCCGTCCTTACCTTCCTCAAAACCACGTGCATGAACGTTGTAAATCCTATACCGTCAGAAGGACAGTTTTTGTACCCACGCCTTTAATATTTCTTACTAAAGAAAAAAACAAACTATAATATAAAAGTTGTTTTTCTGACGGAAAGTAAAATACCTTTAGCAAAATCTTTTACCTTGCATGATTAGAAAATATATTCAAAAAGTTATTTTTCAATCTCCTTATCAGACCTTAATAAAATAAATCTATTCTAACAATTTGTAGAAAATGATACCAACTCCAGGTGAACCTATTGTTAACCATCTTGGACCAGTAGACGGTGTATGTCCGCAAGACTATCCGATAGCATACGCGCACCTATTACAAAGTTATTGCTTCGAATTAGAACCCTCAACATTGTTTTTATATTATAACCATCAAACCACAAACAGATATTGTCAATTCTGTTTCGAGAAATTAGGTCAGGAAACTCAAAATAACTGTGAGTTTTTTACTTTATGGCATTCCATTTGTAAATTGGAATGCATATATATGAATTGTTACGGTTGTCAAGAACTATTAATTACTCCGCGAAAAAGAGCAGCTGATTGTAGAGAATGTATCGAACAATATTTAAATTATAAATTCAAAATTAGTCAAGGAAACGAAGTTCTAGTAGAAAATATCCCTGCATGATTATACGTATCAACCTTCCACGCATGAAAAATTTTTTTAATTTAATAAAATCCTCAATACTAAAAAATTGTAAATTTTGCAAATATTTCAAATTCCTTAAATATTGTGAATTTCCCCAACAGAAAAATGCTGCCCCAAGAAATCGAAACAATCGAAGCAGAAGAAGTTCGAGCAAGCGAGCAGGATGTTCAGCCGTATTTTGAAAATCAATTATGGTCAGAATACTGTTGCACAACCCTGGTCGAGAATTTTTACATGAATGTTCTCGAAAAAAAACTTGTTTGCGAGGATTGTTGGATGACACAACTTAGCTTCTTTGAAACCGAAGTAACGTTACCTGTCCGAATAGATCACATAGTTACTAAAGACTTATATTGTACGTTAAAACTATCTAGCCTGGACTGCTCCATTTGCAATACACAAATTTTTTACATGCGGCAAAGAGCAGATTTATGCGTATCTTGTGCCGAACGTGTAATTCATTTATACCAACAAGAAGCACTGTATAACGACGTCGATTCCGAAGCATCGACTATTATTTATAACAACGACGAATAAAAATAATAAATCAAAACATATTTTTTATTATTCCTTTTTCTAAATATAAACAATATCAATTAGTAAATTTTGTTAAAAAATGTACCCTTTTAATTTTTTATGCGTTGTTTAAAATCATATTGCATATACACTACTACTTCTTCCTTAATCGCTATAATGTAACGACAAACCTTAATAAATTAAAATGTTCTTAAAACCAGACCACTGTTTTCTCTGCATGAAATATCTCTTTGAGTTAGGAAACGCGGAAAGTGAATATATCAACAAACACAAAATTATTACAAAAAAAAGAAACTAACTAACTTTAGAATTTCAATAAATTCAATCATCAACTCAAACAGGTAATTCTTTTGCAGATCAAAACAATGGCCTTGCAGACAAGAGACCTATCGAAAGGCACTGCTGTACAAGTTTTAAACGAGATAAGCATTGAGTATGATTTCTCCGAACCCTCATATATTGTAAAATCGCTTGGAAAACACCAAGAACTGCCACCGTTCCAAGCAACTTGCGAAATCTTTAAAAATAAAATAACTTTTTCTTGGATTGGGGAACCAGCCCCTCAAAAAAAGTCTGCAAAGGAAAATGCAGCATCTAAACTCTTGGAAATGCTTTCCACAAGATATGTATTTTTAAAAGAAATGAAAGAAAAAAGCTTAATCCCAGAAACGAAAATTTTCAAAATAAGTGATGAAATCAGTAATGAAACCTTGCAAAAATGGACCAACTCTTGTGAAAGGTGTTTTCAAAGAGGGCATTTAGTTCATAACTGCCGCAACCCCTTACGTAATAAGAAATATAAAAATAATTCTTGAAAAAAAAAAAATTTTTTTTTTACTAATCTACGATATCATAAAATTACGTTTTATATTATAGCATGATATAATTTACGAATATGAAATGAAAATTATTGATGTATTTAGTTATTAACAAAAAATTCATATGTAACCTTATGTTAAGTTCATACTATTTCAAAAAACTATGTAATTATTTATAACAAAAAATTATTATATTAAGATAATATAAATTTTGATGACATCCAAAAAGAAATCATCGATATTGAAATGTATCAAATAGTAGAATACAAATTGTAAAACAGACGCAGAAATGAATGTTATATTTTGTTACTATATCAGAAAATGAATTTGAATGTATTGCTTCAAAAACATTAATGAATGTATTCTTCTTCCGAAGATTCGATCGCGGATGCTTCACCACCGCGCTCGAACTAGGGGGGGAGGTGTGACGTCCCGCGACGCATTAGAATGTACTATAGGCATAGGCTAGGTCTAGAGAAAAATCAGGGGAAATTACTAAAAGAGAGAGAAAACCACCTATTGAAAAGAAAGGTATAACTACGTCACACGCAGCGGGAGACTGCGCAACGCGTGACGTCACCAAAAAATATAATATAAAAAGGACACGCCGCCAAGGGAAAACTAGTCTTGTGAGCAGAATTTAAGTGCGGCATTTTCTAAAAAACTAAAAAAGGATTCTCAGCGTGAGACAATTATACCGTGCAGTTTGACAGTGTAAAGACCCGAGAGTCATAAATTTACCGTGGTCCGTTTTTCAATCCTTGAAAGGATCTTAGACTCAGTGTCAAAAAGAGTGAATAGTTGTTGTGTCCTTGTCACACCTGTGGATATTCACTCCTTCGCAGTCACACCTGTGGGAATCGCATCGCAGTCATACCTGTGAGGAACATTTAAGGAAACAAAGGGAAATCATAAAGGTACCGAACTCTTCACTCTCTCTCTCTATATATATATATATGTTCTGTCTCTTTCCAAGCAACCAGCCTGTGCCTCCAATTATAAATCAATTGTATCGACAATTTAATATTTTCAATTTATAATTATTTTAATAAATTCAATTTTTATTATTTGATAATCATTGTGTCTTTTCATTGTCTTATCCTCATCCCTAAGCGAGGATCATTAGATCCTAACTTCAAACGAGGAATCTTCGGTCAAAGTAAGTATTTACGTACTTGTGACGTAACAGTGGTAACCACCCATCAGTGGATGTTATTTTATTTATAAAAAATAAAGTAAATTTCACCAACGAAACCAAGCTGAGAAAATTAACTCACACAGGGGGTTAAAAAATATAAATTGCTTAATTAGTCAAAACATTTTATCGGGTTACACTACCCCAAAAAATTTACGATTATATAAGAAAATTACCAAGTAGGTTAAATTGAAGCTGAAAATTCTGAAAAAATATATATGCCACGCGATAATAAAATAAAGTTTACGTGTATTTGCATTTTCATTAGAAATTCATTTATAAGGGGTAACCACCCCTAAGTGCATGTTATTATATTTCGACAAAATAATGTTAATTTCACGTAGAAAACCAAGCAGAAAAAATTCTTTCAAATCGAGGGTTGAAAAATATAAGTTGCTTAATTTAGTCAAAACATTTTATGGGGGTAAACTACTCCCAAAAAAGCTACAATTATACAATAAAATAACCAAGTGGGTGAAGTTGAAGCTGGAAATTCTGAAAAAATATATATGCGACGTGATATTAAAATAAAGTTTACGTGTATTTTCCTATTCATGAGAAATTAGTTTATAAGGGGTAACCACCCTTAAGTCCATGTTATTATATTTCGACAAAATAAAGTAAATTTCACCTACGAAACCAAGCTGAAATAATGCATTCACACAGGGGATTAAAAAATATAAATTGCTTAATTAGTCGAAACATTTCATGGGGTTACACTACCCCAAAAAATTTACGATTATACAAGAAAATTACCAAGTAGGTTAAATTAAAGATGAAAATTCTGAAAAACTGTATATGCCACGCGACAATAAAATAAAGTTTACGTGTATTTTCATTTTCATGGAAAATTAATTTATTAGGGGTAACCACCCTTCAGTGCATGTTATATTATTTCTTAAAAATAAAGTAAATTTGACAGACAAAACTAAGCAGAAAAAATTTAAAATTTAGTTCAAACATTATGTGGGGGTAAAATACGCCAAAAGAAGTTATGGTAACACAAGAAATGTACCAGGTAGGTTAAATTGAAGCTGGCAATTCTGAAAAAATATATATGCCACGCGATAATAAAATAACGTTTACGTATATTTGCAATTTCATGAGAAATTCATTTATAAGTGGTGACGACCCTTCCGAGCATGTCATTTTATTTATAAAACATAAAGTAAATTTTGCTTACAAAACCGAGCAGAAAAAATCCAATCACACAGGGGATTAAAAAATATAAATTGCTTAATTTAGTCACGACATTTTATGGGGGTAAATTACCCCAAAAAAAGTTACGATTATACAAGAAAATTGCCAAATATTCTAAAAAAAATATATGCCACGCGATAATATAATAAAGTCTACGTGTATTTGCATTTTCATGAGAAATCAATTTATAAGGGGTAACTACCCTTAAGTCCATGTTATTATATTTCGACAAAATAATGTTAATTTCGCGTACAAAACGAAGCAGAAAAAATTCTTCCACACAGAGTTTGAAAAATACAAATTGCTTAATTTAGTTGAAACATTATATGGGGGTAAAATACGCCAAAAGAAGTTATGGTCACACAAGAAAAGTACCAGGTAGGTTAAATTGCAGCTGGCAATTCTGAAAAAATATATATGCCACGCGATAATAAAATAACCTTTACGTATATTTGCAATTTCATGAGAAATTCATTTATAAGTGGTGACCACCCTTCCGAGCATGTCATTTTATTTACAAAAAATAAAGTAATTTTCACCTACAAAACCAAGCTTAAAAAATCCAATCACACAGGGGATTAAAAAATATAAATTTCCTAATTAGTCGAAACATTTTATGGGGGTAGACTACCCCAAAAAATTTTACGATTACACAAGAAAATTACCATGTTGGTTAAGTTGAAGCTCAAAATTCAGAAAAAATATATATGCCAGGCGATAATAAAATAACGTTTACGTATATTTGCATTTTCATTAGAAATTCATTTATAAGGGGTAACCACCCTTCAGTGCATGTTATTTTATTTCTAAAAAAAAAAGTAAATTTTGCTTACAAAACCGAGCAGAAAAAATTATTTCAAACAGAGGGTTGAAAAATATAAATTGTTTAATTTAGTCACGACATATTATGGGGGTATATTACCCCAAAAAAAGTTACGATTATACACGGAAATTGCCAAATATTCTAAAAAAAATATATATGCCACGCGATAATATAATAAAGTTTACGTGTATTTGCATTTTCATGAGAAATCAATTTATAAGGGGTAACTACCCTTAAGTCCATGTTATTATATTTCGACAAAATAATGTTAATTTCGCGTACAAAACGAAGCAGAAAAAATTCTACCACACAGAGTTTGAAAAATACAAATTGCTTAATTTAGTTGAAACATTATGTTGGGGTAAAATACGCGAAAAGAAGTTATGGTCACACAAGAAATGTACCAGGTAGGTTAAATTGAAGCTGGAAATTCTGAAAAAAATATATATGCCAGGCAATAATAAAATAACGTTTACGTATATTTGCATTTTCATTAGAAATTCATTTATAAGGGGTAACCACCCTTCCGTGCATGTTATTTTATTTATAAAGAATAAAGTAATTTTCACCTACAAAACCAAGCTGAAAAAATCCAATCACACAGGGGATTAAAAAATATAAATTTACATTAGCATGTATGTTAAGTTGAAGCTGAAAATTCAGAAAAAATATATATGCCACGCTATAATAAAATAACGTTTACGTATATTTGCAATTTCATGAGAAATTCATTTATAAGTGGTGACCACCCTTCCGAGCATGTCATTTTATTTACAAAAAATAAAGTAATTTTCACCTACAAAACCAAGCTGAAAAAATCCAATCACACAGGGGATTAAAAAATATAAATTTACATTAGCATGTATGTTAAGTTGAAGCTGAAAATTCAGAAAAAATATATATGCCACGCTATAATAAAATAACGTTTACGTATATTTGCAATTTCATGAGAAATTCATTTATAAGTGGTGACCACCCTTCCGAGCATGTCATTTTATTTACAAAAAATAAAGTAATTTTCACCTACAAAACCAAGCTGAAAAAATCCAATCACACAGGGGATTAAAAAATATAAATTTACATTAGCATGTATGTTAAGTTGAAGCTGAAAATTCAGAAAAAATATATATGCCACGCGATAATAAAATAACCTTTACGTATATTTGCAATTTCATGAGAAATTCATTTATAAGTGGTGACCACCCTTCCGAGCATGTCATTTTATTTACAAAAAATAAAGTAATTTTCACCTACAAAACCAAGCTTAAAAAATCCAATCACACAGGGGATTAAAAAATATAAATTTCCTAATTAGTCGAAACATTTTATGGGGGTAGACTACCCCAAAAAATTTACGATTACACAAGAAAATTACCATGTTGGTTAAGTTGAAGCTCAAAATTCAGAAAAAATATATATGCCAGGCGATAATAAAATAACGTTTACGTATATTTGCATTTTCATTAGGAATTCATTTATAAGGGGTAACCACCCTTCAGTGCATGTTATTTTATTTCTAAAAAAAAAAGTAAATTTTGCTTACAAAACCGAGCAGAAAAAATTATTTCAAACAGAGGGTTGAAAAATATAAATTGTTTAATTTAGTCACGACATATTATGGGGGTATATTACCCCAAAAAAAGTTACGATTATACACGGAAATTGCCAAATATTCTAAAAAAAATATATATGCCACGCGATAATATAATAAAGTTTACGTGTATTTGCATTTTCATGAGAAATTAATTTATAAGGGGCATCCACCCTTAAGTGCATGTTATTATATTTCGACAAAATAATGTTAATTTCGCGTACAAAACGAAGCAGAGAAAATTCTTCCACAAGGAGTTTGAAAAATACAAATTGCTTAATTTAGTCGAAACATTATATGGGGGTAAAATACGCCAAAAGAAGTTATGGTCACACAAGAAATGTACCAGGTAGGTTAAATTGAAGCTGGAAATTCTGAAAAAAATATATCTGCGACGCGATATTAAAATAAAGATTACGTGTATTTGCATTTTCATGAGAAATTCATTTATAAGTGGTAACCAAGCATCAGTGCATGTCATTTTATTTACAAAAAATAAAGTAATTTTCACCTACAAAACCAAGCTGAAAAAATCCAATCACACAGGGGATTAAAAAATATAAATTTACATTAGCATGTATGTTAAGTTGAAGCTGAAAATTCAGAAAAAATATATATGCCACGCTATAATAAAATAACGTTTACGTATATTTGCATTTTCATTAGAATTTCATATATAAGGGGTAACCACGCTTAAGTGCATGTTATTTTATTTCTAAAAAAGAAAGTAAATTTTGCTTACAAAACGGAGCAGAAAAAATAAGCCTCAAACAGAGGGTTGAAAAATATAAATTGCTTAATTTAGTCACGACATTTTATGGGGGTAAATTACCCCAAAAAAAGTTACGATTATACAAGAAAATTGCCAAATATTCTAAAAAAAATATATGCCACGCGATAATATAATAAAGTCTACGTGTATTTGCATTTTCATGAGAAATCAATTTATAAGGGGTAACTACCCTTAAGTCCATGTTATTATATTTCTAAAAAAAGTAAATTTTGCTTACAAAAACCGAGCAGAAAAAATTATTTCAAACAGAGGGTTGAAAAATATAAATAGTTTAATTTAGTCACGACATATTATGGGGGTATATTACCCCAAAAAAAGTTACGATTATACACGGAAATTGCCAAATATTCTAAAAAAAATATATGCCACGCGATAATATAATAAAGTCTACGTGTATTTGCATTTTCATGAGAAATCAATTTATAAGGGGTAACTACCCTTAAGTCCATGTTATTATATTTCGACAAAATAATGTTAATTTCGCGTACAAAACGAAGCAGAAAAAATTCTACCACACAGAGTTTGAAAAATACAAATTGCTTAATTTAGTTGAAACATTATGTTGGGGTAAAATACGCGAAAAGAAGTTATGGTCACACAAGAAATGTACCAGGTAGGTTAAATTGAAGCTGGAAATTCTGAAAAAAATATATATGCCAGGCAATAATAAAATAACGTTTACGTATATTTGCATTTTCATTAGAAATTCATTTATAAGGGGTAACCACCCTTCCGTGCATGTTATTTTATTTATAAAGAATAAAGTAATTTTCACCTACAAAACCAAGCTGAAAAAATCCAATCACACAGGGGATTAAAAAATATAAATTTACATTAGCATGTATGTTAAGTTGAAGCTGAAAAATCCAGAAAAAATATATATGCCACGCTATAATAAAATAACGTTTACGTATATTTGCATTTTCATTAGAATTTCATATATAAGGGGTAACCACCCTTAAGTGCATGTTATTTTATTTCTATAAACAAAGTAAATTTTGCTTACAAAACGGAGCAGAAAAAATAAGCCTCAAACAGAGGGTTGAAAAATATAAATTGCTTAATTTAGTCACGACATTTTATGGGGGTAAATTACCCCAAAAAAAGTTACGATTATACAAGAAAATTGCCAAATATTCTAAAAAATATATATATGCCACGCGATAATATAATAAAGTTTACGTGTATTTGCATTTTCATGAGAAATCAATTTATAAGGGGTAACTACCCTTCAGTGCATGTTATTTTATTTCTAAAAAAAAAAGTAAATTTTGCTTACAAAACCGAGCAGAAAAAATTATTTCAAACAGAGGGTTGAAAAATATAAATTGTTTAATTTAGTCACGACATATTATGGGGGTATATTACCCCAAAAAAAGTTACGATTATACACGGAAATTGCCAAATATTCTAAAAAAAATATATATGCCACGCGATAATATAATAAAGTTTACGTGTATTTGCATTTTCATGAGAAATCAATTTATAAGGGGTAACTACCCTTAAGTCCATGTTATTATATTTCGACAAAATAATGTTAATTTCTGCGTACAAAACGAAGCAGAAAAAATTCTACCACACAGAGTTTGAAAAATACAAATTGCTTAATTTAGTTGAAACATTATGTTGGGGTAAAATACGCGAAAAGAAGTTATGGTCACACAAGAAATGTACCAGGTAGGTTAAATTGAAGCTGGAAATTCTGAAAAAAATATATATGCCAGGCAATAATAAAATAACGTTTACGTATATTTGCATTTTCATTAGAAATTCATTTATAAGGGGTAACCACCCTTCCGTGCATGTTATTTTATTTATAAAGAATAAAGTAATTTTCACCTACAAAACCAAGCTGAAAAAATCCAATCACACAGGGGATTAAAAAATATAAATTTACATTAGCATGTATGTTAAGTTGAAGCTGAAAATTCAGAAAAAATATATATGCCACGCTATAATAAAATAACGTTTACGTATATTTGCATTTTCATTAGAATTTCATATATAAGGGGTAACCACGCTTAAGTGCATGTTATTTTATTTCTAAAAAAGAAAGTAAATTTTGCTTACAAAACGGAGCAGAAAAAATAAGCCTCAAACAGAGGGTTGAAAAATATAAATTGCTTAATTTAGTCACGACATTTTATGGGGGTAAATTACCCCAAAAAAAGTTACGATTATACAAGAAAATTGCCAAATATTCTAAAAAAAATATATGCCACGCGATAATATAATAAAGTTTACGTGTATTTGCATTTTCATTAGAAATTCATCTATAAGGGCTAACCACCCTTAAGCGCATGTTATTATATTTCGACAAAATAATGTTAATTTCGTGTACAAAACGAAGCAGAAATAATTCTTCCACACAGAGTTTGAAAAATACAAATTGCTTAATTTAGTTGAAACATTATATGGGGGTAAACTACGCCAAAAGAAGTTATGGTCACACAAGAAAAGTACCAGGTAGGTTAAATTTAAGCTGGAAATTCTGAAAAAATATATATTCCACGCGATAATAAAATAACGTTTACGTTTATTTGCAATTACATGAGAAATTCATTTATAAGGGGCAACCACCCTTCAGTGCATGTTATTTTATTTCTAAAAAAACAAAGTAAATTTTGCTTACAAAACCGAGCAGAAAAAATAACCCTCAAACAGAGGGTTGAAAAATATAAATTGCTTAATTTAGTCACGACATTTTATGGGGGTAAATTACCCCAAAAAAAGTTACGATTATACAAGAAAATTGCCAAATATTCTAAAAAATATATATATGCCACGCGATAATATAATAAAGTTTACGTGTATTTGCATTTTCATGAGAAATCAATTTATAAGGGGTAACTACCCTTAAGTCCATGTTATTATATTTCGACAAAATAATATTAATTTCGCGTACAAAACGAAGCAGAAAAAATTCTACCACACAGAGTTTGAAAAATACAAATTGCTTAATTTAGTTGAAACATTATGTGGGGGTAAAATACGCCAAAAGAAGTTATGGTCACACAAGAAATGTACCAGGTAGGTTAAATTGAAGCTGGAAATTCTGAAAAAAATATATCTGCGACGCGATATTAAAATAAAGATTACGTGTATTTGCATTTTCATGAGAAATTCATTTATAAGTGGTAACCAAGCATCAGTGCATGTTATTTTATTTATAAAAAATAAAGTAATTTTCACCTACAAAACCAAGCTGAAAAAATCCAATCACACAGGGGATTAAAAAATATAAATTTACATTAGCATGTATGTTAAGTTGAAGCTGAAAATTCAGAAAAAATATATATGCCACGCTATAATAAAATAACGTTTACGTATATTTGCATTTTCATTAGAATTTCATATATAAGGGGTAACCACGCTTAAGTGCATGTTATTTTATTTCTAAAAAAGAAAGTAAATTTTGCTTACAAAACGGAGCAGAAAAAATAAGCCTCAAACAGAGGGTTGAAAAATATAAATTGCTTAATTTAGTCACGACATTTTATGGGGGTAAATTACCCCAAAAAAAGTTACGATTATACAAGAAAATTGCCAAATATTCTAAAAAAAATATATGCCACGCGATAATATAATAAAGTCTACGTGTATTTGCATTTTCATGAGAAATCAATTTATAAGGGGTAACTACCCTTAAGTCCATGTTATTTTATTTCTAAAAAAAAAGTAAATTTTGCTTACAAAACCGAGCAGAAAAAATTATTTCAAACAGAGGGTTGAAAAATATAAATTGTTTAATTTAGTCACGACATATTATGGGGGTATATTACCCCAAAAAAAGTTACGATTATACAAGAAAATTGCCAAATATTCTAAAAAAAATATATGCCACGCGATAATATAATAAAGTCTACGTGTATTTGCATTTTCATGAGAAATCAATTTATAAGGGGTAACTACCCTTAAGTCCATGTTATTATATTTCGACAAAATAATGTTAATTTCGCGTACAAAACGAAGCAGAAAAAATTCTACCACACAGAGTTTGAAAAATACAAATTGCTTAGTTTAGTTGAAACATTATGTTGGGGTAAAATACGCGAAAAGAAGTTATGGTCACACAAGAAATGTACCAGGTAGGTTAAATTGAAGCTGGAAATTCTGAAAAAAATATATATGCCAGGCAATAATAAAATAACGTTTACGTATATTTGCATTTTCATTAGAAATTCATTTATAAGGGGTAACCACCCTTCCGTGCATGTTATTTTATTTATAAAGAATAAAGTAATTTTCACCTACAAAACCAAGCTGAAAAAATCCAATCACACAGGGGATTAAAAAATATAAATTTACATTAGCATGTATGTTAAGTTGAAGCTGAAAATTCAGAAAAAATATATATGCCACGCTATAATAAAATAACGTTTACGTATATTTGCATTTTCATTAGAATTTCATATATAAGGGGTAACCACGCTTAAGTGCATGTTATTTTATTTCTAAAAAAGAAAGTAAATTTTGCTTACAAAACGGAGCAGAAAAAATAAGCCTCAAACAGAGGGTTGAAAAATATAAATTGCTTAATTTAGTCACGACATTTTATGGGGGTAAATTACCCCAAAAAAAGTTACGATTATACAAGAAAATTGCCAAATATTCTAAAAAATATATGCCACGCGATAATATAATAAAGTCTACGTGTATTTGCATTTTCATGAGAAATCAATTTATAAGGGGTAACTACCCTTAAGTCCATGTTATTTTATTTCTAAAAAAAAAAGTAAATTTTGCTTACAAAACCGAGCAGAAAAAATTATTTCAAACAGAGGGTTGAAAAATATAAATTGTTTAATTTAGTCACGACATATTATGGGGGTATATTACCCCAAAAAAAGTTACGATTATACACGGAAATTGCCAAATATTCTAAAAAAAATATATATGCCACGCGATAATATAATAAAGTTTACGTGTATTTGCATTTTCATGAGAAATCAATTTATAAGGGGTAACTACCCTTAAGTCCATGTTATTATATTTCGACAAAATAATGTTAATTTCGCGTACAAAACGAAGCAGAAAAAATTCTACCACACAGAGTTTGAAAAATACAAATTGCTTAATTTAGTTGAAACATTATGTTGGGGTAAAATACGCGAAAAGAAGTTATGGTCACACAAGAAATGTACCAGGTAGGTTAAATTGAAGCTGGAAATTCTGAAAAAAATATATATGCCAGGCAATAATAAAATAACGTTTACGTATATTTGCATTTTCATTAGAAATTCATTTATAAGGGGTAACCACCCTTCCGTGCATGTTATTTTATTTATAAAGAATAAAGTAATTTTCACCTACAAAACCAAGCTGAAAAAATCCAATCACACAGGGGATTAAAAAATATAAATTTACATTAGCATGTATGTTAAGTTGAAGCTGAAAATTCAGAAAAAATATATATGCCACGCTATAATAAAATAACGTTTACGTATATTTGCATTTTCATTAGAATTTCATATATAAGGGGTAACCACGCTTAAGTGCATGTTATTTTATTTCTAAAAAAGAAAGTAAATTTTGCTTACAAAACGGAGCAGAAAAAATAAGCCTCAAACAGAGGGTTGAAAAATATAAATTGCTTAATTTAGTCACGACATTTTATGGGGGTAAATTACCCCAAAAAATGTTACGATTATACAAGAAAATTGCCAAATATTCTAAAAAAAATATATATGCAACGCGATAATATAATAAAGTTTACGTGTATTTGCATTTTCATTAGAAATTCATCTATAAGGGCTAACCACACTTAAGCGCATGTTATTATATTTCGACAAAATAATGTTAATTTCGCGTACAAAACGAAGCAGAAATAATTCTTCCACACAGAGTTTGAAAAATACAAATTGCTTAATTTAGTTGAAACATTATATGGGGGTAAACTACGCCAAAAGAAGTTATGGTCACACAAGAAAAGTACCAGGTAGGTTAAATTGAAGCTGGCAATTCTGAAAAAATATATATGCCACGCGATAATAAAATAACGTTTACGTTTTTTTGCAATTTCATGAGAAATTCATTTATAAGGGGTAACCACCCTTCAGTGCATGTTATTTTATTTCTAAAAAACAAAGTAAATTTTGCTTACAAAACCGAGCAGAAAAAATAAGCCTCAAACAGAGGGTTGAAAAATATAAATTGCTTAATTTAGTCAGGACATTTTATGGGGGTAAATTACCCCAAAAAATGTTACGATTATACAAGAAAATTGCCAAATATTCTAAAAAAAATATATATGCAACGCGATAATATAATAAAGTTTACGTGTATTTGCATTTTCATTAGAAATTCATCTATAAGGGCTAACCACACTTAAGCGCATGTTATTATATTTCGACAAAATAATGTTAATTTCGCGTACAAAACGAAGCAGAAATAATTCTTCCACACAGAGTTTGAAAAATACAAATTGCTTAATTTAGTTGAAACATTATATGGGGGTAAACTACGCCAAAAGAAGTTATGGTCACACAAGAAAAGTACCAGGTAGGTTAAATTGAAGCTGGCAATTCTGAAAAAATATATATGCCACGCGATAATAAAATAACGTTTACGTATATTTGCAATTTCATGAGAAATTCATTTATAAGTGGCAACCAACCATCAGTGCATGTTATTGTATTTATAAAAAATAAATTAATTTTCATGTACAAAACCAAGCCGAAAAAATTCAATCACACAGGGGATTAAAAAATATAAATTGCCTAATTAGTCGAAACATTTTATGGGGGTAAACTACCCCAAAACATTTACGATTATACATGAAAATTATCAAGTAGGTTAAGTTGAAGCTGAAAATTGAGAAAAACTATATATATGCCACGCGATAATAAAATAACGTTTACGTATAATTGCATTTTCATTAGAAATTCATTTATAAGGGATAACCACCCTTCAGTGCATGTTATTTTATTTCTTAAAAACAAAGGAAATTTTGTTCACAAAACCGAGCAGAAAAAATTATTTCAGAGGTTTGAAAAATATAAATTGCTTAATTTAGTCACGACATTTTATGGGGGTAAATTACCCCAAAAAAGTTACGATTATACAAGAAAATTGCCAAATATTCTAAAAAAAATATATATGCCACGCGATAATATAATAAAGATTACGTGTATTTGCATTTTCATTAGAAATTCATCTATAAGGGCTAACCACCCTTAAGCGCATGTTATTATATTTTGACAAAATAATGTTAATTTCGCGTACAAAACGAAGCAGAAAAAATTCTTCCACACAGAGTTTGAAAAATACAAATTGCTTAATTTAGTTGAAACATTATGTGGGGGTAAAATACGCCAAAAGAAGTTATGGTCACACAAGAAATGTACCAGGTAGGTTAAATTGAAGCTGGAAATTCTGAAAAAAATATATCTGCGACGCGATATTAAAATAAAGATTACGTGTATTTGCATTTTCATGAGAAATTCATTTATAAGTGGTAACCAACCATCAGTGCATGTTATTTTATTTATAAAAAATAAAGTATTTTTCACCTACAAAATCAAGCTGAAAAAATCCAATCACACAGGGGATTAAAAAATATAAATTTACATTAGCATGTAGGTTAAGTTGAAGCTGAAAATTCAGAAAAAATATATATGCCACGCTATAATAAAATAACGTTTACGTATATTTGCATTTTCATTAGAATTTCATTTATAATGGGTAACCACCCTTCAGTGCATGTTATTTTATTTCTAAAAAAACAAAGTAAATTTTGCTTACAAAACCGAGCAGAAAAAATAACCCTCAAACAGAGGGTTGAAAAATATAAATTGCTTAATTTAGTCACGACATTTTATGGGGGTAAATTACCCCAAAAAAGTTACGATTACACAAGAAAATTACCATGTAGCTTGAGTTGATGCTGAAAATTCAGAAAAAATATATATGTCAGGCAATAATAAAATAACGTTTACGTATATTTGCATTTTCATTAGAAATTCATTTATAAGGGGCAACCACCCTTCCGAGCATGTCATTTTATTTACAAAAAATAAAGTAATTTTCACCTACACAACCAAGCTGAAAAAATCCAATCACGCAGGGGATTAAAAAATATAAATTTACATTAGCATGTATGTTAAGTTGAAGCTGAAAATTCAGAAAAAATATATATGCCACGCTATAATAAAATAACGTTTACGTATATTTGCATTTTCATTAGAATTTCATATATAAGGGGTAACCACGCTTAAGTGCATGTTATTTTATTTCTAAAAAAGAAAGTAAATTTTGCTTACAAAACGGAGCAGAAAAAATAAGCCTCAAACAGAGGGTTGAAAAATATAAATTGCTTAATTTAGTCACGACATTTTATGGGGGTAAATTACCCCAAAAAAAGTTACGATTATACAAGAAAATTGCCAAATATTCTAAGAAAAATATATATGCCACGCGATAATATAATAAAGTTTACGTGTATTTGCATTTTCATGAGAAATCAATTTATAAGGGGTAACTACCCTTAAGTCCATGTTATTATATTTCGACAAAATAATGTTAATTTCGCGTACAAAACGAAGCAGAAAAAATTCTTCCACACAGAGTTTGAAAAATACAAATTGCTTAATTTAGTCGAAACATTATATGGGGGTAAACTACGCCAAAAGAAGTTATGATCACACAAGAAAAGTACCAGGTAAGTTAAATTGCAGCTGGAAATTCTGAAAAAAATATATATGCCACGCGATAATAAAATAACCTTTACGTATATTTGCAATTTCATGAGAAATTCATTTATAAGTGGCAACCACCCTTCCGAGCATGTCATTTTATTTACAAAAAATAAAGTAATTTTCACCTACACAACCAAGCTTAAAAAATCCAATCACACAGGGGATTAAAAAATATAAATTTCCTAATTAGTCGAAACATTTTATGGGGGTAGACTACCCCAAAAAATTTACGATTACACAAGAAAATTACCATGTTGGTTAAGTTGAAGCTCAAAATTCAGAAAAAATATATATGTTATGCGATAATAAAATAACGTTTACGTATAATTGCATTTTCATTAGAAATTCATTTATAAGGGGTAACCACCCTTCAGTGCATGTTATTTTATTTCTAAAAAAAAGTAAATTTTGCTTACAAAACCGAGCAGAAAAAATTATTTCAAACAGAGGGTTGAAAAATATAAATTGTTTAATTTAGTCACGACATATTATGGGGGTATATTACCCCAAAAAAAGTTACGATTATACAAGAAAATTGCCAAATATTCTAAAAAAAATATATATGCCACGCGATAATATAATAAAGTTTACGTGTATTTGCATTTTCATGAGAAATCAATTTATAAGGGGTAACTACCCTTAAGTCCATGTTACTATATTTCGACAAAATAATGTTAATTTCGCGTACAAAACGAAGCAGAAAAAATTCTACCACACAGAGTTTGAAAAATACAAATTGCTTAATTTAGTTGAAACATTATATGGGGGTAAAATACGCCAAAAGAAGTTATGGTCACACAAGAAAAGTACCAGGTAGGTTAAATTGAAGCTGGAAATTCTGAAAAAAATATATCTGCGACGCGATATTAAAATAAAGATTACGTGTATTTGCATTTTCATTAGAAATTCATTTATAAGGGGTAACCACCCTTCCGTGCATGTTATTATATTTATAAAGAATAAAGTAATTTTCACCTACAAAACCAAGCTTAAAAAATCCAATCACACAGGGGATTAAAAAATATAAATTTACATTAGCATGTAGGTTAAGTTGAAGCTGAAAATTCAGAAAAAGTATATATGCCACGCTATAATAAAATAACGTTTACGTATATTTGCATTTTCATTAGAATTTCATTTATAATGGGTAACCACCCTTCAGTGCATGTTATTTTATTTCTAAAAAACAAAGTAAATTTTGCTTACAAAACCGAGCAGAAAAAATAACCCTCAAACAGAGGGTTGAAAAATATAAATTGCTTAATTTAGTCACGACATTTTATGGGGGTAAATTACCCCAAAAAAAGTTACGATTACACAAGAAAATTACCATGTAGGTTGAGTTGATGCTGAAAATTCAGAAAAAATATATGTGCCAGGCAATAATAAAATAACGTTAACGTATATTTGCATTTTCATTAGAAATTCATTTATAAGGGGTAACCACCTGAAAGAGTTCGTTACTTGTTTATAATATATCCTTAACTAACCTAGTAAACTAGTCTATGATTTATGGACCCAAAGGTATGGAAAAGATAGGTAGGCGTTTTAAATGTATAACATCAGTCTTTATTCCCATGAATTACAGTGGTAGAGAGCTATTCATATGACTTAGAGTTTACTTTCGACCGTTGGTGGCGCACTAGTTGGAGTGACGTCACCAAGTGTTCACAGTCTGTGGTTTACAAGAGTAATATTATCACCGCTAAGCTAGATATATTTCAGTCTTTCCTGACAAAACACAGATGACGCTAATGTCGCGCTGGAATAAATTAAGAACTCAGTCTGCTTTGACAGCCTTCAATGATTTGTTACTGAAGCAATTCCATAACACATAAAGTAATGTTTTGGAGAAATATTAATCAACAATGCGTAGATGGCGCTAAAGTCGCGGCAAAATATATATACAACTCAGTCTTTCTGGACTGCTTACAATGCCTTATCGTTGGCGTAACTTTATAATACTCAAAATATTGCTTTGGATAATATTTATCAAGAACGCGTAGATGGCGCTGATATCGCGGTAATGTAGATAAGTTACACAGCTAATTCGAAATACTCTGTCGCTAATACAAATTTTTATAATGGTTGAAACAAGATTATTAAACAATTTTACTATCACGTAGATGGCGCTGATGTTGCGGTAACGTAGGTAAATTACACAGCTAATTCTGATAATTCGCGATACTCTGTCGCTAATACAAGTTCATAACGGTTGAAACGAAATTATCAAACAATTTTCTTTAATATCTCATAGGTGGCGCTGATGTCGCGGTAACGTAGGTAAATTATACATCTAATTCTGATAATTCGCGATACTCTGTTGCTAATATGATCTTTTACAACGATTAAAGCAATCCCTGAAATATCAATATACCCTCATAGATGGCGTTCCGATCGCCATGAAGATGAACTGAGGTAGGGGTGACTCTACTCACTGGAGCCTGTGGCAGCGTACCCAGTTCCAAATCTCTCGTCTCTGGGAGCCTGATGCAGCGTACCCAGAGGGAGAGATTTTCGAGAAAACGCACACTAGAGCCTGTGGCAGCGTACCTAGTGGCGGAAAAAAGAACCCTCTCTAGAGCCTGGGGCAGCGTACCCAGAGAGAATTTTTAACTGAGGGGAATTTGTCTGGAGCCTGGAGCAGCGTACCCAGATTAAATTAAATTCAAAAAATTAATGAGTGATTTGGAGCCTGGGGCAGCGTACCCAAATCAACTCGCAAACATATTTACCAATTCCACCGTTTTTTTTTTGTAGACCCTTGGAGTTCTATCAGATGACTTCCTTCTTAGGGTTTTGCAACTCATCTGGGAGTGCCTTTGGAAGATCTTGTACGCGTGATTATAGACCGACGGTTTCGAGTCTGCTGTGGGCAGGCTCGCGCTGCGAACCTAGCGGAGACTGTCCGAACCGCTGCCTCAGCGTACCTGCTATGCCATCTAGTAGGTGTCGTGCCTGTGGTCTTTAGTCGTGGCGTGTGTCAGCTGATGTGACCGTCTCATCTGCCCCCTTTTCGGGAAAAGGTCCTGCTTAAGGGGCTCTTTTTTCGAAACCTAGACGTTGTTGTTTACATCAGCTGGTTGGAAGTGTCTTTCGAGTTTTTTCCATGCCCTGGCAGTCTCTTCCTTCACTTCATCGTCGGAATCTGGACCAAAAATGCTCTGGATCTTAGCCCGATTCTTCTCCAGTCGCTGTCGAATAGTGGTGGCAAGCTGTGATGGTGGAATTCGCTTATTGCGTCGTATCTGTGGGCGTGGCACCCTGCCCTTGGTAGATAGTTGTGCCTCCACTTTCTCCTGTATCAGAATGTGGCGGCTCTTAGTTGGCTCGGTTATTTCGCTTCCAGGTGTTGTCAGGTTTGAGTTGCTGGTTTTTAGCATAGCCCGTGTCTCCTCCAATGCTTCCTGGAATCCTCTGCTGCTCTGGGGATCACTTCCCGTGGAAGACACTGAGATCGTGATTGGCGGTGGCGTCAAATGTGTTGCTGCCATTGACACCGTTATCCCTTCTTTTCGCTGGTGCTTCCTTTTGGAGGACAGGTTTCGTGGTGTCCCCTCCAGTATCCTGGGTGTTCCAAATTTCTTCCGAATGAAGCTAGGCTCTTTGCTTGAAGCTTGGAGGGATACATCTGCTTTCCCCAAGAAGTGGTAACTTTCTATTTGAGTATTGGCGTCCATGACCTAAGATAAACAGAGGGGCAAAAAAAAGAAAAAAATGAAGCAAGCAAAAAAAAAAAAGAACAAAACAAGCGATGTTATAATATCAAAAGGACAACCCCCTCCTTATCTACTTGCTGCTATAGTATTTACGCAAGTTGTTGGCGTGAAAGATTCCTCTTTCTTTACAGTTTTTGGGGTCTATGATTAGATAGGTTCCCTCTCTTAGGATTTTCTTTATCACGTAAGGCCCTTCGAATACTGACATAAACTTCGCCGTACGCTTCAACACTTTGTCTGATAGATTACATGCCTTTATCAGAACTTCTTCATTCTCTCTATACTCAGTCATTCTTTTATTTGTATTGTTTTTTTCAGCTCTCTTGAAACCTTTTTTTCGAATACGGTCGTAGGTCCATATTAGCTTCTGCTCATGAGTGTGTTCTTCACTTGGCAAAGTCCTTGGGATCCACTTCTCCCAAAATCTGCTAGGTTTCTTCCTCAGCATTATTTCCATTGGGGTGTATTCTGTGGTGTCATGATGAGTTTCGTTCAGGATATTCTCGATTATTTGCATCTTGTTGTACCATGAAGAGTGCTTGAGTTCTCCCAGCAGAATTCTAAAGAATTTTGATAACTCCCTATTGACTCTCTCTACCATATTGGCCTGGGGATGTCGGATAGAGGTGAGTGTGTGCTTGATACTTTCCTTACGTAGTTTTTCCTTCCATATCTGTGTGGTGAACTGGGTTCCATGGTCAGTGACAATGCGTTCTGGTTTCCCAATGAGAGGGATGTAGTGTTCAAATATTAAGTTTATTGTTGAGCTCGTGGTTTGTTTCCGTAATGGATATAGTTTAACATGTTTGCTAAAACCGTCAAGTACCCCTAATATATACTTGTACCCATACTTTGCAGTTGGGAGCGGACCGTAGTAATCAATGAATATAGCTTCTAGTGGTCGAGCGAGGATTATGGGGTACGTGGGTGAGAAACTGCTCTGCGTTGGCGTTTTGTTTAATTGACATATGTGACAGGTCCTTAGGTTCCTTTTAATTAGTTTCAGGAATCCCGAGTGGTAGAAATTCTCAGAGAGCATGAGGTAGCATTTCCTTGCACCAAGGTGTCCGTAGATCTGGTGGCAATTGATGATGAGTTCCTTAGCCATGGAGGATGGTAGGCATATTTTCCAGACATCCTGACATCTTTTATACAAACAATCTTCCCTTAATTGATAGTTCTGCTTGTCGCCTAGACTCTTTCTGATGGCTTGAAGCTTTATATCGTCTTTTTGACCTGCAACCAATTTAAGTAGGTTGTCTTTGATGGACTTGCTTGGTTTTTGTGCTAAGTGGTTGATGACGATCTTCCCTTCTCTGTTTGTGTCACTAGCTGTCGTTCTGGTGGTTTGGCGGCTAATAGCGTCTGCGATTATATTTTCTTTTCCAGGGCAGTGTTCTGTTTGGATTTGATAATCCTGTATTGCCATGATCCATCTTGTCAGTCTCTTACTGATCAGTTTGCAGGAGCGTAGAAATGTTAGTGCCATATGATCAGTTCTATGAATTATGGTAGCACCCCATAGAAAGCTGTGGTATTTCTGTAATGCCCATATTAGTGCCAGAAGTTCCTTCTCAGTGGTGTAATAGGCTATTTCCGCCCCTCGCAACGTTCGGCTCCCGCAGGCAATGATTTTAATGACATCTGTGTTTCGCTGGTATAAGACTGCACCTATCGCATGGTCACTGGCATCTGTTTGTAGGTAATAAGGTTGGGTAGGATCCGGGAATTGAAGCATAATGTCTGCGCTTAGGAGTGACTTGACCTTTTCAAACGCGGTCTGATGCTTCTCGTTCCAGTGCCATTTAGCCCCTTTTTTCATCAATTCTAAGATTGGACATATTGCATGAGAAATGTCCTTACTAAATTTGGCGCTAAAATTTACTGTTCCTAGGAAGCCCTGTAATTGTTTCTTGTTTCTGGGGACATTAAAGTCTTTAATGGCCTGTATTTTATCCGGATCTGGTCTGATTCCGTTTGCTGATATAATATGTCCAAGGAAGGTGGTTTCAAATCTCTTGAATTCACATTTCATAAAGTTTAGCGTTACGTTATGTTGTTGGAATCTTTCAAAAATCCTCTCCAAGTGTTCCAGGTGTTCGAGGCCCCTAACCAAGGCTGAAGTGCTGGTTTTAAGACCAAATGGAGTAACGTTATATTCGTAACATTTTCCTTTATACAGGAATGCGGTATACCTTTTTGAGTCTGCGTGGAGAGGTATCTGCCAGAAGTTCATGTTCATGTCCAGACTAGACAATATTTTTTTGTTTCGACATCTCTGAAAAAGCGTTTCCATGGTCTCGGTTCCTTCATGGTCTGGCTCAAGTCTTTCATTTAGCTTCCTGGCGTCCAAGCAGAGTCGAATTTTACCACTTTTTTTTGTAGTAACGACCAAGGGGTTAATGAAAGGACTAGTAGACTTTCGGATGATGTCCCATTTGAGCATAGCCTGGATTTGTCCATCCGCTTGTTTTTCGTAATTTAAGGGGATGGGATAAGTCCTTGCACCTGGTGGGCAGCCATTTATTAGGGTTAGGCGGTGTTTGTAACATGATATCCTGCCCGGTCTAGATGTGAATATTTTCCGATACTTCCATAGTAGGTCTTTGTACTTCTGTTTACATACTTGTGGCGTTTCTTTCAGTGAGTCCATTTTTGTGTTTACCTGTTCCAGAGTTAGTTCTTCCGATACCTCCATGATTCTTAGATCATGGTGGTTTGAGACTGGGTTTTCCACAGAGTCCTCCTCGTATAATTCCACCGTATTGCTCATAATTTCATCTTGGACGGTGAGGGTGTTGTTTTTAAGGTTAATCATTCCCCCTAGGGGCTTAAGTACATCAATCCCTACTACACAGTCCTTTGTTAGCTTCGGAATAATTAAGAATGTTGCTTTGCATCTTAATTCTCCTATGCCTAAAGTTACAAAGATTTGTTTTTTAAGTTTGACTGGCCTGCCCCCTGTCGCCCCGACAACTGATGTCCCTACTATTGGTAATACTGGACAGTTCTTGAATACTGGCAGATTGTCTTCGTAATATTTTTCCGACAAACATGAGACCTGACTTCCACTGTCAGCTAAAGCCATCAGGTTATTTCCTTCTACGTTGATGTATATGGTTGGACATCGGTATTTCCTTATTGGTTGGTTTTCTTCTTCTTCTAACAATTCTTCGCGAAAATCTAATGTGCTCACATGCCTCATAGTTAGTATCTCGTCGTCTGATTTCCCCGGCGTGTGTAAGGGTCCAGACGATTTTAGTTTCCCGACATCTCTGCTTCCTTTTCAAATTTTTCGTCTACGTTGTTTGTAATGTCCATTACTCGAATGTTATCCTGTGGTGGCTCCAGGTTTCGTGCTGTTCTTCTCCAGTTTTCCTCCTTAACTGTCCTTCCTTGACTTTCTTGGTTCCGTCGATATTGATTAGGCCTGTCTCCAAGATGCCTAGTATATTGTTGTGGGCTGGGTGGATTTCTATTTCTCCAGGTGTCCCTTGGAATGGGGTTATCAGTTCGATGCGCATTCAAGGGTCCGGTGTTATCGAATCTCTCTAGTAATTCTAGTAAACTCTCCAGAGTGCTTATTGGTCTGCTAAGAATCGTAGACCTTATTTCTTCGTTAATGTGTCGAGCGAGCTTTTGAATTATTTCTTGAACTGTAGGGGCAGGGGCCAATCCTCTGGCCTCTCTAAACATCTTAATGGCGTATGCTGTCATTGTCCCCTCACGTCCGGCCTGGTAACTTCCAAACTCTAGTTTTGTTTTAACTGAGTGCTGGGTTTCCTCTCCCCAGTACCTGCGTTTAAACTTTGTTATAAATTGAGGAAAGTCATCTCCTTCCTCCTTCACTAAATCCCACCAGTCCCTGGGAGTCCCTTGCAGGCAACTACTTATGATAAATGCGGTTTGCCCCCTTGTGGGCCTAACTGCTGTCCAAAAATCCTTCAGTTCCTCAAGGAATTTAACAGGTCATGTTCTTCCATCGTAAATTGGATTCTTCGGTGTCAATTTCAGGCTACCCGAAGATGTATGTTCTTCCGGATGTGTCATGCTTAGTCCATCAAGCCTTCGTTCTAGATGTTGTTGCCTTTGGGAGATGCGTTGGATATCTTGTAGACTTCTATTCATGTTGGCTTCTGTAGGCCTCGTATCTTGGTCCATACAATCTCTAAGACGTCCCTCGAGGATCAGTAATATCATCATGCGTCTTATTCTCTAGTTCTTCTAACTGATCTTGGAATCGGTTAGATAGTGCATCTAATCGTCGTTCGGATGCCTCTAGTCTAGAGTGCAGCCGTCTATTTTCTTGTCTCAAATTGTCATACTCAATCTTCAATTCTTGATATTTATTCATTAGTGAATCTTCTCGTGGTCCTTCTCTTCCTCTGACAGTGGATTTATCTAATGCCATATTTAATTCGTCATGGAGAGTTCTGCGTCTTGACGAGCTTCTAGGGATTGCCCCTGTTAAAGCTCCAATATTTGGAAGGGTGTAATCTGCGTTTATGTCGGGGGGGGGGGGGTGTCTAGAGCCCTCGCCCCTTGAACAATGTCCGATGCTTGAGATGAAATTTCATCAAGCTCCGCACGATCAGCGGCTCCCTTTTTATTTGGCCTTCCGCGAGGACGCGACATTTTAATTAAGTTTTAATTTCAGAACTTGCTCTCTGACCACGTAATGCCTTTGGGTCCCTGTTCGGGCACCAACGAAAGAGTTCGTTACTTGTTTATAATATATCCTTAACTAACCTAGTAAACTAGTCTATGATTTATGGACCCAAAGGGTATTTGCATTTTCATTAGAAATCAATTTATAAGGGGTATCTACCCTTAAGTCCATGTTATTATATTTCGACAAAATAATGTTAATTTCGCGTACAAAACGAAGCAGAAAAAATTCTACCACACAGAGTTTGAAAAATACAAATTGCTTAATTTAGTTGAAACATTATGTGGGGGTAAAATACGCCAAAAGAAGTTATGGTCACACAAGAAATGTACCAGGTGGGTTAAATTGAAGCTGGAAATTCTGAAAAAAATATATCTGCGACGCGATATTAAAATAAAGATTACGTGTATTTGCATTTTCATGAGAAATTCATTTATAAGTGGTAACCAACCATCAGTGCATGTTATTTTATTTATAAAAAATAAAGTAATTTTCACCTACAAAATCAAGCTGAAAAAATCCAATCACACAGGGGATTAAAAAATATAAATTTACATTAGCATGTAGGTTAAGTTGAAGCTGAAAATTCAGAAAAAATATATATGCCACGCTATAATAAAATAACGTTTACGTATATTTGCATTTTCATTAGAATTTCATTTATAATGGGTAACCACCCTTCAGTGCATGTTATTTTATTTCTAAAAAACAAAGTAAATTTTGCTTACAAAACCGAGCAGAAAAAATAACCCTCAAACAGAGGGTTGAAAAATATAAATTGCTTAATTTAGTCACGACATTTTATGGGGGTAAATTACCCCAAAAAAAGTTACGATTACACAAGAAAATTACCATGTAGGTTGAGTTGATGCTGAAAATTCAGAAAAAATATATGTGCCAGGCAATAATAAAATAACGTTAACGTATATTTGCATTTTCATTAGAAATTCATTTATAAGGGGTAACCACCTGAAAGAGTTCGTTACTTGTTTATAATATATCCTTAACTAACCTAGTAAACTAGTCTATGATTTATGGACCCAAAGGTATGGAAAAGATAGGTAGGCGTTTTAAATGTATAACATCAGTCTTTATTCCCATGAATTACAGTGGTAGAGAGCTATTCATATGACTTAGAGTTTACTTTCGACCGTTGGTGGCGCACTAGTTGGAGTGACGTCACCAAGTGTTCACAGTCTGTGGTTTACAAGAGTAATATTATCACCGCTAAGCTAGATATATTTCAGTCTTTCCTGACAAAACACAGATGGCGCTAATGTCGCGCTGGAATAAATTAAGAACTCAGTCTGCTTTGACAGCCTTCAATGATTTGTTACTGAAGCAATTCCATAACACATAAAGTAATGTTTTGGAGAAATATTAATCAACAATGCGTAGATGGCGCTAAAGTCGCGGCAAAATATATATACAACTCAGTCTTTCTGGACTGCTTACAATGCCTTATCGTTGGCGTAACCCTATAATACTCAAAATATCGCTTTAAATAGTATTTATCAAGAACGCGTAGATGGCGCTAAAGTCGCGACAAAATATATATAGTACTCAGTCTCTCTAGACTGCTCACAATGTCTTATCGTTGGCGTAACTTTATAATACTCAAAATATTGCTTTGGATAATATTTATCAAGAACGCGTAGATGGCGCTGATATCGCGGTAATGTAGATAAGTTACACAGCTAATTCGAAATACTCTGTCGCTAATACAAATTTTTATAATGGTTGAAACAAGATTATTAAACAATTTTACTATCACGTAGATGGCGCTGATGTTGCGGTAACGTAGGTAAATTACACAGCTAATTCTGATAATTCGCGATACTCTGTCGCTAATACAAGTTCATAACGGTTGAAACGAAATTATCAAACAATTTTCTTTAATATCTCATAGGTGGCGCTGATGTCGCGGTAACGTAGGTAAATTATACATCTAATTCTGATAATTCGCGATACTCTGTCGCTAATATGATCTTTACAACGATTAAAGCAATCCCAGAAATATCAATATACCCTCATAGATGGCGTTCCGATCGCCATGAAGATGAACTGAGGTAGGGGTGACTCTACTCACTGGAGCCTGTGGCAGCGTACCCAGTTCCAAATCTCTCGTCTCTGGGAGCCTGATGCAGCGTACCCAGAGGGAGAGATTTTCGAGAAAACGCACACTAGAGCCTGTGGCAGCGTACCTAGTGGCGGAAAAAAGAACCCTCTCTAGAGCCTGGGGCAGCGTACCCAGAGAGAATTTTTAACTGAGGGGAATTTGTCTGGAGCCCTGAGCAGCGTACCCAGATTAAATTAAATTCAAAAAATTAATGAGTGATTTGGAGCCTGGGGCAGCGTACCCAAATCAACTCGCAAACATATTTACCAATTCCACCGTTTTTTTTTTGTAGACCCTTGGAGTTCTATCAGATGACTTCCTTCTTAGGGTTTTGCAACTCATCTGGGAGTGCCTTTGGAAGATCTTGTACGCGTGATTATAGACCGAAGGTTTCGAGTTTGTTGTGGGCAGGCTCGCGCTGCGAACCTAGCGGAGACTGTCCGAACCGCTGCCTCAGCGTACCTGCTATGCCGTCTAGTAGGTGTCGTGCCTGTGGTCTTTAGTCATGGCGTGTGTCAGCTGATGTGACCGTCTCACACCCTTCCGTGTATGTTATTTTATTTATAAAGAATAAAGTAATTTTCACCTACAAAACCAAGCTGAAAAAATCCAATCACACAGGGGATTAAAAAATATAAATTTACATTAGCATGTATGTTAAGTTGAAGCTGAAAATTCAGAAAAAATATATATGCCACGCTATAATAAAATAACGTTTACGTATATTTGCATTTTCATTAGAATTTCATTTATAAGGGGTAACCACCCTTAAGTGCATGTTATTTTATTTCTAAAAAACAAAGTAAATTTTGCTTACAAAACCGAGCAGAAAAAATAAGCCTCAAACAGAGGGTTGAAAAATATAAATTGCTTAATTTAGTCACGACATTTTATGGGGGTAAATTACCCCAAAAAAAGTTACGATTATACAAGAAAATTGCCAAATATTCTAAAAAAAATATATGCCACGCGATAATATAATAAAGTTTACGTGTATTTGCATTTTCATGAGAAATCAATTTATAAGGGGTAACTACCCTTAAGTCCATGTTACTATATTTCGACAAAATAATGTTAATTTCGCGTACAAAACGAAGCAGAAAAAATTCTACCACACAGAGTTTGAAAAATACAAATTGCTTAATTTAGTTGAAACATTATATGGGGGTAAAATACGCCAAAAAAAGTTATGGTCACACAAGAAATGTACCAGGTAGGTTAAATTGAAGCTGGAAATTCTGAAAAAAATATATCTGCGACGCGATATTAAAATAAAGATTACGTGTATTTGCATTTTCATGAGAAATTCATTTATAAGTGGTAACCAACCATCAGTGCATGTTATTTTATTTATAAAAAATAAAGTAATTTTCACCTACAAAATCAAGCTGAAAAAATCCAATCACACAGGGGATTAAAAAATATAAATTTACATTAGCATGTAGGTTAAGTTGAAGCTGAAAATTCAGAAAAAATATATATGCCACGCTATAATAAAATAACGTTTACGTATATTTGCATTTTCATTAGAATTTCATTTATAAGGGGTAACCACCCTTCAGTGCATGTTATTTTATTTCTAAAAAACAAAGTAAATTTTGCTTACAAAACCGAGCAGAAAAAATAAGCCTCAAACAGAGGGTTGAAAAATATAAATTGCTTAATTTAGTCAGGACATTTTATGGGGGTAAATTACCCCAAAAAAAGTTACGATTATACAAGAAAATTGCCAAATATTCTAAAAAAAATATATATGCCACGCGATAATATAATAAAGTTTACGTGTATTTGCATTTTCATGAGAAATCAATTTATAAGGGGTAACTACCCTTAAGTCCATGTTACTATATTTCGACAAAATAATGTTAATTTCGCGTACAAAACGAAGCAGAAAAAATTCTACCACACAGAGTTTGAAAAATACAAATTGCTTCATTTAGTTGAAACATTATATGGGGGTAAAATACGCCAAAAGAAGTTATGGTCACACAAGAAAAGTACCAGGTAGGTTAAATTGAAGCTGGCAATTCTGAAAAAATATATATGCCACGCGATAATAAAATAACGTTTACGTATACTTGCAATTTCATGAGAAATTCATTTATAAGTGGTGACCACCCTTCCGAGCATGTCATTTTATTTTTAAAAAATAAAGTAAATTTTGCTTACAAAACCGAGCAGAAAAAATCCAATCACACAGGGGATTAAAAAATATAAATTGCTTAATTTAGTCACGGCATTTTATGGGGGTAAATTACCCCAAAAAATGTTACGATTATACAAGAAAATTGCCAAATATTCTAAAAAAAATATATATGCCACGCGATATTAAAATAAAGATTACGTGTATTTGCATTTTCATGAGAAATTCATTTATAAGTGGTAACCACCCTTAAGTCCATGTTATTATATTTCGACAAAATAATGTTAATTTCGCGTACAAAACGAAGCAGAAAAAATTCTTCCACACAGAGTTTGAAAAATACAAATTGCTTAATTTAGTTGAAACATTTTATGGGGGTAAACTACGCCAAAAGAAGTTATGGTCACACAAGAAAAGTACCAGGTAGGTTAAATAGAAGCTGGCAATTCTGAAAAAATATATATGCCACGCGATAATAAAATAACGTTTACGTATATTTGCATTTTCATTAGAAATTCATTTATAAGGGGTAACCACCCTTCCGTGCATGTTATTATATTTATAAAGAATAAAGTAATTTTCACCTACAAAACCAAGCTGAAAAAATCCAATCACACAGGGGATTAAAAAATATAAATTTACATTAGCATGTACGTTAAATTGAAGCTGGCAATTCTGAAAAAATATATGTGCCACGCGATAATAAAACAACGTTTACGTATATTTGCAATTTCATGAGAAATTCATTTATATGGGGCAACCACCCTTCAGTGCATGTTATTTTATTTCTAAAAAACAAAGTAAATTTTGCTTACAAAACCGAGCAGAAAAAATAACCCTCAAACAGAGGGTTGAAAAATATAAATTGCTTAATTTAGTCACGACATTTTATGGGGGTATATTACCCCAAAAAAAGTTACGATTATACAAGAAAATTGCCAAATATTCTAAAAAAAATATATGCCACGCGATAATATAATAAAGTTTACGTGTATTTGCATTTTCATGAGAAATCAATTTATAAGGGGTAACTACCCTTAAGTCCATGTTATTATATTTCGACAAAATAATGTTAATTTCGCGTACAAAACGAAGCAGAAAAAATTCTACCACACAGAGTTTGAAAAATACAAATTGCTTAATTTAGTTGAAACATTATGTTGGGGTAAAATACGCGAAAAGAAGTTATGGTCACACAAGAAATGTACCAGGTAGGTTAAATTGAAGCTGGAAATTCTGAAAAAAATATATCTGCGACGCGATATTAAAATAAAGATTACGTGTATTTGCATTTTCATTAGAAATTCATTTATAAGGGGTAACCACCCTTCCGTGCATGTTATTATATTTATAAAGAATAAAGTAATTTTCACCTACAAAACCAAGCTGAAAAAATCCAATCACACAGGGGATTAAAAAATATAAATTTCCTAATTAGTCGAAACATTTTATGGGGGTAGACTACCCCAAAAAATTTACGATTACACAAGAAAATTACCATGTAGGCTAAGTTGAAGCTGAAAATTCAGAAAAAATATATATGCCAGGCGATAATAAAATAACGTTTACGTATATTTGCATTTTCATTAGAAATTCATTTATAAGGGGTAACCACCCTTCAGTGCATGTTATTTTATTTCTAAAAAAAAAAGTAAATTTTGCTTACAAAACAGAGCAGAAAAAGTTATTTCAAACAGAGGGTTGAAAAATATAAATTCTTTAATTTAGTCACGACTTATTATGGGGGTATATTACCCCAAAAAAAGTTACGATTATACAAGGAAATTGCCAAATATTCTAAAAAAAATATATATGCTACGCGATAATATAATAAAGTTTACGTGTATTTGCATTTTCATGAGAAATCAATTTGTAAGGGGTAACCACCCTTAAGTGCATGTTATTATATTTCGACAAAATAATGTTAATTTCGCGTACAAAACGAAGCAGAGAAAATTCTTCCACAAGGAGTTTGAAAAATACAAATTGCTTAATTTAGTCGAAACATTATATGGGGGTAAACTACGCCAAAAGAAGTTATGATCACACAAGAAAAGTACCAGGTAAGTTAAATTGCAGCTGGCAATTCTGAAAAAATATATATGCCACGCGATAATAAAATAACGTTTACGTATATTTGCATTTTCATTAGAAATTCATTTATAAGGGGTAACCACCCTTCCGTGCATGTTATTATATTTATAAAGAATAAAGTAATTTTCACCTACAAAACCAAGCTGAAAAAATCCAATCACACAGGGGATTAAAAAATATAAATTTACATTAGCATGTACGTTAAATTGAAGCTGGCAATTCTGAAAAAATATATGTGCCACGCGATAATAAAACAACGTTTACGTATATTTGCAATTTCATGAGAAATTCATTTATATGGGGCAACCACCCTTCAGTGCATGTTATTTTATTTCTAAAAAACAAAGTAAATTTTGATTACAAAACCGAGCAGAAAAAATAACCCTCAAACAGAGGGTTGAAAAATATAAATTGTTTAATTTAGTCACGACATTTCATGTGGGTATATTACCCCAAAAAAAGTTACGATTATACAAGAAAATTGCCAAATATTCTAAAAAAAATATATATGCCACGCGATAATATAATAAAGTTTACGTGTATTTGCATTTTCATGAGAAATCAATTTATAAGGGGTAACCACCCTTAAGTCCATGTTATTATATTTCGACAAAATAATGTTAATTTCGCGGACAAAACGAAGCAGAAAAAATTCTACCACACAGAGTTTGAAAAATACAAATTGCTTAATTTAGTTGAAACATTATATGGGGGTAAAATACGCCAAAAGAAGTTATGGTCACACAAGAAAAGTACCAGGTAGGTTAAATTGAAGCTGGAAATTCTGAAAAAAATATATCTGCGACGCGATATTAAAATAAAGATTACGTGTATTTGCATTTTCATTAGAAATTCATTTATAAGGGGTACCCGAGTCGAAATATGACGCTACTTTGACGCTCTTCGCACGCGTATTTGTAGGGGCTACGGGTTTGAAAGTAGAAGCTGATTCAATGCAATTTTAGCCCCTCCTTAGCAACTCTTACAGGAACAAAATTCCAATTCTTCCTGAAGTAGAGGCTATGTAGGGGCTCATGTGAACCATGATAAACCCTACTTTACCACTCCACGTTCTCCCAACGCGGACTCCGCACATTGCTGCGCAGACGTCACGTAAGGCACCTGATTGGTTGTTTTAAGCGCATCATTTAAAATCCTTAAAATATCAGGTGTTTCTTGTTTATTATAAATAATGGTATTTTTACTTGTATAAATAACCATTACATCTGAATTAAGCAATTCCGAGCAAAAGATTGAATAATTAATCAACTCTTCGGTAAACAAAGTATTAAAATGACAAAAGTTAATTTCATTTATAGAATAGTAATTTGATTATTCAATATTTTTCTCAGGATTTCTTAATTTCAATATAATAGTTGGTTATATAAGTCAAAATATCACTATTTATATTAAACAAAAATAAACATTGTATTTTTAGTATTTGAAATCGCGAGGTGAAAAGAAACTAATCAAGCGCTTTGCATGACATATGCATAATTAGTTTCAAAAACTTTAATTAACGTATTTTATGATCTAAAATTGAAATTTTTTCCTCGTTAATAGTGTGAAAGGTAATAGAATTTTACATTCGATAAGCCCAGGTTAAAGGCAAAATGACAATTTTATGAAAGAAAATTGCAAGAAATGTGAAATTTTGATGTTTTTGAAAAATATTAATAACTTTAAAAATAATTAACGTTTTTGAAACTCTTAAGCTCATATTAAAGGTACATTTTCTTAGCATTTCGATAAATTATTTTTATATTTTTTGAAGGTTTTTCCCCCGACGCAAGCAAAGATCGTGAAATTTCAAACAAAGATCCAAACAATGATACTCTGCACAATAATTGAAAAACATTCAAAATATGAATATTTTCACAAATATTACTAACTTTTATCAAAATATGATATACAATGATTTTTTTAAATGTCTTGTTGGTTGTACACATTTTTTAAAATTTCTTGAGTTTTTTGTTCCAACTTCAGTCTAGCTGCATCTTGGGAAAAAGTTTCAATAGTATATAAATAATTTATGGAATTGCTCTGGAAGTTTACCTTTCAAATAAGCTGAATAACTTTTATAAACGTTCAATATCTTCAGAGTTGTTAATATTTATTAATATTTTCATGTTCTTTTGCAATATGTTTTTATAAAATTGTCATTTTGTCTTCAACTTGGGCTTATTGAACGTAGTACTTTATTAACTTTGATATTGTCATCAGGAAAAAAATTTTCATTTTATATTACAAAAAGTAAAGGATTTCAGCAACAGATGAAAAAACCAGCGGCCCGATAGCAATGGACAGTAGTGTACATCGAAACCCTGAAATTATTTTTGTATAAAATATACACCACTAAATATTTTTAACTGTAAAATTGGCAGCCATAACTTTTTATTAATTTGAACATTGCTTACCTCATTAGAGACAGACACAATGATTCGCTATTTCAATCTTTACATTGAAAAATGTGTCACTTGAAAGTAGAAGGTCTTAAAATGAAATAATATCGACTTGGAAGGTTGGGGAATTTAAAAATTCGTAATGATTTTAAATTGAAAGGATTATATTGTGAATGTAATAAATTTTAATTAAAGTTATCAAAAATTTAATAGTTCTAAATAAATTTATCAATTAAATACTTCAAATTATATTGTTTTAAAAAATTAATTTATTATTTTAAAGCGAAATGTTCAATATTGCCAGAAAAATTCTTGAAGGTAGTTCTTCCGCGAAAAATAGACCTCAGGCAAAAATAGATAATGTTACTTTCAAGAATAGCAATATTTTCATTGAAGAGATCATTTGAAAGAAAAGAGATTGTTTTCCAACCAAAAATTTTAAACATAAAAAAATAATTCATTTAACAAATTTTATTTTTACCCGAATTTTTTTTTGTCGCATCATACTAAATTTTGAAAAATGATGTGATTCTTAATATATCACGGATCATTTTTACAGGAAAAAGATTCTCTACAACTTAACCGTTTCCAAATTTCTAAAATGAATAAATTATTACCAAGTTTAGCAATTTTTTTAAACGAATTTTGTTTTGGTAAAATGATTTATAATGGCTTCAGCCATTAAAGAATTTATTTTAAATAATTGGAAATGGTGAAGTTGTGAAGATTCTTTTTCCTGAAAAAATTATTCCTGATTTGTTAGAATCGCATAATTTTGTAAAATTTGGTATGAAGTGATAAAGAAAGAAGTTCAACAAAAATAAAATTTGTTAAATACATTATTTTTCTGCATTTCAAATGTTTTTTATATAAAATAATATTTTCTCTTTCAAATTAGCCCTTGAATAATAATATTGCTATTCTTGAAAGCAAAATTATCTATTTTTTCCTGAGGTCTAATTTTCGTGGACGAACTACCTTAAAGATTTGTTTAAAAGACGACTTTTGTGAATTCTTTGATTCTCAAACAGTTAAGATTTATGAACAATTTCCATGTCAAGTACGGTACATTTAGAGGAATTTTTACTCAAATAAAGAATTTAAATTCTGAGTAGTGTCCGTCAAGAATCAAAACATGCAGGTTGATGCCGGCCGATGCCGGTCGATGAGACTCAATTGAGGTTATGGATTTGAAGGAAAGGCTTCATGCTGCTTTTTGGAAAAATAGTTCGATTTAATGATTTACTTACCACTAATTGCCAACACTTTTTGCTTTTAATTGAAAAGTTTTCTTGCTTTTCACGTCATTCCATTTTAATGTGGCTAATATCCACTTCTTGCCTTTTCTTTGGCACCATACTTAATGGAATTACATCTTTCTTCCGGTCATCCATCCACCAAATGAGAGCAAATTTCTTCGCGCGTTTACTCATTCTAATTGTCCGTATATTTATTAGTACGTACTATTAGTAATAATATTCAAACACTTTCGTAGGCACGTATGCGTGGTCTCGAAAAAAACCGCGAGAACAAATTCACGGAATTGCTGGGTGAAAGTGTGCTCAGAACTGATACCGACGCAGTCACAACTACAGAAGCACCTCCTGTTCGTGTTCTGTTCTCATTGGTCGCAGTTAGCGCGTAATTCAAAACGGTATTGACAATTTACTTTGTACATCAGCTTTTACATTACGCAGATTGTGTACAAAATTTAGGACCATTATGGGCTTACACATGTTATGAGTATGAAAATTTGAATGGGCAATACTTAAAACTCATTCATGGTACTCGTCGTATAGACACACAAATTTCTAGATCACACAATCAATTCCTGAAAATGATAGGATTAATCGAAACTGTAGAAGATGAAAAGATTCGTGAATTTTGTTTAAAAAGAAAAAAACAAGTAAAAATTACACAACAATTGCACCCTCATTGTTACAGTGTTGGTGTGTATAAAACTTTTGAAGAAATACCAGGTATCGTCAGAAATGCTTTCGCTGAGAAAGGTATTGCTTTACATGATGTAACTATGTGGAATTATCATCGATTGCTGAAATATAATAAATTATATATATCTGAAATGTATGGCCGAGCAACGAAAACTTCATCTTCTACAGTTTCGTTTTTCGATGAAGGTGTAAAGCAACTTGGTAGCATCAATTATTTTATAAAAGTATCACATTGTAATTGTATACAACAACCTTGCGATTGCGAAAACGAGCACTATGCAATAATTAAAACACTTCAATGTGACAGTGCATTTGTCGGAATGGGAGATGTAAGTGTCTACATTACGATTGACTTTTTATACAAATGCCAAAATTTAAATAATTTTAAAGCTGTTCCTATTTCAGCACTTATAACACCTTGTATTTATATTAACTTAAATGATGAAATTTATGTAGCAATACCTATTAATAATAAAGAAATTGAATAACGTTTGTAATATTGTGTACATTTTTAAACAATAAAAACTATTTCCAAAATGTACATTTATTGCGAGAAAATAATTATTAATTTTTACATTTTCCATAAACTGGTAACAATATTTGAATAACATTATTCCTCAAACATCAAATTATGTTATATGTATATGGAAGTGACAAGCGTACGACTATATTGCAATTGAAAATAATAAAAAATTATTTTTTCATTTTTTTAAAAATAAATTGTTTTGTTGTGAAATTGTACAATTCAGAACTAAAGGAGCGTTTCAAGAGAAATTAAAAACAGTATAAAGATTGCATAGCGTTAAAACAGGACTCAAAATATGTTATTGGACTTATAGAGGTTTAAAGGAGATGGTAATCACAAACGTAATATTAGGGGCAAGAGCTTTATTGTAGGGGCTATTACTTTGTAGAATCAAAATAGAACGAAAATATCTCGAAGAGCGGTAAAGTAGGAGCTAGTAATAGATAGTATAACAAGGAGTCGCAAAGTAGAGGTAAAAGTTCTACTTGGAGCGGTAAAGTCGCGCCATATTTCGACTCGGGTAACCACCCTTCCGTGCATGTTATTATATTTATAAAGAATAAAGTAATTTTCACCTACAAAACCAAGCTTAAAAAATCCAATCACACAGGGGATTAAAAAATATAAATTTCCTAATTAGTCGAAACATTTTATGGGGGTAGACTACCCCAAAAAATTTACGATTACACAAGAAAATTATCAAGTAGGTTAAGTTGAAGCTGAAAATTGAGAAAAAATATATATGCCACGCGATAATAAAATAACGTTTACGTATATTTGCATTTTCATTAGAAATTCATTTATAAGGGGTAACCACCCTTCAGTGCATGTTATTTTATTTCTAAAAAAAAAAGTAAATTTTGCTTACAAAACAGAGCAGAAAAAGTTATTTCAAACAGAGGGTTGAAAAATATAAATTCTTTAATTTAGTCACGACTTATTATGGGGGTATATTACCCCAAAAAAAGTTACGATTATACAAGGAAATTGCCAAATATTCTAAAAAAAATATATATGCCACGCGATAATATAATAAAGTTTACGTGAATTTGCATTTTCATGAGAAATCAATTTGTAAGGGGTAACCACCCTTAAGTCCATGTTATTATATTTCGAAAAAATAATGTTAATTTCGCGTACAAAACGAAGCAGAAAAAATTCTTCCACACGGAGTTTGAAAAATACAAATTGCTTAATTTAGTTGAAACATTATATGGGGGTAAAATACGACAAAAGAAGTTATGGTCACACAAGAAAAGTACCAGGTAGGTTAAATTGATGCTGGCAATTCTGAAAAATATATATGCCACTCGATAATAAAATAACGTTTACGTATATTTGCAATTTCATGAGAAATTCATTTATAAGTGGTGACCACCCTTCCGAGCATGTCATTTTATTTATAAAAAATAAACTAAATTTTGCTTACAAAACCGAGCAGAAAAAATCCAATCACACAGGGGATTCAAAAATATAAATTGCCAAATATTCTAAAAAAAATATATATGCCACGCGATAATATAATAAAGTTTACGTGTATTTGCATTTTCATGAGAAATCAATTTGTAAGGGGTAACCACCCTTAAGTCCATGTTATTATATTTCGACAAAATAATGTTAATTTCGCGTACAAAACGAAGCAGAAAAAATTCTACCATACAGAGTTTGAAAAATACAAATTGCTAAATTTAGTTGAAACATTATATGGGGGTAAAATACGCCAAAAGAAGTTATGGTCACACAAGAAAAGTACCAGGTAGGTTAAATCGAAGCTGGCAATTCTGAAAAAATATATATGCCACGCGATAATAAAATAACGTTTACGTATACTTGCAATTTCATGAGAAATTCATTTATAAGTGGTGACCACCCTTCCGAGCATGTTATTTTATTTATAAAGAATAAAGTAATTTTCACCTACAAAACCAAGCTGAAAAAATCCAATCACACAGGGGATTAAAAAATATAAATTGCTTAATTTAGTCACGGCATTTTATGGGGGTAAACTTACCCAAAAAAAGTTACGATTATACAAGAAAATTACCAAATATTTTGAAAAAAATATATACGCCACGCGATAATAAAATAAATCTTACGTGTATTTGCATTTTCATGGGAAATCAATTTATAAGGGGTAACCACCCTTAAGTCCATGTTATTATATTTCGAACAAAATAATGTTAATTTCGCGTACAAAACGAAGCAGAGAAAATTCTTCCAAAAGGAGGTTCAAAAATACAAATTGCTTAATTTAGTTAAAACATTATATGTGGGTAAACTACGCCAACAGAAGTTATGATCACACAAGAAAAGTACCAGGTAGGTTAAATTTAAGCTGGAAATTCTGAAAAAAATATATATGCCACGCGATAATAAAATAACGTTTACGTATATTTGCAATTTCATGAGAAATTCATTTATAAGGGGCAACCAACCATCAGTGCATGTTATTTTATTTATAAAAAATAAAGTAATTTTCACCTACAAAATCAAGCTGAAAAAATCCAATCACACAGGGGATTAAAAAATATAAATTTACATTAGCATGTAGGTTAAATTGAAACTGGCAATTCTGAAAAAATATATGTGCCACGCGATAATAAAACAACGTTTACGTATATTTGCAATTTCATGAGAAATTCATTTATATGGGGCAACCACCCTTCAGTGCATGTTATTTTATTTCTAAAAAACAAAGTAAATTTTGATTACAAAACCGAGCAGAAAAAATAACCCTCAAACAGAGGGTTGAAAAATATAAATTGTTTAATTTAGTCACGACATTTCATGTGGGTATATTACCCCAAAAAAAGTTACGATTATACAAGAAAATTGCCAAATATTCTAAAAAAAATATATATGTCACGCGATAATAAAATAAAGTTTACGTGTATTTGCATTTTCATGAGAAATCAATTTATAAGGGGTAACCACCCTTAAGTCCATGTTATTATATTTCGACAAAATAATGTTAATTTCGCGGACAAAACGAAGCAGAAAAAATTCTTCCACACAGAGTTTGAAAAATACAAATTGATTAATTTAGTTGAAACATTATATGGGGGTAAAATACGCCAAAAGAAGTTATGGTCACACAAGAAAAGTACCAGGTAGGTTAAATTGAAGCTGGCAATTCTGAAAAAATATATATGCCACGCGATAATAAAATAACGTTTACGTATATTTGCATTTTCATGAGAAATTCATTTATAAGGGGTAACCACCCTTCCGTGCATGTTATTTTATTTATAAAGAATAAAGTAATTTTCACCTACAAAACCAAGCTGAAAAAATCCAATCACACAGGGGATTAAAAAATATAAATTTCCTAATTAGTCGAAACATTTTATGGGGGTAGACTACCCCAAAAAATTTACGATTACACAAGAAAATTACCATGTAGGCTAAGTTGAAGCTGAAAATTCAGAAAAAATATATATGCCAGGCGATAATAAAATAACGTTTACGTATATTTGCATTTTCATTAGAATTTCATTTATAAGGGGTAACCACCCTTAAGTGCATGTTATTTTATTTCTAAAAAACAAAGTAAATTTTGCTTACAAAACCGAGCAGAAAAAATCCAATCACACAGGGGATTAAAAAATATAAATTGCTTAATTTAGTCACGGCATTTTATGGGGGTAAATTACCCCAAAAAAAGTTACGATTATACAAGGAAATTGCCAAATATTCTAAAAAAAATATATATGCCACGCGATAATATAATAAAGTTTACGTGAATTTGCATTTTCATGAGAAATCAATTTGTAAGGGGTAACCACCCTTAAGTCCATGTTATTATATTTCGAAAAAATAATGTTAATTTCGCGTACAAAACGAAGCAGAAAAAATTCTTCCACACGGAGTTTGAAAAATACAAATTGCTTAATTTAGTTGAAACATTATATGGGGGTAAAATACGACAAAAGAAGTTATGGTCACACAAGAAAAGTACCAGGTAGGTTAAATTGAAGCTGGCAATTCTGAAAAATATATATGCCACTCGATAATAAAATAACGTTTACGTATATTTGCAATTTCATGAGAAATTCATTTATAAGTGGTGACCACCCTTCCGAGCATGTCATTTTATTTATAAAAAATAAACTAAATTTTGCTTACAAAACCGAGCAGAAAAAATCCAATCACACAGGGGATTCAAAAATATAAATTGCCAAATATTCTAAAAAAAATATATATGCCACGCGATAATATAATAAAGTTTACGTGAATTTGCATTTTCATGAGAAATCAATTTGTAAGGGGTAACCACCCTTAAGTCCATGTTATTATATTTCGACAAAATAATGTTAATTTCGCGTACAAAACGAAGCAGAAAAAATTCTACCATACAGAGTTTGAAAAATACAAATTGCTAAATTTAGTTGAAACATTATATGGGGGTAAAATACGCCAAAAGAAGTTATGGTCACACAAGAAATGTACCAGGTAGGTTAAATTGAAGCTGGCAATTCTGAAAAAATATATATGCCACGCGATAATAAAATAACGTTTACGTATATTTGCAATTTCATTAGAAATTCATTTATAAGTGGTGACCACCCTTCCGAGCATGTCATTTTATTTTTAAAAAATAAAGTAAATTTTGCTTACAAAACCGAGCAGAAAAAATCCAATCACACAGGGGATTAAAAAATATAAATTGCTTAATTTAGTCACGGCATTTTATGGGGGTAAATTACCCCAAAAAATGTTACGATTATACAAGAAAATTGCCAAATATTCTAAAAAAAATATATATGCCACGCGATAATATAATAAAGTTTACGTGTATTTGCATTTTCATGAGAAATCAATTTATAAGGGGTAACCACCCTTAAGTCCATGTTATTATATTTCGACAAAATAATGTTAATTTCGCGTACAAAACGAAGCAGAAAAAATTCTTCCACACAGAGTTTGAAAAATACAAATTGCTTAATTTAGTTGAAACATTTTATGGGGGTAAACTACGCCAAAAGAAGTTATGGTCACACAAGAAAAGTACCAGGTAGGTTAAATTGAAGCTGGCAGTTCTGAAAAAATATATATGCCACGCGATAATAAAATAACGTTTACGTATATTTGCATTTTCATTAGAAATTCATTTATAAGGGGTAACCACCCTTCCGTGCATGTTATTATATTTATAAAGAATAAAGTAATTTTCACCTACAAAACCAAGCTGAAAAAATCCAATCACACAGGGGATTAAAAAATATAAATTTACATTAGCATGTACGTTAAATTGAAGCTGGCAATTCTGAAAAAATATATGTGCCACGCGATAATAAAACAACGTTTACGTATATTTGCAATTTCATGAGAAATTCATTTATATGGGGCAACCACCCTTCAGTGCATGTTATTTTATTTCTAAAAAACAAAGTAAATTTTGATTACAAAACCGAGCAGAAAAAATAACCCTCAAACAGAGGGTTGAAAAATATAAATTGTTTAATTTAGTCACGACATTTCATGGGGGTAAACTTACCCAAAAAAAGTTACGATTATACAAGAAAATTACCAAATATTTTGAAAAAAATATATACGCCACGCGATAATAAAATAAATCTTACGTGTATTTGCATTTTCATGGGAAATCAATTTATAAGGGGTAACCATCCTTGAGTGCATGTTATTATATTTCGACAAAATAATGTTAATTTCGCGGACAAAACGAAGCAGAAAAAATTCTTCCACACAGAGTTTGAAAAATACAAATTGATTAATTTAGTTGAAACATTATATGGGGGTAAACTACGCCAAAAGAAGTTATGGTCACACAAGAAAAGTACCAGGTAGGTTAAATTGAAGCTGGCAATTCTGAAAAAATATATATGCCACGCGATAATAAAATAACGTTTACGTATATTTGCAATTTCATGAGAAATTCATTTATAAGTGGTAACCACCCTTCCGTGCATGTTATTTTATTTATAAAGAATAAAGTAATTTTCACCTACAAAACCAAGCTTAAAAAATCCAATCACACAGGGGATTAAAAAATATAAATTTCCTAATTAGTCGAAACATTTTATGGGGGTAGACTACCCCAAAAAATTTACGATTACACAAGAAAATTACCATGTAGGCTAAGTTGAAGCTGAAAATTCAGAAAAAATATATATGCCAGGCGATAATAAAATAACGTTTACGTATATTTGCATTTTCATTAGAAATTCATTTATAAGGGGTAACCACCCTTCAGTGCATGTTATTTTATTTCTAAAAAAAAAAGTAAATTTTGCTTACAAAACAGAGCAGAAAAAGTTATTTCAAACAGAGGGTTGAAAAATATAAATTCTTTAATTTAGTCACGACTTATTATGGGGGTATATTACCCCAAAAAAAGTTACGATTATACAAGGAAATTGCCAAATATTCTAAAAAAAATATATATGCTACGCGATAATATAATAAAGTTTACGTGTATTTGCATTTTCATGAGAAATCAATTTGTAAGGGGTAACCACCCTTAAGTCCATGTTATTATATTTCGAAAAAATAATGTTAATTTCGCGTACAAAACGAAGCAGAAAAAATTCTTCCACACGGAGTTTGAAAAATACAAATTGCTTAATTTAGTTGAAACATTATATGGGGGTAAAATACGACAAAAGAAGTTATGGTCACACAAGAAAAGTACCAGGTAGGTTAAATTGAAGCTGGCAATTCTGAAAAATATATATGCCACTCGATAATAAAATAACGTTTACGTATATTTGCAATTTCATGAGAAATTCATTTATAAGTGGTGACCACCCTTCCGAGCATGTCATTTTATTTATAAAAAATAAACTAAATTTTGCTTACAAAACCGAGCAGAAAAAATCCAATCACACAGGGGATTCAAAAATATAAATTGCCAAATATTCTAAAAAAAATATATATGCCACGCGATAATATAATAAAGTTTACGTGTATTTGCATTTTCATGAGAAATCAATTTATAAGGGGTATCTACCCTTAAGTCCATGTTATTATATTTCGACAAAATAATGATAATTTCGCGTACAAAACGAAGCAGAAAAAATTCTACCACACAGAGTTTGAAAAATACAAATTGCTTAATTTAGTTGAAACATTATATGGGGGTAAAATACGCCAAAAGAAGTTATGGTCACACAAGAAAAGTACCAGGTAGGTTAAATTGAAGCTGGCAATTCTGAAAAAATATATATGCCACGCGATAATAAAATAACGTTTACGTATATTTGCAATTTCATTAGAAATTCATTTATAAGTGGTGACCACCCTTCCGAGCATGTCATTTTATTTTTAAAAAATAAAGTAAATTTTGCTTACAAAACCGAGCAGAAAAAATCCAATCACACAGGGGATTAAAAAATATAAATTGCTTAATTTAGTCACGGCATTTTATGGGGGTAAATTACCCCAAAAAATGTTACGATTATACAAGAAAATTGCCAAATATTCTAAAAAAAATATATATGCCACGCGATAATATAATAAAGTTTACGTGTATTTGCATTTTCATGAGAAATCAATTTATAAGGGGTAACCACCCTTAAGTCCATGTTATTATATTTCGAACAAAATAATGTTAATTTCGCGTACAAAACGAAGCAGAAAAAATTCTTCCACACAGAGTTTGAAAAATACAAATTGCTTAATTTAGTTGAAACATTTTATGGGGGTAAACTACGCCAAAAGAAGTTATGGTCACACAAGAAAAGTACCAGGTAGGTTAAATAGAAGCTGGCAATTCTGAAAAAATATATATGCCACGCGATAATAAAATAACGTTTACGTATATTTGCATTTTCATTAGAAATTCATTTATAAGGGGTAACCACCCTTCCGTGCATGTTATTATATTTATAAAGAATAAAGTAAATTTTGATTACAAAACCGAGCAGAAAAAATAACCCTCAAACAGAGGGTTGAAAAATATAAATTGTTTAATTTAGTCACGACATTTCATGTGGGTATATTACCCCAAAAAAAGTTACGATTATACAAGAAAATTGCCAAATATTCTAAAAAAAATATATATGCCACGCGATAATATAATAAAGTTTACGTGTATTTGCATTTTCATGAGAAATCAATTTGTAAGGGGTAACCACCCTTAAGTCCATGTTATTATATTTCGACAAAATAATGTTAATTTCGCGTACAAAACGAAGCAGAAAAAATTCTACCATACAGAGTTTGAAAAATACAAATTGCTAAATTTAGTTGAAACATTATATGGGGGTAAAATACGACAAAAGAAGTTATGGTCACACAAGAAAAGTACCAGGTAGGTTAAATTGAAGCTGGCAATTCTGAAAAAATATATATGCCACGCGATAATAAAATAACGTTTACGTATACTTGCAATTTCATGAGAAATTCATTTATAAGTGGTGACCACCCTTCCGAGCATGTTATTTTATTTATAAAGAATAAAGTAATTTTCACCTACAAAACCAAGCTGAAAAAATCCAATCACACAGGGGATTAAAAAATATAAATTTACATTAGCATGTAGGTTAAGTTGAAGCTGAAAATTCAGAAAAAATATATATGCCACGCTATAATAAAATAACGTTTACGTATATTTGCATTTTCATTAGAATTTCATTTATAAGGGGTAACCACCCTTCAGTGCATGTTATTTTATTTCTAAAAAACAAAGTAAATTTTGCTTAGAAAACCGAGCAGAAAAAATAACCCTCAAACAGAGGGTTGAAAAATATAAATTGCTTAATTTAGTCACGACATTTTATGGGAGTAAATTACCCCAAAAAAAGTTACGATTACACAAGAAAATTACCATGTAGGTTGAGTTGATGCTGAAAATTCAGAAAAAATATATATGTCAGGCAATAATAAAATAACGTTTACGTATATTTGCATTTTCATTAGAAATTCATTTATAAGGGGTAACCACCCTTCCGTGCATGTTATTATATTTATAAAGAATAAAGTAATTTTCACCTACAAAACCAAGCTGAAAAAATCCAATCACACAGGGGATTAAAAAATATAAATTTACATTAGCATGTAGGTTAAGTTGAAGCTGAAAATTCAGAAAAAATATATATGCCACGCTATAATAAAATAACGCTTACGTATATTTGCATTTTCATTAGAATTTCATTTATAAGGGGTAACCACGCTTAAGTGTATGTTATTTTATTTCTAAAAAACAAAGTAAATTTTGCTTACAAAACCGAGCAGAAAAAATAAGCCTCAAACAGAGGGTTGAAAAATATAAATTGCTTAATTTAGTCAGGACATTTTATGGGGGTAAATTACCCCAAAAAAAGTTACGATTATACATGAAAATTGCCAAATATTCTAAGAAAAATATATATGCCACGCGATAATATAATAAAGTTTACGTGTATTTGCATTTTCATGAGAAATCAATTTATAAGGGGTATCTACCCTTAAGTCCATGTTATTATATTTCCACAAAATAATGTTAATTTCGCGTACAAAACGAAGCAGAAAAAATTCTACCACACAGAGTTTGAAAAATACAAATTGCTTAATTTAGTTGAAACATTATGTGGGGGTAAAATACGCCAAAAGAAGTTATGGTCACACAAGAAATGTACCAGGTAGGTTAAATTGAAGCTGGAAATTCTGAAAAAAATATATCTGCGACGCGATATTAAAATAAAGATTACGTGTATTTGCATTTTCATGAGAAATTCATTTATAAGTGGTAACCAACCATCAGTGCATGTTATTTTATTTATAAAAAATAAAGTAATTTTCACCTACAAAATCAAGCTGAAAAAATCCAATCACACAGGGGATTAAAAAATATAAATTTACATTAGCATGTAGGTTAAGTTGAAGCTGAAAATTCAGAAAAAATATATATGCCACGCTATAATAAAATAACGTTTACGTATATTTGCATTTTCATTAGAATTTCATTTATAAGGGGTAACCACCCTTCAGTGCATGTTATTTTATTTCTAAAAAACAAAGTAAATTTTGCTTACAAAACCGAGCAGAAAAAATAAGCCTCAAACAGAGGGTTGAAAAATATAAATTGCTTAATTTAGTCACGACATTTTATGGGGGTAAATTACCCCCAAAAAAGTTACGATTACACAAGAAAATTACCATGTAGCTTGAGTTGATGCTGAAAATTCAGAAAAAATATATATGTCAGGCAATAATAAAATAACGTTTACGTATATTTGCATTTTCATTAGAAATTCATTTATAAGGGGCAACCAACCATCAGTGCATGTTATTTTATTTATAAAAAATAAAGTATTTTTCACCTACAAAATCAAGCTGAAAAAATCCAATCACACAGGGGATTAAAAAATATAAATTTACATTAGCATGTAGGTTAAGTTGAAGCTGAAAATTCAGAAAAAATATATATGCCACGCTATAATAAAATAACGTTTACGTATATTTGCATTTTCATTAGAATTTCATTTATAAGGGGTAACCACCCTTAAGTGCATGTTATTTTATTTCTAAAAAACAAAGTAAATTTTGCTTACAAAACCGAGCAGAAAAAATAAGCCTCAAACAGAGGGTTGAAAAATATAAATTGCTTAATTTAGTCACGACATTTTATGGGGGTAAATTACCCCAAAAAAAGTTACGATTATACAAGAAAATTGCCAAATATTCTAAAAAAAATATATATGCCACGCGATAATATAATAAAGTTTACGTGTATTTGCATTTTCATGAGAAATCAATTTATAAGGGGTAACTACCCTTAAGTCCATGTTATTATATTTCGACAAAATAATGTTAATTTCGCGTACAAAACGAAGCAGAAAAAATTCTACCACACAGAGTTTGAAAAATACAAATTGCTTAATTTAGTTGAAACATTATATGGGGGTAAAATACGCCAAAAGAAGTTATGGTCACACAAGAAAAGTACCAGGTAGGTTAAATTGAAGCTGGCAATTCTGAAAAAATATATATGCCACGCGATAATAAAATAACGTTTACGTATATTTGCAATTTCATGAGAAATTCATTTATAAGTGGCAACCACCCTTCCGAGCATGTTATTTTATTTATAAAGAATAAAGTAATTTTCACCTACAAGACCAAGCTGAAAAAATCCAATCACACAGGAGATTAAAAAATATAAATTTACATTAGCATGTAGGTTAAATTGAAGCTGGAAATTCTGAAAAAAATATATCTGCGACGCGATAATAAAATAACCTTTACGTATATTTGCAATTTCATGAGAAATTCATTTATAAGTGGTGACCACCCTTCCGAGCATGTCATTTTATTTACAAAAAATAAAGTAAATTTTGCTTACAAAACCGAGCAGAAAAAATCCAATCACACAGGGGATTAAAAAATATAAATTGCTTAATTCAGTCAAAACATTTTATGGGGGTAAACTTACCCAAAAAAAGTTACGATTATACAAGAAAATTACCAAATATTATGAAAAAAATATATATGCCACGCGATAATAAAATAAATTTTACGTTTATTTGCATTTTCATGGGAAATCAATTTATAAGGGGTAACCACACTTAAGTGCATGTGATTATATTTCGACAAAATAATGTTAATTTCGCGGACAAAACGAAGCAGAAAAAATTCTTCCACACAGAGTTTGAAAAATACAAATTGCTTAATTTAGTTGAAACATTATATGGGGGTAAAATACGCCAAAAGAAGTTATGGTCACACAAGAAATGTACCAGGTAGGTTAAATTGAAGCTGGAAATTCTGAAAAAAATATATCTGCGACGCGATAATAAAATAACCTTTACGTATATTTGCAATTTCATGAGAAATTCATTTATAAGTGGTGACCACCCTTCCGAGCATGTCATTTTATTTACAAAAAATAAAGTAATTTTCACCTACAAAACCAAGCTGAAAAAATCCAATCACACAGGGGATTAAAAAATATAACTTTCCTAATTAGTCGAAACATTTTATGGGGGTAGACTACCCCAAAAAATTTACGATTACACAAGAAAATTACCATGTAGGTTAAGTTGAAGCTGAAATTTCAGAAAAAATATATATGCCACGCTATAATAAAATAACGTTCACGTATATTTGCATTTTCATTAGAAATTCTCTTATAAGGGGTAACCACCCTTCAGTGCATGTTATTTTATTTCTTGTTACGTGCGAGTCCATAAAATAAAATCTTTTTCCTGAACTATTGTCGGTATAAAATATTAGACCTAATATGCTGACATTAGTTCATGAGTTACAATGATTCAAGTCTACACTTGAATCGCTCGTAACCTGAGCCTTCCTGATAACCACCACGACTGAACATTTCTGGGGTGGCGAGTTGGTTCGAGGCAAATGCTAGTGAAGAATGAGAGAGAGCAAGGATGTAAGAATGAGAAAGCGCGAGGAAAGTAGAAGTGGATCGAGATGCTGTATAACAAGCTCGTCCCACCGCTACGAATAAAGAGTAAGAAGAATCAATTAAATAATGTACAACTCGAAGGAGTTTTTTTTGAGGAGCGTCAAAATCCTAATTTATGAACTTCAGGACGACTAGTTATTCTCATTCAAAACCTATATAGCCATGTACAAGAGGTTTTTCGATATGGGTTCTGAACGTGATAACTTTTATTTTATTTCGAATCAAACTATATTGCATGCATTAAAATTAATGTGACGTAATGTATGCATGTGTATGCATGTATGTATGATTATGTCTATATACATGTATGCGTATTGCATGCCTACCACCACGAAAATCATCTTATGAATAAGAAGAGAATAGACAAATAGGGAAGATGAAGGAAATGTAAGGAAGAAAAGGGAAAATGTAAGAGAGAGGGAATTATTTCCCTGCAGCCCAGGCGCGCACTAAAGAAAGCAGATATACGCATATATTTTATCTGCTTCTATGACTGCCACGACCGGCTCTGCACTCAGCGTAAGGTCCAGCATACACCCACCCCTTCCCATACCCCGCACCCATCCGAGCCTAAATGCTTTGCCGACTGACCTACCATAACAAAAGCCACGTGCTTTTAAGACATCAAATAAAACTTGTCTGAACAATGGAATTGTTTCAGTAACAATTTCATTAATACAATAATCATAAATAACAATTAAAATTCAGACAAGCTATAATATTCCAATCCAAACTGAAATGAGGGAAACAAAAATCGTTTCTAAAATTATTGATGAATATGCATCAAATGATAGTTGCAAGCCACTTCCTTTTGCCATAATGGCAAGGATGAAGGTATCCAATGGCACCTAATGGTCAGCATAAAGTCGGATTACAAAATCAGCATTTATATGGTTTCCCACGCACCCTCACCACTTTTATTTCGTCCAATCCTAATCTTCTTAATAGGCAAAAATCCCTACCGTGCTCACCTGGTGAAGAGTTTATGAGCCGAGTCGAGAACATCCAAAATTCGCAGTCTTCTAAGTGTCTTGACCGGGTTCAGACCTCAGAATAGTAAAGAAATATAATTTTCTTTCATCGTGCCCGTCCACGGTTCGGAACAATCGCGTCTTATCACCTGACCAGTTGATTTAATTCGTAAAATATCTGGGTCAGGGCTTCAAATTGGGGATCGCGTTTGGGCGGACGTACAAGATAGAAGTCTTCATCTGAACGGAAGCAGTAGAACAAAATAATAAACTACATTTTTAACATAGTTTATTAATCTTCGGCGGGCTAATTTAAAGCCCAAAATTTATTGGAAAGAACGGCAAAAAGCAAGTGGCGAAAGAGGTATTTTTTTTTGTGTGCGCATATTGTGCGCGACCGACCAATAAGACTCAAGTTGTGTTTTGAGCAACAATAGGAAACCTCTCCGCCCAGTCTAGGACGAATAAGGAGCCCAGGGGTAAACCTCTCTCTCTCCCTCCTAGTACTGGTAGAATTAAGAAGAACTCAATGTAAGGTATCGTTCCAATTATATATGTATTTCTATGTGTGTACCCCATTTTACTTACACCTGTGTGGAAAAATAAAATTGGTAATTTTTGAGCTTATCTTTCATTCAGATTTATTTTCAAGAAAAAGGGGTTTTCTTGTGCAAAGGGTGCAAAGTCAGAGGAGAGGGCAAATACGATCCCAGATTAAAAACAAATTTTGGTTTATTCAATTAAAAATTTCCTAAATTTAAAATTTGGCAGTTTGGAGCCTCAAGCGGGCGAGTAATCGGATTTAATATTTTATTATATTAAGTTTAATTATTCGTACGTAACATTTCTAAAAAATAAATTAATTTTTGCGTACAAAACCGAGCAGAAAAAATTATTTCAGAGGTTTGAAAAATATAAATTGCCTAATTTAGTCACGACATTTTATGGGGGTAAACTACCCCAAAAAAAGTTACGATTATACAAGAGAATTACCAAATATTTTGAAAAAAATATATACGCCACGCGATAATAAAATAAATCTTACGTGTATTTGCATTTTCATGGGAAATCAATTTATAAGGGGTAACCATCCTTGAGTGCATGTTATTATACTTCGACAAAATAATGTTAATTTCACGTTTAAAACGAAGCAGAGAAAATTCTTCCAAAAGGAGGTTCAAAAATACAAGCTGCTTAATTCAGTTAAAACATTATATGGGGGTAAACTACGCCAAAAGTAGTTATGATCACACAAGAAAAGTACCAGGTAGGTTAAATTTAAGCTGGAAATTCTGAAAAAAATATATTTGCCACGCGATACTTAAATGACGTTTAGATATATTTGCATTTTCATGAGAAATTCATTTATAAGGGGTAAACACCCATCAGTGCATGTATTTTATTTATAAAAAATAAAGTAAATTTCACCAACGAAACCAAGCTAAAAAAATTCATTCACACAGGGGGTTAAAAAATATAAATTGCTCAATTAGTCGATACATTTTATCGGGTTACACTACCCCAAAAAATTTACGATTATACCAGAAAATTACCAAGTAGGTTAAATTGAAGCTGAAAATTCTGAAAAGAATATATATTCCACGCGATAATAAAATAAAGTTTACGTGTATTTGCATTTTCATGGGAAATTCATTTATAACGGGTAACCACCCTTCAAAGCATGTTATTTGATTTCTAAAAACTAATGTAAATTTTGCTTACAAAACCAAGCAGAAAAAATTCTTTCAAATCGAGGGTTGAAAAATATAAATTGCTTAATTAATTCAAAACTTTTTATGGGGGTAAACTGCCCCCAAAAAAGCTACAATTATACAAGAAAATAACCAAGTGGGTGAAGCGTAAGATGGAAATTCTGAAAAAAATATATATGCTACGCGATAATAAAATAACGTTTACGTATATTTGCATTTTCATTAGAAATTCATTAATAAGTGTAACCACCCATCAGTGCATGTTATTTTATTTATAAAAAATAAAGTAAATTTCACCTACGAAACCAAGCTGAAAAAATTCATTCACACAGGGGGTTGAAAAATATAAATTGCTTAATTAGTCGAAACCATTTTTGGGGTTACACTGCCCCAAAAAATTTAAGATTATACAAGAAAATTACCAAGTAGGTTAAATTGAAGCTGAAAATTCTGAAAAAAATATATATGCCACGCGATAATAAAAAAAGTTTATGTGTATTTGCATATTCATGGGAAATTCATTTATAAGGCGTAACAACCCTTCAGTGTATGTTATTTTATGTCTAAAAAATAAAGTAAATTTTGCTTATAAAACCAAGCAGAAAAAATCCTTTCAAATCGAGGGTTGAAAAATATAAGTTGCTTAATTTAGTCAAAACATTTTATGTGGGTAAACTACCCCCAAAAAAGATACAATTATGCAAGAAATTAACCAAGTGGGTGAAGTTGAAACTGGAAATTCTGAAAAAATATATATATGCTACGCGATAATAAACTAAGGTTTACGTATAATTTCAATTTCATGAGAAATCAATTTATAAGGGGTAACCACCCTTAAGTCCATGTTATTATATTTCGACAAAATAATGTTAATTTCGCGGACAAAACGAAGCAGAAAAAATTCTTCCACACAGAGTTTGAAAAATACAAATTGATTAATTTAGTTGAAACATTATATGGGGGTAGACTGTGACGTCCTAAGTTTTAAATTAATATAAATATTTCCTACCTAAAGTCTAGAGCCAATTACCCTAACTATGTTCCTCTGTTTATTGTTAAAATTAACAATTAACCGGGTAGAGGACAAGCCAAATGAATCAAATTACAGTTATTGTTAATAATAATTTATTATAAATTCTATACGATGTTGATGTTAATAATTGGCTTTAGGGTCCAGAAATGATAACTCAGGAATACCTGTTTAACAAAGGATTGACCTGCCACTGTTGATCAACAAGGATAATTAGGGGAGGTACCCGATTAGCAGAGGATGAATATAACTTAAGGGATTATCGCTTTCAAGAGGCCACCTCATAAAAAAAAACAACCGGTAAGTCAAATAACTTTGTTTTTATTAAAATTCTCTTTTCTCTTTTCTTTTGAGCCCTTTAGACTCAGGGTGTGTTTTCTTTAAGGTTGGACCAATCAGACTCGACCAACCAAAGGAAAACAGGCTGCAACCAACAACAAAAAGTCGCTTGGGTTAAAATAAATTTGTATTTTTATAATAAATATTTATAAAGTAGGACTTGTATCGACCCTCAAATAATAATTGTATACGATGTTGATGTTAATAATTGGCTTTAGGGTCCAGAAATGATAACTCAGGAAGTTACATACTTTCAAACGTTTCGACTCTGATCGGAGTCCTCATCAGTGATCTTTATTTCTAAAATATCAAAACATTGAATCAAACATTGCACATATGAGCCCTGTTTTGGAATAGGCTTTGGTATTATGAGAAAACAATTGTAAAAAAGTAAAATTGCAAATTATCGTTGGAAAAAATTACATAAGAGTTGTACAGAGTACATCGATAAATGACCTAAAACTACCTTAGGAATAACAGCAAAATTCTGGCAAAAAAAACTATATGATGCATCAGCTATTGACTAGTATCTTTATAGTGGAAAAAAAATACAAACGTGGCGAGTGAACTTGCAGTATAAACGTGAGTTATGAATAAATTGCTTATAAGAATGCTAGTGTGGAATATTCGTTTTTTTATATAGAAAAAGATGTGTTTTGTCAACTTCAAATTTTTCAGTCTCATCACCATTTTTAATTTTAAATAAGTTGAACTAACCTTATTAGATGTAGTGTGCTGTAATTACAACTGAGGGACTGCTATATCCTCAGACAAAAACTTTTTAAATTTTTTCCTTTTTCGTTTTCTGGCCACATACATACTTTCAAATAACTCACTGATCTCTATGACGTTATTTATGCAACTAAAGTTTGGCTATGCCTTGAAGCCGAAGGTGTGGGATGAAAGTGGAGGGTTTGCCTTTTGCTCTTGTGTTAAGGGTTGAGTTTTTAAAGAGAAGGAGGGAAAAAAATTAGAAGATGTGCTCAAGATGACTGGAGTACTATGACAAAGGAGGCCATAAACTGTAATAGGAGTTGAAGTGGTTTGTTTCTGACAGATTTAGAATTTTCTTAGGCACTCTTTGAATGTGTGTGCTTTAAAGATGCAGAAATATTTTGGCGAGGTTACAATTTGTCGTTCAAAAGGGGGAGGTAAAAAACGGATAAGTTTTCAGTATCAGCTCTTTGGTTTACCGCATGTGGATTGCCAGCTATGTGGGTCATTTCAAGTATCATACGTTTTTTATAATTATCTGATCTGTCAATTATTTTTACATTATCAAAATTAAACTTGTGGTCTTGATGCCAAGCATGTTTCGTTAAAGCAGTCCATTTTTCCGGGGGGTTATAAACATCTTTTTTATGTTCATGTATTCTAGTCTTTAAGGGCCGTTTAGTTGTACCTATGTAAGCTGCTGTGCAGTCAGAGCAAGGGATATTGTAGACGACATTAGCAGTGTCAAGTTTTGGAATAGGGTCCTTGGTTGATTTAAAAAAGTGCGAGAGGCCATTGGTATTGCGAGAAGCGATTTTTATATTGAAGGGTTTGAGGATACCTGACAGTTTTTCCGATAGCCCTTGTACGTAAGGCAATGGCACATATTTAGGGGTTTGACCTGTTGAGTTTGAGTGCGTTGTGTGTATGTGTGTGTTTAGGACTCTTTCAGATACTTCATGTGTGTGAGTGTTCGTTCTTGAAACTCTCTGTGAAAGAAGGTTTAATCTCTTTTTTATGACGGAATTTACAAATGCAAGTGGGTAGTTGTTTTGGAGTAAAGTAGATTTTATTTTTTGGATGTTATCTTTGTGAAAATTTTTTTGCGCTAAGATGATACCTCTGTCAACTAAATTGTTAATAACATTGATTTTGTAATTAAGTGGATGGTGCGAATGATAGTGTAGAAATCGGCCGGACCACATCGGTTTTTGATACAAGTTAGTTTGTATATATTTCCCATTTCGAATAACAAGAACATCCAAAAAACAAATTCTATTATTTGATTCTTCTTCTACTGTAAATTGTATTTTATGATTATAGTTATTAAAAATTTTTTGAATCATGGTAATTTTATCACTTGGTACCGCTGTTATAATGTCGTCCACGTATCTAAAATAAAAAGGGAGTTGAAACGGGAGGGAGGATATACATTTTGTTTCCAGATCGTCCATGACAATGTCAGCGGCGATAGGAGAAAGGGGGGAACCCATAGGAAAACCAGATTTTTGATTGTACGAGATGTTTTGGAAGTTAAAAGCGGAGTTAGATGAGCAGACTCTGAGGCCATTTTCAAATTGGTACCATGGCATTTTTATATGCGGTTGGATTTGAGGCCATCTGTCTTTGATGCCTTTAATGGCTATACCAATTTGAACATTTGTGAAGAGCGATACTGCATCTAGAGAAATAATTTTGTGGCCCGGTGGGACTTGGAGATTTTTAATTTTTTTTACAAAATCGAAACTGTTTTTTACACGTAAAATAGGAGGAATGATTTTTTTCGAAATAATCTCGTTGTAGAATTTTGTAGAATCAGCAGCATCCAACCTAGTTGGATCTATTATCTATTAATGATAATGTGACACGAATGCTCTTATCAGCGAAAAATAAATTTCCTTTTTCGACACTCAATTTAGAAATAAAAGATATTTGTATTTCAATTCATAGACTAAAAAATAATATTCAATTTAGCAAACAAAATATCATGCAAGTATTGCCAATACATATTTATGAACAATTCTTTCTTTTGGTATCAAATAAAGCTCAACGCATTTTTTTATCGCACAAAGTTAGTTGCAAATATAAATTTGAACGTCTCATCACAAGTGTTAAAGATTTTTCTGATAATAACGCTCCTGATTACAACCTGATGGACTCATGGTTCACTAACTTGACTGACATACACATCCCAACCGAGGTTGTTAAGACAGTTAGCCTCGGCAAAAACTTTGGCATACCCTTTCCTCCGAAAAAAATTCCAACAAACCAAATAATATCAGATTTCGAATCAAATATTCAAAAAATTGATGAAAAAGACAGAAATGAGGCGAGATTAAAATTTGTTAACTGCATTAAAAATTTCTCGAATCAAAAACAAAACTCTTTAAATTGGTTTCAAAAACAGGTTATCCATAACTCCAAAATTACAAACACCTTTCTTAGAAACAACCCGGACATATACTTTACAAAAGCGGACAAAAGCAACACAACTGTAGCCATGAACAAACTCAAATACATTCAAGAAGCCACAGTTATGCTGTCAGACAAGAAAACTTATCAACCCCTCAAAAAAGACCCCACAAACACAATCCACAATAAAGTTAATAATATCATTAAACTCTGGAAGAGCAAAAATTATATCAATGAGCAAATTGCCTATTCTCTCAAATCCAGCAATCCATCACCAGCCAGATTTTATGGATTACCAAAAATCCACAAACCCAACCACCCCCTCAGACCTATTGTTTCTTTTTGTGGCAGCCCCACATACAACCTTGCCTCTTTCTACAACGAGATTATTTCGAAAAAAATCATTCCTCCTATTTTACGTGTAAAAAACAGTTTCGATTTTGTAAAAAAAATTAAAAATCTCCAAGTCCCACCGGGCCACAAAATTATTTCTCTAGATGCAGTATCGCTCTTCACAAATGTTCAAATTGGTATAGCCATTAAAGGCATCAAAGACAGATGGCCTCAAATCCAACCGCATATAAAAATGCCATGGTACCAATTTGAAAATGGCCTCAGAGTCTGCTCATCTAACTCCGCTTTTAACTTCCAAAACATCTCGTACAATCAAAAATCTGGTTTTCCTATGGGTTCCCCCCTTTCTCCTATCGCCGCTGACATTGTCATGGACGATCTGGAAACAAAATGTATATCCTCCCTCCCGTTTCAACTCCCTTTTTATTTTAGATACGTGGACGACATTATAACAGCGGTACCAAGTGATAAAATTACCATGATTCAAAAAATTTTTAATAACTATAATCATAAAATACAATTTACAGTAGAAGAAGAATCAAATAATAGAATTTGTTTTTTGGATGTTCTTGTTATTCGAAATGGGAAATATATACAAACTAACTTGTATCAAAAACCGATGTGGTCCGGCCGATTTCTACACTATCATTCGCACCATCCACTTAATTACAAAATCAATGTTATTAACAATTTAGTTGACAGAGGTATCATCTTAGCGCAAAAAAATTTTCACAAAGATAACATCCAAAAAATAAAATCTACTTTACTCCAAAACAACTACCCACTTGCATTTGTAAATTCCGTCATAAAAAAGAGATTAAACCTTCTTTCACAGAGAGTTTCAAGAACGAACACTCACACACACGAAGTATCTGAAAGAGTCCCAAACACACACATACACACAACGCACTCAAACTCAACAGGTCAAACCCCTAAATATGTGCCATTGCCTTACGTACAAGGGCTATCGGAAAAACTGTCAGGTATCCTCAAACCCTTCAATATAAAAATCGCTTCTCGCAATACCAATGGCCTCTCGCACTTTTTTAAATCAACCAAGGACCCTATTCCAAAACTTGACACTGCTAATGTCGTCTACAATATCCCTTGCTCTGACTGCACAGCAGCTTACATAGGTACAACTAAACGGCCCTTAAAGACTAGAATACATGAACATAAAAAAGATGTTTATAACCCCCCGGAAAAATGGACTGCTTTAACGAAACATGCTTGGCATCAAGACCACAAGTTTAATTTTGATAATGTAAAAATAATTGACAGATCAGATAATTATAAAAAACGTATGATACTTGAAATGACCCACATAGCTGGCAATCCACATGCGGTAAACCAAAGAGCTGATACTGAAAACTTATCCGTTTTTTACCTCCCCCTTTTGAACGACAAATTGTAACCTCGCCAAAATATTTCTGCATCTTTAAAGCACACACATTCAAAGAGTGCCTAAGAAAATTCTAAATCTGTCAGAAACAAACCACTTCAACTCCTATTACAGTTTATGGCCTCCTTTGTCATAGTACTCCAGTCATCTTGAGCACATCTTCTAATTTTTTTCCCTCCTTCTCTTTAAAAACTCAACCCTAAACACAAGAGCAAAAGGCAAACCCTCCACTTTCATCCCACACTTTCGGTTTCAAGTCATAGCCAAACTTTAGTTGCATAAATAACGTCATAGAGATCAGTGAGTTATTTGAAAGTATGTATGTGGCCAGAAAACGAAAAAGGAAAAAATTTAAAAAGTTTTTGTCTGAGGATATAGCAGTCCCTCAGTTGTAATTACAGCACACTACATCTAATAAGGTTAGTTCAACTTATTTAAAATTAAAAATGGTGATGAGACTGAAAAATTTGAAGTTGACAAAACACATCTTTTTCTATATAAAAAAACGAATATTCCACACTAGCATTCTTATAAGCAATTTATTCATAACTCACGTTTATACTGCAAGTTCACTCGCCACGTTTGTATTTTTTTTCCACTATAAAGATACTAGTCAATAGCTGATGCATCATATAGTTTTTTTTGCCAGAATTTTGCTGTTATTCCTAAGGTAGTTTTAGGTCATTTATCGATGTACTCTGTACAACTCTTATGTAATTTTTTCCAACGATAATTTGCAATTTTACTTTTTTACAATTGTTTTCTCATAATACCAAAGCCTATTCCAAAACAGGGCTCATATGTGCAATGTTTGATTCAATGTTTTGATATTTTAGAAATAAAGATCACTGATGAGGACTCCGATCAGAGTCGAAACGTTTGAAAGTATGTAACTTCCTGAGTTATCATTTCTGGACCCTAAAGCCAATTATTAACATCAACATCGTATACAATTATTATTTGAGGGTCGATACAAGTCCTACTTTATAAATATTTATTATAAAAATACAAATTTATTTTAACCCAAGCGACTTTTTGTTGTTGGTTGCAGCCTGTTTTCCTTTGGTTGGTCGAGTCTGATTGGTCCAACCTTAAAGAAAACACACCCTGAGTCTAAAGGGCTCAAAAGAAAAGAGAAAAGAGAATTTTAATAAAAACAAAGTTATTTGACTTACCGGTTGTTTTTTTTTATGAGGTGGCCTCTTGAAAGCGATAATCCCTTAAGTTATATTCATCCTCTGCTAATCGGGTACCTCCCCTAATTATCCTTGTTGATCAACAGTGGCAGGTCAATCCTTTGTTAAACAGGTATCCTTATTTTGATGCCTTGATTACAATGACACTTAATCCAGTTTTATTTAAATTCACTCCGTTGTTATTATATTGGTTTTCCCGAACACGTGGAAATTACGGCCACTTAGATTTATTGCGGTACGGCGACGAAAACCGGTTCTAGCGATGCTGCTTGATTGTACGCTCTCTTAGACTCCCTTAGACTCGCTCGGACTCAGACTCCGACGCGCTTAGACTTGCTTAGACTGGCGTTTAGGCCTTGCAGCCTGGCTTATATTGTCGTCTGTAGTCTCAACTCGTAGGTAGAAATTATGGGAATTTGAGTTCCATGGTTTCAATAGCTTTTTCGAAGTCCATTAGAATCTTAGGTGTCAGTGTGGTGCGTTGAGACTTTGGGCCAGTTCTCTGGTGTGCTGCGTTGGTGAGCTTAGGGACTCGCACCGATTTTCCAAGTCCGTGTGGGTCATGCTTTCGTGGTGTGGGTGTACTCACATCTTCTCAAGGGCTGTGTAAACCCGTACCATCAGGTTTTTAGGTAGATTTAGTCCCAAGGGTCAATGACATTATTTGTATACGTAGGTAAGTAATAGAGTAACTATAATACAATTGTTGTACATAAATTGTGATTATGATTTGTTTATAATTCTATTAATCTTTATATTTAAACATTGCTTTTGATTATAAAATAACATAATAGTAATAGTTATTAAAAGAACGTATTTTATAATTAATTGCTGATTGTTGATTAACATCAAATAAGAATACTAACAATAATGATAATTATTATAAACATTATTATTATAAAATTTGAAGTAACATTATTATAATATTTGTTGCAAATCTTAATAACAATATAAAATAATTATAATGAAAGTGATTGATAATTATTGCAAATCAAGAAATTGAAGTAACATTGTTATTATTTTATATTAGTTGAATTTTGACAATTAATGTTAATATCAATATTAAATATTAATAATAATAGTGATTAATAATAATTTTAAATATAAAGGTTGAAATAATATTGTTGTTATATAACATTTGTTGCATTTCGTTAATTGTTATTATTAACAATAGTAATAATAATAGTTAATAATAATAAAAGGTAATATTCGTTTTAATTAGTATTTTATCAATAAAATCAATTGTTTATTGATATTTTAGTTAATAGTAATAGTGAAATTATTTATAAAAACAGTTACATGTATCTAGCAACAATATTTATTGCAACAATAAAACGTGTTATATGATTATAATATATAATATAACTGTCATGGATACGTGACACCTCCCCCCCTAAATTCGATCGTGGAGGTGATAGAATAGAACTGTAACGATCGAATCCTCGGTAGAGGAAAAATTAAAATAAGTTCATTAGTTTCCTGAAAAAATATTGTTATAGGATAAGAGGTGTCTCGCATATGATTCCTATCGAAATATTATTTGTGACAAGTTCATATGTATGCAGTCGTAATTTATATATAATAATGGATATATATAATATTTTATTTAAGTCGTAGGTTTTTATTTCTCGTGGGTCCTTTACATGTATAAATCAAGTGACCTCTCCTATAGCATTTCTCGCAAGCCCCAGTCCATTTATATAATATTTTCCGATTTTCAAAGTTTTTTTTGGGCTGCTTCCTAACCCGTTTTGATTGCTAAAAACATATTTTTTATTTAAGAAATCTAATAGTTTGCGTGCTGCGTTATGCTTAGCTTGTTTTTTATTCGTAGATCGTTCGCTAGTGCATGTGTAGTTTGTACAATCTTTAATTACCGTACAATTAGCAACGAATGTAGGAATATTATTGAAATATGTAGACGTGATTTCGTAATTTGGACCTATAAAATCATATTCTATGCTTAACTCGTTAATTAGTTGCATAGGGCATTGAGTGCATCGAAAGGCTGTGCAACAAATAGACAATATTCTTTCATCGCAAAAGAAACATACTGTATTGAATGGTTGTATTTGTCGATTTTTGTTTATTTCAGAATTTCGTTCATTAAAAGTGTCTTCGATATTTTCATTTTCAAAAATTTCTTCAATACAAGAGCTTTCAGAGCTCTCTTCATCTTCAGGTTCCATATCAATTACTTCGTCTTCAAAAGTAGAAAAATAATCTTCGCTTTCTTCCTCTTGACGATTAATAAATTGTTTAGGCTTTTTGCCATTTTTATTTCTTTTATTTTTTGCTTGGATTTCTTTCAAATAGTCCAAATATTCAGGATCAGAATCAGGATCAGAGTCGGAATCTGATTTTACTTTTGTTCGGCTTCCTTCTTGCATATTTATTTCTGGTAATTCATTTTCATATATTTGTTTTCTTGGTCTACCTCTCTTTCTTTTTGTTTGAGAGGGAATAATTTTAAAATTTGTAGGTAGATTTTTTCTTGGCCTACCTCGAGGTTTTTTCACAAGAGGTTTAGAAGAAAAATTTTCGTCTAATTTTTCTTGGATTTCATTTTAATTTAAATTTTCTACATTTTTATGCTGATTCGAATTTTTCATTTGTTCTTGTTTTTTCTTTTTACCCCTAGTAGTCATGGTTTTCCATGGCGAATTTTCATAATTTTTTCCAAGTATTGGACTTAATCCTTGCTTACCACTCTGGGTCCAAAGGACCCAGGACCTTTTTGCGCCTCAATTTTAAATACCTAAATGAAATAGAAACCGGTCTGTAGCAACTTTTGGCAACTGTCCAAAAATAGGCCTGGGTCTTTTGAACCCATGTGTGGTAAGTACGTTCGAAAGCGATTTTTTGGACAGAATTTTTTTTTGGTGCATATTGGCTTTACATTGAAGAATAAAGCGTATAAAGTACGTTTAACAACGTCTTATTTTTTTTATAACAATATAAAACATTTAAATAACGATAATTGTTAAATGGAGTAATGATAAATTTTCGACGATGAAATAAAAAATAAATTTTCTATTTTTTCTGTTTACTCGTTTCAAAAAAATGTTTTCATAGCACCCCCTTTGAAAATCCGATTTTTGGTACCTGTAGAGCAGATTTGTTTTATAATGTCTTATGACATTCGGCTTTTCATAAGTAACTTCTACCGTATGCAGAAAAGAGGAAATCATACACAGTGAGTGGTCGAAGCAATCGATGGCCAGAAAGATATTTACGTGGCATATTGGATCAAGCAATTTGAGAATATTTTCAATAAATATCATCTTGTAATAGATAATGCAATAGTGTACTTTGACAAAAACGCCTATTTCATTTTTCCACTTTTTTTCGTCATTCATTCTCCAAAATAAATATACTTTTTTAAAGATCCACTAAACTAAAGGGTTTCACAATAAGGGTGATATGTTTTGAAATTGAAAAAAAACACTGAATATTCATTCGGAATTGATCGAAATCTTTTTTATTATATTGGATATTCTATGCCATTTATGATTTAAACAATATATCGGCCAAATGTCCCCCGAGACTTGAGCCAAAAATGCGCCTCATCAGAAAAGATGATTTTTTGATGAAAATTGGGATCAATTTCAATTGATTCCAGAGCCCAATCCGCGAACTCCCGACGCAAACGATGGTCATTAGGCTTCAGTTCTTGGGCCAGAATCATCTTATAGGGATGCAGGCCAAGATCCAATCGCAAAATACGCCAGGTAGTCATCCTGGACAGGCCCAATTCCTGAGATCGGCGTGGCACGGACAATTCACGGTTTTCCTCGATACTGGCCTGTACGGCGGCTATATTCTGTGTAGAACGTGCGGTACGCATACGATTTTTAGGCTTAGTATCCAATAGAGTAAATTCATTCTCCAACTTATCGATTATTCGACGAATTGAGAGCGCGGATGGAGCAGAATGACGACCATATTTTGCACGATATGCTCTTTGAACACCGACAAAACTTCTCGAATTTTGATAAAATAATTGGACAATTTCCAAACGTTGTGGAAGCGTGAAACTACTCATGATTAAATAGCAAACCTTACTGATGACAACTGACAGCAGACGTCAAAAATTTCAGTTCAAATGAGCCCGATAGGGACATTCAAAATCATATCACCCCTATTGGGAAACCCTTTACTATTTTTATTCTTGTAGTGGTACATTATTAGAAGACTGCCCTAAATTTTTAGCCCTAATATGGAAAATTAAAAAATTTATGAATTCTTTAGTAACAATAGTCATTTTTCCCACTTTTTTGAATTTAGCATTTTTTTGAAAATATTTGAATTTAATTTTTGGTTATATAGCCTATGGAGTCTTCTAAAGTAAGTATTCAAGAAGTTTTAAAAAAAATTTCGAGTCAATATATGTAATTTTTCATTTTTTATAACAATTTTTCTTGCCTGGGTCCTTTGGACCCATGTGTGGTAAGCGTGTTACTCCAGAGAAGTGTGGTAAGCAAGGGTTAAGAGTATAATAGTCATAAACAGAAGCTTTGATGCTAAAAGTTTCAATAAACTTGTATATTTCGTAAAATTGTTACAAATGTTGTTAAATAATTCTTCATAGGGAGAAACATTAAAAGTTTCTAAAAACCTATGATTGATATTTAATATTGGATCTTGTGATGATTCACTAAAGTCATTTATATCATCTTGGGTAAATATCGAATTGAAATATTCTCTTTTGGAATTATTTCCTTTTTTGATATTATTTTCTTCGTTATTTTTCATAAAGGTATTCTCAAGATTCGTTTTTTCTTGAGATGTCATAAAGGTATCGGCATCATCTTCGTGTAAATTTCTTGATCTTTCTTCATTAATAATAGTGTTTCGTGAAAGAGCGTATGCATTGACATTCATTTTTCCTGCTTTGTATACTACATCAAAATCATATTCTGCGAATTTAAATCTCCATCTCGTTACTCGAGAACAGGGGTCTTTAGAATTCTGGAACCATACTAATGGTTTATGGTCGGTTACTACAGTGAAACGTCTGCCGTAAAGGTAAGGTCGAAAGTGCTGAACTGAGTAGACTATTGCTAGTGCCTCCTTTTCATAAGTGTCAAATTTTCTTTCACTATCGTTAAGTGTACGAGAAGTATAGGCTATCGGTTTATCTTGTCCTATTTTTCCTTGAGAAAGTATGCCTCCTATCGCATATCCGGATGCGTCTGTAGTTAATATAAAGGATTTGGAAAAATCGGGTCGCTGCAGTAAAGGTTCTTCGCATAATTTTTGTTTTAATATATCAAAAGCTACTTGTTGTTTTTCAGTCCAAACAAAAGGTGTATCCTTTTTTAAAAGTTGTGTCAAGGGACTCGCAATTTTAGAGAAATTTTCAATAAATCTTCTGTAATAACCGGCTAAACCTAAAAATTGTTTAATATTCTTCTCATTTTTTGGTCTTGGAAATTCTTGTACAGATTTTATTTTTTTAGGGTCGGGTCTAACTCCGTTTTTGTCTATAATGTGTCCTAAATAAGCTACCTCAGGTCTGAGAAATTCACATTTATCAGGTTGTAAATGTAAGTTACTTTTTCTAAGTCGATTCATAAGTTCATCGAATTTTGCTTCATGTTCTTCTAATGTATCTGCATATAGAACAATATCATCTAAATAAACAAAAAGTTCGGTTCCTTGTAATCCCGTTAATACTATATCCATAAGTCTTTGGAATGTCGCTGGCGCATTTTTTAATCCAAAGGGCATTCTATCAAATTCGTAATGTCCAAATGGAGTTGAAAAAGCTGTTTTATGTGAATCTTTAGGATCCATGGGGATATGATGGAATCCAGTGGCTAAATCAAAGACTGAAAAATATCGTGCGTTTCCTAATTGATCTAAAATGTCTATTATGTTTGGTAATGGATAGGAGTCTCCGATCGTTTTGTCATTTAATTTCCTGAAATCTAAAACCATTCTCCACTTTCTTTGACCATGTGAATCTAGTTTTTTAGGTACAATTAATACTGGTGTATTATACGGTGATTGAGAAGGCTTAATTATTTTATTTTTTAAAAGTTCTGAGACGGCCCAGCCCCGAGTATCCGCCTTTTGCGACGAAACGGGGGTAAAATCCGCGAAACAAAGGCCATTTTAGGAACAAATAGAATCCCATGAGACTCGCACAAAAGAATTGCGAGGTATGATCCAGTATTTGAGCAGCAATTAATGATTTACTTCCATACCGGAAGTGAACGCGGCGAGAACGAGGTAGTCTGGTTTTCACAGACATTTTCGTTCGTACTCCCAGCGAGCGCCACACTAACCTGTGGTTGCTGCCACACGACCAATTACTCAGATCAAGCAGCGTGTGGCTTGGTTCGCTGGATGGACGGGCGTCCCTCGCTCACATTTCTTTTATTTTTTTTATGATTAGTTTTTATAGGTTTGTTAATTGTTGCTAATAAATAGAAATAAATAATTGTACATATACGACAATTATAAATAAACATAATTATCATTACTTTATGAAATATTATAAATAATAAAATATTATGAATGAAGATGATTATTATAATGTGGTAAATTTGGTTGATATTAAATACAATAAATAAGTACAGTTATAATTTGAACAGAAAATGACAAAAGGTTAGCATTGATTATCTGAAAATAATTTTGACTGGTAAATCATCAGCAAAAAGCCAAATTGGCAAATGAACAATGCGTGACCATCTAATCATTTCTTTTATTTAAAGGCTCGTTTTTACTTTTGAGAATTAACAGCATGTAATAATAATCTCTTTAATCTTTCTTAGAAGATTTTGAATTTTCTAACAACGTTCAAACCTTCACACACTGTTGTCCAATGGGAGCCCGCGCCTACGCTAATAGCACGCGCCAAGCGGGAGGTGAGATGGGGGAAAGGCTTTCTCCTCATCGTCGCGTGGCATGCTTTCTCTTATCAACGCATATCAATTTTTGAACACCTCTACGAGACGAAAAATCAAACGATTTGAAATTTGAGAAACGTCATCATGATCTCGAAAATGTCAGCTTTTTCCTGATACTGATTTCCAACCCGAAAACGGTCGAAAAAAGGGGGAAAACATCGTGCATAAAATCCTTAATTTATTGATTTAATTGGACTCGATCGCGGTCGCTAATTGAGGCGTGTGCATATCAATTAAGGGGGGAAATTGATTGAGAGGTGGAAATCCGAGGCGATGTGCTTGATTGCAGATCCTGGAAAATGAGTCCGGTTCCGCACCTGCAAAAGGTGAGGACTTGTCGCTCGTCGCGGCGATTTCTTTTTCTGGACGATATCTCAGGTTAGAGCTCATAGTCAGGTGACGTGCATTTTAGCATCACCGCACCTGACTATTAGAGAATCTAATCGTGTATGTTTCCCCGTCCCCTTTTTCAGATAGGGATTTACAGGCTCCGGTTTTTATTTTTGGTTTTTTTTATTTTATTTGTTTCAGGCGCGTTTTGTTTTAAAATTTAGTCTGGATTTTTTCTCGGTAGTTATTTCCGACATCGGCGGGTTACCAGGGGATAAATTTTATTCTGATTTAAGCGGATTCGTCCTCCAATTCTTGAGCAACTAGTACCCGTTGATTCACCTCAGAGTGAGAAATTGGGAACGTTGCTCTCCTTTTAAGATTATTTTTCTTTCTTAACTAAAATTGTTGATCAGGTGCCGTAGCCCTTAGGGCACTTTACCTGTGAGGCAAAATATTTTATATTTTTTTTTGTGACTCTTGCGAGTTCATTTGTTGATCAGGTGCCGTAGCCTTTCGGGGCGCTTTACCTGGGAGACAACATTCTCGTTTTTCCTATTTTCTTTACTTTATTTTAGTTTTATGAAATCAATTGTGGATCTAGTGCCGTAGCCCCTTAGGGCACTTTACTAGTGAAACGTTCTTCCTTACCATCAGAGAATTGGAACACGAATCCGCCGGTATTGCGGGTATTTTTCGGGAGGATATTTTTTTTTGTTGTTCTTTGAAAATTAAGAAGTTGAACGCATCTTCCTGTGCACATGATGATAATACCTGTAAGTGTAAGCCAGAGTGCTTCTAGTCACTACAGGGCTCTGATGCCGTAAATTGGAAGATTTCTTTAATTTTCAATGTGGGTCGATAAATAAAATTTTTTGTCTTTTGGAGTTTCGCAGGGTGGGAAACATGAATGTAAAGTATACTAAATTGAAGTTGAAATGAGCCTGGAAGTCAACCATAATGTTATTTTCAGATGTAGGGAAAACCCAAAAATTAAACCGTGTATTTGAAGGCGCAACTGCGCGAAATCTTGGTGCTTGCTAATTGAAGTTTTTTTTATGGTTTTTAGATTCTCAAAAATCAAATATCACGGGCAATATATCCGACAATTCCTCCGTTTTATTTTGCTCATTCGGAAAAACTGAAAATCGTGAGTTTCTTTGCTGTTCTCACTCTTAAAATAAAGAATAAAAGCTCGCGAAATTTTCACCCTTCGTGTGACCCACACGTAGATTTTGAAAGGACAATTTTGGTCTAAAATAGGGCAAAGTTGCCTTTCCAAAATTCAGGAAATTGATATAATTAGAAATTGCAGATTTGAAATTTAAAATCAGAATCTAAAAGCGAAACTTTTGACCAAATCGGGCAAAAATAACTTGATAAATTTTTAAAAATTGATAAATTAAAGATCGTAAAGGTCGAAATGTTTCAGTTCATTAACTTGTGTAGTGATTTCTTCTTTGTGTGCTGGTGGAAATCTATATTGTTTTGAGAAAATTGGTCGTTCATCTACTGTAGGAATTGAATGCATAGCAGCATTAGTTGGTTCTAAAGGTTCATCTGATATTTGGAATCTATCTGAATGTTTAATAATTAACTTTGTTACATGATTGAACTCTTCTTGATTCAAGTGATCTAAACGAAGTAATTCTTTGATTATTTTAATCCTATTTTCTCTTGTGATTTTATAAAATTGAGATATTATTTGTTCTGTGTCACTAGAATTTATAAATTTGTCTATTAATTCTTCAGGGGATTTGTTATGATTCTTGTTCGTAAAAGTGTTAATTTGATTTGTAGTTGGTTTAATTGAAGTACTACTCATTGTGATTTTTTCAAATTCTTCTAGCATAACTATAGGAGTTTCTATTTCTATAGGTATAGAAAGTATGTTTTCTACTTTTATATAGGCTTTTCCACCATGATTTTTGACAATAGCATTTCCTGCATATATTCCTTTTTTCAAATTAAGTAAAGGTATGAATCCTTTTTTTTTATTTGTATTTGAAATTCGGATACAAAGAGTTGAAATTGATCTTGCTGGCAAAGTTATGGTCTCCGGATTTCGAAATGGATTTTTATTATTTTGTATTTCTAAACATTTTGATATATAATTTATATTGACGTCATTGTCAGTGAAAAATTCGGATCCTAGTACTCCATCTTCTTCTACCGGTACACTATTTGGAATTAAGTTAAAAATTGTGGGATATCCAAAAATATTTAGAGTTATCTGACCCAATGTATAAACTGGTACACTATTTATACCTGTAAGGCGTAAAATTTCATCTTGATTTATTTCCACATTGTGATCAATTATATTTAGTTTTATTCAATTTCGTCCTGCTCCTGTGTCTATCATCATACGTGCTGGGTTTTTTAGACCATCAGCAGATACCATAATAGAAGGAATTGGGTTGTCTGAGTGTACATTTATTTTTGTATTTATAATATTCTGATTTGAAGTGGGTGCTGTAAAATATTTTAAATGGCCTCCGTTATTGCACCCTGAGCGGGGAGGGGTCTGGAGTTTCCCTGGTTCTGTTTCTCAGCTCTTTTAGATTGTTGTTGCTGTTTAAGTGATTCGTTGTATGCTCGACGCCGACATTCGTCAATTGTATGACCTATTTTTTTACAGTAATTACAATTTTTATTATTATTTATTTTTGGATAATTCGCTGAAGCATTTTGAAATTCTCTATTTCTATTAAAATTGCTAGTTGTTTGCTGTTGCCATGAACTTTGGATTGGTGCAGATGATTGAGGTCGCCATTGACCTATATCTTTTTGGCGGGGGGTCCATTGACTCACGTTCGGTTGTGGACCTCTGTTAAAAGGTTGCCGTTGGTTATTCCTGTCGTAAAAATTTTTATTATATAGAGGATTTCTTATAGGCTGCAATTTTCTTCCATAATTGTTTGAATATCCTTGTCTGTTTGAAGTTATTTGGTTCCATTGTCTACAGCTGGGAGCTGTATGTCCTCTTTTTCCACAAATTTGACAAAAATGTCTTCCTGAGTTATATTTATCCTATTTCTGTCTCGTTTTTCTGATGGTCCTATTAAATTATCTTCTTTTTGCCTATATGGTGTACGTGCGGATCGTAGTGCTGCAGTTGCTGAGATTTTTCTTTCTATTTCTAGAGCGTTGTTTACCGTATCTTTAAAATTATGTACACCTTGTAATCTGGATTCAATTTCGGTTTTTAATCCTCTTAAAAAACAATCCCGAATATCGCTGTCAAGGGCTGCTTGAAAATTTGCGTCTATTCTATCATTATTATTTGCTTTATGGGCATCTAATATTTTTTCTCCAAGTTCCCTAACACGAATTGCATAGGAAATTACTTTCTCACTATCCCATTGATAAATGTTACCTAATTCACCTTGTAATTGATATACTGATTTATTTAAGGAATAAACGTGTTTAAGACTATCTATCTATCTTGCTTCTCCTTTGACCTTTGTTTTGATTAATTTAGTTAAGTTTGATTCTGCCCCTGCAGGAAGCATATCTTGTGCTTCTCTACATCCTTCTATAAATTGATCCAGAGATATATTATCTCCTGTAAATATTGGCACAACTTCTAGTGCATCTCGCAATGATAATACTTGATTATGAGCAACAGTTATAATTTGTGGGTTATTGGTAGTCATTTTATTTGAAATAGGCGAATATTCTTCTTTATATTGTTTAATTAGAGGTTCTAATAATTGTGGATCGTTAGAAATTGATTTTTCGGGATCTTCTGCTAATTTTTCTGGAAATTTGTAATTTAATTCACGGTCTGAGTCTTCTCAGGATTCAGATAAATGTAATTGTTCTTTATAATTTGAAGTATTTGTTGGGATCAAAGTGCGGTCAAATTTGTCGACTATAGTAGAATTTCCGGTTAAATTTGATGTATCAAAAATACTTTTATCTAATAATATTGAATCTGTTAAAGCTGATCGGTGTTTTGGAGGTATACTAGAACTAATTATTATACTAGTATCTTGATTAGGATTTCCGGATAACTCTAATTTTTGGGACGTAGAGGCACTAGTATTTGAAGGAGTATTTGGGTTTTTCGAATATTGGTTTTCAGCTGTTTTTTTCTTAATTTCAAAAGCTTTTTTCCTATTGTCTTCTATAATTTCAGCAAGTTTTGGATTGTTTTTAGCCTGACTACGAGTAATACTTTTTGTTGTTAAATTATCTTTCTTATTTTCCATAGACATTTGGATTCAAGATCATGACAATGAAAAATATAATTTTTGAATTTAATCGATTTAGGTTTAACGATTTTATATTTTAAAAAAAATTCTTAGATAAAAATTATATAATTTTTTTGTATATTTGACGAATTTTAATTCAATAATTTAATATATAAGAATAAACATTTAAAGAAGAAACAACAGAAATTTAATTTTTATGAATTTTATAAAATTTGTGTAAAATTGTATAAAAATTTATGATATATGTATCTAGAGCATCAAATTTGTGTAAAAGAATGTTTTAACCTGTCTTAAACAATCCAAATCTTATATTTTGTACGGTGGAAAATTGTATATACTTTATTATTATAACTACTAAATATTTTTTATCATAATAAAAATATTTTAGCTGCGCAATATTTAGAAATTATAAAATATGAAATTAGTTTTTTTAAATTTTTCGAAAATGAAGAAAACATCGATATAATATAATTCTGGGCACAGATTAAATAAAACAGAATAGCTTATAATTCTCAAATGCGGAGGCAAAATATTTCTCAATATTGAATTAAATCTCGTAAGCACTGTTTTTGTTTAAAAATATTTTATAGAGGCACTTATTAAAATTATATTTAGATAGTAAAAACTTGAATACAGGAAAATTTTAATAAGAATAATTATTATTAGACTATATAATAATTTTTGATAATATTTTTATGTATAATTTATTTGTTTAAAGTTGTAAAATAAAATATATTTGATTTTATTGTATTCAATTTTTTTCAAGAAACTTAAAACTGCTACCAACTTGTCGACTTGTTCAATGGTTATTAAAAAAAAAAAATAATTTTAGTTATTAGAAGAATTTTGCTCAAACTGAAATTATTTTAAAGAAATTTCAGGAGATTTTTGTAAAAAATATGAAAATTATTCAAGAAAACTTTGCATAAAATTCATAAGGTTTGATGTTTGCCAACGGCCGATGCACCAGAATAATTAGCTCTGTGACGTCCTAAGTTTTAAATTAATATAAATATTTCCTACCTAAAGTCTAGAGCCAATTACCCTAACTATGTTCCTCTGTTTATTGTTAAAATTAACAATTAACCGGGTAGAGGACAAGCCAAATGAATAAAATTACAATGACACTAAATCCAGTTTTATTTAAATTCACTCTGTTGTTATTATATTGGTTTTCCCGAACACGTGGAAATTACGGCCACTTAGATTTATTGCGGTACGGCGACAAAAACCGGTTCTAGCGATGCTGCTTGATTGTACGCTCTCTTAGACTCCCTTAGACTCGCTCGGACTCAGACTCCGACGCGCTTAGACTTGCTTAGACTGGTGTTTAGGCCTTGCAGCCTGGCTTATATTGTCGTCTGTCGTCTCAACTCGTAGGTAGAAAGTATGGGAATTTGAGTTCCATGGTTTCAATAGCTTTTTCGAAGTCCATTAGAATCTTAGGTGTCAGTGTGGTGAGTTGAGACTTTGGGCCAGTTTGCTGGTGTGCTGCGTTGGTGAGCTTAGGGACTCACACCGATTTTCCAAGTCCGTGTGGGTCATGCTTTCGTGGTGTGGGTGTACTCACATCTTCTCAAGGGCTGTGTAAACCCGTACCATCAGGTTTTTAGGTAGATTTAGTCGCAAGGGTCAATGACATTATTTGTATACATAAGTAAGTAATAGAGTAACTATAATACAATTGTTGTACATAAATTGTGATTATGATTTGTTTATAATTCTATTAATCTTTATATTTAAACATTGCTTTTGATTATAAAATAACATAATAGTAATAGTTATTAAAAGAACGTATTTTATAATTAATTGCTGATTGTTGATTAACATCAAATAAAATATTAACAATAATAATAACTATTATGAACATTATTATTATAAAATTTGAAGTAACATTATTGTTACATAATATTTGTTGCAACTTTTAATAACAATATGAAATAATTATAATGAAAGTGATTGATAATTATTGCAAATCAAGAAATTGAAGTAACATTGTTATTATTTAAAATTTGTTGAATTTTGAAAATTAATGTTAATAACAATATTAAATATTAATAATAATAGTGATTAATAATAATTTTAAATATAAAGATTGAAATAATATTGTTGTTATATAACATTTGTTGCATTTCGTTAATTGTTATTATTAACAATAGTAATAATAATAGTTAATAATAATAAAAGGTAATATTCGTTTTAGTTAGTATTTTATCAATAAAATCAATTGTTTACTGATATTTTAGTTAATAGTAATAGTGAAATTATTTATAAAAACAGTTACATGTATCTAGCAACAATATTTATTGCAACAATAAAACGTGTTATATGATATAATAGCATAATAATTTTATATGATTATAATATATAATATAACTGTCATGGATACGTGACAAAACTACGCCAAAAGAAATTATGATCACACAAAAAAATTACCGGGTAGGTTAAATTGAAGCTGGAAATTCTGAAAAAAATATATTTGCGACGCGATATTAAAATAAAGTTTACGTGTATTTGCATTTTCATGAGAAATTAATTGATAGGGTGTAAGCACCCTTTAGTATATCCTGTTATATTTCTACAAAATAAAGTAAATTTCACCTACAAAACCAAGCAGAAAAAATTCTTTCACAAAGAGGGTGGAAAAAATTAATTGATCAATGTAGACGAAAAATTTTATGGGGATAAACTGCCCCCAAAAAAGCTACAATTATACAAGAAAATAACCAAGTGGGTCAAGTTGAAGCTGGAAATTCTGAAAAAATATATATGCCACGCGATAATAAAATAAAGTTTACGTATATTTGCAATTTCATGAGAAATTAATTTATAAGGGGCAACCACCCTTAAGTCCATGTTATTATATTTCGACAAAATAATGTTAATTTCGCGTTCAAAACCAAGCAGGAAAAATTCATTCACACGGAGGGTTGAAAAGAATAAATGGCTTAATTTAGACGAAACATTTTATCGGGGTAACCTACCCCCCAAAAAGCTACAATTAAACAAGAAAAGTACCAGGTAGGTTAGAATGAAGCTAGAAATTCTGAAAAAATATATTTGCCACGCGATAATAAAATAAATTTTACGTGTATTTGCATTTTCATGGGAAATAAATTTATAAGGGGTAACCACCCTTCAGTGCATGTTATTATATTTCGACAAAATAATGTTAATTTCGCGTACAAAACCCAGCAGAAAAAATTCATTCACACGGAGTGTTGAAAAAAATAAATGGCTTAATTTAGACCAAACATTTTATGGGGGTAACCTACCCCCAAAAAAGCTACAATTAAACAAGAAAAGTACCAGGTAGGTTAGAATGAAGCTAGAAATTCTGAAAAAATATATTTGCCACGCGATAATAAAATAAAGTTTACGTATATTTGCATTTTCATGAGAAATTAATTTATAAGGGGCAACCACCCTTAAGTCCATGTTATTATATTTCGACAAAATAATGTTAATTTCGCGTTCAAAACCAAGCAGGAAAAATTCATTCACACGGAGGGTTGAAAAGAATAAATGGCTTAATTTAGACGAAACATTTTATCGGGGTAAACTACCCCCAAAAAAGGTACAATTACACAAGAAAATTACCAAGTAGGTTAAGTTGAAGCTGGAAATTCTGAAAAAATATATATGCCACGCGATAATAAAATAACGTTTACGTATATTTGCATTTTCATGGGAAATACATTTTTAAGGGGTAACCACCCTTCAGTGCATGTTATTATATTTCGACAAAATAATGTTAATTTCGCGTACAAAACCAAGCAGAAAAAATTCATTCACACGGAGGGTTGAAAAGAATAAATGGGTTAATTTAGACGAAACAATTCATCGGGGTAAACTACCCCCAAAAAAGGTACAATTACACAAGAAAAGTACCAGGTAGGTTAAATTGAAGTTGGGAATTCTGATAAAAATATATATGCCACACGATAATAAAATAACGATTACGTATATTTGCATTTTCATGAGAAGTTAATTTATAAGGGGTAACCATCCTTAAGTGCATGTTATTATATTTCGACAAAATACTGTTAATTTCGCGTACAAAACGAAGCAGAAAAAATTCATTCACACGGAGGGTTGAAAAGAATAAATGGCTTAATTTAGACGAAACATTTTATCGGGGTAAACTACCCCCAAAAAAGGTACAATTACACAAGAAAATTACCTAGAAGGTCAAGTTGAAGCTGGAAATTCTGAAAAAAATATATATGCTACGCGATAATAAAATAAAGTTTACGTGTATTTGCAATTTCATGGGAAGTTTATTCATAAGGAGTTACCACCCTTAGGTGTATCTTATTATATTTGTACAGAATAAAGTAAATTTCACCTACAAAACCAAGCAGAAAAAATTCTTTCACACAGAGGGTTGAAAAAAATAAATTGATCAATGTAGACGAAAACTTTTATGGGGGTAAACTACCCCCAAAAAAGCTACAAGTATACAAGAAAATAACCAAGTGGGTGAAGTTGAAGCTGGAAATTCTGACAAAATATATATGCCACACGATAATAAAATAACGATTACGTATATTTGCATTTTCATGAGAAATTCATTTATAAGGGGTAACCACCCTTCAGTGCATGTTATTTTATTTATAAAAAATAAAGTGAACTTCACCTACAAAACCAAGCTGAAAGAATTCATTCACACAGGGGGTTAAAAAATATAAATTGCTTAATTAGTGGAAACATTTTATGGGGGTAAGCTACTCCAAAAAATTTACGATTATACAAGAAAATTACCAAGTAGGTTAAATTGCAGCTGAAAATTCTGAAAAAAATATAGTTGCCATGTGATAATAAAATAAAGTTTACGTATATTTTCATTTTCATGAGAAATAAATTTATACGGGGTAACCAGCCTTAAGTGCATGTTATTATATTTCGAAAAAAATTATGTTAATTGCACCTAAAAAACCAAGCAGAAAAAATTCATTCACACAGAGGGTTGAAAAAAATAAATTGATCAATGTAGATGAAAAATGTTATGGGGGTTAACTACCCTCAAAAAGCTATAATTATACAAGAAAATTACCAAGTGGGTTAAGTTGGAGCTGGAAATTCTGAAAAAATTTATATGCCACGCGATAATAAAATAACGTTTACGTATATTTGCATTTTCATGGGAAATACATTTTTAAGGGGTAACCACCCTTCAGTGCATGTTATTTTATTTCTTAAAAATAAAGTAAATTTGGCTTACAAAACGACGCAGAAAAAATTATTTCAAACAGAGGGTTCAAAAATATAAATTGCTTAATTTAGTCATGACATTTTATGGGGGTAAATTACCCCAAAAAAAGTTACGATTATACAAGAAAATTACTAAATATTCTGAAAAAAATATGTATGCCACGCGATAATATAATAAAGTTTAAGTGTATTTGCATTTTCATGGGAAATTAATTTATAAGGGGTAATATCCCTTCAGTGCATGTTATTATATTTCGACAACATAATGTTAATTTCGCGTACAAAACGAAGCAGAAAAAATTCTTCCACACAGAGGTTGAAAAATACGAATTGCTTAATTTAGTTGAAACATTATATGGGGGTAAACTACGCCAAAAGAAGTTATGATCACACAAGGAATGTACCAGGTAGGTTAAATTGAAGCTGGAAATTTTGAAAAAAATATATATGCCACGCGATAAGAAAATAACGTTTACGTATATTTGCAGTTTCATGAGAAGTTAATTTATAAGGGGTAACCACCCTTAAGTGCATGTTATATTTCGACAAAATACTGTTAATTTCGCGTACAAAACGAAGGAGAAAAAATTCTTCTACACAGAGGTTGAAAAATACAAATTGCTTAATTTAGTTGAAACATTATATGGGGGTAAACTATGCCGAAAAATGTTATGATCACACAAGAAAAGTACCAGGTAGGTTAAATTTAAGCTGGAAATTCTGAAAAAAATATATATGCCACGCGATAATAAAATAACGTTTACGTATATTTGCATTTTCATGAGAAATTCATTTATAAGGGGTAACCACACTTCAGTGCTTTTTATTTTATTTATAAAAAATAAAGTAAATTTCACCCACAAAACCAAGCTGAAAAAATTCTTTCACGCAGAGGGTTGAAAAAAAGAAATTGCATAATTTAGACGAAACATTTTATGGTGGTAAACTACCCCCAAAAATGCTACAATTATACAAGAAAATTACCTAGAAGGTCAAGTTGAAGCTGGAAATTCTGAAAAAAATATATATGCTACGCGATAATAAAATAACGTTTACGTATATTTGCATTTTCATGGGAAATACATTTATAAGGGGTAACCACCCTTCAGTGCATGTTATTTTATTTATAAAAAATAAAGTAAATTTCACCTACAAAACCAAGCTGAAAAAATTCATTCACACAGGGGGTTAAAAAATATAAATTGCTTAATTAGTGGAAACATTTTATGGGGGTAAGCTACTCCAACATATTTACGATTATACAAGAAAATTACCAAGTAGGTTAAATTGAAGCTGAAAATTCTGAAAAAAATATAGTTGCCACGCGATAAGAAAATAACGTTTACGTATATTTGCAGTTTCATGAGAAGTTAATTTATAAGGGGTAACCATCCTTAAGTGCATGTTATTATATTTCGACAAAATACTGTTAATTTCGCGTACAAAACGAAGCAGAAAAAATTCATTCACACGGAGGGTTGAAAAGAATAAATGGCTTAATTTAGACGAAACATTTTATCGGGGTAAACTACCCCCAAAAAAGGTACAATTACACAAGAAAATTACCTAGAAGGTCAAGTTGAAGCTGGAAATTCTGAAAAAAATATATATGCTACGCGATAACAAAATAAAGTTTACGTGTATTTGCATTTTCATAGGACATTGATTTCTGAGGGGTAACCACCCTTAAGTGTGTCTTATTATATTTCTACAAAATAAAGTAAATGTCCCGTACAAAACAAAGCAAAAAAATTCTTCCACACAGGGGGTAGAAAAAAATAAAATGTTTAATTTAGTAAAAACATTTTATGGGGGTAAACTACCCCAAAAAACCTACAATTATACAAGAAATTTACCAAGTACTTTAAATTGAAGCTGATGATTCTGAAAAAAATATATATGCCACGCGATCATAAAATAAAGTTTATGTGTATTTGCATTTTCATGGGAATCTGATTTTTGAGGGGCAACCACCCTTAAGTGTATCTTATTATATTTCTAAAAAATAAAGTCAATTTCACCTATAAAACCAAGCAGAAAAAATTCACACAAGGGGTTAAAAAATATAAATTTCTTTATTAGTCGAAACATTTTATGGGGGTAAACAACCCCAAAAAAAGTTATGATTATACAAGAAAATTACCAAGTAGGTTAAATTGAAGCTGAAAATTCTGAAAAAAATATATATGCTACGCGATAATAAAACAACGTTTACGTGTATTTGCATTTGCATAGGAAATTTATTTCTGAGGGGTAACCACCCTTAAGTGTATCTTATTATATTTCTACAAAATAAATTAAAATTCCCCTACAAAACCAAGCAGAAGAAATTCACACAGGGGGTTAAAAAATATAAATTTCTTAATTAGTCGAAACATTTTATGGGGGTAAACTACCCCAAAAAAAGTTACGATTATACAAGAAAATTACCAAGTAGTTTTAGACGTCTAATAGATGATCCTGTGTTACTTGGGTAATGAATAAAGGCAAATGCGCTCTCTCTATCATGGATTGCTCGGTGGCAAATCCCCTTGCGAAATTTAAAAGAAAATCTCTAAACAAATAATATTCTGAAAGAACAGGTGGCGCTGTCGTCGCGAGCCAATAACTTGGAGTGAAAACACTCTCTTTATCGCGGATTGCTCCCAGGCAAATCCTTTTGCGGAAAATATGAGAAAAATGCTTAACAAATAATAATTTTAAAGAATAGGTGGTGCTGTCATCGCGAGCCAATAACTTGGATTGAATACACTCTCTTTATCGCGGATTGCTCGATGGCAAATCATTTTACGGAAAATATGAGAAAAATGCTTAACAAATAATAATATTAAAGAATAGGTGGCGCTGTCGTCGCGAGTCAATAACTTTGAGTGAATACACTCTCTTTATCCGGATTGCTCGATGGCAAATCCCTTTGCGGAAAATATGGGGAAAATGCTTAACGAATAATATTCTGAAAAATAGATGGCGCTGTTGTCGCTAATATAAATCAATGCAATTCAAATTTAGTCACACCTTTATCGTTGCGCTCCGCGGTCGGTAACGTAGTTCCGCATAAAATTGAACAAATACGGTTTGCGGGAGTGAGCAGATAGTGCTGCTCTGGATAAAAGGGAAAACCCCCCTAATCTATCGTTGGTACAAATAATGTAAGCTAAGTTCATTTGGCCGCCAAGTCGACGTGCATTAGCGTTAAAAGGAAAATTGTGATTGGCAGCCTGAGTAGCGTGCACCAATCAGAATTGTCTTAAAGTCTACTCTTCACGGTAGACAGTAGTAAGCGTGCACCGTGGAAAGGAGTGTTAGAGATGGCAGCCTAGGCAGCGTACACCATGGAAGGAAAGAGAGACAGCCTAAGCAGCGTACATCTCTCTCTTGGGAGGTTGGAATACCGTTTCTACGCCTGGGCAGCGAACTAGAGAGCGGGTGGAGGCACAAAAGGTTATAAGTGGAGCCTGGACAGCGTACCCACAAGCAATACTTATCTTCTGGAGCCTGGGTGGCGTACCCAGAAGATAAGTTACATTAATTTAAATTGAAAGATACTCTAGAGCCTGGGCAGCGTACCTAGAGTTCTTTAATACCAGAAAAATATTTTACCAGACTGCTGAGAATTGCGTGCGCTCGGTTATAGACACGCGGTTTTAGGTTTACAGCGGGCAAGCTTGCGCTGCGAGCCTAGCGGAGACCGTTGGTATTTCTCTTAGTTTGAGATTAATAAAATTCGACCGGGACAATTTAAAATCCAAGTTCGAGAGTCGTAAAAGTCAAACAATTGATACCCTATTACTCATTGAAGCAATTGTTTCTATACTCATGAAAGTTTTACGTTGAACACGTACAATATCTCATTTATTTTTACGTACTTGCTGCATAGTGGACGACATAGTACACTTTATATGATTGCGAGGGTGTATCAACAATTATCCGCACCCTGTCTGTGGAATTGATTGTTATCAATTAAAAAAAAAAAAAAAAAAACTCATATCTACATGATCGCCTCGTTTTTAATACACTTTATCCACCTGTCAACAAGCTTTTTCTTTCAGTCAGAAAATTCAGTTTATATATTTCCCCATATATCTCCTTCTCGAAGCTTGTGCCTTAGACCTACGTTTTGCCTTTCCTGAGAGTGCTACTGCGCAGGCTTCGAATTCCGCACGAGTTCGTTCGCAAAAAACACCTGATTTTCAATTGTTTTGATTCGTGCTCAATAGATGTACTTATCTAAGGTTCGCGTTTTTATTTCATTCTCAGTTTTAATCGTTTCCTGATAAGTTGTAGGATGCTGTTATACCGCGTTTGAACTACAGGAAAGTATACCTATTGGAAACAAATGATACTTTTCCCAAACTGTCGAATGACTGTAATCGTTCTAAAACTGAGAATGAGATATTGTACGAGATCAACGTGAAACTTTCATGAGTATAGAAGCAATTGCTTCAATGAGTCATAGGTTATCAATTGTTCCATACATTATAGAGGCCAAAGAAGTTTTTATTTTTTTTAACTATGAAGTACCTCTCCGAAATTTTTCGAAAAAATATATATTGTCACTTTGAATTTGAGCATGATATAGAAAAAAATGGTGGGTGTTCAAGATGTAATTCACATTAAAAAAATTATTCAAAAATTAAAAAAAAATGTTTAGCCCCTTTTTATAAACGGAATGGGTTCTTGAATTTTTTCGGAACCTCTTTAGTACCCTCTATAACATATATTTCAGTCATCATGCTCGGTTAAGCCGTTTTCGAGAAAATTAGATTTTTTGATTTCTCAAAATTCGTTCATAACTTCTGTAAAAATATTTTTTCGAGTTGATACTTGTGGTGAATTTATCTTGTAATGGAAGCCGCTTACCTTCGCAATATGGATCAAATCCGAGCGGGGGCATCCAGACCATGCTTATCCTGCTACAGCCTTTGGATCACCGCCTTTACGGAATATACCTATGCGGTCTATATCTCCGTCTCTTTCACACAGCTGTGGGGACTACCAAAGATATTATAAACCCAGATGCGGTGCAGGGCGTCAGAGTGGGGGAACGATATATATAGCTAACCACTTTTTCCGCCATATCGAAGTGCTGCCCTCATCGTACTACCAAGCCAAATCAAACCCAGCAAAGAAATGTCGATAACGTTTGGATAAAGCAGAGCCAAAAATTCTTTTCAAAGACTTTTGAGGTTAGGAATGTCAAATTTGACAGCTTGACAACATAATGTAAACAAAAGTTATGGCATGATGATTAATTAAGAATTACAATTACGAATAAAAAATAATTTCTAAATAAGTGTCGAACTTTTAAATTATATTAAATCAATAATTAAGATCCAAAATATTTTAAAAGTGAATTTTTAAAATTATTTTAATTGAAGATATGTGTTTTTGATGATACTTGGCTCTAGGTTCCAAAGTAAATAAAGACTTAGATTTACGCAGTTATAAAAGTTTTTGTTCTGATCGAAGCCCTCATCAAAGATTTATTTTTAAAATAAAAAATGCATAACAAAAAGTTATTAACTTAATATTTCTGTGATGGAAATATTTAAAAATCAACATTTGAGAAAGAAAACTTGTAAAAAGCTGCCTAAAATTATCATTAAGTCCTTTCATCGATATGGAACCAAATAATTATATCCCACAACATTATTTTCAATTTGAAGAATTTGAATTCTTTGTGTGGAAAAAAGACGCTTTCGGCTGCGCTGGGATTTGAGCCCAAGTCTCAGTGGAAAAATTTCGAACTCAACGTATTAATTTAAAATTATTTACAATTATTTTATACCAAAGAAATATTTTTAAAATTGTTGAATTCTTTCAACCTCTTCTTTCGAAACAATGTCAAGTTTCTTATTGTCTCGCATGTAAAACTATGTTGATTTTTAAAAATTTCCAACAAAGAAATCCTAAGTTAACGACATTTTATCACGCATTTTTTATTGGAAAAATAAATCTCTGATGAGGGCTCCGATTAGAACCGAAACACATTTTGAAAAACTAAATAATATTTTTCAATTTCATACATATTCAATTATATGAATAGGTAATTTACAGATTCGAGATCTTGTACTTCGTTAAAGCATGATTTTTAGGGACTTCTTTTAGATGTGGAAATTTCATAATTTTTATCCACTTTTTAATAATTTAGGATGCCTATCTAAATAAATCCTCAGGCTGATCGAGCTCATTCATTGCCCCAAATTTTAAAGAGACATATTTTGACGAACTTTTTTCATTGATTATTTCATCGAGAATTTCTGTGTAATGAAATTTGTCACATAGATGCTATTTGTTGAATTTTTGAGCGAAAATTTTAAGTTGAAAGTATATCTGAATCTTGTTTGTTACAAAGGTAAAAAAAGTCTATAATTTCTATTATAGATTATACTAAATATTTTGATATCTCTTCTTAAATGCTGTTTTGAAATTGTCTGCAAAAGGGTTTAAAAAATATTTTTCTATTATTGTATTTTTACATTCTCATCATGGATGAGAAGTTATTGGTTTTATGTGAAAAATGACTTTCGAAATTTTCATCAAATCTTTACGTTTTGAGACCCCCTGAGTCAGAAAAAAGGGTTTTTACGAAAGTGTCTGTCTGTCTGTCTGTCTGTAGTAGGTCGTGTGCGGCATAACTCTCGATAGAATTATCAGATTGAATTGAGCTTTGGTACACTTTATCGGAGCCGAAAAAGTAAGGACAAGTTCGTTAACCAGCCACATCCAATCAAAATTGAGTGGTTGAGCACTACTTTTGTGTTTTTGAAAATAATTTTTTGAAAAAATCAAAAATTTCAATACTGGTTTTAGATAGTGCTCATAAATTTCTAAAAATTATCCTGATAACATTTTTTGATTAAATCAAAATTAGAAATGTTACAGCATATTCAAATTCGAAAAAAGTCAATATCAAAATTCCATTTTCCAGTTAAATTATACGAGATACGAAAAAACGTCATGATACAATATTATTTTCTACATAAAGTCCTACAAATTTGAATTGTAACATTTTTTCATAAGATGCATATTTTTCTTTTTAATTCAAAAAAAAAAAAATATTGAAAATCCAAAATTCTATTTTTTAACAATAATATTCGAAATACGAAAAAAACGTAAGAATACAACGTTTGTCGCTTCAAAAAGATCTAAAAATTTTGTCTCACACAGCTTCTGACAAAACATATATTTTTCGTTTCAATTTCAAAAAATACGATTAAAATTAAAAAATTCCATTTCTTAGACAAAATATGTGAGATACAAAAAAAACGTTTAGATGGAAAATTGTTTGCCTAAATGAGGTCTACAAATTCTCATTAAGACATTTCGGGACAGGAGGTATATTTTATGTTTTGATTTATAATATTAAAAAAATTCGATTTTTTTCACAAAAATATGTGACATACGAAATAAGTGTTGTTCTGTGAAATCGTTTCCTTAAATAAAGTCTACGGCTGTTTTTTCTTTTTGAGAGATTTGGAAGAAAATAAATTATTTTAATCATGTAATTTATTAAAAAGTTACTGAAATGTATACAGAAAATCGAGCGCGAAGCGCGAGTGCCATGATGAGAATGTGTTCCTTAAGGCTGATAGAGCCTTAAGTAAATTGAATTTCCTGTTTCACTTAAACAGAAAAAGAAATTTTAGTGAATTTGAGAAAATGAGTAATTTACATCATCTTTAATATCATAAAATTGGTTTGAACTTCAGTATCAAATTATAATAAATAATATTCATTAAAATTTAATACTTGATTTTTAAATTTATTCATATATTAATTAAAATTTAATAATTAATTATTAAATTATATTTAATTATAATATAATATTTAATTATAATTTAATATTATAATGAATTAATTGATGTTTAATGACTACCAATAAGCTTCTGATATTAAAATCAATAAAAAATTCAAAATCAAACTCATCATATTATACGCCCAAATGTTCAACATCATATCTTGCGTTTTATCACTGGACTTGAACATTTTAAATTTATACAGCTTAAGCAAATGTAAGCTTTTTGGTATTCGAGAGGATTGAGGGGTACGGGGAGAGTTGTAGACAGCGCTCCTAAGGTTTAGTTGGCGAACTACTTCGAATGGTCAAATCGGGGGGCAGAGGTGTACGGGGGGACCTGAACATTTTCGCCGGACGCGCCGTCTACAATCTTCGCGGGGAACTAGGCCTGCACCGCATCTAGGCTTATAATATCTTTGGGACTACATACTTACCGCCGTGTGGATCAACCCTCAACATATAGGTACCGAACATCTCTCTCTCTCTCTCTCTCTCTCTCCCTCTCTCTCACCCCCACGTACCAACCAGCCTGTGCCTACATTTATATATAAATTCTGTTAGATGTGTATAGTTACCTTCAATCAATTAAATAAATGCAATTTGTATTAATTTGATAATCGTTGTGTCTTTCATTGACTTATCCTCATCCCTAAGCGAGGATCATTCGATCCTAACTTAAAACGAGGAACCTTTGATCAAAGTAAGTATTCACTCAATTGTGACGTAACAGGTCGTTACCCCTTATAAATTAATTTCTCATGAAAATGCAAATATACATAAACTTTATTTTATTATTGCGTGCAACATATATTTTTTCCAGATTTTTCGAGTTGAAATAATGTCTGTTTGAAAATTTTTTGTGTAATTAAGAGGAGGTTCTCCTCTTTTTTTCAAAAAATCGATTTTTTTTTTATCAAATGAAAGGTATGAATGCCTAGAATATTTGTGCAAAAGGATTTTTCGATCCGCAGCATATTTATCTTATTAAAGCGTCTTGGATGCGCCGAACATGCGCGCGCGGAGGAACGCTCAGGTGTCATTCTACTGCGCGGCTACGGATGTCCATAAAGGACTGTATATGTATCGAAACGAAGTAGAGTCGGTATTATTTACGTTTCAGAGCAGCACATGCGTAATAAAAAAATATACAGTTTTGTACTAATTTTGCACTTATTTGTTATAAAATTGTTTAAAGAAATAGAGCATGCCAAAATAATATCAGATTCTTTTTCAGAGACCGAAAACACTGTGAAAAGCATGTGCATCTTCTTAAAATATTAAATTTAGTAAGAATTTTTTTAAACAAATTGTTTGCATAAAACAATCATGCAAAAATAATGCAAAATTTTCATTAAGCAATCCGAACATATTTGGAAACCATGTAAATGTTACTTGTTTGCGGAAAAAAAACTCAATTCTATTTGGTAAATAGAAATGCTACGTATAACATGCTTTGAATTGTTGCTCTTTTTTCCATTATTTTGCAACAATGACCCATCAACAAAAAAATATAATCCACAATTTCAAAAAACAACTGTTGAGGACGAGACGAATGCATTACATACTCAAGTGGCAACGCGTAGAAGCTACCAAAATATGAAATAAACAAAAAGAAGTGACTGAAAAATTTACGTTTATAATGTCATTTCGACAAGATTTGTTTAAAAAAATGATTTCGTCAAAATTAATATGGCACTATCGCATGATTTTTTGTATGACTTATACCTAAAATAAACCTAAGCAATTGTTAAATAATAGTCGTTTGATAAGAAAAACTTTAATAAAAAGAGGGTAAAATCGAACTTTTTCTTTGATTATGCATGAATTGGATAATTTTTAATGAAAATTCTTTAGAAATAGGTATAAGTCATAGGGAATTTTATAAACTTGACTATAAAAAACAAATTTTTGATTTCAGTTCACTACAAGTGGCTACAACCTTGACGTTATCGAAAAACGTCTCGCTTTCAAAGGATGACAAGACCCGCCATTTTGGGGCCACCATATTAGATTTTGTCATAAAGAATTTTCTTTTTTATTTTAAAAAAATGGCTTAATAAACCATCATAACCGTTTGTTCGTATGTCTTTTCATTATCCGGTAGTAAATTATCAAATTTCGCTTCATTTTCGGCTAAAAAGAGGAGAACCTCCCCTTAAAACTTTTTGTGGGGTAGTTAACCCCCTAAAAATCTTTTTTATTACGTTGACAAAATCACATATTTCATCTCTCATAGTGAGGATATTTTTCAAGTTGGTTTGATCGTGAAAGATTCTGTTATTACATGTGAAACATTACATGGCCCTATTGAAAAACTTGACGTAAAAAATGGCGTAAAAAACGACGTCAAAAATTACGTGAAAAACGACGTCCAAGATGGCGTAAAAAACGACGTCAAAAATTCGGATAGTTTTTTACGTCATTTTTGGCGTCGTTTTTACGCCATTTTTTACGTCGTTTTTTACGTCATTTTTTATGTCAAGTTTTTCAATAGGGGGGTATTTGGTACCACACTGTTCGGGGGTGATTTTTATCCCTAAAAACCATTTTGTGCACGTAAAAAAAAATACGTGTCGCTTAGTTTTTCGAGTACCACATCATATATGCGATCGAACAAAATCGAAGGGGGACACCTACCTAGGGTTCCTTGTAAGTATGACGGCTTTCCGGCTTTGATGAGGACCATGTCATTCATTGCAAGACACACTAAAGCTTCATTCTCACACCCTAACGTCCCCCTGCAACGCAGTGCGCCTTCGCTAGCTTCGTTACTGACTGGGCTGGAAGGTGAATCATTCTACAAATCTCTTTTCAGAGCGTAAATTGATTATTATTTCATCGTTCCAACATGCGTTAGAAAGCTACTGTCGTTGTGCGTCTTTTTCAGTATATGTCATTCATTTGAAGCGTGAACAACAATAATTTTTTTTCTCTCAAATATGTCGAACTTTGTGCCCGAAAAGGTGTTTTTGCGGGGAGTTCTTCTTCATTATTTTAATACGAAGAAAAGTGCTGCCGAAAGTCATCGTATTTTGGTGGAAGTTTTTGGTGAACATGCTCTAGCTGAGCGAACGTGCCAAAAGTGGTTTGCACGATTTACAAGTGGTGATTTTGACTTGGAAGACGAAGAACGTCCTGGGCAGCCACAAAAAGAAGTCATTTTTGCATCGGATTGTTACTGGTGATGAAAAACAGATCCATTACGACAACCCCAAGCGCAAAAAATTAGATGTAAAACCCGGCCAACCAGCCAAATCAACAGCAAAGCCGAATATCCATGGCACGAAGGTAATGCTCTGTATTTGGTGGGATCAGAAGGGCGTGCTGTATTATGAGCTGCTAAAACGGGTGAAACCATCAATGGAGAACGCTACTAAACACAATTAATCCGTTTGAAGAGAGCTTTAGCCGTAAATTGCCCGGAATATGCGACCAGACACGAGGCAATAATTTTCCATCATTACAACGCTCGGCATCATGTAGCTATTCCGGTTAAGAACTATTTGGAAAACAGTGAATGGGAAGTTTTACCCCACCCGCCTTATAGCCCAGACCTTGCCCCTTCTGACTACCATTTGTTCCGGTCGATGTAGAACTCCCTCACTGGAATGCAGTTCACATCGGAACAGGGTATCAAAAATTGGCTTGATTCATTCTTGGCCGCCAAGCCGGCACTGTTCTTTTGGGATGGAATCCACAAATTGCCAGAAAGATGGGACAAAATTCATAGCTTTAGATGGGCAATACCTTGAATAATACTATTGTACATTTTCTTCATAAATAAACGTTCAAATTTTGAAAAAAAAACCGCACGAATTAAGTTATAGATCCAATACATACTCAAAAGTGCTGTTTTTTGAGGTTATGTCAAAAACCAGTCGAGAAAGGTGCAATTTTGACCTTAGATTTCGGATTCAGCGACTTAAATTACATAGGAATACATGTGTGTCGTCAAAAGTGCTAGAATTTTTTTGTGTTACTGTGTAATTATTAAAATTAACATTATTAGATTAATGTCAATGAAACTACGTTGAAAAATTATCCTCTTCTCCTTAGGTCATTAACATAGCATTAGCATCTTATCGACTCGCGTTGTCGGTCAGTGGATTATCATCGTCTGTACAACTACCATATGAATAGAGCGATGTTTTTTTTTACTACTCATTACCAAGTGTCAAACCGATGTTTGTACGGGTGTTAGCGCATTGGTTTGCATCATGCAAACAGTTGCTTGATTCATACGATAATTTATTATCAGACTACTATTATATAAAGAATTATTCATTCGCATAGGCGTGTATATGAAAAGTTGAAAGTTACCGGTATGTAGCAAATAAACAAGGCTCTTCATAAGCCCATCTACATCAGTAGAAGAAATGAGTAGCCTTTTATATCTGTTAAACATAAATAACAGTCATCGATATGATTCTGAGGTTCTCTCCAAAAAGTAGAAAAAGTGAATGTAAAAAGACGATCAAAATCTCCTCGATATACTGACCCTAATTTAACCGCCCAAATTGAACAGCTGTTGGGTATGTAACTTTTTCTCAATTTTTGAGTTTAATCTGAAAATATATCCCCGAGCCTTCTCGTATTCCAGGATAAATGTTTTGTCTCTGTTTTTATGGGCCGAAAAAGCGCAGACGCATAAAAAACTATCAGGATTATTTTATCGGTGTGCTCCATCTTGCAATCATTGCAAAAGGAGATTTGAATAAAATCTGATGTATGTGGTGTAGTGAAGGGGAGACACGTATGTGCCATGTGGGGCAAAATTCGGCAAATGTACCCGCCTAAAAACTTTTTGTCTCCGATTTCCTTGAAAGTCCGCAAAATTATTATCCTAGTGAACCTCTTTTAATTCCCCTAAGAGAACGTCTCTAGTACGACGGGTTGTCAGTATACAGGGGCTCGAATTTTTAACCTTTTACCGCGCACGCTGATACTAAATTAACCATAACTTCTGCAAAAGTTATCCAAATTAATTTTTTATGGAGGTCTTAGAAACGTTTTTTCATCAGCTTTACGCTGAAAGCGATGGTTTTAGATAAAAAAAATCATTTGAACTTCATTTCTTAATTTTAAACATATTTTTGAGCTTTTCTCCAAGTGCGGCCGTTAATTTTCTTTTCAAAATTATGTTTAAAAATCAAATTCAGAATGTACGGTTTCTAGTCGACTACAAACAATCGACTACAAACTGCATTTTTTAACCAAATAATTATTATCGTTATAAATTATTTCACGGATAATAATTTTTATTATTTATTGGAAAAGTAAAATCCACTTTTATGTCAATACTTCATTTTTAAGACTTTAGAGAGAATTTCAAAAACCCGTCGAAAAAATTAGTAGACATATTTGACAAGCTTCATCTAAAGATCCGATTTTGACTACTTATGCCTTGTATTAATGGGCAAAGAAAAATTTAGTTGAAACTTTAGTATTCTTTAGTCCCAAAGAAAATCACGCCATCACAGCTCAAGAACTTAAGAGTAGATTTGCATCAGCAAACACAGTGCCTGGTGCACAAAAAGATCACTCTTTCGTTCCTTCTGCTGAATTAACTCTCATGTTGAGAAAATATTCGTCATCATTAGAATGTGATGTTTTCCCGAAAAAAACTGTGAGGCAAAGAAGAAAGAGAAATGCACATACACTGTAATAAGCAAATTATTTGACTCAATTTTCGACGTGAGAAGCGAGGGGACTCACACTAAAAAATTACCCCGAATTACAAATTAATTTCTATTTTTAATTTCGTACCAGCAAAAAATAACAGTTTTGTGAAAAAATTATACAAAGTACAACTAAATAAGTTCTTAATGGACGGTACGTCATGATCGTGGCGCCTAGCTGCACTGCAACGCAGAAACTGCGCGCAAGAAGTGTTATATATCTCCACCAAATTCTTTCACTTCACTTTCGACTATGGCTCATTTTAAAGGGAAGAAGTGAAGCTTTTTTTAAACATAATTTTGGAAAGAAAATTAACGGCCGCACTTGGAGAAAAACTCAAAAATATGTTTAAAATTAAAAAATGAAGTTCAAATAATTTTTTTTATCCAAAACCATTACTTTCAGCGTAAAGTTGATGAAAAAAAGTTTCCAAGACCTCTATAAAAAATTAATTTGGATAACTTTTGTAGAAGTTATGGTTAATTGAGTATCAGCGTGCGCGGTAAAAGGTTGAAAATTTGAGCCCCTGTATACTGACAACCCGTTGTACTAGAGACGCTCTCTCAGGAGGATTAAAAGAGGTTTACTAGGACAATAATTTCGCGGACTTTCAAGGAAACCGGAGACAAAAAGTTTTTAGGCGGGTACATTTGACGAATTTTGCCTCATGTACACTTTTCCCTCAAACGATGCTCTGTATCACGTGTGCAGCGACGTCGCGGCGCCCGTCTATTTAAAACCTGCCCGAAATACTAGCGCAATAGTTGGTGCTGTAAATACTATGAACACTATGAATGCTGTAAACGCTGTGAATATTTTAAATATTGCAGATATTGTAGACTTTAATGCAATGAGAAACAAGAAACAGTACAATGATTCGCCTCAAGTACTTGTAAGCCGTCAAGCTGGCAACTCTATAGAAAGAGACAACTTCTCTGCCATGTATCTTTCGAACAGTTACAGCTGGAACTGCAAAATTTCTTGAAATTGTTTCTGCATCAAAAAAAAAAAAGAGAATGATATGCAGTTGACTAAAATATAAATTATATTCAGTCAAATATAAAAATTTTTATAAAACCATTTTTTTGTGTTTTAAAATTTTTTTAAAAATTATCCTAGGAATTTTATAAGATATCAGAAGAAAGACATTTTATATGCAACAATTCCAATCTGTATTGATGTTTATCAAGCCAGTTCAGAAATATTAAAAACATTCTACTCTAAAATTTTGAAAGTCCTACAGAGGGTAAGGGAAGACTATCAATTTGAAAAACTTGAACCTGCGTAACTAATAACAACTTGTTTAGTCCCATATGCATTACTCTGTACGAACTTGTTGTGTTATTTCAAAGTTACTCACTTACTTCTATTTTTCTATCCACTTTTTTCAGATCCTCAAGGGATCATCAATTACACTCTTTTTCGCTTGTTTGGAAATTCCTACTAGGAGGTGTAAAGCTATTTGGTATCTCCAAGACCTTTTAGAGATTAAAACCATGTATCTACCGCGTTTGAGTTCTCCTTCCGTAGTTCAATAGGTCGTAAGAGTGATGAAATTGAAAGCTTTACACTATAAAATCATTGATCGTTCTTCTTTTACAAAGATATTGTTTAATGCGTAGTCATATAACTTGATGAAAAAATCATTAGTTTCTAATAAAAATTATGGGTCTAGTTCCTCATGGAAATTGCACCTCGAAAATGTTTAGAAAAATATTTTTTGAATGTTGAAAAATGAAAATAATACATTGTTTACAAATCGGCTGAACTTATCCTGATGGCTCTAATATAAACGATAAAAATCTTCTAAATATTTTCTTGCTGGAGTTTTTTGTAAAGTGGCAGTGGGTTGCAGAATACGAGTTATACACTATAAAAGAGTTTAGCATACAATACAATTTTCTTAGTAAATAAAACAGTTTATATATGGTATACTAAAGTCTCAACACTATATTCCTATTCAACAAGCTACCCATAGCTATTCTGTATTGAAAATTTTGTAAGTAATGATCAACAGTCTACTTTATAAATGGAGAAAATAAAAAAATAAAATTGTAACACAGGCACAAAAAGTCCTCCTTTTTGTGCTTGCTAATTGTGCCGAAAGTGGCGCTTTTTCGAAAATCATAAGGAGAAAAAATAGTGTGCATGTGTAAATCGACTATAGTCTCTCTTTGACATGCTAGATACTCTCGCAGACAGTTTTTAACACCCTAGTTATTTTTCTATTTTTTAAGTACTCCTGGTAGGCATTTAACAGAGCAAAACACTTATTTAATTCGCAAATTCTAAAATTTACTAATTAGATTAAATCTTGTTCCAGGTTCACTGATTGCTATTCTGTAGTCAAAATTAAAAAATTCAAAATGTCGGATTTAATATGTCGGCCATTTGAACTAAATACGATGATTTTCGTTCAAATTGCAGAAAAATTGATGTAAGGGAGTTTTTGAAGTTGCTAAATGCTATTAGTCCAGTCGCATTAGCATGGAAAGTTGGGAAACATGGATATGAGAGCAAGATCCGAGATTTTTATTGGAATCGCTCAAAAATATCATAGTTATTGACGAACCATGTTTTGCGCCTCGAATTACCTTGTGCGTTTTGTAAAACAAATGTTCAAAGCCAAAAAGTGCGAAAATAGGCCATTTCTTTAATACATTTTCTCATTTTACTCTTAAAATATGAGTTTTATGATGAAATTGTATTTGAGCAAAGTTGTAGAGCACAAAATTTGCTACAAAATTAGCATAACTTTTAAGAATTAACATATACACCAGGAAAATGTCTATACACATAGCATGATTTTTTACACATACTGCAAGTATAAAACTATCATATGCAATGATTAGATGAGTGGTTTTTATTTTTTAACACATCCAAACGATTATTTAAAAGGGGGTTGTAATTTTTACATTAATTTCAAAATGAATAACTCCGCGGTTTTTTGACAAATTCAAAATCTGAAAGACCCAGTTTCATTTTTTAGCTTATTACGTTAGGTTTTCAGATAAATATTTTCATAATTTTTATTTTGTTAATTAACTACATATATAAGCAATTTAATTATTTTAACAATTTTTGCATGTTTGCCCTCTCAGTAGAAAAATTTGGAAAAAATAGTATCATATGCGTTATGTCTCAATATAACTAGCGCATATTTAATAAAAGTGGAGACTTAATTAAATCGGAAGATATTAAATATTTCTGAGCGCGCGACGTGTTTCATCATGTCCAAGTCGACCAAAAGCACAAAATGTCTCGAGGAAGGCTAATTGTGGCTCGACTCGGAAATGATTAAACACGTCGCGCGCTCAAAAATATTTAATATCTTCCGATCTAATTGAGTCTCCAATTTTATTAAATATGCGCTAGTTATATTGAGATATAGCGCATATGATACTATTTTTTCTAAATTTTTTTACTGGGGGGGTAAACATGCAAAAATTGTTTAAACAATTAAATTGCTTATATCTGTAGTTAATTATCAAAATAAAAATTATAAAAATATTTATCCGAAAACCTAACGTAATCAGCTAGAAAATGAAACAAACCCAAAATCGATTAGATTATTTCAACTGCAGATAATGAATTTTAAGTACAAGAGAATTTAGCATTTTATCCAATTTTATCAAAGGTTTAAATTAATATATCTCTCAACAAAAAAAAAATTTCGAAAATCCCGATATAAGTGTTGGTTAATTTATTAAAAAGAACCTGTAAAAATATTTTTGAGCAAATCTAAATAAATTCTGAACTCAAAATGGGTGTACGATTTGCAAAAGTATTTGCGTATTTAAGAACTATCTTCGAAAATTGTATGATTGTGCAATGTCAAAATTATAAAAATCCTAAATGACGTTAACCATTCATAAACTTTTAAAAATAGACTAGAAGTATGTACACCATTAGATCCCTCTTGATTTGCTATATCGATTTAAAAAAATAAACGTCAAATTTGGTCGATTAGAAGCCGAGAAAGTATGTCAGTGAAGAGCGCGCGACTCATCCAATCATTGCATATGATAGTTTTATACTTGCAGTATGTGTAGAAAAATCATGCTATGTGTATACAAATTTTCCTGTTGTATATGTTAATTCTTAAAAGATATGTTATTTTGAAAATTCTTAATAAACAATTACATTACTCGGTAATTGAAAGAGATATTGAACTCGAGTTTTCGGCATTCGAAAAGTAAAGAATTAAATATTTTAAAGGCAAAACAACCATTTAGATGTATTAATATTTTTAATTTTAAATGCGCGTGCAAAAAATAGCTGTTTTTCGACTATTTTTTATTTATTGTTCGGCCGCTGTGGCGGAGGAAAATTAAATAATTTAACTTCAAACCACAGCATTTTGTAGCAAATTTTGTGATCTACAACTTTGCTCTAATACAATTTTATCATAAAACTGATATTTTAGGAGTAAAATGAGAAAATGTATTTAAAAAATGGCCTATTTTCGCACTTTTTGGCTTTGAACATTTGTTTTACAAAACGCACAAAGAAATTCAAGGCGCAAAACATGGTACGTCAATTACTATGATATTTTTGAGCGATTCCAATAAAAATCTTGGATCTTGCTCTCACATCCATCTTGACTTCTAATTCGACTGGACTATATTTCGATTTCAAAAATTAATTATGGCCATCATTGCTGGCAAGATTTTTTCCATTAAATTGCACAAAAACACACATAGGATGGTTTCCGAGGTCGCTGGTCTAAATATATAGTATATATATACATCATACTGCAGTCTAAATTATAAATGGTGGACTCAATATGGCGGCGATTGTTGACTATATTCAAGGTTTTTTCCTTCAAATTATACAAAAATGCGCATGGGAGTGTTTTTGAGGTCGACATCTGAAAAATATCAGTTCTTTCATGACACTGAAGAGATTTTCTTTCGTTTAAGGTAACTTACACATGAATAGTGCAAGTAAGGAACCAAAAAAATAAACCTCTGCAAAACTGTACATTCTCTAATTATTCTTTCTGAAACTTATAAAAATTCACATGATCTGATTAGAAATCAAAAAATTAATACAAGTACTTGCATGATTAAATTTAAGGGCAGGAGTTCTCTGAAGCAATATTAACCCCAGAAACGTATCAAAATGGGTTTCAAAATCTGGGTCAGAGTCGACGAAATTAGATATGTATGCGAGTTTTAAATCTATGACGGAAAAGTTTTTAATAAATCCGAAACTCGTTTAGGTGAAAGAATTAAGTCTCTCTCTAGTGAATAAATTCTAATGTATTTACTTTGAAAATTTTTTCAGCAGGATAAATTTGATGTAGAGTTTACTAATTGATGAAATATTAGCTTGCAGTGCCGTCAGAAAAAGTCGGTAAGGTTTACCAAAAATAACGCCCTGAGGAGGCGATCCCGCTAGCGCCCGATGAGAAATAAAATGCCTAACCTGATAAAAGCCACAAAGTTATGCCCCTACTGTGACCTAACGTGGACCATATAAGGCTCCGTTTCATTTTCATGCGAATTATATATGACCGGGACAGTTAAAAGGACCTATCGTTCAAAAAATCGATTTTCACTTTTTTTCGATTCTGATAGAAAAAACTATGCTCTTTTTAATAAAACAAACTGTATATTTTGAACTCCATTATTTATTTTACAATCGCACTTCAGAAAATAATACACACGGAAAAAACAGCATAGCTGTTCGACCTATACCGGTATATAGTGTCTCGACCCATGCAGTATAGGTGAGACAACTATACTGGTTTGCCGCGCGACCTATACATTGCTTCGCATGCACACGGAGAGACTTTTCATAAGAATATTTGCTAAAATTGGTATCATTTTTTACTATTTGACTGTTGGAATTTAGGGAAAAAGTGGTTACTATTGCAAATATTGGTATACAGATTTTGAAAGTGAAAAATTCATGCTCCCATGCTAATAAATCCGAAAAATATTATAATTTTACTTAAAGAGAATTACAAAGTTCCTAAGTGACGGTAGCAAAATATGCAATAGTCTCGATTATCAGAAATTAGTATAGTTACTTTGGAAAGAATGAAATCAACCTTACAATATTCGGTAGAGAGGTTATATTATTTCCAAGTCACGATAGTAAAAAGTCATGGTCATCATACTTACAAAAAATAAACGAAACGGAATGAAGCACATAAACACGTGAAATAACACTGCACTGTATACGCATAGAGTAGACCAACATAAACCTATATTAATTCACTTGCGGTTACACAGCCGTCGCAAAATCTAACATAAATTATTTTTATACGCACACATAAACCTACGACACTAATAATACATAATCGCTATCGCCGAAGTATCGCACGCATCACGCTGACAGTCAAAATTTGAACTGTCCTTATATGCTACCATTTAAAGCTATTAGACTTTGTGAGAAACGGTGTTGTACTTAATAACTTGAAAAAAAATCATTCAAAACTTATGAGAACACTGAGAAACTCTTAATTTTACCGAAAGGCAATTTTTATATTAGTTTTATTTCAATGTACCTGCAGGATTTTTTTTGTAATAAAATATTTCAAATATTGAAGAAGCTACCAGCGCTGAGTCAAAAGTTTTTGGGGCCCCATGCTGAAATTCATCTTTTCATTTACTAAGTGTACTAAGTTTACTAAGTTTCATTTTTAAAATAAAAAATAAGTTCTTGTAGTAATCATAAATAAATCTAATTTATCTTTCGTATTTGTACTGTATATTTTATCGACCTTTTTTATTTGTAAAATGAAAAGGTATTTTTCAGAACAATTTTCATGCTTTTATATAAATAATAAATTCTGTATTTTCTACAAATATTGAAAGTATATTTTATGTAGGTACATTTTTCAATTAATTATTAAAATAAAGAATATATTTATATTCATATTCTGGACTTACATTGACCCTTAATTAATAATTGAAGATATATGTTGATGTTGGTAATTGGCTTTAGGGTCCAAGGTTGATAAAAACTCAGAGTTTTACATAATCAGACGTTTCGGCTCTGATCGGAGCCCTCATCAGTGATTTATTCAAATCTAAAAATACAGAAAAAGGGTTTTGCTAACATAGGATATTTTGCATACAAAATTTTTTGTAAAAATTTAACAAGTAATTATAATTATGTTTTTACATGTAGGTAAATAAATTTTGATATTACTTTGAGGTAAATATTTCATTCACATAACCTAACAAACTAGATACCAGAAAGCATTTTTTGGAAGGTTGGAATTAAGTGTCTAAATATAAAAAATATTTTTAATTGACATTCGTGCATGGAATTGTAGATTGAAATTTTTGTGGTGTAGTTTTTAATATACATACATACACAACCGCACACACACAGACACACACTCATACATATATATATATATATATATATATATACATACATACACATACACATACATATACATACACATACACATATACATATACATATATATACATATATACATATACATATATATATATATATACACATACACATACACATACATATATACACATATATACATATATACATATACACATATACGCACACATACACATATACACACATATACATCACGCATGCAATATATACACATATATATGTGCAATATACAATGTACATATACTATACAATATGCATACGTACATACACACATACATACATACATATGACATGCACATAACATTATATATACCACACATATAAAATATTTTCAAATTCTTTAAATATTATTTCTTTTGGTATGAAGTGCAATCTGTAAATTTTATTTAATTCAACATTTTTTTCTTTGGCATATTTTCCTTAGAAATTTGTCCGCTGTGATACTTTTTTAGCAAGAAGAACTGAAAAATTGATAGTTTTTTTTGCAATGACTTAGAACATAAAGAGTCCGTAGAGTTATAAAAAAGGCTTTTTCCCAATCGTGGGTATAGACAATGAGGCTGCTTATTCGGAATGTACACAAAAAGGCCATAAATTTTCATATAATATTGCACATAAAGTTTTCTTTGGTTTGAGTCTAGATCTAAAATTACCTATGTAAATATTTCTTATGTGTAAAGCAATGAGAATAGCACTGTGTAAAATCCAGTTTTTTGGAAGTAAATTGCCGATTTTTTGGTTTGACAAGTAGATGTAAGAAAAAATATTGTAAAAAATTATAAGTTGTGTAAAGAAATTTAGATGCGATTGTACATAGAAAGAAAAAAATTTGTTTACATAAATAAAGGTATACAATAATACAATACAAAAGGTATACAATAATAGACAGATCAGATAACTACAAAAAACGCATGATTCTAGAAATGACCCACATAGCCAGTACTTCACATTCTGTAAATCAAAGGACTGATACAGAAAATTTATCAGTTTTTTATCTCCCTCTCTTAAACAACCAAGCCTAACTCCATTCAAAATTCATAATATTAAAAAATCCTGAAAGTCCTGAAATACATAAATACACATACTTTCTGGAAACACTCAAAATATGCCGACGAAACCTTTATGTCTCCGGTTACAATTTATGGTCTTCTCATTGTCCTAACAGTCCAGCCACCTCCAGCACATCCTTTTCTTTCTCCAAAAAAATCCCTAAAGGGGAAAAAAATCTTACCCTCCACTCTCATCTCAATATGCATGCCTAAAAACCAAAACATAACTCAGTTTACGAGTCAACCTCCCAGGGGAGAGGTGTGTGCAGTCTAAGTTATGTGTCTTCCCAAAAAACGGAAAAAGAAAAAACTGGATAATAACATTTATACAAAAAGTCGTAATTTTAATCAAGGTTAGTCCTCCTTTTTTACTCTATATATAGTCTGTGATAGGATTTAAAAATTTGGATAGAATTGTGCACAAATTTAATAATAAAAAATACCATACCTACACATTTGAAAGTACTACACATTAAACACTAAGACATTACTATTAGATTTCGATAAAATTACTCCTAGAATTTTTTCGCGGCTCTCTACGTCTTTTCATACCTTTATTTATGTAAACAAATTTTTTTCTTTCGATGTACAATCGCATCTAAATTTCTTTACACAACTTATAATTTTTTACAATATTTTTTCTTACATCTACTTGTCAAACCAAAAAATCGGCAATTTACTTCCAAAAAACTGGATTTTACACAGTGCTATTCTCATTGCTTTACACATAAGAAATATTTACATAGGTAATTTTAGATCTAGACTCAAACCAAAGAAAACTTTATGTGCAATATTATATGAAAATTTATGGCCTTTTTGTGTACATTCCGAATAAGCAGCCTCATTGTCTATACCCACGATTGGGAAAAAGCCTTTTTTTATAACTCTACGGACTCTTTATGTTCTAAGTCATTGCAAAAAAACTATCAATTTTTCAGTTCTTCTTGCTAAAAAAGTATCACAGCGGACAAATTTCTAAGGAAAATATGCCAAAGAAAAAAATGTTGAATTAAATAAAATTTACAGATTGCACTTCATACCAAAAGAAATAATATTTAAAGAATTTGAAAATATTTTATATGTGTGGTATATATAATGTTATGTGCATGTCATATGTATGTATGTATGTGTGTATGTACGTATGCATATTGTATAGTATATGTACATTGTATATTGCACATATATATGTGTATATATTGCATGCGTGATGTATATGTGTGTATATGTGTATGTATGTGTATATGTGTATGTATATATGTGTATATGTATATATATATGTATATGTATGTATGTATATATATATATATATATATATGTATATATATGTATATATGTATATATATATGTATATGTATGTATGTATGTGTATGTATGTATATGTATGTGTGTATATATGTGTATATATATGTATATATATGTATGTGTGTGTGTCTGTGTGTGTGCGGTTGTGTATGTATGTATATTAAAAACTACACCACAAAAATTTCAATCTACAATTCCATGCACGAATGTCAATTAAAAATATTTTTTATATTTAGACACTTAATTCCAACCTTCCAAAAAATGCTTTCTGGTATCTAGTTTGTTAGGTTATGTGAATGAAATATTTACCTCAAAGTAATATCAAAATTTATTTACCTACATGTAAAAACATAATTATAATTACTTGTTAAATTTTTACAAAAAATTTTGTATGCAAAATATCCTATGTTAGCAAAACCCTTTTTCTGTATTTTTAGATTTGAATAAATCACTGATGAGGGCTCCGATCAGAGCCGAAACGTCTGATTATGTAAAACTCTGAGTTTTTATCAACCTTGGACCCTAAAGCCAATTACCAACATCAACATATATCTTCAATATATTTATATTTTCCATTTCAATACACTGTATATATTATGGGTCGATATCCTCAATTTTTTAAAAATAGAAGCATAGATTCTCAACAGTAAATGAGATTCAATGTAGATTCCATAATATTTCTGTCATAATATTTTTTAAATATGTAAATATTGAAAAGTTTTTAAAGAAAGTTTAGAAAAAGCATTAAAACAGTTGAAATAATTTTTCTCTTCTACAAAAAATGTTTTTAAGGGACACTAAAATTGATAGTCCACATATATTATTTCCAAAATAATTTTTATTTCAAATTCTTCTCAACAAATGCATTTTAGGCTTATTATATAAAAGTAGACTAAATCACATATCTAGTTTCCATTCATGGAAATAACGGCTTAAAAATTTCGTACTCTTATAATGTAAGTGAACTAAAACAAATACACTTACTATTTAATTTTTGAGTAATGTTATTTTCTCTTTTTTAAAATAATTATTCATATTCCTTGGTAAAGCTTCAGGTACATTTTTACGAGCACATTGCAGACTTTTTATATACCAACTAAATTATATTAACATCCATTTTTCATGTATGTAAATGTGAAAATTTTTATAAACTTAGATACTTTTACAAACTCATTCTCTACACGGCTTATAATATAAATACTCACTAAGTCACATCCAGTTTTTACTGATATAACACATTCCGTCACTCAGTTTATTTATATAAGTAACAAACGCATTTTGCATATTGACTTTTGTTAAAATTTCCCAGTGGAAACTAGTAATATTATAGATTTTAAATGCTCTGAGATGTTCGTTGAGGTAGCATTCATTCAGAGATTTTACAACGAGCAAAAAGTCATCTTCGCCATTTAAAAGCATCAAGTGCACAAAGTAGAATTGTGATCCGAATTCGGAAAAGGTTACAACAACACTTCCTTTTTCAATTGTTTTTCCCATGTGCTGAATGGAATTAGTGACTTGAACATTGTGCCCTAAAAAGTTATTCGGTAACATGTTGATGTAACATGAGACATCTGGTAAACTTATTGTCGAGACTGATCTGATCCGGCTATATGTGTACGTTGGATACGACGAATTTTGGCACATAAACCTATAATTTAATATTAGTTGATGCCTTAGTGCGATAGTCCTGCAAACATTGACTCTGCAAATGGCAGATCGGTTTTTCAAGAAGATTCTTCGACCTTAATTTTTCTATAATGTAATTGTAGTGACTCTAAAGTGTACCAGATATTGGCACAGAAATACCATTTTCGGATATGTAGGGCGTATAGTAAGTGCTGGCTGATTCACCAGGGAAAATGTTTTCTATTGCTTTTGATAAAGCAATAAAAACTTTACTCGGAATCCTGAAAATAAGGTATTCAGTCATAATTGCAGAAAATAAATATCGCTAGAATAAATATAATATTTTCTTACTTAAATTCAACAAGATTTTCTCCAACTCCAACGGTTTTCAGAGCATCATTTTTAAATTTTTTAATTATTGTTCGCGTTAGAGTTGCTCGTAGGTCTTTGCTCAAGCACTTATGATCGTTGAAAAAATTAACGCTTCCTTCCCATCAGAATCGCGTCCCAAGTAATTCAACAAATTCTGAAATGTATATAAATTACAGTATGTAGCATAAACTTAACAAGTATTGCCTTATTTATATACACTTAATATTTTAAATGATCAAACGTGAACAATATGGTAAAACTTACCGTTTCAGTAGTGCCACGAGTTTTTTCCTGCACTTCAAAAGAGACAATTGTTTCCTGTTCGAGATTTTCTTTATTGGTTTCATATTCGTGTGACACTGATATTAATGGTGAGTCATCTTCTTCTGTATGGTTGGAAACTACGACTGCTACTTCCTGAAAAATATCTATATAGGTTACAAAATAATAGAGTACTCGATACCCTATTATTATTTGAATAAAATTAATCTTTTAATTTGATAAAGTAATTCGAACGATAATTTTTTGAGTCAAGGAGTATCCTATAGAAAATGATATATCTTTTAATAATTGTGGTATATTTTTCTATAAAGTTTTGGATTTAAATTGAATTTGATGATCATTAAAAATATAAAGGAGAAGTGTGCTAGCCTTAAAATTGTTTTGGATATCGATTAATAAGTAGGCCAATAATAGTTATTGTGAATAAAGTAAAAACATAATAATTTTTTGTCACTATTTCTTAATAATAATGAGAAGAAATAATACCAGAAAACAATTTTTGTCCCTGGCCAATCATTATGTAACTTCGAGACCAATTACTATATTTACAAAATTTCAAATCTGTAAATCGATAGTGGCTAACAGATGGTCAATGACAATACTTCACCATATTTCAGAGGTCAATAATTCAATTATTGGCATGTGCTGATTACTGTGTTTTGTGGACAATCAGTGTTTTGTGACAATAGTAGTAATTTCTTTAAATATTAATTATGTACTACTTTCAACCCTGGACTTATTATGGTAATTTAGAACTTTAATAAAGTTGTTATCCATACGTATATTTAAAAATTTTGTTTGACGTTTATAGTAGTTTTTAAACACTGTCTAACTTGAAGAATTTCTTCAGAAGCTAATTATTGTACCGATTGCCCTATCTTTTTTCCTTGACAATATTTTTTCTTATAGCACTTAAAAGAAAAAATTTTATATTCAGTGGAAAATAGTGAAACTTACTTGCGGAGGATATGATGATCGTAATTTTTTTAACTCTGTAGGTGCAATAGTTCGTTACCATCTAAAGATTCCGCCGGATAATCCTGTAAGAATAAGATTCTTTTTCAAATAAAATATCATTCACTGTTTCTTATATTTTAATCACTTGAGTCTGAAATATTATAAAATACTATGCGAAAGTTGTATTACATATTTGTTTCTTCTTTTAGTTTTAAAGATACTTCTTACTCAAAATTTGTTTCATCCAATTTGACGTGATTTGCCTGATACATGGAAATTCGAAGTCTCAACTTTCGACACTTACCTCGTGCGTTTCGTCTTCCATCGCGGCCTGGTGAAACATTCTCTAAATATAAATTAAAAGAAAATTTTTTTTGTAACGTGTTGCGATTAGTAAGTTATTTTATTTTTTCAAAGACAAAATTTTTATAGATGTTCATAACCTTAAAAAATGCCTATATTCTTCAACATCATTACTAGGATACACAGATCAAAGTTAACCTTATTTAAGTCCATTCAATACATTGTTCATACTTACATCTATTGTACATATCAAACTCCAGACAAAGTTTTCGCACTTGCACTTTAATATTTTGTAAGCCGGCCGGCAGAAAACTAACACGTGCCACGTGCCTATGGAAATTGGCGGGATACAAGTCTGCTCATCGATTGAAGTCGGTTGACGTCGACAAGATTCGTAACATTTTTACTATCTTCTATCAGAGTTTTCAGGAGTCACATTTGTAGAAATTCTAAAAGTCTCTAATCTTTTTGTACGTTGGCAATTAACTATACCAATTTTTCTTAACTTTTTTCTACATTATGATATTATGATATAGCTATTATAATAAATTCTGTATATTTTATTATTGATCACTACCAATTTTTTTCATTCTCAATTTTCTTTCCTAAAACTTCAAATATTTGTAAACTATATACTAATTTTTGCTCCTTTTAAGTATCAAATTGTAATATATAACTGTGATATTTAATTTGGCATGGGGTCAGTTTAGTTCCAATTTGTTTATGTCGTAAAAAACATAAACATCAGAAAGGCAAACGTTTCGGCCACAAATGGGGGCCCTCTTCAGTGCCAACAATTTTAATTTGCATTAAAAATAATTTCAAATTAATTAGTTGAGTTTGAAATTTTTGTCACTGCCTACATTATCGGAGGATCACTAGTCGCGTATCAGATAGGATACGTTGTCGACAGGTGTCCTCGTAGACAATTTCAAACTCTTATATCGCAAATAATGCAAATAAATTCAATATTTAAAGAATTTGAAAATCTTTCTGTGGAAAAAATGACGCTTTCGACTGCGCTGGGATTCGAGCCCAGGTCTTTCGATTGCCGGTCGACTGCTCTAACCACTGAGCTACACAGGCGTCCGACATCTCTTTCTCCACAGGAAGATCTCCTTATATCGCCTAGTGGCTCAGCCTTGCGGCTGTAAATGATTTCAAATTAATTAGTTGAGTTTGAAATTTTTGTCACCGCCTACATTATCGGAGGATCACTAGTCGCGTATCAGATAGGATACGTTGTCGACAGGTGTCCTCGTAGACAATTTCAAACTCTTATATCGCAAATAATGCAAATAAATTCAATATTTAAAGAATTTGAAAATCTTTCTGTGGAAAAAATGACGCTTTCGACTGCCAAAAATTTCAAACTCAACTAATTAATTTGAAATCATTTACAGCCGCAAGGCTGAGCCACTAGGCGATATAAGGAGATCTTCCTGTGGAGAAAGAGATGTCGGACGCCTGTGTAGCTCAGTGGTTAGAGCAGTCGACCGGCAATCGAAAGACCTGGGCTCGAATCCCAGCGCAGTCGAAAGCGTCATTTTTTCCACAGAAAGATTTTCAAATTCTTTAAATATTGAATTTATTTGCATTATTTGCGATATAAGAGTTTGAAATTGTCTACGAGGACACCTGTCGACAACGTATCCTATCTGATACGCGACTAGTGATCCTCCGATAATGTAGGCAGTGACAAAAATTTCAAACTCAACTAATTAATTTGAAATCATTTACAGCCGCAAGGCTGAGCCACTAGGCGATATAAGGAGATCTTCCTGTGGAGAAAGAGATGTCGGACGCCTGTGTAGCTCAGTGGTTAGAGCAGTCGACCGGCAATCGAAAGACCTGGGCTCGAATCCCAGCGCAGTCGAAAGCGTCATTTTTTCCACAGAAAGATTTTCAAATTCTTTAAATATTGAATTTATTTGCATTATTTGCGATATAAGAGTTTGAAATTGTCTACGAGGACACCTGTCGACAACGTATCCTATCTGATACGCGACTAGTGATCCTCCGATAATGTAGGCAGTGACAAAAATTTCAAACTCAACTAATTAATTTGAAATCATTTACAGCCGCAAGGCTGAGCCACTAGGCGATATAAGGAGATCTTCCTGTGGAGAAAGAGATGTCGGACGCCTGTGTAGCTCAGTGGTTAGAGCAGTCGACCGGCAATCGAAAGACCTGGGCTCGAATCCCAGCGCAGTCGAAAGCGTCATTTTTTCCACAGAAAGATTTTCAAATTCTTTAAATATTAAAAATAATAATTATAAACTAAACAAGCAAAACTCATGCAACTTAATATTTATTTTCTTTTTGTTTTTGTTTTTTTTTTTGTTTTATTCTTATAATAAATTTATTAATAAAATTAGAACATGCGAATAGACCCTCCAGCATCGTCCTCACACAGAAGTCCTCTCGTGTCCGATTCGTGGAAGATGTGAATCGCTGAACGCGCCACCTCAAAGGCACACAACCACAATTATTTCCATAAAAACACAGGTCAAAAAACCAATCGTGAGCCCTCGATGGAGAACGCACAGCACAACACACACACACACACACACACGAACCCGAGAAGTTAAGGGTGAGTCGAAAACCGATAAATTTGAATTTGGGAAGAAAAAATTAAAATTTTTTTTTTTTTCCTCTTTGCGATCACGGAGTCGACAGTTAGTATGGTAGACTGCCACTCCGCTGCAAGACAGAGAGAAAACTGATTTAGAAAATATTGAGAATTTTCTGTATACGAGAAAACTTGTTATGAGGAGTCAAGTTACAACCTCAAAGAGTATGCACACTCAAAATCTTTTCAACGTCCCGAGCACTTGAGATTTCTATGTGCCAAAGCGTTCCAGGAAAGCAAACCTCATACCACATGTTCGAAGGAATCCGTCAGAAAACTCGCTCAATACGGTACCGAAACACTCCCTCGAACATATTTTAACACTGTCGTTAAAAATAATCGCGAGTGAGAACATTTTTTGATAAAAGAGAATGGTATAGAATTTTTAAGTTATTTTGAATTGAAATACATGTAGAAAACTTTTTTGCCAATACTTTTACTGAAGTATTGTATTTATATTAAAACAAACACATAATGCAATCAGTAATCCTGAGAAAACGAAGAATAGAATTTTTTTAAATGCTCTAATTAGAAATGTATGATATGCGCGTGAACCCTTGTTGCCAAACCTGTTTTTAGCATTGTATTTAGATTGAGACAGTACCCTAATACGATTACTAATTCTAGATCCACGAACAAAAGCATTTATGAATTGATATGAGACTGAACTCACTGTTATAAACGCGAAAAAAGAGAATTTTTTATTTATTTTAACTGACAAGTATGATATATGCGTAAAAATCTTTATGACAATATTTTTCAAAAGTATTGTATTTATAGTAAGAATCACTCCCGTAATGTAATTACCAATCATAAATATGCGAAAACACGAAGAATAGAAATTTTTTAGTTATTTTAAATTAACACGTATTATATATGCGTAAAAAACTTGGTTGACAATAATTTTACGAAAGTATTGTATTTATAATAAAGCGATCCCATAATGCGATTATTAATCCTAAAAACGCGAAAACGCGAAGAAAAAGAATTTTTTTAGTCATTTTAAATTGACATGCATGATATGCGCATGAAAAACTTTGTTGCCAATACTTTTTCGAAAGTATTGTATTCAAAGTAAAGGATTCCCATAATGTAATTACTTCACATAGAAACGCGAGAACGCGAAAACGCGAAAACACGAAAACGCGAAGAATAAGAGATTTCATTAGTTATTTTGAATTGACAGGTAGGATATATGTGTATAAAACCTTGTTTACAATAATTTTCCAAAGGTATTGCATTTATAGTAAGAAACGCTCCTGTAATGTAATTATTAATCCTAAATACGCGAAAACGAGAAGAAAAAGATTTTTTAGTTATTTTAATTTCACCTGTATGATGTACGCCTAAAAACATTGCTACCGATACTTTGTCGAAAGTATTGTATTTATAATAAAGCAATCCCATAATGCAATTACTGATCCTAAAAACGCGAAAACCCGAAAAATAAAAATTTTTAAGATATCTTAAATTGACATGTGAGATATATGCGTAAAAAACTTAGTTGACAATACTTTTTCAAAAGTATTGTATTTATAGTGAATATCACTCCCGTAATGTAATTATCAAACACAATTACGCGACAACGCGAAGAATAAGATTCTCTGGATATTTTAATTTGACCTATAAGATATATGCGTAAAAATCTTTGTTAGAAATACTTTTTAAAAAAATGTTTTATTTATAGTAGAGCAATTCCATAATGCAATTACTGATCCTGAAACCGCGAAAACCCGAAAAATAAAATTTTTAAACAATTTTTAAGATATTTTGAATTGACATGTAAGATATATGCGTAAAAAACTTACTTGACGATACTTTTACAAAGGTATTGAATTTTTAGTGAACATCACTCCCGTAATGTAATTACCAATCATAATTACGCGATAACGCGAAAAACAAGATACTCTGGATTTTTTAATTTGACCTATAAGATATATGCGTAAAAATCTTCATTAGAAATACTTTTTCAAAAGTATTGTATTTATAGTAGAGCAATTCCATAATGCAATTACTGATCCTGAAACCGCGAAAACCCGAAAAATAAAATTTTTAAGATATTTTGAATTGACATGTAAGATATATGCGTAAAAAACTTACTTGAGAATACTTTTTCAAAAGTATTGTATTTATAGTGAACATCACTCCCGTAATGTAATTACCAATCATAATTACGCGATAACGCGAAGAATAAGATACTCTGGATTTTTTAGTTTGACCTATAAGATATATGCGTAAAAATCTTTGTTAGAAATACTTTTTCAAAAGTGTTTTATTTATAGTAGAACAATTCCATAATGCAAATACTGATCCTGAAACCGCGAAAACCCGAAAAATAAAAGTTTTAAACAATTTTTAAGATATTTTTAATTGACATGTAAGATATATGCGTAAAAAACTTACTTGACGATACTTTTACAAAGGTATTGAATTTTTAGTGAACATCACGCCCGTAATGTAATTACCAATCATAATTAGGCGATAACGCGAAGAATAAGATTCTCTGGATATTTTAATTTGACCTATAAGATATATGCGTAAAAATTTTTGTTAGAAATACTTTTTCAAAAGTGTTTTATTTTTACTACAACAATTCCATAATGCAAATACTGATCCTGAAACCGCGAAAACTTACTTGACGATACTTTTACAAAGGTATTGAATTTTTAGTGAACATCACGCCCGTAATGTAATTACCAATCATAATTACGCGATAACGCGAAGAATAAGATACTCTGGATTTTTTAGTTTGACCTATAAGATATATGCGTAAAAATCTTTGTTAGAAATACTTTTTCAAAAGTGTTTTATTTATAGTAGAACAATTCCATAATGCAAATACTGATCCTGAAACCGCGAAAACCCGAAAAATAAAATTTTTAAACAATTTTTAAGATATTTTGAATTGACATGTAAGATATATGCGTAAAAAACTTACTTGACGATACTTTTACAAAGGTATTGAATTTTTAGTGAACATCACTCCCGTAATGTAATTACCAATCATAATTACGGGATAACGCGAAGAATAAGATTCTCTGGATATTTTAATTTGACCTATAAGATATATGCGTAAAAATCTTTGTTAGAAATACTTTTACAAAAGTGTTTTATTTATAGTAGAACAATTCCATAATGCAAATACTGATCCTGAAACCGCGAAAACCCGAAAAATAAAATTTTTAAACAATTTTTAAGACATTTTGAATTGACATGTAAGATATATGCGTAAAAAACTTACTTGACGATACTTTTACAAAGGTATTGAATTTTTAGTGAACATCACGCCCGTAATGTAATTACCAATCATAATTACGCGATAACGCGAAGAATAAGATACTCTGGATTTTTTAATTTGACCTATAAGATATATGCGTAAAAATTTTTGTTAGTAATACTTTTTCAAAAGTGTTTTATTTATAGTAGAGCAATTCCATGATGCAAATACTGATACTGAAACCGCGAACACCCGAAGAATAAAATTTTTAAACAATTTTTAAGATATTTTGAATTGACATGTAAGATATATGCGTAAAAAACTTACTTGACGATACTTTTTCAAAAGTATTGTATTTATAGTGAACATCACTCCCGTAATGTAATTACCAATCATAATTACGCGATAACGCGAAGAATAAGATTCTCTGGATATTTTAATTTGACCTATAAGATATATGTGTGACGTCTAAGGTCACACAAGTTTTAAATTGTCTGAAGGACAATTTAAAAAGTAGTATTTTGAGTCTAGAGTTTTCACTCTAATAACTCAGGAACGAATTTAAAATTAATTTGGCAGTTGGAATAAAGTAAAAACTTCTTTCTTATCCTAGGGGAATTATTTTCATAATTTGAAAGAAAGGAAGTGAGGATTCAAACAAAATTGCACATCGCATAGATGGAGCACACCAGATTGTTTGAATTCTCAGGGATAGGTTAAGGAAGGAGAGCTATGAATATTGATACCAGATTGGTTACTGGCACCCAAATATTCATATGGAGGAGTATATAATATAATGTGCAAAATACAGATTGAGAGAAAGTTAGATAGCAAAAATTGAATTAACTTACTTTTATTTAGTCTTTCAACTTAATCCTTTAGAATTGGTCCCTTGGAAAATCGATGGCTGGAACCTGATGACTTTAATATAGTGCTGAGCAGTTTAGTATATTATGACCGAACGCGACTGATTCGACCGGAAAATTGAATGTAACTTGGTGAAATTTTTACTAACTAGATTTGTTGTTTTATTTAAAATTTGCCTTCAAGAGGAACTTTTATAGAAATATTGTAGAGAGAAAAAAAAGGAACTTAACGGAACTTAACGGAACTTGTGTGGAACTGAACGGAACTTGTGTAAAAAAAAAATGAAAATGCATAGCTTTTATGTATTCTCATCTTTTCCCTTTCTACTTGAAAATCTTTCAGGGGAGTTGAAACTACTAGTTTTAGTTGTCTGATTGGTTGGCTGTCTATAGTGACATAGTTACGCCCCCACAATAGTCGACGAAAATCTTAAGGGCTGACCCATTGGGTTGGGCCTTGTAGGAGTTTCCAAACTTTTCCAGATTCATCGATTTCCCAAGAGATTGCGCTACATGTATATTATAAAATAAAATACTTTAAAAATTAATTATTTAAACAATTATGTTTACAGATTTCATAATTTTTAACTAAACGAAGAGTCAGACTATAATATGTTTCACTTATATCCTAAATTAACTTACAAAATCGTGAATTTACATTAAATTAGTCATGTTTCAATTTCAAATTCAAAAGAAACATTATTGCTTAAGATTAATACATATTTCAAAGTTAGTTTTCTAAATTATTCTTATTAACCGTTAAATGTTTTGTTTAAATATATATAATTTTTACATTTGGGAAGATAAATTTATATATAAGTTTTATCTTACTGAAATTCATTTCTGAAGATATAAGTACTAATTCTAAAATCTGACTTTGAATTTAATTTTCTATTGCTTTATTTTAACATTTTTATTTGTACGTAATGATGTTATAATTTAACATTTAAAACAAATTATTTTGATTTGAAGGTTGCGTGCAAAATTACTAATAAAATATATATCTGATTACATGATGGCGTCGGTAAAACAGGACATTACTATTACTCAAAATTCTGAATAACATTGGTTTAGTTGCATTATTAATTATCTAATACAATTATATTTCTGAATGTTAATTACGAGTTAGTTTGGAGTTTTTGTAATACAGCTTGATTTAAGATTTTATGAAGTTTGAAATATGATTGTAAAGAATAAATGTATATTTTTATGGAAAGTAAAATAGTTTGGTTTATTAAATTACTATTGAAAATAAATATGAAATATATTCAATTATCAAATAAATTGATGTTTGGATTTATTAGATTTAATTTAAAATACAATGAGAAATGTATGAAGAATTTTCAGTAATTTATAACCTGGTATTTTACCTTCTTAAATAACTTTCCGTAAATTATCATGTCGGTAAAGTAGATCCCTGATAATTAACAACTTTTAAATAAATTGCTATTAGTTTACATTCTATAAGTTTCAAATGTTAGTTCAAAAATAAAATAGATGCAAGTTGCATTTCTCTTATTAGTCGAAATAATTTCTTTTCCCATTCATAGCATACTGAATAATATTAAAAGTAATTTTAATTTCTTATTTAATTTAATTATTTTATAAAATATTATTTTCGAAAGTTTTATTTTCTATGTTGAATAGGCCTGAGATCTTATCTAGACAGAGAGTGCACTTTGTATCTATTTGTCTTTTCATGGGCGGGGTACCAGCGCGGTCCCTTTTGAGTGACAGCCTAAGCTGTTTATGATTTCCTGTAATGGCTAAATACTGGACTATTTACTACTTGTATTTGTTTGGAGTTTTATGAATTTATCTTGTTAGAGGCTGGTAGACGTTTGTATTTGAAAAGGAAATACGATTGTGGGCGACGCGTTTTGGTCGAAATATAGAGGTACAAAGTTTATTATATTTTATGATAATCTAAGTAAATTTTCGGTATTCATATTGGTGCAGCTGCGTTTCGAATTTATCTCGAAAGGTTTCTAGTCTTAGCTATTTACAAAAGATTGAGAAATTCGTCGAAAGATATAAAATAATTTATAATGTAAAACCGCTCTTAAAATTTGGAGAAATAGTAAAGAAAAATAAGATTCAGAGAAAAAAGAAAGTAAGTAATTTCAGAAGACGTCACACCCCCACCGTTAAATGGTTGCTAGGAGGTTGAAAACTGAATAGCAAACATATCTCTGCGTATACATTTCTTAATTTTTGAAGAATTTGTTTACAATAGAAAGGGTTTGATCTTAATTAATGATGATTTGGTTGAGATGGTGTATAATGTAGTTGTTGCTTGTGAAGTTTCCACATAAATCAATTGTGTGTTTTTCTGAATTCTCTCAGTTCATTATGTTAACTGAAAGAATTGTTTATTAGTTGATGAGCTGCTCCCTTCTTGTGTTTTTGTTGGTTCGGGTGCTTCGTGTGTCGAGTGTACTTCTTGTGTGGCTGATGTATTTCCCATCTCGATATCGTTAGTATTCTCTGGTCTTCTAGATGCGTATATCAAGAAATGTGTAACCGAAGTCCATAAAGCTCCCAATAGGTGTACTGACCATCCGTAGACTGAATGAATGGCGTACCCTTGTAGTATAATGTCGACCGTAATTTTGATGATGTGGATGATCGTTAATATAGCTATTATTCCTGCACTTATTGTTCCAAAAGTAAGGAATTTGGTCCAAACTCTGGTCCAAGTGTTTTCAATGATTTTCTCCATTGCGTTTTCGTTTAAGAGTTTTAAAAGGCTTCCTTCGCTATTTCCTAAAGGATGTCCTCTCATTTCTCTTGCAAGGTCGTTTAATACAGCGGGCCTTTCCACTGGAAACATTATCCTTTCCCTGATCTGGTCCAATTCTTTTTCGGTGTAGATCCCGCTAGTAGCTAATTCTGCAGGGTTGGTGTATTTCCATGTTGGCCTTGTCATCGGTTTCATTATAGTTGGTTTCTCAGCTGTGGTAGGTAATGGTAAGATTTTGATCCATTGGTTTTCTACGTAGTATAGTGATGGTAAAATCCTGTTGCATGGTATTTCTGTACCCTTCGTTTTAAGTACGTGGGTTCTTGGTGTGAGGAAGAATGTTTGGTTGTTCCTAGTGACTTGGAGTTCGGCAAAACAGTTGTCTCCATGTTTCATTTTTATTTCGACGGGCACACACTTGACTATGTGTACTACTTCACCTGCAACGACTGCCATGTAACCTGGTCCTTTCATCAAATCAAATGCGAACTCATCTGGTGCTTGCGTTGCTATTGACAATGAATTTTTGAGCGTTTGTTTTTCTAGATTACATTTTTGAGTAATGACGTCATTATACAATTGTTTCATTTGTGAGCGAATATGTTTTTCAACGTATACAAATTTAGAGTTTACATAGGCAAAAATATCGAGATTGGATACAGAATTTTCTTTATTAATTGCAAAACTATCTCCTCTTACTGTTTCGAAAATTACTAATTTAGGATGTTCGGTCTTTACTAATGTATATCCGCATACTGATTCCCTACCTTTTGCTGCCAAGGCGAAGGTTATATCCTCTGTTGCAAGAGAATATATGATTTGGTCGTTATTGAAGTCAAGGTCCACCATTTTATTGGCTAGACCTTCGAATAAAATGCTGTATTGATTAAATTTACAATTGTCAATAGGTATTGCGTTCCAAAAAGTATAACCTCCCTCTTGGTCTATGCAACTACCTTCGGAGAGAGAACATGCGGTTCCAGAGCGTAAATGAATGGTATTAGTGTTTAAATTGATTCTAGCTTGTTGTTCAGTTAGGGTAATTTTAATGGTTCCTTGAACTACTACATTTTCCCATGTTCCGAAGGGATCTGAATATCCTGCTCCGTCGCATTTTCCTTCTCCGTTTAAATATCCTGCTAAAATTATACTGTGTGTAACTGTTTGGTTTACCTTTATTCCATGGACAATGTGTGATTCGCTTACTTTTAAAATGCCGGTTTTGTGTACATCCTGACATGCGCTTTTACTTACATCATTGATATATTCGTTTTCACCATTTAAAACAATAGAAATATGAGAATTCATTCCACAATAATAAATTGTACGATGAATTTCCATTTTACATTGAATAATTCTTGTTTCGGTATACTGATTTATCTGGAGTAGCTGTACATATCTTCGAGTTATATTTATTTTTGTTTCAGGTAAATCGCAATTTCCTACTTCTAATAATGATAAGGTTGTTACATTTAAATGACGCGACCCACAATCGTATCCTATAAAACCATAAGCTCCTGCTATAATTGTGAAAAGTAATGTCCAAATCATCTGTAATCAAAAAGAAGTATTAGTTTCGGTTATACGGGTTTTTGTTGTGCCCCAATATATACATTTGGTTGAGAAAGAGACAAAAATAGTATTTTTATTCGCTATCCGAATCTTTCTGTTTCTTTCTCTTAGGTTTGATTATTTGATTTATGTGTGAAATTCTTAGTCTATTTGCATGAACTACTTTTGATCCATTTTTATATTGGATCTTAATATTATTTTTATTTATTATTTCTAAAATCTTATGAGGTCCTGAGTAATGATCTCCAAATTTTTTTGGTTTGGGACCTTTTAATAGAAAAACGTAGTCTCCTATATGGAAATTACGAGGATTAATAGCTCTATCATAATATTTTTTTGATTTTTCTTTTGATTCTACTAAATTATCGTAAACTAGAGTTCTAATTCCGTTTAGCCTTGTAACTAAATCTATAATATATCCTTTATAAGTGGGCAAAACATCTACTTCCCTTAAAGGATCACTTGAGGGTAATCTTGCAAGTTTTCCGAATACTACCTCGTAAGGTGTATGTTTTGTGCTTTCCGAAACACATGTATTATAATTCAAAATAGCGATCTCTAACCATTCATCCCATTCTTGGTCTACAGTTGTATACTGCTTTAGAAATTCACCTAGGGCATGATGTGACCGTTCTAGAGATCCGTTAGATTGGGGGTGGAACGCTGTGGTCCGTAATTTTTTAATTTTAAATCGTTTAGAAATTCGCGTCATAAGTTTGCTTAAAAAATTTTGACCTTGATCTGTAAGTACTACTTTAGGGGCTCCAAATATGCAAATAAATTTCTTTATAAAGGAATCCGCTATTGTAGTGGCTAAAGTGTCTTTCAAAGGAACAGCTAGGCAAAATTTCGAGAGTTGATCTTGCATAGTAAGAATGTACTCATACCCATTTTTTGTTTTAAGTAGAGGTCCTACTACGTCAAGTGCGATTTTATCATATACCGTCCCCGGGGTGTCAGTAATTACCATTGGCTGTTTGGTTTTTAATCTGACTAATTTTTTTAATTGGCAATTAAGGCATTGTTGTATTCTTCTTTGTATATCCTCCTTAAGGTTTTCCCAATAAAAATTTTGTTTTATTCGGTTATATGTTTTTGAAACTCCTCGATGTCCTCCAATCGGTGAACAATGTAATTCGTCAAAAATCTCCTTTCTTTTTTCTTCAGGAACAAATTTAAGGGTTCCTTTGCAAACAATTATTTTTATTGTTTCATTTTTAAAAACTTTTTTAAATAAAAATATTACTTCAGACCATGGTAAATTCTCTATATTTTCGCTTTTCGCGATGCTTAAGGTTTTTAGATTCAGCTTAGATACTACGTTTTTTAATTCTACTAAAATTTTATATACATTTTCTTTAATAGTCGAGATGGATTCGGGTTCAATTCCTTTTATACAAAGAGCAAAATGGTTTAATTTACTTCTTTTTAATGCATAGTTTACACTTATTGGTTTAAAATTTTGTGAAGATTCAATTTTATTAAATTCAATTAGTTTTCTTGCTCCTTCATCACAGGGTTCGCTTGTGCTTGATACAAAATATATAAGATTATCATGTCGGAACTGGATCATTTCTTTAGTTTCGATCACTTGACACGGTAAATTAGAGTTGAATCTTCTTATTTCTTGGTATGATGAATCACTATTAAAATTTGAAGTGCTTGCGGTGGTTGAAATTGGTGCTTTTTCCTTGTTTTCTTCGTATTCAGAATTTGATCTCTCCATTACAACTGTATCTTCGTTGCTTGAATATGTACTTAATTGTGGTATTTCGGATAAACTTTTGTCAGGAGGCATTTTTGTTTTTGCCTTAGGATTAATTGAATCACTAAATTCACTTTCTACATAATTAGGTTTATTTACAGTAGTCATATTTCTTAGTTTCCGTTTGGTTTCACCTTTGTCTTTGAAAGTTTCTTTTTTAGACTTTCCTTTTCCTAAACTTTCTTTGATTTTTGAAGAATCCTTTGCTAGTTTTAGTTTATTTAATTCTTCTAGTTTTTTCTGATGTCTGGTAACTATATTTATCACTTGTTCAAGTATGGGTTCAGCAGGATTTCTCGAGAGTGCATCTGCATTTGCGTTTAATTTTCCTGGTTTATAAATTACCTCATAATCAAAACCCAGATAACTTAAATCGCCATTTTTGAACTCTTGTATTTAGTTCCGCTGTTTTAAACCATACTAAGGGTTGATGGTCCGTTATTAATTTTACCTTTTTACCATAAATATATGATCTAAAAGTTTGCACTGCATGTATCATTGCTAATGCTTCTTTTTCATAAACCTCATATGCTAATTCTGGGCCTCTTAAAACTCGTGAGCAATAGGCTATTGGAAGATCCTTTCCTATTCCTCCTTGTGATAGTATTCCTCCAATCGCATAACCTGAAGCGTCGGTTGTAATGTTGAAGGGTTTGGAAAAATTTGGGTATTGTAACACCGGTGGGTTACAAAGTGCTTCTTTTAAATCCAGAAAAGCTTGCTCTGCTTTATCTGTCCATACGAACTCGACTTCCTTTTGCAGTAATTTACACAAAGGTTTGGAAATTTTTGAAAAGTTTTTGATAAACCTACGATAATATCCAGAAAGTCCCAAAAATTGTCGCACATTCTTGACATTTTTTGGTCTTGGGAATTTATCTACGGCTTCCAATTTTCTTGGATCCGGGCGTACTCCATCTTGACTCAATATATGTCCTAAATAACAAACTTTATTCTTGAGAAATTCGCATTTATCACAGTTTAATTGAAGATTTGACTTTCGTAATCTCTCCATGATGAGATTCATTTTTTCTCCATGTTCTTCGAGTGTTACGTATTCGTAATGACCGTAAGCTGTACTAAAAGCCGTTTTATGGGAATCGCGAGGATCCATAAGGATTTGCTGGAATCCTTTCGCTAAATCTAAAGTAGTATAGTACCTATGTCCACCGACTTGATCAATAATTTGGGTAATGTCGGGTAGTGGGTATCCATCACTAATTGTTTTATCATTTAGAAGTCTGAAATCTGAAACTAGACGCCATTTTTGTTTTTCGGAAGCGTCCATTTTTTTAGGGACAATCCACAATGGTGAATTGTAGGGAGACGTAGATGGTTTGATGATTCCATCTTTTAGTAGTTCCTGTACCTGTCTTTCTACTTCATCTTTAAGAGATATGGGTATTTTATACTGTTTTAGATTTATAGGTATATCGTCGATTGTTGGGATTCGATGCATTACCGTACTGGCTACACCAAACTTTTGGCCCTCTTGGTAAAATCTATCTTGATTGGAAAGTATTAAATTCATTGTATGATCCTTTTCTTCTTCGTTTAAATGTTCAAATCTTAGTTTATTTAATAGATCTGTTTCTTTGGATGTTATTTCGTGGTTTTCAATAGAATAAATTTTTACAAATGGTGACTTTGAAGAACTTTCTTTAAATATCTGAAAAGTTTCATTTACTTCCATTGTGGAATAATTTTTAAAGTTGAGTTCTGAAGATACTTCATTTAATATATCCATAAAATGTGGTTTCGTTGAATAATCCAAATCTAGTAGTTCCAAGGGTTTAAAATCTGTTACAATTGAAAGATTTTCAATCGATGACTCAGGAATTTCTTCATCCATATCTTGAAGTTGGTTTTCATCGATATTAATTTGAGGAATTGCGGACACATTAGTTTCTAAACTCCACGTGGAATTTATTTTGTTCTCAGCTTCAGTTGGGTTTATTGGAATGTTCTGAATTTCATTTATAATGACGGAATTCGAAGTTTTTTCTTCATTAGCATTTTTCAATTCTTCCTTAGCTAATAAACATTGTTGTTTATTCATGATAGATGGTTCTTTTCTGCATTTTAAATTTGCTATTGTCTCGCCAATTTGAAGTGTACCATTTCCGTAGTCAATTATTGCTCCTGTTTCAGTTAAGTAAGTTACCCCTAAAATTCCTTCGCATGGAATGTCAAAATCTTCTGTTACTATTAAAAATGTCGTCGTTCTTCCATATATCGCAATCTCAATGGATCCCATAGTATTTTGAAATTTGTCTCCCACTCCTTTTAATAAAACTGTTTTATAATTATTAATATCTATTTCGGTTGGCAATAAGTGAGATTTAATGATATTGGCTTCTGATCCAGTATCTATCATAAATTGACCATAGCTATTTGAAGGTGGATTGAAGATATCTATAAAGGGTAAGGCACTTGTTGAATTTTTATTCCATTTAGATATTCCATTTACTTTTAATTCAAAAGGTAATTTTTCATTCTGCTTAAATTTCATTGATCTTTCACCTACAATAAGTTGTCTGGTTTCAAAATTTAATGTTGCTTTTGTTTCTAGAAAATATTCTGAGCCTAAAATTCCATTGAAAGGAATGCAAAATTCTTCAGGGACTATGTGAAAAGTTACCATGTTGTTTAAAATTTTAATCTCAATTGTTCCTATTGTAGGAAGGATTGTTGTATCGATTCCTTTTAATAGTACAGTTTGGTCAGTATTTATTGTTTGAGTTGAAGAGACTGAACCAATTTTCATAATATTTATTTCAGAACCAGTGTCTAACATCAACTGTACACTATTTCTTTTGTCTGCATATTTAAATTCAATATATGGATGTAAACGTGATTGATTATTTACTCCGATGGTAACAACTCTTCTCGAAGAAAGTTTATTTGATTCGAATGCTCTTGGTTTCTCCTCACCTCCATGGATGCATTCTTGTCCTGAAGGTTCCGTCCGTTTCCCGCGTTTTGTTCTTCATTGTATTTTCTTTTTCTGCAATCTTCGATGGTGTGCCCAGGTCTTTTGCAGTATCTGCATTCTTTGATATCCTGTATCGGGGTTCGACAATACCTAGCTTCGTGTCCGGATTTGTTGCAAATTTGACACGTTAGTATTTTGATCGGTTCCATAGGTTTTTGATTAAAATTTGTGCTTAGTTGAAAGCATTTATCTGCACTATGGCCTAATTTATTGCAAATTTGGCAGGTTATTTTAGGTTGATTATGATTTTTATTAAAGAAACAATTTTGGGCTGTATGTCCCTTTTTCTGGCACAATTGACACTCATTTAAGCTATAACATTGAGTGGCAATGTGTCCTTTCTTTCTTACAAATTTGGCAAGTTGTTTTATTTGCTGGATATTGGTTTTTACTTTTGAAACAATTTTCCAGAGAATGTCCATTCATTTTACAAGATGGACACCAGAATTTACTTTTGCAATCTGCTGTTTCATGGTTGTTTTTATTACATATCTGGCATGCAAAGGTCCTTCGTGGTTTGAAATTGAGATTTTCTAATTTAGGAATAACTTTATTTCTTAAGTTGCGCTGGGCTTCTAATCTTCTTTCAATAGTAATAGCATTTTGAACCAGATCACCTACTGCTTCATCTTCTAGCTGAGGTAATCTTTGTTCGATTTCTAATTTCAATCCTCTTCTAAAGGAATCGACTATAGTTTTATCGATGGATGCCTTAAAAATTGGGTCCAATCGTCCACCATCATCTAATTTCTTAACTTCTAAAATTCTTGTTCCTATTTCTCTAATTCTATTTGCGAACGCTATTACACTTTCTTCGTCCCTTTGAAATTCGTTGCCTAATTCCCCTAGTAATTGTGGGATAGATTTTGCTGGGGAGTAAATATTTTTAAGAAAATTCTTGAGTTGTTCTATATTTGCAAAAGATTGTCCGAAAATAGATTGACGTGCTTCTCCTGTTATTTTACTTCTTATCAATTTCACTAAATTCGCTTCAAATTCTGGCTCTATCATTTCTTTGGCTTCACTGCAGCCTTCAATGAATTGTCCAAGGGGTATGTTTTTTCCATTAAATTCTGGTACCATAGTAAGTGCGTCCCTTAATGTGACCATTTGCCCTGAAGGGGTGTGAACAGGAGGGATATCAATTTGGTCTTCCATTTTAAAATTTTTATTTTTATTGAATTTACTACCAAATTTATTACTAGGTTTGTCACTAGAATTTCCACTAGAATTACCACTAGAATTTTCAGAATAAGACCCTAAATCAACTACTGTATTATTCTCTTGGTCGGAACCTGACATAGAATTATTTAAAAGTGCTTCTTCTTCTTCTTCTCCTCTTGGTAACTCTTTTCTAGGCGCAAAAGGGTTATATTCTTCTATTTCACCCCTTAATTCATCATTATTTTGAGCTTGAGTTCTAGTGATTCGTTTATTTGACATGGGTAAATCAGAATATCAAAGAATTCATAAAATTCGTTTAGGAAAACAAGTTCAGTAAAACAGACATACGTAGATTTAAAAAAAAAATATTTCAATAATTTGCATTTGGATTCTCGTGATCCTTTAAAGAATTTTGTAAGTAGGCTTTATATTCACCTATAGAAATTTAGAACATTTAAAATTCGGATTATTTTAATACATTCAACGATTTATTTAACCTCTTTTTATTTTTCTTATTTTTAGAGATTAGGATTTTTAATAATCCTCTTGAATTTTACTATTCTAGAATTTTGAAGTTTGAATTCTTTTAATCCGTTTAAAATTTTGTTAAAAATTTAGGATTTTTGTAATCCTTTTAAAATTTAGTAAAATTAGATTCTTTTAATCCGTTTAAAATTTTGTTACAAATTTAGGATTTTTGTAATCCTTTTAAAATTTAGTAAAATTGGATTCTTTTAATCCGTTTAAAATTTTGTGAAATTTAATGATTTTGGATTCTTATAATCCATTTAAGAGTTTGTAAAGATTTAGAGATTTTGGATACTTATAATCCATTTAAAAATGTTTGAAAGTTGGATTCTTTGATCCTTTTATAAATCTTGAAAATTGGATTCTTTGATCCTTTTAAAAATTTTTGAAAATTAGATTCTTTGATCCTTTTATAAATCTTGAAAATCGGATTCTTCGATCCTTTTAAAAATCTTGAAAATTGGATTCTTTGATCCTTTTATAAATCTTGAAAATCGGATTCTTTGATCCTTTTAAAAATCTTGAAAATTGGATTCTTTGATCCATAAAAAAAAATTTTGTTTAATATTTGGAATTTTTGTAATTCCTTTTTAAAAATTTGTTGCCTTGGATTCTTTTGATCCATTTAATTTTGAAAAATTGGATTTTTATAATCCTTTTAAAAAGTTTGAATATTGGATTTTTATAATCCTTTTAAAAAAATGAATATTGGATTTTTATAATCCTTTTAAAAAATTTGAATATTGGATTTTTATAATCCTTTTAAAAGTTTAAAACATTTTAGAATTTTGTAATAAATTTAGGATTTTTATAATCCTTTTTAAAATTTAAGAAATTTGGTAAAACATTCAAGATTTTGGAAAACATTAAAAATTTCGTAAAACATTTAAAATTCTGTAAAACATTTAAAATTTGGTAATTTTCCATGTTTGGATTTTTAATAATTTTATAAATATAAACTTTTGTTATATTGCATTTTGAATTTGAATAGTAAAAATATATAAAACAATAAACATTTTTGGTTTCAAACCAAATTTCTTGAAAATGGTCATTTATTCAATATTCCGACAAATTCTCCATAAATTACCAGTAAATTTCCATAAATTTCAAATAAATGTAATTTTTAAACACTTAATTCAAAAATAGACACATGATTTTATTATTCATGACATTTAAATTTAATTATTTAATATTTAATCCAATTAATATTGTTTAAATTGTTATGATCCAATATAAAAAATACTAAAATGGCCGAATCAAGAAAATATTACAACGGGGGGAAGTATCTGAACAAGCGCCATTTTGCTGGCCTAACCTCATGCAAGTGCGTCATAATTTACGTATGTTTATATTACGTATATTACGCAGGTATGCTTTAAAAATCTAAAGGCGGTATTGAAATGTTGAGAAAGAAAGAATTTCAGTAAATTACCAGAATTTCTCGAGAATATAAAAGAATTTTTTTTTTTGTAAAAGGTTATGGCGGCTGTGAAACTTCAAATTTTTCGTGGAATATAAAAAAAAGTCGAAATTAAGTAGGATTTGAAATTTTTACAAAGTCGTAAACAGAGACAAAAGATCTGTTCTAATATTGAATTGGCTATTATTATTTATCTCTTTCTTTTCTTTTTTTAATAAAAGATTATCAGTTCTAAAAAAAAAATTTTTAATCAAACAAATAATTTTACAATGAAAATGTTAAATATGTTTAAAATTAATAGTTTTATATATATGATAAACAAAAATTAAATTTTTTTTTTTTTTAGCAAAATTCAGTTTCAGTCCGACATTTTACGTTAAAATTTATTTTAATTTTCTATAAAAAATAAATTCCTAGTCTTTTTAAACATTGGAATTACAAGTGAGAAAAGAAAGGATGATATTGAATAAGAACAATAAAATTTAATAAAACAAGTATTAATTATCGTCTCGTATTTTCTTAAAATATTCTAGCTCCGTCAGTAATGTATCGAAAATTTCCTATTTTACCTAGCGCAATTCAAAATATTTGAGAATTTTTGAACTCTATTCAAGATTACCCTCTAAGTGTCTTGATGAGTTTAAGGCCATTAGTTGTGAATTGTCATTGAATTCACAAACTTCAGAGATAAAATATGGGAAACTTCTCAAAAATTCTATAAGTTGTTGACAAAGTTCTCTATAAATCGTAAAATGAATATTATAATTTTAGAATATATCTACGAACTTCATCACAGAATATATCAAATGTTATAAGGCACAAAGTTTACGTTTTATTTCGTAAAATTTTACAGAATAAAAAGAAGGAGAAAAAGAAATTATTGAATATGTAACCTTTGGTCTGAAATTTTTCGGTAATTTTTAAAAGTTTATCAAATTTCGTGATATTTTGTTTAATTTTTAAAATTTTTAGAATAATTCTGTAAAATTTGCTTGATTTAGGACGTTTTTTTTTTGAAAATGTGGAGTTCGTAAAATTCGTGAAGTTCATAAATTTGTAAGTTTTTTGCTTAATTCATGAAATTTTGTTTAATTGCCCGTGTGGAAAACTTCCCAACTAAGCCCAGTTTTTAGTCGGGCGCCACGTTGGACCCAACTGGGATTCCCATTTTGAAAAAAATTTGAAAATTACTGGAAAATCATACAATTAGTATTAAGTTGAACGTTATCTGACTTAAAGGTTTTAATCTTGCTTGGTGTTCCAACTTTTTAATCATTGAAATTTGAGTAAATAAGAGCAACACAATGTTAACACGTTTAGCTGGGCTTACACTTAACGTTCCCATAATGACGGAATGACGCTTTAAACAGGGCTTTATCTTCGAAACCCCATCATTTACCAATATAACCTAAAAGTGGATGAAACAGTGACGTGTAGTCAATGACATTATACGTGTTATCAAATAATTAAAATGGATAGAAAACGTCGTGCAAATGATAAATTACGTTCACGGGTACGAAAGCATCGTGTGATTTCTAAGTTCAAACAGAATTTAATACAAAACCAACCTGACTCAAGTGATGGTGGTAAGTTACACTAATTTTTATTACATTTATTGCAAGATATAATTTCTCAAAATAAGTTCTTGTCTATTTCAGAATCTGTAGAGCACAATGCAGAAGAACAGAATATTCAAGTGGATAATTTAGTCCATTTGTTGAATTTTGAAACAGGTACATATGTGTACATACATTCTAGATATAAAAATTATGCAACCAATACTGTTAAATATGTATATTGTATACATCGTGAATTTCTGTACTTGAAAATTTCACAATTAAAAAAAGTATAGTTATTAAACAAAAAACATTAAAAGAATCACTTAGAAACTTTAATGGACCATATTTGTAATAAAGTTTTTCTTGTCGAACTAATAATACACCATATTTGAGCTTTTAGGGCGAAAAAATTTGAATTACTCTTGTCTTTTAGAATAACTATTATTAATTAGAAAAGACGAATCGTACAAAGTACATATAGAAATAAATAAATGCCTACAATTATAAGTTTTATTTTTTAATCTTAATAATTATCAATATTTGATTGCGTCACTCATAATTATTAATATTATAATGCAGGTAACGAAGAGATTGTAGACAGGAATTGCGATGATAAAGAAGAAGATAATGATGATGATGATGAAGATGATGATGATGATGAAGAAGAACAAGAATTATTATCATTGCAGGATGAAGAAACAAGCGATGATCCAGATGCAGTCCAAAGTTCAACAAATTCAAGCGAAGAAGATATTGACATAAATGAAACACATCAACCGGAAGTTCAACAATTACGTCAATGGGCAACGAAAAACAAAATATATCTGTCGCATTTAGACGAACTTCTAGCTATTCTTAGAGTTCGATTGATACCAGATTTGCCAAAAAGTGCCAAAGCTTTTCTCAGAACCACAAAAGCCCAGTACAATATTATCCCTATGCCTGACAGTAAAGGTTCGATGGGTGAATTTGTTTACTTTGGTGTAGCAAAAGGATTAATTGAGTGTGTAAATGATGACTTGCATCCAAATAACTTAATTGAACTGCAAATTAATGTCGATGGAGTTCCTCTTGTCAAATCAGGTTATCAAGAGTTCTGGCCTATTCTTTGCAAAGTCCATTGTGACGCTGACCTTTATGAACCTTACCCAGTTGCAGTCTATTTTGGCGAATCAAAACCAGCGTCTTTAGATTCATACTTAAATTTATTTATTGAAGAAATCAACAATTTACAAAGGGATGGAATTGAAATATCTGGTAAACATTTCGCTGTCACTATAAAGTGCTTTATTTGTGATACTCCGGCTCGATCTTTTTTAAAATGCACAATTGGTCATTTAGGGATCAATGCATGTGAAAGGTGTACTGTCGAAGGTGTTCGAGTTGAAAACAGAACTGTTTATCCTGATACTAACTCGGAAGAAAGAACAGATGCATCTTTTAGAGGCAGTCATCAGCCTAGCCATCACACTGGAATCTCTCCATTGTTACGAATCTTACCTTTCTTAAATATGATACATATTTTTGTTTTAGATTTTATGCACTTATGCTGCCAAGGCATAATGAAAAAGTTGTTAGAGTATTGGATTGTTGCGGGTGTGAATAAATTTAATGTTGCTCAAAGACATGAGCTCTCAAGACGAATGGAATTATTAAAAAAACAAATCCCGTATGAGTTTCAACGTAAACCAAGATCGACAAATTGTATTGGGAAGTGGAAAGCGACAGAGTTAAGATTCTTTTTATTATATTGTGGTCCTGTGGTACTGAAAGATGTTCTACTTTCAAAACTTTACAAACATTTTTTGTTACTACATGTATCATGTCGTATCTTATGCTCTGAAAAATATTGTAAAAAGTATAGAATAGCTGCAAAACAATATCTAGTGACGTTTTTTCAATATTTAGGCGAATATTATGGACCTTCTTCACAAACTGTTAATTCACATCATTTAATACATCTTGCGGATGATGTGTTGTTCATAAACAGCAGTCTAAGTAAAGTAACAGCTTTTCCTTTCGAAAGTCTATTGGGAAAATTAAAGAGGCTTCTACGTACACCACATCGACCTCTTGCACAACTTTGTCGACGCCTTCATGAACAAAAAATTACAAAAAATGAAAAGCCAACTGTGCCACGATTAGTAGAAATTTTACAGAAAAACGACGAAGATATCGTGAAAATTATGTACAAAAGATTTACTATAACAAACATGTCACCTAACAACGTATTGTTACTAAAGGATAAGACTATCTTTGAAGTTTTAAAAATATCTATGAATGATGACAACATTGACATTAGTGGTAAGGTTTGGAAAAAAAAAAAATCAATTTTCATATTTCCATTTGACTCAGGCCGTTTAAACATGTGGCAATTACACAACCGACCAGTAGATAATATTGTTACATTTCCATTATCATCTGTAGATTGTAAAATGGTACATTTGTCTGTAAATCTACGAGAGCAAGCTTCTGATAAAGTGTTTGTAATACCTCTTCTTCATCATTGATAATTTAGTTGTATACAGTTATGACTTTTTCGAACAAAAGTGTAAGTGTAACTAGGCGAACATAGAGTGGCATAAATATGCCTCTCCCACACGATCTTTTTACATATGCATATGCAAAAGAGACACTCTTATGCATGAGTACAGAAATCATGAGAGAGAGACACTCTTACGTCAAAAGATTTTTTCTTATTAAAATAATTGAAACTGTCGAATATTCTTTATTTAACAACATTTTTTGATGTCAAACTTCTTTTATGTCTTTTCTTACCAATTATTCAAAAATTATGTGATTTTTATGAGTAATAACTCGTTTTGTCGATAAAAAGATTCTCCGCGACTTGACTATATAAGCAATTTTATAACTGAGTATTCTTTTTAAATGTTCAGGCATAATTAAAAACTATCATAATTTATTGACAAATATACTTTTAATATTTCATTTTGAAAAACCCGCTTCTTGAATAACACTTATCTGATTGGTAGCTTATTTTATTTCGCCGTCAAGAGATGGCGTTTTGTCCACGTATGTTGGTTTCCGTTGGTAGGAACGATTTTATATTACTTTGTCCAGTGTCGTGTTTAAACAAGCAACCAGGATAATTTTGAATTGCATTACCTCAGTTTAATTTGAAAACAAAACCGTTTTCTTTCGTCTTTTAAAATTTTAGTCGTAACTCAAGTGCCGAACGTGATAAATCACTGCATCTATATATACAGTGAGGACGAAAAAGAATTTGCAGGTTAGTTTATAAAAATAATGTTTCAACGTAGACCACGTGATGATTAAACTCTACGCTTGAAATTGTTAATCGAGGTGAATGTGAATAAATTGAAATAAAAAATACTTGTAATTTATGTTAAATAATAATAGGTTAAAATTTGAATAGTAAAAATATTTTTACGCTTCTATTTAATGTATTTTATGCGCAATAGAAGGTATGTATGCACTCGACTGAACTTAATATTTTTCAATTTTTTTTTTTAAATGGAAATGGTCTAAAGATATTGTATTTATTTTTTCTACTTGAATAAAATCAAATTTTTTCTCGTTTTGAAGTATGGAGAAAGCAAACGTCAAAGAAAACATTGATACTGGAGAAATATACGACTACCAAATAATTGAATTTGTGGTTCGTGGGCCAAAAAATAGTACACGTCAGACAGATATTTTACCATCTTGGTGGATTAATTTTAATAAAAGAAGATTGAAATTAGAGGCACAATATTTACCTCCACCATATACACCTGAAAGATGTAAAGTTTTACATCACTTGGTTCAAAATAAACTTCCTCCTATAAATGATTGGCCTTTTTATACTATAAAATTAATAGGTCAAGCTAGTAAGTACTTTAAATATACATTTCTTTTATAACTAATGTTTCTTCAAAACAGTTCTGTTTTATATTTGAAACTTCTTTATTGAAGTTATAAATTTAACAATTTCCAATTTTTTTGAAACTTCAAAACGATTATTGGATGGCAAAATCAACCTTATGTTTTAGACACCTATGAAGAAGGTATGGAAAAGTTGCTTACGGTTCGAAATGATGACAGCTGCTTATTCACTGCTGATTCTGATTTTGATTCAACTGAAAAGGCTGCACATATAACAAAAAAATTTAAAGAAAGTAAAAAGCAAAGTGATTTACCGCAACTTCCAGAATTTGAAGATATTCCTTCATCGTCATCTGGTACAGACTCTTCTTGGGCAGATAGAGAATTAAAATCCCTGATTAAATCGAAAACAATTCAATGTAATAACACAAAACAATTAAAAAAGAAGAAAAATAAAACAAAAGTTAAAACCAAAGGTAATTTTTGACAATAGATTTAAAAATACAAAAATGGAAGTGATGCAAACTAATATAGAAAACTACTTTTTGCTTTGGTCTTATAATTCTGCTGTGGATTAATAATAGATGTGTAATCGTTACCACTATAGTGTTTCAAATTTAAATTTCAAACTAATTGACTTTTCAAATTTCATTTTTAGATCAAGTTGAACAACTTTTACTGGAATCCAATCAACTTTTATATGATGACAACAATCCGTCAGAACTCATATTTCAAAGATGCAGTGAAAGTGAACCTACAGGTGGGGTATACAATATATTAGTTCGATTATTGTTTAGACAATGATGTAATATCTCAGATAATTTAATTTTTATTTACTGGTGATTATTTGTATTCATAAAGTAGGACTTGTATCGACCCTCAAATAATAATTGTATACGATGTTGATGTTAATAATTGGCTTTAGAGTCCAGAAATGATAACTCAGGAAGTTAGCATACTTTCAAACGTTTCGACTCTGATCGGAGTCCTCATCAGTGATCTCTATTTCTAAAATATCAAAACTTTGGATAAATATTGTACACATGAGCCCTATCTTGGAATAAACTTTGGTAATGTGAAAATTGTAAAAAAAATTTTTTGAACAATTGTAAAATGTCTGGAGAAAATTTACATAAGATTGTACAGAAAACATCGATGAATTGCCTAAAACTTTCCTCACGAATGACAATAGAATTCTATCACATAAGAAAGTTTTAGGCAATTCATCGATGTTTTCTGTACAATCTTATGTAAATTTTCTCCAGACATTTTACAATTGTTCAAAAATTTTTTTTTACAATTTTCACATTACCAAAGTTTATTCCAAGATAGGGCTCATGTGTACAATATTTATCCAGTTTTGATATTTTAGAAATAAAGATCACTGATGAGGACTCCGATCAGAGTCAAAACGTTTGAAAGTATGTAACTTCCGGAGTTATCATTTCTGGACCCTAAAGCCAATTATTAACATCAACATCGTATACAATTATTATTTGTATTCCACTTCTGAAAAATTTACTTTTGAAATCAGCTATAAAACTTTTAAATGTTTACTACACTAACCAAAGTTTCGTAAGATGGTTATTTTAATGAAATTAAAATAAAATTAATTACATTACTAATAAATTTTTGCTTTTATGTATTTCACAGCACATTGTTATGGGTTGTCTTCCCATGCGATCTCTGAAATTGAAATGGAAAATGAGTGTTCCTCGATAATTAAAAACAATAAGAAACGTAATGACTTACATTCAAAAGAAGACAAAAAAATGACCAAGGATACCAGAGATAAGAAGAAAGTTTTAAAAATTAATGCAGCCATGTCACCTGGTAAAGTGAAATAAGAAGTTTCAATCTAATTCTTATTCTCTTGAAACACATTTGAAAAGTAGCAATTCTGATAACATTAGTTTGGTTTTGTATTTTTTATCATAGTGTGATTAAGAAGAATAAGACACATCTTCGAGTTTAAGTTTTGCTGTTGAATTTTCATTGTGTTAAAGCCTTATTTGAAGAAATTTTTTAGTATTTCTATTCAAGTTCCATCATATCCCAAGTAACAGACAATTTATTAATTTTTCAACACAAAAAGAATTGAAAATTGTTCATTCTAAGTCATAATCATTTATCACACCTTGTGTTTTTGTTTCAACTAGCAGTAATTTTTCAATATCAAGTCCTCAAATGCATTAGCCAAAATAATTATTTCAATTTATTTTTTATAGATACAAATCTAATATTAGCTGCACTGAAAGGTTTGAGTGTGCAATTTCAAGAATTGATAAACAAACAAGATGCACAAGAATCGTTGTTACAAGCGATAGCAACAAAAGTGGGATTATCGTCCAGTAAAGGGTTTATTACCAAAAATAATTTGAAAATTCCTTTTAAGGGTATAGAAGAATTTATTGAATTCGATACAAAGTTAGAAAATGATATGTTTCGAGAAGAATTTGTGAGTTAAAACATTTATAATTCACTAGAAAAGAAACATTCTACATTCTACTAATCTCTAAAAAAATTGTTTACAGAACTCTTCGCTACACTATTTATTCGACAAAGAATTGAATGTCAGTAAGAGTATTTTGAATATAATGAAGAAATATTTTTCGAGAGACCTTGCTGTTCAGTTTACAAATGTCAAAAAAAAAGGAAACAAATTTGTACTTAAAGATTATAAAATGCATCAATGTATTTTGGGTAATCATTTTTATTTGCTTTAAAATAATGCTAATCATTATTTTATAATTTTTTAATTTTTTAAACGGCCGTGTATTTGTCGTGCTATTTATATGGAAAACAATGAATATAAACTCTATCATTTAAGAAAAATAAAAAAAACGTATCAACGCAAGTACTTATATTTCAAAATTTTATTATTTTTTTTAGATACTGTAAGTGCAACACATTTACCGGAAGAAAAAAAAAGACATTTGGTAGAAAAAAATGTCTCTGATGCCATTGGCATTGCCTTAATTGGAGCAAGAGATTGGGAAGGAGGACGCAAGGAACGAGAGGATGCAAAAAACAAACAATAATTATAGTAATTTAAAACTTTATATTCACTAATAAATTCAATTCTCTGAAAAAAATAGCTTATTTTAATTAAATGAGTTCCCAAAACCTTTTTACAGTTAAGTGGGCATAAACCAGGTTAGCCCAACTGGGGCCCACCTGGAATTCCCAGGTGGGCTAGATCTGGGTTTAGCGTTACAAACCAAGAAAAATCCCACCTGGGGCAACCCAACTGGGACCCACATGAAACTTGGGAAATCTAGCTGGGACCCACCTAGGCCCCATCCGATTTTTCCACACGGGTGGCTAATTTATAGAATTTGTAAGATTTGGTTTTATTTAGATGAATTAGTTTTACATAGTAAGTTGTAATATCTCGTAGAACTTGTAAAAATTTGAAAAATTTGTAGAATTTTGGAAATTAATAAAATTTTGTTAAATTGTTAAACTTTTTGATTGATTTAGAAAGAAAATTTGTGAGATTTTGTAAAATTCGTAAAATTTGCATAAAAATTGTAAAATTTGAAGGTTTGTAACATTATAAAGTTTGTAAAATTTCCAATATTTTTTTATTTAATTTGAAAATATTAAGGTTTGAAGGCTGAGAAATTTAATTTGATATACTAAATTTCGAATTTTTCTATAATTATTATTTTTCGACACACACTTTATCCGTCACAATGAGCAATTTTAAGTTCCCTTATTTTGTATAAGAATAAATTCTCAGATTAGGACTTCAATCTGAGGCAAAATATTCGAAAACATGAAACCCTGTATTACATTTTTATTCTCAGCCTTATGGCTAAACAAGAATTTCACACATATATATATACGAAAAATATAGAAGAAATAGAGAAATGAAGAAATATATAAAAAATTACGAAAACTTTTGAAGGGGAATTATTTTCAAAAGTTTTCATTAAGAAAGAAATTTTCAATTCAAACAGCCAATCAAAATTCAATCAATCCCCCCGGGGCCACCAAAAATTTTCTATGTGACGTCTAAGGTCACACAAGTTTTAAATTGTCTGAAGGACAATTTAAAAAGTAGTATTTTGAGTCTAGAGTTTTCACTCTAATAACTCAGGAACGAATTTAAAATTAATTTGGCAGTTGGAATAAAGTAAAAACTTCTTTCTTATCCTAGGGGAATTATTTTCATAATTTGAAAGAAAGGAAGTGAGGATTCAAACAAAATTGCACATCGCATAGATGGAGCACACCAGATTGTTTGAATTCTCAGGGATAGGTTAAGGAAGGAGAGCTATGAATATTGATACCAGATTGGTTACTGGCACCCAAATATTCATATGGAGGAGTATATAATATAATGTGCAAAATACAGATTGAGAGAAAGTTAGATAGCAAAAATTGAATTAACTTACTTTTATTTAGTCTTTCAACTTAATCCTTTAGAATTGGTCCCTTGGAAAATCGATGGCTGGAACCTGATGACTTTAATATAGTGCTGAGCAGTTTAGTATATTATGACCGAACGCGACTGATTCGACCGGAAAATTGAATGTAACTTGGTGAAATTTTTACTAACTAGATTTGTTGTTTTATTTAAAATTTGCCTTCAAGAGGAACTTTTATAGAAATATTGTAGAGAGAAAAAAAAGGAACTTAACGGAACTTAACGGAACTTGTGTGGAACTGAACGGAACTTGTGTAAAAAAAATGAAAATGCATAGCTTTTATGTATTCTCATCTTTTCCCTTTCTACTTGAAAATCTTTCAGGGGAGTTGAAACTACTAGTTTTAGTTGTCTGATTGGTTGGCTGTCTATAGTGACATAGTTACGCCCCCACAATAGTCGACGAAAATCTTAAGGGCTGACCCATTGGGTTGGGCCTTGTAGGAGTTTCCAAACTTTTCCAGATTCATCGATTTCCCAAGAGATTGCGCTACATGTATATTATAAAATAAAATACTTTAAAAATTAATTATTTAAACAATTATGTTTACAGATTTCATAATTTTTAACTAAACGAAGAGTCAGACTATAATATGTTTCACTTATATCCTAAATTAACTTACAAAATCGTGAATTTACATTAAATTAGTCATGTTTCAATTTCAAATTCAAAAGAGACATTATTGCTTAAGATTAATACATATTTCAAAGTTAGTTTTCTAAATTATTCTTATTAACCGTTAAATGTTTTGTTTAAATATATATAATTTTTACATTTGGGAAGATAAATTTATATATAAGTTTTATCTTACTGAAATTCATTTCTGAAGATATAAGTACTAATTCTAAAATCTGACTTTGAATTTAATTTTCTATTGCTTTATTTTAACATTTTTATTTGTACGTAATGATGTTATAATTTAACATTTAAAACAAATTATTTTGATTTGAAGGTTGCGTGCAAAATTACTAATAAAATATATATCTGATTACATGATGGCGTCGGTAAAACAGGACATTACTATTACTCAAAATTCTGAATAACATTGGTTTAGTTGCATTATTAATTATCTAATACAATTATATTTCTGAATGTTAATTACGAGTTAGTTTGGAGTTTTTGTAATACAGCTTGATTTAAGATTTTATGAAGTTTGAAATATGATTGTAAAGAATAAATGTATATTTTTATGAAAGTAAAATAGTTTGGTTTATTAAATTACTATTGAAAATAAATATGAAATATATTCAATTATCAAATAAATTGATGTTTGGATTTATTAGATTTAATTTAAAATACAATGAGAAATGTATGAAGAATTTTCAGTAATTTATAACCTGGTATTTTACCTTCTTAAATAACTTTCCGTAAATTATCATGTCGGTAAAGTAGATCCCTGATAATTAACAACTTTTAAATAAATTGCTATTAGTTTACATTCTATAAGTTTCAAATGTTAGTTCAAAAATAAAATAGATGCAAGTTGCATTTCTCTTATTAGTCGAAATAATTTCTTTTCCCATTCATAGCATACTGAATAATATTAAAAGTAATTTTAATTTCTTATTTAATTTAATTATTTTATAAAATATTATTTTCGAAAGTTTTATTTTCTATGTTGAATAGGCCTGAGATCTTATCTAGACAGAGAGTGCACTTTGTATCTATTTGTCTTTTCATGGGCGGGGTACCAGCGCGGTCCCTTTTGAGTGACAGCCTAAGCTGTTTATGATTTCCTGTAATGGCTAAATACTGGACTATTTACTACTTGTATTTGTTTGGAGTTTTATGAATTTATCTTGTTAGAGGCTGGTAGACGTTTGTATTTGAAAAGGAAATACGATTGTGGGCGACGCGTTTTGGTCGAAATATAGAGGTACAAAGTTTATTATATTTTATGATAATCTAAGCAAATTTTCGGTATTCATATTGGTGCAGCTGCGTTTCGAATTTATCTCGAAAGGTTTCTAGTCTTAGCTATTTACAAAAGATTGAGAAATTCGTCGAAAGATATAAAATAATTTATAATGTAAAACCGCTCTTAAAATTTGGAGAAATAGTAAAGAAAAATAAGATTCAGAGAAAAAAGAAAGTAAGTAATTTCAGAAGACGTCACATATGCGTAAAAATCTTTATTAGAAATACTTTTTAAAATAATGTTTTATTTATAGTAGAGCAATTCCATAATGCAAATACTGATCCTGAAACCGCGAACACCCGAAGAATAAAATTTTTAAACAATTTTTTAGATATTTTGAATTGACATGTAAGATATATGCGTAAAAAACTTAGTTGAAAATACTTCTTCAAAAGTATTGTATTTATAGTGAACATCACTCCCGTAATGTAATTACCAATCATAATTACGCGATAACGCGAAGAATAAGATTCTCTGGATATTTTAATTTGACCTATAAGATATATGCGTAAAAATCTTTGTTAGAAATACTTTTTCAAAAGTGTTTTATTTTTAGTACAACAATTCCATAATGCAAATACTGATCCTGAAACCGCGAAAACCCGAAAAATAAAATTTTTAAACAATTTTTAAGATATTTTGAATTGACATGTAAGATATATGCGTAAAAAACTTACTTGACGATACTTTTACAAAGGTATTGAATTTTTAGTGAACATCACGCCCGTAATGTAATTACCAATCATAATTACGCGATAACGCGAAGAATAAGATACTCTGGATTTTTTAATTTGACTTATAAGATATATGCGTAAAAATCTTTGTTAGAAATACTTTTACAAAAGTGTTTTATTTATAGTAGAACAATTCCATAATGCAAATACTGATCCTGAAACCGCGAAAACCCGAAAAATAAAATCTTTAAACAATTTTTAAGATATCTTGAATCGACATGTAAGATATATGCGTAAAACACTTAGTTGAGAAAACTTTTTCAAAAGTATTGTATTTATAGTCAAGATATCTTAAAAATTGTTTAAAACTTTTATTTTTCGGGTTTTCGCGGTTTCAGGATCAGTATTTGCATTATGGAATTGTTCTACTATAAATAAAACACTTTTGAAAAAGTATTTCTAACAAAGATTTTTACGCATATATCTTATAGGTCAAATTAAAAAATCCAGAGTATCTTATTCTTCGCGTTATCGCGTAATTATTATTGGTAATTACATTACGGGAGTGATGTTCACTATAAATACAATACTTTTGAAAAAGTATTCTCAAGTAAGTTTTTTACGCATATATCTTACATGTCAATTCAAAATATCTTAAAAATTGTTTAAAAATTTTATTTTTCGGGTTTTCGCGGTTTCAGGATCAGTATTTGCATTATGGAATTGCTCTACTATAAATAAAACACTTTTGAAAAAGTATTTCTAACAAAGATTTTTACGCATATATCTTATAGGTCAAATTAAAATATCCAGAGAAACTTATTCTTCGCGTTATCGCGTAATTATGATTGGTAATTACATTACGGGCGTGATGTTCACTAAAAATTCAATACCTTTGTAAAAGTATCGTCAAGTAAGTTTTTTACGCATATATCTTACATGTCAATTCAAAATATCTTAAAAATTGTTTAAAAATTTTATTTTTCGGGTTTTCGCGGTTTCAGGATCAGTAATTGCATTATGGAATTGCTCTACTATAAATACAATACTTTTGAAAAAGTATTTCTAACAAAGATTTTTACGCATATATCTTATAGGTCAAATTAAAAAATCCAGAGTATCTTGTTTTTCGCGTTATCGCGTAATTATGATTGGTAATTACATTACGAGAGTGATGTTCACTATAAATACAATACTTTCGAAAAAGTATTGGCAACAAAGTTTTTCATGCGCATATCATGCATGTCAATTTAAAATGACTAAAAAAATTCTTTTTCTTCGCGTTTTCGCGTTTTTAGGATTAATAATCGCATTATGGGATCGCTTTATTATAAATACAATACTTTCGTAAAATTATTGTCAACCAAGTTTTTTACGCATATATAATACGTGTCAATTTAAAATAACTAAAAAATTTCTATTCTTCGTGTTTTCGCATATTTATGATTGGTAATTACATTACGGGAGTGATTCTTACTATAAATACAATACTTTTGAAAAATATTGTCATAAAGATTTTTACGCATATATCATACTTGTCAGTTAAAATAAATAAAAAATTCTCTTTTTTCGCGTTTATAACAGTGAGTTCAGTCTCATATCAATTCATAAATGCTTTTTTTCGTGGATGTAGAATTAGTAATCGTATTACGGTACTGTCTCAATCTAAATACAATGCTAAAAACAGGTTTGGCAACAAGGGTTCACGCGCATATCATACATTTCTAATTAGAGCATTTAAAAAAATTCTATTCTTCGTGTTCTCAGGATTACTGATTGCATTATGTGTTTGTTTTAATATAAATACAATACTTCAGTAAAAGTATTGGAAAAAAAGTTTTCTACATGTATTTCAATTCAAAATAACTTAAAAATTCTATACCATTCTCTTTTATCAAAAAATGTTCTCACTCGCGATTATTTTTAACGACTGTGTTAAAATATGTTCGAGGGAGTGTTTCGGTACCGTATTGAGCGAGTTTTCTGACGGATTCCTTCGAACATGTGGTATGGGGTTTGCTTTCCTCGAACGCTTTGGCACATAGAAATCTCAAGTGCTCGGGACGTTGAAAAGATTTTGAGTGTGCATACTCTTTGAGGTTGTAACTTGACTCCTCATAACAAGTTTTCTCGTATACAGAAAATTCTCAATATTTTCTAAATCAGTTTTCTCTCTGTCTTGCAGCGGAGTGGCAGTCTACCATACTAACTGTCGACTCCGTGATCGCAAAGAGGAAAAAAAAAAAAATTTTAATTTTTTCTTCCCAAATTCAAATTGATCGGTTTTCGACTCACCCTTAACTTCTCGGGTTCGTGTGTGTGTGTGTGTGTGTGTTGTGCTGTGCGTTCTCCATCGAGGGCTCACGATTGGTTTTTTGACCTGTGTTTTTATGGAATTAATTGTGGTTGTGTGCCTTTGAGGTGGCGCGTTCAGCGATTCACATCTTCCACGAATCGGACACGAGAGGACGTCTGTGTGAGGACGATGCTGGAGGGTCTATTCGCATGTTCTAATTTTATTAATAAATTTATTATTAGAATAAAACAAAAAAAAAAACAAAAACAAAAAGAAAATAAATATTAAGTTGCATGAGTTTTGCTTGTTTAGTTTATAATTATTATTTTTAATGCAAATTAAAATTGTTGGCACTGAAGAGGGCCCCCATTTGTGGCCGAAACGTTTGCCTTTCTGAAGTTTATGTTTTTTACGGCATAAACAAATTGGAACTAAACTGACCCCATGCCAAATTAAATATCACAGATATATCACTGTGGGTCAATATAACAAAGGACATATGCAGGAACATGTCAAGATGTAATATATAACTTCTATACTTTCTTAGTGTACTAGCAATAACTATTATTGCACCTAAATTTTCCCAAAATTCCTAACTTTTTTTGCAATTATCATTATGAAGTATACCAAATATTCCTATATAAAGTCTCTCAGTGCACGCAACTCTAACCTCTAAATGAGAAAGAAGTGTCATTTTTTTGAGGTATTTTTTCGAAGCGTTTGTCGATTTGTTTGGACCATTTTTTCTTTCTTTGAAAGATCATTTTTGCGTATCGCGTATTGTTTTATCACACGCGAAAATTCACAAGAGCGATAGCGATGGCATAATATTTTGTTTACGGTAGCTATACATGGTATTGTCATATGAACGAACTTGTATAGCTGTCTCACCTATACTCGTATAGTTCTGAGGACCATACCGTAGCATTGGTCTGATAGCAATATTTTCTGGTTCTGATGACCAAAATATAGTTCTCTTAGCTATACTGTTTTTTCTGTGCAGTAACTTAAAAGACGTAAAACAAACATCAGTAGATACAAAGACTTTAAATTCGGCTAAACGATACAAAAATTACTACACATCAGCGAATAAGTACTAAATTTCATAAAATCTTTTGCTAAAGTCAAATAAGTTCATTGCTGGATTTCACTAGCTGGAAATAAGTATACGGTATCACGTAAATGAGTAGGCTATTGCTGTCAAGAAGTAAATTCTATTCTGTTTCATAGAAACATGAACATGCTTAAAATCAGTGAACGAAGATGCTCGAAATTAGCTGATACATTTTAACTTTTAGCATATCACTTGCAAAAATTCAGTGTGGATCTTATTGAAATGTTTGACAAAGGACTTACTGTTATTTAAGAATACAAATACTCACTCAAGAGTAGCAGGAATGTTCTAATTGTTAGCATATCACTTGCTAAAATTAAGTGTGAATCTCATTGAAATGTTCAGCAAACGACTTACTGTTATTTAATCATGAAAAGTCTCAAGAGCAGCAAAAATGTTCTAGTTTTTAGCATATCGCTTGCCAAAATTCAGAATATCTTCAGTTTATATTATTTTATGAGAACCGGTATTTTAAGCGTAGACTAGTATAGTGGTTAAGATGCGAGCATGTCATGTCAGCATCCGAGGTTTGAACTCTAGCGGGGGCGATTAGGTTTTTCAAGGATAAAATTATGTAATAATCCGCCGGCGAAGATGATAAACAATGCAGAATAGGTAAAGAACAAAAAAACGAAAAATTGCCCCGAAAAATTTTCTTTTTTTATTAAGAAACGAAATCAATTTACTAAAATCTAGCAGATCATTTGCCAAAATTTAATACAGCGCTTTCTCGGCATTAAGAACAAAAGATTAGAAGATTAGAAGATTAAGAACAAAATTCTAAATTTTAAAGCGGGATATTCTGAAATCCGGAAACTCTACTGATACAATTCAGAAATTTTTACTATAATTTGGCAAGTCAAGGTATAATTCTCAAACGAAAATATCTGATTTGTAGAATATAACTTGCGGGGATTTAGAACACACTCTATATTATATTAGTATACAATATGCTAAAATGCAGCAAATCGACCATGAACTCACCAATCAGCAAACGAGTTTTTAAAATTCAATCAGATATCTTCTGATTTTCAGAAATTCCTTTTTTTGCGTATTGTAGTACAAAGACTGTGTAAAAAGAATAATGTACTATTGCAAGAGTTGCAATGTTCCGCTCCTCATATAATCAGAGAATTGTTTTTAAAATTACCATATAAAATCATAGCAAATTATGTTTACTGATTATTATACACGTTATATTTTATGGGTAATCAATATTTAAAAAATGTTTAATATTGAAAAAGTTGAAAAAATTAAGAAATTTTTAAAATTCAAGCAATATGAAAATAAAGGGTTTCCCAATAAGGGTGATATGTTTTGAAATTGAAAAAAAACACTGAATATTCATTCGGAATTGATCGAAATCTTTTTTATTATATTGGATATTCTATGCCATTTATGATTTAAACAATATATCGGCCAAATGTCCCCCGAGACTTGAGCCAAAAATGCGCCTCATCAGAAAAGATGATTTTTTGATGAAAATTGGGATCATTTTCAATTGATTCCAGAGCCCAATCCGCGAACTCCCGACGCAAACGATGGTCATTAGGCTTCAGTTCTTGGGCCAGAATCATCTTATAGGGATGCAGGCCAAGATCCAATCGCAAAATACGCCAGGTAGTCATCCTGGACAGGCCCAATTCCTGAGATCGGCGTGGCACGGACAATTCACGGTTTTCCTCGATACTAGCCTGTACGGCGGCTATATTCTGTGTAGAACGTGCGGTACGCATACGATTTTTAGGCTTAGTATCCAATAGAGTAAATTCACTCTCCAACTTATCGATTATTCGACGAATTGAGAGCGCGGATGGAGCAGAATGACCACCATATTTTGCACGATATGCTCTTTGAACACCGACAAAACTTCTCGAATTTTGATAAAATAATTGGACAATTTCCAAACGTTGTGGAAGCGTGAAACTACTCATGATTAAATGGCAAACCTTACTGATGACAACTGACAGCAGACGTCAAAAATTTCAGTTCAAATGAGCCCGATAGGGACATTCAAAATCATATCACCCCTATTGGGAAACCCTTTATAAAAACTAAAAATAGGAAAATGAAAATACAAAAAATACAAAAAAAGATGAAGTACAAAAAATAAAGAAAAAATGTTAAAAAATATAAAAAGAAAAAAAATGACACTAGATCCACGTTCACGCCATCAATCCTGGGTTCCCTGAGAGGGAGAAGCCGAATCATAGTGAACATTTTAGCAAGCCTGGCAAACAAAATAAAACATTCCCGTTTCTAATAAATAAAAAAGTCCACATAATAATTCAATAATGTTTTATGTTGTATTCCTGAATTCAAAATCAACATTTGCACATATGAACAACGTAAACGAAATTGAAAAAATTTAATTGCAGTGTAAAGCAGCGGCCACATTAGATTTACCGTTTATAATTTTTCAATTCTGACTTCCGAGTTGTAGTTAGCAAACTGAAAACTCTTTGTACATATACGCTTTTTGTGGAACTCATTTTAAAAAAATTTGGAAGAGAAACTTCAAATTCATTTAAAAGTGGCTGACATTTATAAATTTGAATTTTTGCCCTTGGAATCGTAAACACTACCAGAAACCTCGTTATATTTATCTTTGTGCAATATAGACAAAAAGCGTTGAATTTAGTAAATAATGGCTATCATATTGAATCCACTACTTTGAATTTCTCATGTTTGACCGCGGAATCATAATCAGCGACCTCAGAAATCACTTAAAAATTCATTTTTATGCAATTTGAACAAAACTCGTCAAATTTAGTGAACAATAGCCTCGATATTTTTATCCGCCATTTTGAATTTTTCAATTCTGACTGCTGAATCACAATCAGTGACCTCAAAAACCTATAGGGCACTGATAATTTTTATGTTTCATGCAAATACAAAATGTGCCCTCGAACGAGTTAAGACTTGTAACAAAAATGACAAATTATTTGAAAATGGAAAATTTTCGTAGCTCATATAACTAAAATTGGTTTAGAATCAACTGAGTTTACTAGTAACTGAAAACCGAATTTGACACCTAAAAAATATTTAAAAGGCAACTCAATATAATTTTGATGAATAAATGAATAGATCCAGCATTTTCCCACCACACAATTCTTATTATTCATTACAATTCATACATTATTTTGTATATAATTTTCAAGTATAATAAATTATTGATTAACAATTATTGACCATTAAAATTCTCATAAGTGAACTTAATAAAAAAAGTTGGCTTGCCAATTTTAATGAAATAAAAAATTTGTTCAAGTCTCAACATAATGAACACAATATACTTATTACAATATAATAGTATCAAAGAAAAACATGTTTTCCTTTACGCAATTCAATCTTTTCTTTTTTGAAGACTAGCCATCTCAGTATTACGCACGCAAAAAATTTTAATTGAAACAACCGGAATTCCGGTTAGTCAATATTTAAGATTCTTTTCTGGTTGTCTTGATCAAACTTTCTAGCTATCTCTGAAAAATATGGTAAAACTAAGTCTAACTTACAGTTATTTAAATAATAAAATTTTTTAAATATAGTCTAATTGTAAGCTGAATCGCGGTCGTTATAACTGGACTTTTTTTGTGAAATTCTAGTCCTGATAATAGGTTTGAAATGATTATTTTGAATAATAAATCTGAAGTAAAACTAAAGGAATATCACCTGCGATTGTCATACTGTAATGCACTCATTTGGTGAAAAATGTGAAAATCTTGAAATAAGAATAAAGTTTTGCTGTTTGGCATTTTACCCTTCCACACTGTTGTTCTCAAGGGAGCGTTTACCGCGGATAATTCATATTTATGACCAAGAGTTCTATCAACCCCACTTGGTTCGTATCCATTTAATTGAGACGTTCGTATCAGAGGCAATAGGGTGAGAACATCGTTATTTCGATGAGGGGAAAAAAGGACAATACATCGTGGTCGATGGAGTCGCAAACTAATTCGTAAAGCTGTCTGTGTAATAATTGCGATCACGTGTAAGATGCTTGCGCACGTCTTTTCCGTTTATTTTGTTCTATGCTCATGATTAAGCGTAAATAATTTCTCATTAAGGGTTGCCGATGATCACATTATACAATAAGTTTTGTTCTCATACATAAATAACGTCCTCATGAGACCATCCTTTAGCATCACATAGAAGTATAATCTAGAGTTTTGTCGAGAAATCCTAAAGCAGTTTTTACATAATACATATAGTTTTATTTATAGTAAATACAAATATAATTTTTATATTTCGTGTCTTCTTTTTAGTCAAAGTTGAATTGATAAATTACAATATAGGATTTTCATATTGTTTGTTTTTTCTTCGAGTTGAATTTTGCATGAAAAGAACGACAAAGCAATCGGAAAGTGTTCGCTTTGAGGCATGGGAACGCTTATCCATTTAGTTTTTAGAGCTCCCTTTCACCCCACATAGCTATTAAATAGTAATTCCGTTAAAGCCAGGAAGGGTTGCGTCGCCTATCTCTGACCCATATTTCATGGCAAAAGCTTTTCAATCTGAGAAAATACTTATGGATCTGGCCGACTCGCTCTATGCTAGAATAAAAACATAAAAGCCACTCCACTCGAGAAAGCTATATGCAATGAAGAAATTGTTAGAAACGAAAGATCTTGTTTACTCAGTTCCTCCACCGGCAACAGAAGAGCTAGTTGATTATTCAATTCTCGTGGGAAAGAGCTGGAAATAAAATTATTTAGGACTGCCTTAGTCTTTAGTTTGTGTTTATCATGAAGACGGAAGGTATCCTCTTGTAAGTAATTACGAAGGACGAGGAAGGATCCGCCGAGGCCACGATGGCGTATTTACTTGGCACACCACACATGTGAAGTGGGGAACCCCGGTTCAAATCCGGGCCGAGGTAGAATTTTTCTCGTTCTCTGAAAAAACTATTCCTTTCTTAATTTAAATGATTTTAAATTCCGCATATTAAACGGGTTGAATAAAAATCTCCATCAAGTGATAGGACTAGTGATTATTATTACATAAAGTACCTACGAGTTTTTTTCTCACGTCGAGCATCCTGGATGAATTAAAAATTCATGGATGAAATGTATTTCCGGCAGTGAAAATGGCTATGGAAACTCACTTCCTGCCGTACGCGAGCAATGAGATTTCGCCATTGTCGAGGGTTTCAGAGTAAAAGGAAACCACGAAGAATAGCGGGCGTCCAATCAAGAATTCGCCCAATTCTGCGAAAGTTCACAGTACCCGTTATGTTCGAGATTATGAGGAACGCACCCACACGGGTCTTCTAGAAAGAAAAGGGGAGGGTTGACTTCTCTACCAAGCTAGATTAGCATAAATATGGCGTCTTAGAACGGGCCGTTTGTCATCGTTAGCAAAGCACACGCTTCCTGGGACTCGCGCAGTCACACTTCTCTGAACTGTCGAGCTGTTCTATTCCCTCGGGATACCCGAGTGAAGCCTCACAGGAAGGAAACTCCGATGCTGTAGCTAGTGACTTTTCCAGCCATGAACCTGCAGTGAACACGTGATATTAATTAAGCCTTCAGTTTCAGGAGCGCTATCTTTATTTTATTTTTTGATTAATCGAGTTCGGTTCAGAGTTTTAATTGTTGTAATAAAGTTTATGGAGCCCATGAAGAATTTTGCCGCTATACATAAGAACATACAAAACACGAATGGTAACTGAAGAGGGTAATTTTTTCTGCTCTTCTGTCAAAAATATTTCATGGATATTAAAGTACAGTTAGTGTGTCAAATATTGTGATTGCACTGTTAAAAATATTATTAATTTTAACAGACTTTAATATACTATATATATAATATTTTATATAATATAATAATAATAATAATATGTAATATAATATTTAATATACTAATACATATCTAATATATAATAGATTTGTATATTATGAAAAATTAATATGCATTCATATTAAATATAATAACTTTTTGATCAAAATATACAAAAATTAACAAACATTATCAAAATATATACACTTATGTATTAAAATAAAAATAAAAGTTTGTATTTTTTAAGATGGAAGTATTTTAAATTTAATATACATTGCTAAAAAAAACCTTCCATTGCATGTAATGGAAGTTTAATATAGAAATGTCTAACAGTGTGGCTTAGGAAAACATATATCTAAGAATTACAGTAATAGAATTAGAAAGTCGAGTGTTGGAAAAGTAAGTAAATAAGTCTCCCAGTACTTACTGGGAGACTAACCAAGTTTCATTCTCCGATTTGATTTGTTCTGAAGTATTTTTTAGAATACTAAAAAATAAGGCACCCCAATTATGATTCAAAAGCGATGAAGCACCCTCAAAGCACATTTGTTATTCATAAAGAATTTTAAGCATTACATAATAATTATTGTGCACGGACAAAAATAAATCGGAAAATTTTAATTGACATAGAGAATGATTAATGAAGGGTTCAGTAAAACATGGTCGAGGATAAGAAATTAATATACGTGTACGTATACGGTGGCCATGGTGGGTTCACGTAAAATGTATAAGTATGTCACTGACGCCCAAGAAACTTCAATCGATAGTTCGGTAAACTGTGAGTATCGGGCGCGTGACTTCAAGCGGCAAATATGGACCCCTTGAGAAAAAAAAATTCTTATCTCGAGCCTAGCATTAGTCATCCGATACATGCATATGAAAACAGCATACAAATACATTCACACCATTCAATCGCAGCCAATCATATTTCCAATCACAAATACACTTAACATATAACCCTACATATAGGGCATAATTCCTCAAGTGGTACCACCCCAAAAGACGAAGTCGTCTGATCGGGCTCAAAATTTGGTTTAATGGAGTCCTATTTGACGGTACATTCTACAAGAAAATTTTTTACGTCTAGACAAATATTTACTGAAATAGGGGGGGGGGGGGGGGGCACATTTCTCGGACTTTTGAGGAATTCTCTTCTTCAATCGAATATATTTTTTTGGCCTGAAGCAAAATTTTACTTCATATGTTTTCTTTGGTATTTTTCGTATTCTTTCAACTGGTTGTAACCATTTTGAAAAAAATCAAAATTTGACCTACATTTCCGAAAATCAAAAATAAATTTAACTTTTTCTCAAATTTAGACCTATTTTTTTTTTAATCATCTAGTTAAAAACTTGAGAATTTTTCCTATGAATTAGCAAAATGTCAGGATGGCATTTTTTTGTTTTCAAGCAATATTAATCTTACACTAACTGTAATTCCGCCATCGTAAATTGTAACTCAACAATGACAGTCCTAACTCTGTAAATACAGAGAGCAGTTACACTAACCGTGTATGATATTATGTATTGTAGAAATTAGATTGAGGGTGTTCTACGGGTTCCCCGGCGTAAAGACGGTAGCGAACGGTCGCGCGGCATCAGCTTTGGCAAAGCATCCGGTTATCCATCGCACAATTGCTTGAAAACAAAAAAATGCCATCCTGACATTTTGCTAATTTATAGGAAAAAATCTCAAATTTTTAACAAGATGATTTAAAAAAAAAATAGGTCTAAATTTGAGAAAAAGTTAAATTTATTTTTGATTTTCGGAAATGTAGGTCAAATTTTGATTTTTTTCAAAATGTTTACAACCAGTTGAAAGAATATGAAAAATACCAAAGAAAACATATGAAGTAAAACTTTGCTTCAGGCAAAAAAGAATAATATTCGTTTGAAGAAGAGACTTCCCATCAAAGGTCTGAAAATTGCAACTCCCCCCCCTCACCCCTCCATTCCAGCAAATATTTGTAAGAACGAAAAAACCGTCAAATAGGACTCCAATCAGCCAAATTTTAAACCCGATCGGACTTGATATGATATGGTATGTGACGCGATCCGAAGAAGGTCCCTAAGAAGTCAAAAATCGATTTTCCGATTTTCGAAGTTTTACATAGGTTCAAACCTGCTGTTCAAGATGGTGTAGTTGAAAAAATTCTATCATTAATAGTTTGTTCGTCACGAGGTTGTAAAGATTGTCATTCGGGAAAGCACTCGAGACTTCTCTCTGATCGCATACACATACACGAATGCTGTGAGTATGGATACTCTGTATTTCTTTCCGAAGACGGCCGAACCGGCCGAACTGACACACACTATAAACCTGTAAAAGTATGCGTATTGAAATAAGAGAGAAATATCGGAAGAGCTCTATCGGCTCGTCGCCACTTTTCCCGCTTCTTCCCAAAAATCTACTCTTGGCTACTTAGGGCTCTTTCATCAGATCGCGTGACATATATAGAACAATACGCTTTCGTCGAAAACACACTCACGCACGCTTACGATTCTGAGACACAAAATTTGAAACTTTCTTATACAGTGATCGCAAGAATTAGGTATTTAGAGCTTGTGAGAATCTGCCAGTGTCGTGACTAAAGTTGTTAGCACTCACTTAAAGAGGTTCTATCGGTACATAGCTAGTCAGAAAAAAACATTTCGTGCAGTTGACTCACGAGGTAGTTGATGTGGCAACACCGCCTCACTTTTTTTAGTGTCCCTTCTAAATTTGGCATCATAAGAGGCATTTTACTGAACTAGATTATAAATTTAAGGCATTCAAGTGTGAATACTATGGCAGGGCAAACGTGTATGTAGGCTCAATGTTTCTTTTTGAATAGCACGCCATAACCTACCAACGTATACTCGGCTGCGATGTTGCCATATCTACTAACTTATCGCTCAATATCATGATTTTTGTAACATTTATTTCCATTTTCATTGATTTACAAGTACCCTCCTAACAACATTGTAAGCTAAAAGTGTTTTTTAGATATTTTTCTCACTATTATAAGAGATTTCATCGATATTCAACCGTTAATAAATGTATGGTGAGTAATTACAAACAATGAAAAGGTAGTTTTCCATAAGAGCATATGTTAAATGACGGAAAATATTTATTAAAATATCTTAGCAGTTAATTCCTTTTACGATAGAACCTCCTTAAATGAAATAGAATTAACTATCTGTATAAATTATTCATAAAATACAAAAAATGCAGGCATTCATTTCATTCATTATTTACTTAATTGATATTTAACATAAATTTTTATCATAACTACGTATGAAGTTTAATGAAACTGAATTTTGAATTGTACTTTAAAAAATTGCATTATTATTTAAAAGTATCTTGTGTAAAAACATTTATAAAAAGATTATTTTATTTTCTGCAACTTTGATTTTTTGTTTTTTTAGATTTTTTATCACCATTATTATAAAAATGTTCGTCGCAGAGATCGTAGATCTCATTAGTAGTAATAATAGTTTCAATACTGCTCTATTTTCTGCTAACTCACTAGTAGGGCCGGCTTGTATTTCTTTTTTTGGTAACTTGGTACGTGGGTAGGCTCGTCGTAATAATGCTCCATTGAAGTTGATTTCCTGAATCGATATGGACTGTTTATATTAGAATTTATTGTACTGGTTCGGAAGTCTATATCTGAATTTAAAAAATTTTTGAAGCATTTTATAGGGAAAGATGGTGTAGTAAGATTATTAATACTCGTTGAAGGTTTTGGATCGTTTATAGATGATTCTTGAATTGTTACATGCAAATGTTCTAGATAGTTTATCAGACTTCGTTCACATTTCTCGTCTTTATGCGAAAGAGAATTAATCATTTTTATCGCAGCAAAATCCTTAGCTGTTTCTATCAACTTTGCTATTCCTATTTGTTTAATATTGTTAATAAAACATTTTGCTATGTATGTTGAATCTTCTAATAAGTTTTTGTCCGTAATACAGTATATTTTGAATATGAAAATTTATTTTGAGTGCAAATTTCGTTTAATCTCTTGAAATTTTTACTAATAAAATTTGGTTGGTCATTTTGATTGGTTTTTTCCGATTCATGACTTAAGGTTTGATATAAAATACGTGCTACCTTTTGTTGTACATTTTCTTTATCTTTGCCACTACTCATAAATATGTAATTTTTATATTGCAAATTCACGTAAAATAAATACTCGTTAGTTAGTATGAGTGTTTCATAATTGAGGGGTGAATCTCTTCTCTGTAAGTAGATTTTTTCTTGGCCTATTTCGTGGTTTTTTCACAAAAGGTTTAGAAGAAAAATTTTCGTCTAATTTTTCTTGATTTTCATCTTGATGCAAATTTTTTGCTTTTTCTTCTTGCCTTTTCTTTTGAGCTCTTCTAGTAATAGCTTTTCATGATAAATTTTCTTATGTTTTGGAAAATACTGGGCTTAATAAAAATATTGCCATAAAAATAAGTCTTGGAGCCAGATTTTTGAATAAATTTGTGTATTTTAAAATATTCTTACCAATCTCACTAAATGATTCTTCGCTAAGAAATTCTAGAAAAATTCTGGAATTTTTGTGTCAGTATTTATAATATTTGGGCTTCTGAAATTTCGCTAAAATGATCTACGTCGTCTGGTGCGATTACTGAATACAAGTTTTTCCGTTTTGAAGGTTTGATCTCATTTTTAGAGTTCCCTTTTTTATTTCTGGTAAAATTTTTCTTGGCAAACATTATTTCTTGAACAATCATAAAAGTATCGTTGTCATCAACTAGTAAATGTTTCGATTTCTTTTTGTTATTCTTGAAAGAGCGTCTGCATTTAAATTCATTTATCCTGCCTTATAAACTACATCAAAATCATAGTCTGCCAGTTTCAATCTCCAATGTGAAAGTCGTGAGCGAGGGTCCTTAGAATTTTGGAACCATACTAAAGGTTTATGGTCAGTTGATAGAGTAAATTTTGTTCCATACAAATGAGCACGAAAATGAGTTACACAAAGTAATATAGCAACAGCTTCATCCTTATAGGTATCATATTTGCTCTCAGTATCACTCGGACAACGTGAAGCATATGATATTGTCTTATCTTCACCTATTTTATCTTGTGATAAAATACCTCCTATTGCAAATTCTGAGGTATCTGTGTTAAGTTTAAAAAGTTGAGAAAAATCAGGTCGTTGTAAAAGTGGTTCTTCACATAACGTTGCTTTTGAAATATCGAAAGCTGCTTGTTGTTTTACTGCCCAATTATAAGGAATATCTTATTTTAAAAGTTCATTCAAAGGACTTGCAATTTTTGAAAAACCATCAATAAATAGTCTATAATATTCTGCTAAGCCTAGAAATTGTTTAACATTTTTCTGTGTTTTCGGAAATGGAAAGTTTTTACAGTTATTTTTATAGCTGAATTGCTGAATTTAATTTCGTGCTCTTCTTGAGTATTTGCATATATAACTATTATCTCTTAATAATCTTGCGAGGTTTTCTTGAGCTGAAATTGCCGGTAGCATTGCCTATGCCTCCATGCCATCCTCAATAAAATGTGACAATGGCACGTTACCCCCATCAAACAAAGGGATCACCTCTAACGCGTCTGGTAAGGATACCTGTTGGCTGTTGGGTATGACTACGGCCATTTCTTCGTTATTTACTGTTACGGGATTATCCTGATTTATGACTTCTGTGTCGCTTTTGTCGTCGTCGCTATCGTTGTTACTAATTATAGATTCGCGTGCCAATGAGGTTTTTAAATTCTCTTTCAAGGTTTTATTTTCTATTGTTATTACTGTTGAGCTTAGCAAATTAGATTCTTCAAAATAACATAATTCGTTCGTTAGAGATTGATCTTGATTACTAGATCTTTTTACAATTCTTAAATCTGGACAGAAACTTGAATGAAACCCGCTAGTTTTTTCTGAATCTTCACTTAATATATTGTACTTTGATTATTAATTCTTTTATAGACGTTGTACAGGACTCTCCTAGGACGGGTCTAGGCATACCTGTTAAAACCAAAAAACCCCCTATCACGAACCAATACACCGCCCGCGGAACCGCCTTTCGGCTTTAAACTTCGCGGGCAGTTGGTTCCAGCTTAAAGTCGCGTACGACTCTTCCGTCGTCCGATCGCCCGGGATTCCCATCCGCGGAAACACGTCCGTTAGGCAGGCCGGCTAGCCTCGCCAGCCAGGAAAGGAATAAGAAGATTCCTCCCCGATTTCTACTGGCCCCCATTGTTGCCGCACTCTGCACGCCCATCGAGCTCCCTCGTCTTCATCACCAGGGTGACGAATGACTCGATAAGCATCCATATCTGTTCAGACTGGAACATGAGAGAGACCATCGTGTCAGGAGTGAGTTTTGCGCCCACTGCCCGACCGACAGCCTCCCTTTCCGCGCCCCACCTGGCATAGACAAAGAGTGTGTGCTCTGCATTTTCCACAAGGGAACCGCAGTAGCGGCACGACTCATCGTCTCTTTTCTTAAAGCGCTTCAGGTACGCATTAAAGCAAGCATGGCCCGAAAGCGCTTGCGCCAGGTAAAAGCCGACTTGACCGTGCTTTCTATCAAGCCAGGTGGCTAGCTCCGGGATCAGACGGTGTGTCTATCTCCCGGTTTGGTCACCATGCCATCTCGTCTGCCATTTCTCGACGAGTCTGCGCCTTTCTTTCTCCTTCTTTCTTTTCTTCTTTCTTCTCCTTTCTTTCTTCTTCTTTCTCTTTCTCCTTCACGCGAGCGATTTCCTGCAGGTTTTTCAAGCAGGTAAGCTCCTTGCGAAGCTGAAAGGTCTCCTGCCTTTCCTCCGCCAATAAATCTATTGGCGGGACGCTCGCCAGGACCAGCACAGCACTCGTCGACACAGTTCGGTATGCTGAGACAATTCTCATCACCACACCTTTCTGTATCGAGAACAGCTTCTTCAGGATAGCATGGTTGTTAAGGGCACTTTTCCAGATCGGAGTTACATAGAGCAGCTTCGAATTTACCACGCTCGCCACCAGCCTTCTCTTAGCTTCCCTAGGACTACCAATGTTGTCCATGAGCCGAGTCAGGGCGGCCCCATATTGGATGGCTTTGGCAGTCGCGATCTGCAGGTGTTCGCCGAAGCTAAGCCTTTGATCCAACTGCACACCCAGGTACTTAATGCTCTTTTTCCACTTGATTTCATGTTCCCCGAGAACGATCCTCGTGTATTTGAAGGATCTTCTGTCTGTGACCAGCAAAACCTCGCTCTTTTCAGGGGCCATTTTCAGGCATCTGCTATCTAACCAACGCTTTGCCCGCCACAGACTATCATTGATCCTCAACTCCAGGATTTTGACGTCGTCAGCGGCGCACACGACAAGTGCGTCATCCGCGAAGCCGATGATGCTCGTTCCAGCAGGCAGGTCCATGGGCAAGAAATCGTCGTACATCTTTGATTATTAATTAGAGTCTTGTCTAAACTTGAGTCATCTAACTAAGAGTCTCATCTAATTCTTGTTCTGTAGGAATTGGGTCAGGGATATTTTGGCACTTATTATCAGCTAAATATTTTCTGAAGGGATATTTGGTTTTAACACTGAGTCATTATAAATTTACAATATCTTTTATTGAGCGTTGTCTTAGATTGTTTATTATTATTTTAACTATCAATCGTTTATAAAAATTGAACAAACTTGTTTATAAAAATGATCATATAAAATTCAAAATATACATATTGTAAATGAATATTATTATATTGGACAAGTTAGACTTAAGTACAAATCCTTGGACAATTTTTCGCGATCAAAAATGTTTTGTTAATCAATAGAGTTTCAATAAAAGTTATAAAAAATACAATACAACACAAGCACTTTGAACTTTGCCTGACTAAATGATCGTAACCAATGGTGACTGTTCAACGAATCTAAAAAGGACTTATACTCTTCTATGCTGTTTTTTTTGTTTCACTTAAACTTAAATTAAAACTTTATTAAAAATTGATTTAAAGAAATGTTTATAATGAATATATTTTCTTTTCCATTTTATTATTAATCTTTGTCTTGTCTTCTTATCTGATTTGTGATTTCCCGGCCGCTCCACCAGAAAAAAGTAAGTTTATTACGTCACAACGACACCGAAGAAAATCTTTTCCAAATTTCGCACAGATCTGAATTTACTAGAATCGCAACACATTCGCTTTACTTTTATTGCACAAATTTAAAAGAATTTCGTAAGGACATCAGTATGCTAAAATAGCAAAGCCGTTATACGAGGAAAGCACACCACTCTGTTTGCGAAAAACGCACGGCACCCGTACTCTCTCGGTATGGCTAAGATGGTTTGACAACGTATTGCAATACTCTGAAGTTGCCAAATCTAATGTATTGCAAAACATTCTCAAACCAACTTGGCCATACCGAGAGAGTACGGGTGCCGTGCGTTTTTCGCAAGCAGACTGGTATGCTTTCTTCATATTCTTTTATACCAATACAATATAAAGAGTCGTTTACGAAAATTGTAACCGCACCTCATACGAAACTCGTAAGAGATTTCTTTCGGTGTTGGTTGCACTGTCACGATGACTCAGTAAAAAAGTGCGGGGGGCTCTATAAACGGGCATCTTTCCAGTTGCCTTAAGGGAGCCCTATAAAAAGGTTTTATCCCAAGTTGAGAGAAGGGTACGCTGTAGACGCGTTCATCTCCACGAATGGGAAAGGATGAATGTATGGCATCGCAGCGTGAATGGCGCGAATGTAGCTATGAGTGAACTGGTGGATGGAACTACTTCGACCCGCTCCGCTTACGCAAAGGAGGCCACCCGCAAGGATGGAAGGTGCAGATTCGTCGAAAACTGGCAGATGAGATCGAATGGTGAGCAGCCCGGGAGATGGACCTACCGCCTGATCCCGGAGCTCGCCACCTGGCTGAACAGAGAGCGCGGGGAAGTCGGCTTTTATTTGGCGCAAGCGCTCTCAGGCCATGGCCGTTTTAACGTGTAACTGAGGCGCTTTAAGAAGAGAGACGAGGAGATGTGTTGCTACTGCGATTTCCCGGTGGATAATGCAGAGCACGCACTCTTCGTCAGCGCAAAATAGGTTGTGGCAAGGGAGGCCCTCGGTCAGGCATTAGGTGCCCAGCTCACTCCTGAGACGATGGTCTCTCACTTGCTCCAGTCTGAGCGGAACGGGCGTGTTTCCGCGGATGAAAGTGCCGGGCGAACGGTTATCGGAAGAGTCGTACACGAATTTAAGCTGGAACCGATTCCCAGCGAAGTTGAAAGCCGAAAGGCGGTTCCTTGGGCGGTGTATTGGTTCGAAAAAGGGGTTTTTTGGTTTTAACAGGTATGCCTAGACCCGTCCTAGTAAAGGACACAATGATTAGTAAAGTAAGACAAATTAAATTTATATGAATTATAAAGTTAATTAATATTATAAAATCATAGGAGATAATCTAAATAACAAATCAATGCATATAAATATGGCACGGGCAATTAGTAAAAATAACAAAACGAGAAAAAGAGAGAGAGGTTCGGTAGCTTATGAGTTCCTTGAGTTTCCCTTAGGAAATCCTCACAGATGTAACTGAGATGCGCTTTCTAAAGAAGTGACGAAGATACAACAACTATTTTTCTCGACACTGCGTCTAAGATCCTTTAAGGATTGTAAAATGGACCACGGTGAATTTATGACGGGTTAACTGCACTAAACAGGTACATCACGCTGTAAATCTTTTCAAGTTTTTAGAAATTTGCCGCACCTATTTCTGCTCACAAAACTAACTTTCTCCTCGGCTCCTTGGCGGCGTGTCCTTTTTATATTATATTTTTAGGTGAATTCACGCATTGCGTAGTATCCAGCTATGTGTGACGTAGTTATATCTCTCTTTTCTATAGGTACTATATGCTACTTTCCAATACGTCGCGGGACGTGACAGAATTATTATATTTAATATCGATTTATGTATATTATGTGGTGACGTAAAATTTTACGATAATGTCTGGGTGGGTATCGGTCGGAATCTAATTATTATCTGTGACATTTGACTGATTCGAGTAGCTAAGAAGAGGTTACTATGGATGGGTCAAGTTTCACTGATTACTTCAGTGAAAATGTATTTTTACTATCTGTACTCAGTCCGGACTCTGAATGATCCAGTTAAACATAATTAACTTTCTAGATGTACAGAAAATAGGACTCTTAACTAAATTACACCCACAATCGTACTCCCTTTTGAAAATTTTACATATATACCGCTAGCAAGAGATAAAAAATAGACGCGGATACAATGATGAGAAGTCTCCGACATAATCTTGTGTAACTATCATAAAAGACTTTCTCTGTTCCAAAATGGGCCAGTGCTCTTATAGTTAAGGTTTAGTAAATACAAATAGACCTAGATGCATTTCCTGTTCTGAAATAACGTCATATAGGAATAAATCTTAATAAACTTAAAATTCAGAAAGCTACAATCAAACAGAGAACAGACTTAACATTATTTTTCACTTAATAATTATATTACAAAAAAATTAACATATATTACATATATTTCCAACACACTAAATGATATTTCAGCTCTATTTGAAATTAATAATTCTAGTTGTTTTTCCAATAACATCTTTCCTTTTGGAGATAGAAAATGTAATACCAATCAAATATCAAACAAAGTGAGATTTTATAATTAGAAATACATCAAGTTTCGAATGAATCTTTGCTTGAAAATATAAAAACCCTACTTTATAGCAATATATTAACTTACAAATTTTATTTCAATATAACTTCATTCTTATGAATTTTAAATATCATTGTAGATCAACATTGAAATGTCAAATAAACTCGATTATTTTCTATTAAAAATCACATAAAATATATTTATGAATAAAAATATGTATGTATATATATTAAAATTCATTACGATAGTTTAAATATCCGTAGTTTTCGAAAGTTGTGAACGATTTCTGTCGATCAGATATATTGTAACTCCGTTTTCATTTTTTAATGCAATAAAAATTAGGAATGTCGTTTTGTAATTAAGAATGAATTATTAAATGGTTTGTCTCATATGAATGAATTTAAGAAATAAAGAATGGTTTATTAAAATGAGGAAAATGATTAGAAATGCCATAAGATAGGACGTTGTAAATATGAATTTAAAAGTTAATTATTATTTATCAATAATTTGAAGTTTTTAGTAACTATTTTATAATAACTACATTACAATTTTGTTAACAATTATTCACAACTGTGTAAAAATTTATATTTCATTATAAAATAGTACACATGTCTCCATCTTTTGAGAAAAAAGATAAACTTGGAAAAACCTGGTACCCCGCGCTAGACCCAGATATCAGGGCCCGCTACAAAATCCACCTATGAGAATCAAGAGAGTAACTGCACTCGCTTATCCACACCAATTAGAAGAGCAAAAGATGAAAAACCAAGTCGCGCTAGAACATTTTTATGGAAAGGGAAAGTAGAGCAGAACATAAAAACGACTGCACAGCTAAAAAAAGTTAGTTCTTCAGTTCTTCAGTTCTTTAGTTCGTCAGTTCCTCATTGCTTATGTTCTTGCAAAAATCTAAAAACAAATTTTATTAGTTGCATTCAAATTTAAAACAGTCTTGTTCAAAATTAAAGAAAGTGAAATCTTTTTATAATCACAGAAATTACCAGGATTTTTCCAGGATTTGTCAGTATTTGTCAGGATTCATCATATTAAATAAAAGTGAGATTTCAATCATCAATTTTTGCTTTAATAATCTTTCTCTATCCTATTTCTTTCTTTTTCTTCTATTATATTCACAATTATTTATTTTTATATTCCTCCATACAATTTCTTAGGTACCAGTAACCATTCTGGTACTAGAAATTGTACAAAATTCCTCACCCAACCTATCCTCTAGAATTAAACAATTTGACGTGCTCCTTATGAGATGTACGATTTTGTTTAATACTAAAATTCCATCTCTCCAAGTGTAATTCTTCCCCTAGGAGTGACATTAGGAGAATAATTCTAACAGCAGTATTCCCGAGTTATTGGAGTACAAGCTGCAGGCTCAAAAATAATTCAATATATCATAAAAGCTTGCGTGATTTCAGACGTCACACATGTAACTGCATTAAACATCAGTTACAAAAACGTAAAATAAATCCTATTAAAAGTTTCAGTATTTCCAGAGAAACATATATAAAGTGTGATCGAATTGGAGGTACTTTTTCCAATAGGGTTTTATTGACATGTCACGCGTGACTACTGTCAAACTACATAAACAATTTTATTCAGTTTTTATTGACATTTCATCATGGAAAGACTTACGCCTCAACAAAGTTTAAAAATGGTACAATTATATTACGAAAATGGACGCTCTGTGAAAAGTGTTACGATAAGAGCACCGTTTTTTGAAAAGTCATGGAGTTATTGAACAGCCCTCGTATATGATGAATTGTCAGCTCTGGTAGATATCGAATTTCTTGTATGTGAAAATTTTAGAGAGAATGAATCAGGAGTTTCTGTCGCTTCGGTACAATGAAGCAAACACCAGTCAAACGTGGATCAATTGTTAATGGAAATAATGCTGCTGCTATCTTAGCTTTTGCTGCACTAAATCCACATGCGAGCAGTAGGCAAATGGAAAAAAAGAGTGGACTTAGTCAGCGATCTGTATTAAGAATCTCTGATCAACACAATTTCCATCCGTATCGTATGTCATCACATCAGGATTTGTACGGCAATGATTTCCTAAAACGCGTCAATTTCTGTAATTGAATTCGTAGGAAAATGCCCACAGAAATCTCATTCCTGAGTCATGTGCTGTTTTCTGATGAAGCTAACTTCAATGTGAACAGGCACAATATGCATTATTGGGCAAATAAGAATCGTTAATGGATGAGAAATGTACTATTTCAACATCCGTGGTCCGTTTATTGATGGTGCGGCATTGTCGGCGATCACGTCATTGGTCCATATTTTGTTGAAGGTCGCTTGACTGGGCAAGTTTATACAAACTTTCTGGAAAATGTACTGCCTCAATTATTGGAAGACGTGTCCTTGCATGTTCGCATGAACAAGTGGATGCAACACGACGGTGCACTACCCCATTATGCTCTGTATTAAAGACATGTGATGAATGCGATTTTGGACGAAAAGTGGATAGGACGAGGCGGCCCTGTAGCTTGGACACCTCCTTCGCCAGATCTAACACCACCAGATTACTTTTAATGGGGGTTTGACAAAGAACGTGTAATGGCGGTATGACCTACCACGCCTGACGACATGAAAGGAAGAATACGCAAGGCATGTACCGAAATTACACCACAAAAGCCGTAGCAGGATAAGCATTGTCTGGGTGCCACGCTCGGTTTTGATCCATATTGCGAGGGTAAGTGACTCCTATCACAAGATAAATTCACCCCAAGTATCAACTCGAAAAATTTTTTTTTACAAAAGTTATGAACGAATTTTGAAAAATAAAAAAATCTAATTTTCTTGAAAACGGCTGAACCGATCTTGATGACTAAAATACACGGTATAGAGGGTACTCAAGAGATTCTGATAAAAATTCAAGAACTCATTCCGTTCATAAAAAGGAGGTCAAATTTTTTTTTTCTTTTTTGAATAATTTTTTTAATGTGAATTACTTCTTGAACACCCACCATTTTTTATATCATGCTCAAATTCAAACTGACAATATATATTTTTTCAGAAATTTTTGGAGATGTACTTCATAGTTAAAAAAAATAAAAACTGCTTTGGCCCCTACAATGTATGGAACAATTGATACCCTATGACTTATTGAAGCAATTGTTTTTAGACGAGGGACGGGGGAGGGTCGATTATCGACCTTACGATTGCCGCGCCCAGCCTTGCCTCAAGGATAGGCGACTGGTGCGTCCTCGAGGTAATAACCTTGAGTGACCACCAGTGCATTGAGTTTAGCATCCTGGAACGAAGTCACCCAGTGAATACGGGACGGGCGGCAAGGCAAGGAGCCCCTCCTGGAACACAAAACGACTCAGCAAAGACTAGCTTCGCGAACATCTTGAAGAAAGCAGGCTCCTAGATGAGCTTGGTTGGGCAAGGTCTGCTGGGTCGTTGGAGGACCCTCTGCTGCGCGACGCATGAACATCTGCATCGAGACGACGGTGCGGAAAAAGGTTCCGGACTACTTGTTGCGAATGATAGATGACTATCTGAGCGACAGGTGGGTGATATACGCGGGTGACAAATGGTATCTTAAGGAAGAGATGACATGTGGCGCCCCTCAACGGTCGCGGGTGGGTCCACTCGTTTGGAACGTCATATACGACGATTTCCTGCGCATGGACCTGCCTGCTGGAACGAGCATCATTGCCTTCGCGGATGACGTTTTTGTCGTGTGCGCCGCTGACGACGTCAAAATCCTGGAGCTGAGGATCAATGATAGTCTGTGGCGGGCAAACCGTTGGTTGGATAGCAGAGGCCTGAAAATGGCCCCTGCGAAGACCGAGGCTTTGCTGGTCACGGACAGGAGATCCTTCAAATACCCGAGGATCGTTCTCGGGGAACATGAAATCGAGTGGAAAAGGAGTATTAAGTACCTGGGTGTGCAGTTGTAATGAAGGCTGAGCTTCGGCGAACACCTGCAGATCGCGACTGTCAAAGCCAACCAATGTGGAGCCACTCTAAAGCTGCTCATGCTCAGTATTGGTGGCCCCAGGGAAGCCAAGAGAAGGCTGGTGGCGAGCGTGGTAAATTCGAAACTGCTTTACGCAGCTCCGGTCTGGACAAGTGCCCTTAACAACCATGCTATCCAGAAGAAGCTGATCTTGGCACAGAGAAGTGTGGTACTGAGAATTGTCACAGCGTACCAAACTGTGTCGACGAGCGCTGTATTGGTCCTGGTGAGCGTTCCACCAATAGATTTATTAGCGGAGAAAAGGAAGGAGACCTTTCAGTTCCGTAAGGAGCTCACCTGCTTAAAAAACCTGCAGGAAATCGCTCGCGTGGAGGGGGCCATCCGCAAGGATGGAAGGCGCAGACTCGTCGAGAAATGGCAGACGAGATGGCATGGTGACCAATCCGGGAGATGGACACACCGTCTGATCTCGGAGCTCGCCAACTGGCTGGATAGTAAGCAGGCCTACCCGACTCTGTGTAGTAGAAATGGCCGATGAGTGAGCTTAGGGAGGGGAGAGAGGGCGGTAGATTAGTTGTAAAAGTGGTGGAAGGTGGCGCCAGATGTTTAATGGTGAGGGACGAAGAGAGGAAAGGGGATTGCGCTGTCAGATTAGCACGCATAAGTGAGCCTATGTTTTAGTTGTGCTTGCATGTTACTTGTCTCTGATCATTATATTCGCAAATAAGTAACAAAATGTATTTGTGCTAGCGTTTGTATACATTGATGGTTTAAATGTGTGGAATGAAATTTGTAATTGAATATAAATTAAATAATTAATGGAAAATCTAGGCAATATTAAATAGAAAATATGAAAAAATAGCTGTAATAATTTTAACGTATTTTCAATTTAATATTTTTTCATATTTTCTGTGTGATTTTTCCAGAATCTCGCATCAATTTTACAATTTATTGTCGATTACAAATTTTATTCACATTTTCAAAAAGCAACTTATAAAAAAGATATTCATATATGAAATTTAGAAACTATGTATATAGGAGTCTTTTATATACGTTGCTTTTTGAGAATGTGAATAAAATTTGTAATCGACAATAAATTGAAAAAAGAGACGATTAGTCGTGCCACTACTGCGGATCCCTTGTGGAAAATGCAGAGCACAGATCCTTTTTCTGTGCCAGGTGGGGCGCGGAAAGGGAGGCTGTCGTTTGGGCAGTGGGCGCACAACTCACTCCTGACACGATGGTCTGTCTCATGCTCCAGTCTGAACAGAAATGAACACTTATCGAGTCATTTGTCACCCTGGTGATAAAGGCGAAGGAGCTCGATGGGCCTGCAGAGCGCGGCAACAACGTGGGCTAGTAGAAATCGCATCAGAGCCTGCACGCGTGGTCCTGCGTCTTGGGCGGACTTGGCTGCCCACGTCGACCGGGGGAGGAATCTTCTTATTCCTCCCCTGGTTGGCGCGGGTGCCCGCGGATGGAAGTCCCGGGCGAACGGACGACGAAAGAGTCGTACGCTACTTTAAGCTGGAACATTTTTTATGGAAATGGAAAGTAGAGCATCTCATAAAAACGGGTTGCACATCTAAAAAAGTCAGTTATTGTCAGTTATTTTCAGTTATTTTTAGTTATCTTGAGTCATTTTCAGTTATTTTCATTTATTTTCAGTTATTTTTAGTTATCTTCAGTCAAACAGTTATTCAAAAAATATATATATATATATGAGTTATTCAGCTATCATTTAAAAATTTCTTAATGAAAACGAAAGATCATTCAAGGATACATGAAAGGAGGTACCAGAATTTTTCCCAGGATCAATCTCATCTCGTCAGATTTATACCACATAAATAAAAAGTAAGTTATTTAAATAAAATTTTGACTATGTACTATATCTTTTTCTTTCTACTTTATTCTGTGCTTTTATTTTTAAAATTCATTCCTCCATACAATTTCTTAGGTTCCAGTAACTACTCTGGTACTAGAAATTGGACAAATTTCTTCCTTAACCTATCCCTGAGTGTAATCAATTTGACGTGCTCCTTTTGAGATTTGCGATTTTGTTTGACACTCAAACTCTATCATTCCAAATTTGCGTTTCCCTTAGGAAATAATAAAACGAAAAGAATTCGCCAGAAAAGCAGTATTCCCGAGTTATTTGAATCTTGGTGAGTAATAGGAGGTTCAAGGGATTTTATAGTTTCTAGATATTTGCTAATTTTAAAATACAAACTAAAACCGAATAGCACGTGAAGAAATGCTAGAATTGTAAAGGTAACTTCTATAATAGTACTGTAGAAGGATAATATTTATATTTCTTACTTCTGTTTTTTATTACATGTTTTTTGAATTTGGTTAAGTGTAAATAAGTGTTTCTCAAAGAAAGTAAGTGCCATGATTTCGTTGTTTTTCAAGGATAAAAATAAAGTTTTAAGTAATAATTGAGAAGTTAATAAAAATGTTTGTAAATTCGGAGCAACTTCGTATAGAGAAGGTAAAAGATTTTTATATGGTGTAATTTCGACGAGTGATTTCGTATTGATTTGAGGTATAATTTAATGATTGGTTTCTATCGTGCCAGTGTTCGCAGAACGTGGACGTAAACGGCCCCCACCATGGACCCTACCAGCTCATGGCTTCTTCCTCGCTCCACTGCCATAGGTTGGTTGAATGAAGAAGACAGAATGAGCTCGAAGCATCTATGGTGGGGGCCGTTTACGTCCACGTTCTGAGAACACTGTATCGTGCATTCTGGTTGAGTTTTTAAAATTCCGCTGTTGTTGGGTGTAATATAAGTAGACAGTGTCTGAGGACAGTGTATTTGAATCTTTGTTGGTAGAAAAGTAGCATAAAGCCATTCATTGTGTATTGTAAGAAAAGTCCATTGAATATTGTTAGAAATTTTAAGATAGAAAGGGCATTGGTACGGCTTATTTTCCATAAGGTGTGTTGTTTCACAAATTGGATTTTTATTTGTGCTCCATATGAATGGGGTGAAATTGCAAAGTTTCCCAATTTGAGTTGAATGACATAAATTAATGAAATGGTGATCAAAAGTGAAATAAGTTTGTTGATTGTGAGAGAGAGCTAAATAAGTAATTTTGGATTCAATCAAAACAGCCATCGTCAGAACAGAATCTCATTCAAAAAGATCGAAAAGTTATACAAATGTGTAAGTTTATTGAAAAATGTACTACAAGAACGAAAAATATCTTAATTTACGTCAAACAATGTATATAAATATGCTCAAGAGCTTACTATATTTACTTGAACTAGCTAAATATATAAAAAATCAAAAACTAATCATGATTACTTGACAACGTTGATATCTTTCGACAGAAAAAGTACAATCCAACGTTTTCGACGTCTCCAGTCCAGGTTCCAGTTTTCTTAGCACGCTTGCACTGAGCCAGTACCGAAGGATCCATTGTTTTCTCGAGCACCGCTAAAGAAATTTGTATATACGTTTTTTCCTTCCTGCTTGTTCTATATTTTCTTCCAAAGCAGTGTTGTCGTCACTTCTTATTTTGCAAAGTAGATCCATATTCTGTATTGGGTCAACAGTGAATGGCTGCAGACCAGTTTTCCTGAATCCATTGCTCATCACTTCCGGGAGATTCATTGAATCGATGGAAATTATTAGCAAAGGACCAAAGTCTTCTCGTCGTAGTTTCTAGTTGTCATTGGAACTTCTCCATTGTCCCACGTTATCTCTTCATGCTGCTTTTATTTTGCGAAATAAAGCCACATCCAGAGGCTGAATTAAATGCGTCGCATTAGGAAACAATAAAATTAATTCAATTTGGTGATTGCTGCAAAAATCGAATAGTGGCATGGTTAGGTAAGATGAGTGGCCATCGACAAAAATTAAAGAAATTGCACACATATTTAAAAAAATTTCGCCCGTCATCCACCCATTATCCGACTTTCCAATGCTCCATTCTCGTGTATTTTATACGTGTTTGTATGTAATGAAGAAGTATTAAAGGAAGCCAGAATGTTGTTTAGATTGTATTTTCTGTACCTGTATTATATGTAGATAAATTCAATTACCCTTCGCTGCTCTCGTATTGATGTTGTAGTGTCTTATCTGTCTCTTCTTTTTTTCTGTTATAACCTCATGCATTGTATCAGTAGCAGCCTGCGTGATCGTCAGACAACTCCGAGATTCCACTGTAAATAATGAAGCTAAACCGATTTGATCTTCACTAATAGTGTTGGCCAAAGAAACCATACTGCCATAATTTTTTACAAAATAATTCTTTTACAAGAGTTTTCAAATCAAATATACGTCGTCCTGCAATACTTCGAGATCGCTTCCATTTTCGAGATTTTCGGGCCCTCCATCTTGGTCATGATTTCGGCAGCCATAAACTCTTCTCAACTTTTTTTCGATATTTTGTAGACGTTGTATCCATTTATAAATTTTCTCACTTACACGACTTCCTTCCTAATAGTATCTATTCTTGATCCGATTTTCACAAGACATTTTCATAAATAAACAACTCTATATAACCCATTGACTGAAGGTAAACAAGGGTCAGGGGAATGCGACGTTGCGAGATTTACTGTACGCACTCTAAAATACGCTATTTAATCAAGCTCTCCCTCTTTTTGACTTACTGCGTGCGAAATCAACCTCCATAATATTACAACAGATGCAACTGGATATGCTATTGGTGGAATCCCTCTTCGAGGGCAAATAGAAGGAACTTTCAATAACCTATACTTCAAGAGTTTTAAGTGGTCCTGAGCTCTCATACGAACCCTAGCATAACTACTTATAACTCACTTCTACCAATGGCCAATCCTGACGGTTGAGACGTTCCGCCAATCGTGAACCACTGCACTGCCTTCAATAACAGGTATACGATGTTTTTTTAATTTTTATCGCTGAAAAGTTAAATTATTATATTTATTCTTACACCTGCTAATTCAAATTTCGCCACAGAATCATAATTGCAATGCTATAAATGTTCGTTCGTATGCAGTCGAAATTTCTCGATTATATATTTATGATAAGAAAATTAAAACAATTACGGATCATTAACCTTTAGTATCGTTCAAGGCAGCAGAACTGAATACAAAAATTCATGGATGGTATTTTAAACTTTCTGAGTTTAATTATGAGGTCATTTACAACCGGGAAAATTGAATTTGAATGCAGATGCACTTACTAAAAATCCAACAGAGCAAATGCCAATCCAAACTTCCAACGCGATTACGAGATATCAAAGTAACTTTTAAGAAGAAATGAATGATTCTTTATTAAACAAAGAAAAAAGGGAGTAAAGTAGAATAATAAAGAAACCAAAACCCAATTATGTCAAAAGTGAATCGAGTTATTCAACTAATCCAAAAGCTAAAAATGCGTTACTACCAGACTAAATCTCCTCAAAATTGATATCATCATAAACAGAAGAGGATATTGAAGACACTGTCAAAATTACTGAATCAAACTTTAAGGAAGAAGACGTCAATCAACGAAAAGTAAGATCAAGGGTCAGTAGTACATTAAAGTATAATTCCTCTAATTAAAATCGAAAAGCTAGGCAATATGATACAAATCTAAAATGTCAAATAATTCTGTGAGAGGTGAGAGGACTCACACTCTTATAGCACCCCAATAAAGAATTTAAAATCGTACTGCAACCTCCTTGTGGTAAATTCTGGAAACGATGATTGGTATAGGCCAACTGCAGGCGATTATTATTTTAATACTTTATATACATAGAATACGAATATTCTTTTGCAAGTTCTTTTCATGGATCTTTTTCAAAAGTACTCATATTTCTTTTAACGTCTCACCTAATATCACAGCAATCGTAATTATACTACACCGGCATGCATTCACATTTATCGATTGTTTTAAATGACAAAAACGAATACATTAATAATGTTAGCAAAAGTGCCTGCGAGGAAGTTTACAAAACAGAACTTTCTTAGATAACTGAATTACATATTAGAGACGGAATTAAAATTAATCAAACTACCGATTATAGTATAATGTTTGCTGGATATGTGAAATCAGATAGAAAATGTAATGGCGTAGGTTATTTTGATCCTTTTGGAACTTGGGGAAATGTAATAGTCCAAGGTACCAACAAAATAAATTTGAGTCAACATATATGTTAAATCAAGTTGAATTCAAATACAAGTTATTTACGTCCAAGAACTATATTCTCATATTCTGTTGGTGATTGCTTAGATCAGGATAGAGGTTATACTTTTGGGAAGTCAACACCAGCTGGTAATCAGACAAACAATATCAATTCGATAACTTAAATTATGTACGATCTACTCCGAAGAATAGATATCCTCTGGATCTTCTGAACGAGAAAATCCATGAACGCTATAAAACTTTAATTTCCTAAAAACACAAGTTAATAATATATGTGATGATATGGACAATCGAAAAAACACAAAAACTACTCCCACATATCCAAAATTAAAAAAAAAAAAACTGTACAGAATTAAAAAGAAATGAAAATTACAAATCATATTCACAATAGAAAATACTTTACAAAAAAAATTTGTTCAATTTCTAAAAGATAACACTCCGATAAAACATAAATATATCTCATACATGAAGTTGAATGTATTCAATGTAATAACAATAATATATTGGACAAACTACAATAGTAGATCATGACACACTGGATTGTTCGAACATTCTGGATGAGTTGAAAATAAAGAAAATGAAACAGCACTTGCAGAAAAAATTATTGTATTATTATACATATCTCAAAACAATAGTGATAATTGAAGATATATGTTGATGTTGGTAATACACACATACACATACACACATACATACATGCATATACAAACACATTCATACACATATATACATATACATATGCATACACATACATATACATATGCATACACATACATATACATATACATACATACACACATATACACACATATACACACATATACATCACGCATGCAATATATACACATATGTATGTACAATATACAATGTACATATACTATATAATATGCATACGTACATACACACATACATACATACATATGACATGCATATAACATTATATATACCACACATATAAAATATTTTCAAATTCTTTAAATATTATTTCTTTTGGTATGAAGTGCAATCTGTAAATTTTATTTAATTTAACATTTTTTTCTTTGGCATATTTTCCTTGGAAATTTGTCCGCTGTGATACTGTTTTAGCAAGAAGAACTGAAAAATTGATAGTTTTTTTGTAATGACTTAGAACATAAAAATTTTTTTACATAAATAAAGGTATGAAAAGACGTAGAGAGCCGCGAAAAAAAATTCTAGGAGTAATTTTATCGAAATCTAATAGTGATGTCTTAGTGTTTGATGTGTAGTACTTTCAAATGTGTAGGTATGGTATTTTTTATTATTAAATTTGTGCACAATTCTATCCAAATTTTTAAATCCTATCACAGACTATATATAGAGTAAAAAAGGAGGACTAACCTTGATTAAAATTACGACTTTTTGTATAAATGTTATTATCCAGTTTTTTCTTTTTCCGTTTTTTGGGAAGACACATAACTTAGACTGCACACACTTCTCCCCTGGGAGGTTGACACGTAAACTGAGCTATGTTTTGGTTTTTAGGCATGCATATTGGGATGAGAGTGGAGGGTAAGATTTTTTTCCCCTTTAGGGATTTTTTTTTGGAGAAAGAAAAGGATGTGCTGGAGGTGGCTGGACTGTTAGGACAATGAGAAGACCATAAATTGTAACCGGAGACATAAAGGTTTCGTCGGCATATTTTGTGTGTTTCCAGAAAGTATGTGTATTTATGTATTTCAGGACTTTCAGGATTTTTTAATAATATGAATTTTGAATGGAGTTAAGCTTGGTTGTTTAAGAGAGGGAGATAAAAAACTGAAAACATCTTCAACTTCACGCTCGCAACTTGGTTTTGTTCGACAACAATAATATCACACGTACTCATTTATCCGCGATAAATAAATTCAAATTCACCGTACTTAACTTAGAGATTAGAGATATCTGTATCACGATTCACAGATTAGAAAAAGACTTTCAATTCCTTCAACAAAAAATTAAGCAAAAGTTGCCAGCACACATTTACAAACAGTTCTTTCTATACGAGTCCAATAAAGCACAAAAAATTTTCTCGGCACAAAAAAGCATTTGTAAATCCAAGTTTGTAAACCTTATCAAAGAAAAAAACAATTTCTTGACAAATGACAACGCCTTTTGCCACGATCCCGTTGAATCCTGGTTCACTAACTTGACTGACACGCAGTTTCCACCTGCAGTGGCAAATACTCTTAGCCTGGGTAAAAATTTTGGTATCCCCTTTCGCCATAAAACAATTCCCACAAAACACATAATCGCCGACTTTGAATCCAATATCCATGAAATTAATGAGGGAGACAGAAATGAAGCAAGACTAAAACTTGTTAACTGCATCAACACCTATTCACATCAAATAAGAAACCCTACAAATAACTTCCAAAAACAAATTATTCATAATTCACAATTAACGAAAACTTTCCTGAAAAATAATCCAAACATATTAATCACAAAGGCGGATAAAAGTAACACAACCGTAGCTATAGAAAAAAACAAATATATTGATGACGTCCAGCTCATGTTATCAGATAAAAATACATACGAAACCCTTAAAAGAGACCCAACGAACACAACCCACAAAAAAGTCAACAATCTTGTAAAGCTGTGGAAGAATAAAAATTATATCACTGAAAGCATGTCCAACTTACTGAAGTCAAGTAACCCCCTACCAGCAAGATTTTATGGCTTACCTAAACTCCACAAGCCTAACAACCCACTCAGACCCATCGTTTCTTTCTGTGGCAGCCCTACCTATAATCTAGCATCCTTTTACAATAACATTATTTCAAAAAACATAACTCCTCCTATGTCACGAATTAAAAACAGCTTTGATTTCATTGAAAAAGTCAAAAACACCAAAATTCCATCCGGTTACAAAATCATTTCGTTAGATGCTGTTTCACTTTTCACCAACGTTCAAATTGGTCTTGCTATGAAAGGTATCAAGGCTAGGTGGTCCCAAATTCAACCACACGTTAACATGCCCTGGTACCAATTTGAAAAAGGTATCAGAACATGTTCCACAAACTCAGCATTCAATTTCCAGGGTATGTTCTTCAAACAAAAATCTGGTTTTCCAATGGGTTCCCCACTCTCTCCTATAGCCGCCGATATCGTCATGGACGACCTCGAGAAGAAATGCATAGATTCTCTCCCATTTCAAGTCCCATTTTATTTCAGATATGTGGACGACATATTAACAGCGGTACCAGTCAACGAAATCGACACAATAAAAAATACATTCAACAGCCATAACCATAAAATACAATTCACAATAGAAGAAGAATCGGAAAACAAAATCTGTTTTCTTGATGTTCTCGTTATTCGAGACGGAGAAAACATAAAAACAGACTGGTACCAGGAACCAACATGGTCCGGCCGCCTTCTCAATTTTCATTCACATCACCCGCTCAAATACAAAATCAACATAATTAATAATTTAGTCGACAGAGGCATTACTCTAGCACACAAAAGTTTTCACACAAAAAACATTCAAAAAATAAAAATGACTTTGATTAAAAATAATTACCCACGAAAAATCATCAATTCAACGATTCAAAAAAGACTAAATTACCTCTCGAAAAAAGCCTCTGTTACAAACGCACACACACAAAAAGTACCCAAGAACGACACAATCACAGACACACACTCCAACACGGCAGGTCAACTTTCAAAGTACATACCATTACCTTACGTACAAGGACTCACTGAAAAAATTTCGGGTATCTTAAAACCATTTAATATAAAAATAGCTTCCCGTAATATCAACGACCTATCACACCTTTTCAAATCAGCCAAGGACCCAATCCCGTTGCTTGATGCCGCTGATGTCGTCTACAATATACCTTGCTCAGATTGTAAAGCTACTTATATAGGCACGACCAAACACCCCTTAAAAACCAGAATCCATGAGCATAAAAAAGATGTCTTTAACCCTCCAGAAAAATGGACTGCCCTAACGAAACACGCATGGCACCAAGATCACAAATTTAATTTTGATGAAGTCACAATAATAGACAGATCAGATAACTACAAAAAACGCATGATTCTAGAAATGACCCACATAGCCAGTACCTCACATTCTGTAAATCAAAGGACTGATACAGAAAATTTATCAGTTTTTTATCTCCTTCTCTTAAACAACCAAGCTTAACTCCATTCAAAATTCATATTATTAAAAAATCCTGAAAGTCCTGAAATACATAAATACACATACTTTCTGGAAACACTCAAAATATGCCGACGAAACCTTTATGTCTCCGGTTACAATTTATGGTCTTCTCATTGTCCTAACAGTCCAGCCACCTCCAGCACATCCTTTTCTTTCTCCAAAAAAAAAAATCCCTAAAGGGGAAAAAAATCTTACCCTCCACTCTCATCCCAATATGCATGCCTAAAAACCAAAACATAACTCAGTTTACGAGTCAACCTCCCAGGGGAGAAGTGTGTGCAGTCTAAGTTATGTGTCTTCCCAAAAAACGGAAAAAGAAAAAACTGGATAATAACATTTATACAAAAAGTCGTAATTTTAATCAAGGTTAGTCCTCCTTTTTTACTCTAAATATAGTCTGTGATAGGATTTAAAAATTTGGATAGAATTGTGCACAAATTTAATAATAAAAAATACCATACCTACACATTTGAAAGTACTACACATCAAACACTAAGACATTACTATTAGATTTCGATAAAATTACTCCTAGAATTTTTTTTCGCGGCTCTCTACGTCTTTTCATACCTTTATTTATGTAAAAAAATTTTTATGTTCTAAGTCATTGCAAAAAAACTATCAATTTTTCAGTTCTTCTTGCTAAATAAGTATCACAGCGGACAAATTTCCAAGGAAAATATGCCAAAGAAAAAAATGTTAAATTAAATAAAATTTACAGATTGCACTTCATACCAAAAGAAATAATATTTAAAGAATTTGAAAATATTTTATATGTGTGGTATATATAATGTTATATGCATGTCATATGTATGTATGTATGTGTGTATGTATGTATGCATATTATATAGTATATGTACATTGTATATTGTACATACATATGTGTATATATTGCATGCGTGATGTATATATGTGTATGTGTATGCATATGTATATGTATATATGTATGTATGTGTATGTGTATGTGTATATATGTGTGTATGTATGTGTATGTATGTATGTATGTATGTATGTGTGTATATGTGTATGTGTATGTATGTATGTATATGTGTGTATATGTGTATATATATGTATATATGTATATGTGTGTGTGTGTGTGTGTGTGTGTGTGTGTGTGTGTGTGTGTGTGTGTGTGTGTGTGTGTGTGTGTGTGTGTGTGTGTGTGTGTGTGTGTGTGTGTGTGTGTGTGTGTGTGTGTGTGTGTGTGTGTGTGTGTGTGTGTGTGTGTGTGTGTGTGTGTGTGTGTGTGTGTGTGTGTGTGTGTGTGTGTGTGTGTGTGTGTGTGTGTGTGTGTGTGTGTGTGTGTGTGTGTGTGTGTGTGTGTGTGTGTTGTATTAAAAACTACACCACCAAAATTTCAATCTACAATTCCATTCAAAATTTATTTACCTACATGTAAAAACATAATGATAATTACATGTTAAATTTCTACAAAAAATTTTTTATACAAAATATCCTATGTTAGCAAAACCTTTTTCTGTATTTTTAGATTTGAATAAATCACTGATGAGGGCTCCGATCAGAGCCGAAACGTCTGATTATGTAAAACTCTGAGTTTTTATCAACCTTGGACCCTAAAGCCAATTACCAACATCAACATATATCTTCAATTATTAATTAAGGGTCAATGTAAGTCCAGAATATGAATAGTGATAATTTCCCATAAAATATTTCATTTGAGGTTAATCAGAAACTTTAATGAAGAAAAGGGTGAGTTTGAAAGTACTCAACTCTTTTATAATTCAAAGCCAACCGTTCTATTTTCTTATTAAGACTAATTAATAAGTGGGGAAATACGTGTTGTTTGGCATGCGCGCGTGCTCGTGCGCGAATTGCAAATCATAAAAGGACTAGAGTTGCCCTTTTGGGCAATGACCACCATTAGGAAGACTTCCCTGCCCATTCCAGGAAAATCAAGGCACCTAGGTACTTCTTTCTCTCCTTCATCCAGGTTTTGCACAATATGCGATCAACTGTAAGAGTAAGTAGGGTGTCGTTCCCTAATATTTATACTTACATGTTGTATCCTTTATTTTTATACTTAGTATGGAGGTTATGTTATCTTATCAGATTTGAAATTCAAGCTAATATGGGTTTAGACTGTCGTTCAAACGAAAAATGATTTATTGAACACTACATTATATTTACAAAGTTCGAGGTAACTCAAATTATCCATTTTATGGGCGCAAAAAACCGTGCCTTTACGGTGTTCCTGTGAGTGAGTGACAGCTTCCCATGTAATGGATAAAATACAACTTGCGGACACTGATTCGACTTTCCCTGCAATGACCGACCTAGAGTCTGCCGACTCTTGAAAAATACAGTTTGTCGATTTCATCAAGCACTTTTACCTCTCATCGATAACTTAGGGGGAAGCGGCGAAATTGGCGCACCTAATAGAAAGTGCGAGTTTAAAAAGAAAGTATATGACTAAAAATTATGAAAAAATATTTATTTAATAGCTGGATATCTTTTCTATACTTTCCAATGGATAAAGATTGCATTGAAAATTATTAAAGCAGGTTTTTATTCAGATTTCCGTCGGGTAAACTGACGCACTAATATTATAATCTTCTCTTCCCACGTAATAGTTATATTTTCATAGATTTAGAATTACATTTCAGTAGCAAAGGTTGATGAAAAGAGGTAGTTATAATTTGAAACTAAATTTGAGATAGTATATCAAGATATGTGAAGTTTTTTATACCTTTATTCACATAAACCAGCCAAAGTTAAAATATATTTTATATTTGTACAATAAAATACTGGCAATTGTGGATATTTAAGTGAATATTCAAATTGAAATCATTTTTATAGAGAATTATTTGAATTTGTAATCAGAAGTATATACAATTATTAACTTTAGAAGACTTATAAATAATTGAAACAATCAATCAAAAATACAAATTTTTTACTTACATTGCTTTCACATCTTAAAATCGAGAAAACTTTCAAAACACTGTCAGACTGGAAATTAATTATTAAAAATCGCTTTTAAAATGCCTTAATACCTCAAACTTAAAAAAAAAATTTAACCACTGATTTTTCAAATGAATATAACCTTACAAAGTCGTTACATCAGTTTTGCGAACCACATTACCTCCCATGTCACAAGAAATCTTAAGAAAAAGATCAGCAGAAAAGTCCAGCAACATTCAAATGTATATATCTATATATTAATAATTGTGTACTTACTATCTTCTTTATATATTCAATCATAAACGTCCGAGCACTTGACTTCAGTCACCGGTTTCCAGAAACACAACACGTGTGCCAACTTCGCCTCTGATTTGAATCTGGTATGCGCCAATTTTGCCGCAAGTGTATCGTTCATTAATTAAATACTTTTTACGTAAAATGCTTATTTTTTCATACAAATATTCTATCCTAATCGTAAGATTAAATATCAAAGATTATAAAATCGTTGCATTAATCTAATTCATCTTGAATTACTATTATTTAACGATTTAACTCAATGGCTTCGAACATAACCATTATGCCAAAAAACGATTAATCGCAATAAAACTGTATTAAGCAATTAGATTTTTATAATGTTTTCTATCAAATACATATCATACAAGAATGCACACGATAGAACTATTTTTATTTTTTATTATGTTATCATTTTGTGAAAAATAGGGTGCGCCAATTTAGACGACGCGCCAATTTCGCCGCTTCTCCCCTATATCTAGTCTTCTTTTAGTTTTGTAATTGCTTTTTGCGGTACAGCCTCTTTCGTGAGAAGGGACAGACAAAAACAATCTTAAATGTAAGGCATCGAAGGTATCAAAAAAATCTTTGTGCATTGAATTCCTTACGTCAACATCAATGTTAATAAGTTTCCATTGCTTTGCAGAGTCTGAACGTGTAAATACACCAATGTGCACAAGACATGCAACGTTGTAGAAGGAGACGGATTGAATTTATCAATAAAGTAAGTCAGTTCAGATAGCATAAACTTCGCAAAAACACAGTTCATCAACATGAAAAGGTTCACCATTGTACTTAAGGCACTTTGCATGTGGATTGCAAATAAGTATTCGTCGCAAGAGCATGAAATTCAAGGTACTTATAGGTTATTATTGATTTATTAATACAAAATAAACTGTTGATCAAAATTCCATCTCGATCCTGAGATCCGAGCACTTAAGGCGGACTATGGAAAAACGATTCTCTAGTTCACTTCGAATCCGTTATTCAAGAATGAGGACGATGGGATTTCATCAATTCCACATTCGAACTTGAGCACTATTTCGAATCCAAATCTATAACTGCTACTCTCTCCGAAATGTACTGTTTTTTTACACTCAGGGCAAATTATTCTCTCCGAAATTGCATTGAACTCTGTCACGAACGAAATAAAACGGTAACTGTGCGAAAAAATAACCGGAATGTTGTTACTACTTGAGGTTTGCAATGTTTTAGCTTGTCAGAATTATATTCTACATAATGACTGTGCTCATTTTTTATATGGTGGAACTGTTCTCAGATCCAAGTGAAAATATTAATTTAAAAAATAATCTAAAATTGTAAAATGTATATTCTTGATATAACATAACCTTACATTATATTTTGTTTCATTTGAGATAAGAATTTTACGCGTTGTCCCAGTCGTTGCACGCAACTTTTCACGTCCAGTTGGAGTGCAGAAATTATTTGTATTTCCGTCAGAAAATAAGTACTTTTCACATTTAAAGGTTAAATAGGACAATTCCCCAATGACGAAATGCATAGGAAGAAAAGAAGTGTTCATAACTCGTCAACAGATGAAAGCACTAAAATTGTCACGACCGGCTTCCAAGCGGACAACAAAAACTGACTGCCATTATGTTTGACGAGCGTCGATGGATCGATTATCGCCGCCATCGATCACAGTAGAGCGACTCACCCGACAATCAGCAAGAGACATGTGACCCGAAAAATACAGAATGGGGCACATGGACCCCGGGAAGTTATATTTAGTATTTTGGCCAATGCAAATACTCAAATTATGTTTTTTCAAGTAATTGGACACTACCTAAAATACTACGGCTGTTCAATAAGTCCGTGAATTTGAAATGAAGAACACTTTTCATAACTAAAATTCCAATTTATTTTTGAACATAGTCCCCTTTTAACTGTATACACCCCGATAGCAAAAGATTGAGCTCAAGATTTCATCATTTGAAATGAGAGACTTGTATGTATCAATGATTGATACTTATTTGTGTTTATTCATGAAAAAGATTTGTTGAGTATTTCCAGTGTACTATTCATTGTGCATTTACGTGTGATTAACGCGTTAAAATGTCATGCCGGAATAACACAGAAATATGGGGTCACATCTTGTCGTGTTTTTTCGCAATCACGTGTTGAATACGATTCTGCCACGAATGAGCATTCAGTCATTAAAGACACCGCACACTTCTGTCAATAGAGGCAACATCACAGTGTCATGCGTTGGAGTGCGTGAACTCGTATAGGATGTTTCAATCATTACAGAGTTAACAGTGATTCGAGATTTACTTTCATATTTATGCATTATTGAGATTTTTGTATTGTATTGTGTGACAGAAAGTTTCTCCGAAATTTTCCTAGTAACTGTGAATAGAAAATTTTATCGCTGCGCATCAAATTAAAAATACAGAATTCGAAATTCGTAAAAAAAATTTTCAGGGTTTAAGTAATATTTATACGCATGAACTCTTCGAAAATATTATCAATGTCTGAAAATTGCGGAATACATTTTTGGGATTACAGAAAGAATACCTCTATTTCGTTGAATGTTAGGTTTTATTGTATCACATGCCAAGTTTTATTCGGATAAATTGCTTTTATTTTGTAATATTATTCTACTACTTTTGGTTTTTACAACATTTTTCTGTGTTCCGATCATTTTCATCAGAAAACCGTTAACCCGAGAATTTTTGTTTGTTTGGTTTGTGATGTCAGTGAGACACTTAAAGTTCGTTTCCTTATTACTAAAAAAAACGAAGGCTAGGATTTTGCATTAATGTTAATAATTTTTGTGTAAGCAGTACTCAATGTTAATTTTCAAGTTCGCTAAGTAGCCTGAAAATAAATTTCCATTCGTGTGATCAACTTGCTGCCCAAATATATTCTATTCGAACCCAACAAATATTTCCACATGTTATTTTAAAGTCATGAGTAGTGACACATTTATTTGAGCATCATATGCTGTGTCGCCTTATAATGGCGTGGTGCAAAAAAGCAGCCTAAATGCGTCTTTCAGAATGCTACATTTGATGCATACGCTATGCTGCTGTAATGGAGAGGTAGTAAGGGAATGGAAGGTCTCAATACGAATGATCTGTTATGCTGCAGATTTTGCTCTGTCAGTAGGCTCTTTTTAAATGCATGGAAAATCTCACCGTTTTGCGGTCGCATCTTAGGTCAGTTATGTATAAATTTCGGTAAATCCGATGGATGTGTTATTGACAAATGTTGCCTACGACATTGCTATCGGGGCATTTATAATAGCGGTACTCCAGCTTCTTTATGCCCTCTAAAAAGTGATTTTAAACCCCTTAAAATACTTATTTGTCGCAGCAATGATCTCTTCGTTCGATAAAAATCTTTTACCTCCAAGCCAAGTTTTCATGTTAGGAAATAAAAAATAATCGCGAGGAGCCAAATCTGGGGAATAAGGTGGATGAGGAAGTATTTCGTGGCGTAAAACAAATAATTTGGCCGTTGCAATGCCACTCGCGTGAGCTGTTGCATTGTTCTGGTGGAAAAGCACTTCTTTTCATCAGATGGGGACGCTTTTCCCCCAGTATGGCATCAAATCGATCTAATAATAAAGCATACTACTCTCTTGTAATAGTTTTCCCCTTCTGTAGATAATCGATGAATATTATACCATGTGAGTCCCAAAATGTTGCGGCCATGACCTTAACGGCTGATGGAGCCGTCTTCGCTTTTTTCGGCGCAAATTTGCCAGGCCCAGTCCACATTACCGACCGATTTTTCGTTCCTAGCGTATAATAATGAATTCACGTTGCATTAACAGTTACATAACGTCGCCAAAATTCCTTTGAATTACGTTGAAACATGCCCAAAAAGTGTTCGACGCAACCACACGAGCCCGCTTGTGATCGGCTGTGAGTAAAAGTGGCACCCATCTTGCAGACAGCTTCCTCATGCCCAAACATTCGTTTAAAATGTGCCATACGCGTCCCACTGAAATTTTTACAATCTCATTAATCTCATGCACTTTCAATCGACGATCGTTGAGTACGACGTCGTGGCTTTTATCGAACATTTCTTGAAAAGTCACCTCTTTTTGGCGAACAGGACGCTCAGCATCACTTGTCCTAATACTGCCGCAACGAAATTCAGTGTACCACTTATGAACCATGCCATGCCGTCAGGATGGCCACCAAGGGCCACAGGCTTTCCCCTAGTGATGGGCCTGCCGGGTGCACGCGCCACGACGATTGCTCTGCGACCTTCAAGCGCGTGAGAACGCGTTGTGGAGCGAAAGAATCAGGGGACCTTGAACAGGTTTTTTGATGCCGACAGAACAAACACGGAGTGAATGTGGGGGGCCCCTTAATTGGGGTATCGACCCAAATGCGCAAGCGGTGAAGACGCTGAACTTTCCGCGTGCGCTCTTGCGGTCATACCACAATCACATGAACGACACCGACAACCACAGACACCAGAATGAATGGAATGCTGAATGAATGGGGCTGCGGCCGGCGCCTGGTGGATATTCCCGATAGACTAGCCAAGGGAGGAGTAGTAGCTTCTCGACCAGGGTAGGTCACGATCTCAGTACCTCACCTCTGTGGAAGTAATATGGGTAACCGTAAGTCCCTCTGGTGTTCGGCCGCGAAGGGCAAATATCCCGTGAAACCACATGTTAAACTGGGAAAACCGCACACAATCTTACTGTGCGGAGGTAATTTCGGGGTTTAAATCATGGATGCCCGGGCGCAGGAATGAAGGATTACCTAGCCAGTATTTCTTTATATCCGATACTGCGTAGGATAAATCGCACACCGTCTAGCCTGAAGTCGGGGTGAGGTGTCAGGGTGGACCCGGCACCGCTCGGTCGATAGTGGTGACGTTAAAACTTTTGCATCATTATGGTGCGGGCCTATCCTGTAACCTTTTTATCAGCTTTATCAAATGTGCCGATAGGGCCGACCATGCGATAAGCCACTTCTCCGTTTCGGCATACACAATTAGGGATTTATACAGGCGTGGATAGTATCTCTACTGCGGTAGGGCTCCCATGATGGGGGAACCGTCTTAATACTACTACTTATGATTTGAAGGCGAAAACCACCAAAGAGAAGGGTAAGGAGAAGGAGGAGGTGCTCAACACCCCGACACATGCTGCTGTTTTAGCGTCCACATCGGGCACTACAGCAGCAAAGAAGGACTTGGTTGCTTCTCCAGAAGCTGAGGGATGGAAGGACGCCCTTTAGCTCCTGAGGGAGCAAAACAAAAAAATGGAGAAATTGTCCAGGGCTCTCAGCGTCATCCAGCAGGGTATGCTGAGAAATAACCCTGGCCATGTTAAGGACAGCGTAAACGAGGCTACGGAGGTGTTGAGCGGAATTTTTCAACACCCATAAGTGTCTTCTAGAAAGCGGGGTGAAATTCCAGAAGAGGCTGTGTTGCATCCCGGTAACATTAAATGTTTAACTTTTTATTATTGCCTCTGAATATGAGCGATATGTCATACACTAACGTAAATAAATAATAAAACTCAGTCTTATGGCAATTGCTGTCTGGACCGGGTAACTGTTCTACAGAGGTAAACTAATGCGCTACCTCACATCGATAGATCGGCTCGATACTTGGTAACAAGTGATAAAGAAGAGCATCGCTCGGTCTATATGGTAATTGCCCGCGTGGTAATTAGTCAGTGAATCATGCCGCGCGTCGATAATATAGTGATGCAGCGCTAGTAACCTAGTGAGACGGTAACAGGTTACTGGCGTGGCACCATTAACATTGACTTATTATTGCTTTAATTAATAATTATTATACCATCCCTGTTAGTATTAAGGCATAAAATTATTATTAATATTGGTAAAAATCAATAATAATTTAGCATTCAATCATAAACAATCTACAAGTATGAAAACCTGTTATCATAAATATAAGGATTGATTGATTATAGAAAATCAATCAATCAATCAATCATACGCTGCAACACATAAAATAAGCTACAACTAAGTAAATACAGGTATACTTAGTCATACCTGGATCTACTTATTGATCAGAAATAAAAATAGGTAAGAGAGAGAATAGAAGGGATATAAAATCCAAATTGCAGATCAACATTGACCAATAGTAATAGACCGTGGTGGGAGAGAAACCTAGATCTTTGATCAAATGTGACTTTATACAGAATTGCACCGCGCGTGATTTTATACAAATTTGCACGGCACGTGACTTTATACACTTTTGCGCGATCCACTCCCACTGCAGTCACTATTGGGAGATCCAATAATATATATACCCCAGATTCACCTCTGGAGGTTTGTCATTAAGTTCCGATCAGTTGTACGGTCAAGTCGATTCATTTTGGACCAGTAAGTCAACGTCGTGAGCAGACCCTTCGATAAACGTGAGTCTCAGTGGATCTCTATGAGCAATTCTACATTCGGTACTTGGTAAATAAAATCCTTGGTCCTTAAGTGGTGCAAGTCCGGAAACCGTAGTGCTAGATAGTTCCTTTGGATTACGCGTATCGTCGTATTTAGTCGTGTCGGTTAATAGTGATTTATTTCTGAAATCGGGACGAACTAACCTATCTTGTTAACAAGTGCATGTTTGATTCATTTCTCGTGTACTCAACAAGATACGTAAGCGGATAATTGATCACATCACTTGCTGGTGGACTTGCATCCCTTACACCATACCTCCTGCAAAATTTATCGTTTTTTTGCTACCTCACGGAGACTCAAACGAAACCCAACTATCCTGCAAGGATTTGTGCGCGTTGACTTGCAATAACAGGAGTAATAAACGACAATTCTCTCTTTTGCCCTTTAATTTAAGAGGTAGACAAGTAAGTTACCACCTAAGTATCATTCTGTGTGAAAACTTATGCAACATCTTATTTATTTATAATAAATTATCTTATATATTTATAAATTCAGTGTTTTAATATCATTGTGAACAACTCATGGCCCATAGACCTGACAAGTGACAACGTACCCACAAACAAAAATAAATTATCAGCCCTTACAAACCTGATATAATCAGCTAACCGCCTCCCTTACATCCAAAATCCAAACTACCCTTGCCTTTTGCTCGGGAAGTAATAGCTGATTTGGTGGCAGTGGTGGAATTGTCACTTTTGTTGTCACAATTGATAATAATTTTGAAAAATTATTTAATTGAAGCCATTCAAAATTATGTGCGCGATTTATTTCGAATAAAAATTGAGCATAAATAAAAGCTTCGAAATTTAGAAATTTTCTAAATTACAAAATTATAAGTTTAGTAGAAATAATTAGAAAAGATATTTCTACTTGTCAAAATTTAAATATTTGGAATTAAATCTTAAAATAAATTATTTTATTTTAAGCGTTGGTATACTTCGCGTATTCGCAAGCTCTGCCATCGTTAACAACATCATCAAATTATCCCGAATAAACCTTGCATGTATTCTTTGCAGCAAGCTTGTGCAAGTGAAGGGTCTAAAAAGTATAGAAAAATTAAAAACATCATTTATTGACTTAAAGATATCTAAAATTCAGAACTCTTTCTACTTCAAGTTTGCGCAGGAATTGGGTTTAAACCTTACCTGAATGAACTTATGGTAGTAAAGCATTGAATATTTGAATTAAAAATATTAAACTCATCCGAATTTCTGAACGTAATGAAATTACACAAGGTTTTGAGCTTGACCCTGGCTTGTCTAATTTCGTACTACTGATATTTTCAAATTGTAACTAAGTTTGAATTTAAGTTTAAAACAAAAGCATAAGTCCTTTTTAGATTCGTTGAACGGTCACCATCTATTACGATCGACAGGATAAGGCAAAGTTCGAAGTGTTTGCATTGTAATTGTTTATAACTTTCATTTTAACTTTGTTAACTAACAGAATATTTTTGATTGCAAAGATTGTCCAAGAGTCTGTGCTTGAGTCTAGCTTCTATAATCTTGCATCTCTAAAATTCTGTGACATTAAACAAATTTTTTTTGTTTATTAACAATAAACATTTTCTGTGATTTTAAAGATTAATTGAAGGTTTGTGCTTGAGTCTGGCTTAATTAATCTTGTATTATCGCAAATGCAAGTTGTTAATACACATAACCAACTTATAAAATCAACTATTGCAAAAATTTGCTCAGGAATTCGCAATCGCTTCTGGCCTGACCCGCCTTATATCACTGAAAACATACATACAATTCAAGGTTAAATGCAGCGGCGACTGCACGCATCACAGCAAGAATTTACAGTGCAGTGATAACTAACATAAATAATTAACAACAGTAATTCAAAAATTGAAATTACCTCATTCAATCATAAATAAACAAATACGGACTAATAAATACATAAATTTAGCAATGAATAAATTTTCCTAAATTAACAACTTAAAACAAATTTGAAGTAAAAACAGTAATTACAGCATATAGTAATAATTGAATCATAATAATTTTAAAAGTCAACACATTTTGGTTGAAAAAAAACAAAAATTAATGAAAATATGCATGCCGAGCCATGAATCTTCAAATAGAGGACCTTAGTGCATTCTTACATTTTCAACTAGTCGTCCTTAAATTCAATATCTAAATTACATATATAATGTTTAATAAAAACTATCAGACAAAATGTCTCATATCCTGGACAAAACAATATTAAAGGAAACTCAGAGTAGAAAATTCATAGATGACGTTTCGTGCAACCCAAAAGATGCTATGATAAAGTTAATGGCAGAATGTTTTGCCATGCAACAAGGGGTTGTGAACATTTCTATATTCGATGGCAAAAACATGCCTGTTAGCGATTTTATCGAAGATATTTCAACTGGACAGTCATACGTGCCTGCAACTTGCGAAAAACAAGACATTATAGCGGTGTTAGTGCGATTAAAATGTGCTGCACGAGACAGCACTTATGGAAAAACATTTTCTAACCTTAGTGACCTAATTCAACACCTCGAACAGCGATTGGCCTCCCATAAAACTTACTTGTGGTACGTACGCGAAATAACTACCCTTCAAATGCTTTAAAATAAAGGTGTTTATGAATTTTATGATCGATTATCACTTTTATAATCAAGATCTCAGGCAGCTCTTGAAAATAGATATAAAAATGCCAATCAGATGATACATCCCCTCGACGACTGCGCCTTAGAAGCATGCATTCATGGTTTACCTGACGGGATGTCGGCAAAGATACAAGCGCGAAATCCAGTGACCCTGCAAGAAGCTCTCGAATATGCTATTAACTATGAAGCAAGACACCCAACTGATAGGCTTTTCTTTCAACACTTCCCGCGTTCTCAGCAGGCGAGCTATCGCGATTCGGAGGAGAAAATTTTTAGCCCTGAAGGACGTTCTACTCCTAATTGACTAAATTCTACGAACCCCGCGGAAGACCCAGATGAATATAGAAGAATCGCAAGAAGCGTTAACAGAATCATATCAGCATTATAAATCGCGAAGCATTCACACGCATCAATCAAGCGTCTATGCATCACCTGGAGCTGACATTCAAACGGCCTCGTCTATGCCTGACCGCGCCAAACCTCTGATTATTAATATGCCTATGGAGCTCAAAAAGGGATACAACCAGCAACTTAATCCTGGAATCTACGGGTTGTTCTGGACACAGTCGCTACTCCAGTGCACACTGAAAAGGAAACCATGTGGTATTGCTTAAGTGACTTATAATCACTTTCCGGACAATATTATGACTCCCAGGCAATAATGTGACATGAATAACTCATAAACTTTATATTTATGACAATTCTCACCTATTTTTACGATTTTCCTAACGTGTATTTGAAAGGTAATGTTTACAATAATATTGTAATCCTTTCACTGCTAATTGGAGCATCTGCCTCATACAGTGAAATTTTTTTACTATTATTAATTGTCGATAATGCCTGATTTAAGGTGAAATCATAAACTAATCTTTCTGCGAAATTTTATTAGTGTTTAAAGTAATATCCTCAATTCTAATAATATTCGAATCCAGAATTTTCTTATATTGTTTTATTTTAATGAAGATAACTGTGTCAAAAATCACTTATAAAATGCAAGGATCCTAAAAAAAAAATTGATAATGCATTACCTTCTAAATTTCGCATAGCAAATTTTGACGGAAAATGAGTAAATTCAGATTGTGTAATAATACTAACCTTGAGTGACCACCAGTGCATTGAGTTTAGCCTGGTTAATGCCGATCAAGTCAAGTACATTGTGCCGAGCTTGTTTCCATACGCAGAGCCGTTCCAAAGACAGGACCATAGTTCCTGTGTGGTCTGGCACGAAGAACTCTTCACTCTCGAGGAACTAAAGAGAGCCGGTGGAGGCTTAAGGCAAGTACAGTGCTGGGGATCAACGGTGTGCTGAACGAGATTTTCGAGAGGGGAGGTTCTTCGTAGACTGGAAGAAGCAGAGGTTGGTCCTGCTTAGGAAGGGCAACAAACCTCTAGAACATGCCTCATCCTACAGACCTAGTTGTCTATCGGATACAATGTGGCAGCTTCTGGAGGAAATGATCCTACAAAGACTACAGGGTCATATGGTCGGCGAGAACGGTCTCTCGGAAAACCAGTTTGGTTTTTGAAAAGGCAGGTCCACAGTTGACGCCACCCGGGCAGTGGTGGACATCGCCACTAAAGCAAGAAGAGGAACTGGTAAGCGTAAGGGATTCTACGCGTTGAGCAGCATTGACATACGCAAGGCATTCTATACCGCGAGGTGGAACATCTGCATCGAGGCAATGGTCCGAAAAAAGGTTCCAGACTACCTGTTGCGAATGATAGATGACTGTCTGAGTGACAGGTGTGTCCACTCGTTTGAAACGCCATGTATGACGATTTCCTGCGAATGCTCCTATCTGCTGGAACGAGCATCATTGGCTTTGCGGATGACGTACTTGTCGTGTGCGCCGCTGATGACGTCAAAGTCCTGGAGCTGAGGATCAATGATAGTCTGTGGCGGGCAAAGCGTTGGTTAGATAGCAGATGCCTGACAATGGCCCCTAAAAAGACCGAGGCTTTGCTGGTCACAGACAGGAGATCCTTTCAATATCCCAGGATCGCTCTCGGGGAACATGAAATCGAGTGGAAAAAGAGCATTAAGTACCTGGGAGTGCAGTTGTAATGAAGGCTTAGCTTCGGCGAACACCTGCAGATCGCGACTGTCAAAGCCAACCAATGCGGAGCCACTCTAAAGCTGCTCATGCTCAGTATTGGTGGCCCCAGGGAAGCCAAGAGAAGGCTGGTGGCGAGCGTGGTAAATTCAAAGCTGCTTTACGCAGCTCCGGTCTGGACAAGTGCCCTTAACAACCATGCTATCCAGAAGAAGCTGATCTCGGCACAGAGAAGTGTGGTACTGAGAATTGTCTCAGCGTACCGAACTGTGTCGATGAGTGCTATGCTGGTCCTGGCGAGCGTCCCACCAATAGACTTATTGGCGGAGGAAAGGACTCTCTTTGTCTGTGCGAGGTGGGGCGCGGAAAGGGAGGCTGTCGGTCGGGCAGTGGGCGCACAACTCACTCCTGACACGATGGTCTCTCTCATGCTCCAGTCTGAACAGATATGGATGCTTATCGAGTCATTCGTCACCCTGGTGATCAAGACGAGGGAGCTCGATGGGCGTGCAGAGCGTGGCAACAACGGGGGCCAGTAGAAATCGCATCGGGGCCTGCACCCGTGGCCCTGCGTCTTGGGCGGACTTGGCTGTCCGCGTCGACTGGGGGAGAAATCTTCTTATTCATCCCCTTGTTGGCGCGGCTAATCGGCCTGCCTAACGGGCGTGTGTCCGCGGATGGCAGTCCCGGGCGAACAGATGATGGAACAGTCGTACGCGACTTTAAGCTGGAACCAACTGCCCGCGATGTTAAAAGCCGAAAGGCGGTTCCGCGGGCGGTGAATTGGTTCGAGAGAGGGGGTTTTAGGAGAGTTTTCCTATGGTTTTGTTTTAGCAATGAAAAACTAAATTCACCTGGCTGTAAAAAATTTTCAAACCAACGTACTAACTTGAAACTTTGTATTCGCACCTATATGAGATGGTATTCTCTTAGAGTAGTAACATATTTACGATAACAGCAACATCGTTCAAGAAGTCATGGACCTATTGTACAGCCCTCGTACATATTCTTGCAATATGTTACATTTTCCAGTTTTACAAAGTAGTTATTCGACGACTATCAGCCATCTATTTTGAACCTAAATATTTAATTTACCACGCAAAAAGTGTTACGTAACAAATTTATTTAAAATATCGTACTTGAAAAAAATGTTTTTTGGAGTAAACACTGGCCGCCATGTCGACTTTCGAGCTACGATGTATCGATGCTTCGATTATCACCACCATCAATCACTGGAGAGCGGCGCACAGGATGACCAGATGCTGCCACCTGACCCGGAAGACGTACCCTAGGGCAGATAGACTCCAGGACATGATATTTAGTACTTTTGACTTTTGTGATACTAAATTTATGTCGTATCAGATTAATGGACACTAATTACAATATTGCTAATGTACTACACGCGCTGTTTGCAGTAAAAGAAAGAACCACGTGCTTATAAAAATTGTTTGCCGAGGGCGATTATTGCACTAGGCATGGGTTGCCTAGGTCTCTAGCAGAAATTAGACATGTGACCTGCTTCCGGGTCCGCAATTGGGTCACGCGTTCAATTCGTGGGGCAGATCGGGAATTTTACCGGCGTCGCGTCTTCCTTCGACACTCTCGTCTTGCGACTGTTAACGAACACTCACGGCAAGTTTGACTCCCGCTGTTTAACCTGTCAAAAGTTTTGGACCGAACGAAATGGAGGGCGAGTTCATTTTGATGTACGACGCGGAACTCCAGGTTATAGTTCAGGTAGCGTAAGTGGTTTCATTTAACTTTTTCTTTCTGTCAAGTGGTCCGGGGTCTTCATATACATTATAATTGGCACTGACGCTAAATGGCGTACGCCTCACCTACCGAGACCACTCCGTCTCTGTCTTTCTCTCCAGTGTTCGCGAGTGTTTTCTCTTAAATTTGTATCTTTTTCGCGATTAACTTCATTCCCTCGTTGTGGTAAAAGTGTAATTATTGAATCAAGACTTTATTAAATTCCTGTTCTCTCTGGTGGTGACGCGCGAGAATAAATTGAGTTCGCAATATTGTCGCGTGGTTCGGAAAATTCCGAGATCTATGTCATTATACTTATCGAAATTAATATAGATGTTTTGGCTTTTTTACCCAATTTTAATTTATATTGAGTACTCTTTTATTTCAATAAATTTTGTTCAGCAAACTTACTTTAATAATTAAATTCTGGCTTTCATTTATTTTACCCGTCAAACTGTTGAGACTTTGTCTTGACCCCGCCTTGTGTGATATTATGAATTTCGAGTCTCGTCAACATCATTATTATTAATATTATTAGCGCTTTGTCCTTATATGTTAAAATTTTGTCACTCAAGGGAGTGACTGCCGCTCAACAACTTTAAAGCTGATCTTATGATTTCAGGTAATTTCAAACTACATAAAATTAGTTGGGTTAGCCAATGATAAGAGTTGCCAGGTTACGGGTAAAACCTGCATCTTAAACTCATATTTGTTTTCAAACGAAGTTGCACCTATTAAAAGAATGACCATCCCTCGAATTGAATTGTCTGCATCTTTGCTTCGGTTTAATTTGAAGCATCCATTTATTTTATCAAAAGAGTCTCCTTTGTCTCAGCTGATCATATCTGATGCTCACCAACGCACACTCCACGTAGGAACTCAGGACACTTTGACATACATTAAAAATGTAACATCCTACGTACTTACCTCATGTTAAAAAATATATTTTATTTTTTAATCCCTCTAATTCTAAATCTTAATATCTTTATTTTATTCTTTCTTTGAAATTCAAGGTAATACAATTGTAAAACATTTTATAAATGCAATCTCCACTAGATATTATATAGAAAGAAAACGTTCTAAGATAAATATGCAGCTTCGTCAACATAGATATCTGAATTTTGCCTAGTAATCGGTGAATTTAATCAACTTTGTACTTTAAACTTTTAACCAAAATATACTGTCCACAATCATATTCATTTTTAAATATAGCTATTTACTGGTACCACGTCCAAGCAAATACAAATAATGAAAAATGTATTTCTCCAGTTAGGAAATATCATAGGCCATATATATTAGATAATAAAATTCTAAATTATAAGAAGATAGAAATCTCAGGAATTTGATATGAATTAATATTACTTTCCAACATTGTCTAATAGAGAAAATTTACTCATATGTTTTATTGATAAAGAATTTCTAGGCCTACTTGTATAAAAACCAATGCTGAAAATCACTAAAATTTATTTGAAATAATGATTTTATATTTAAAAAAACGTTTATTATGTATATAACTGACATTAAACATGATTCGAGCTAGATGTTTAAGATATTTTGAATCACTTTTACAATATATTTGCATGTATATATATACATCTCAAGCATCTAGCTCGAATCATGTTTAATGTCAGTATACATATTGAAAATGCATATATACTTTCTATATAATAAATTGATTTACAGTATGATTAACAAATGAATTAGTAAAATTAGTAATTTTTAATTATTGTAAAAATCTTTACGAATATACTTGTGTAGTTTGATATATGTATTTCAAATATGTTTACCCACATATTTAAATTAGAAATTCTGACACGGAAAACGAACTCGGCAGTTTGCTCGCTCGCGACAGTGGCGTCACGCGCCCAGAGTGTGCGTGCATCTAACTGACACACTTTGGCGGGACGGCGACACTACTTGGGAGATCACGCGCCCATAGCCTGCGGCAGGAAATCTGCCAAATTGAAAGAAGCCGACCGTTTCAGTTTAGTAGATTTCCTGCCGCAGGCTATGGGCGCGTGACACCACTGTCGCTAGCGAGCAAACTGCCGAGTTCGTTTTTCGTGTGCGTTTATTCAAAAAGCTATTAAAGTGATATATGATTACACCCTATGTTATCAATAAATTTAGACTTAATTCAATAACTAATACTAATAAGATATTTTTCCTCAATTTTTATTATTCACTGATTAAAATTAGTACATTTTTTAATGAACCGATTTAAATGTCGAAGAAATTATTAGACGTATGTTAATTAAGTTAATTATTATTAATTATCAATTATATATAAAACGGTAAAACGGTACAAATTTCGCCATCTTTGAGGAGGTGGAAGGACCTGGAGAAAACTTGGTACGGCCCACAAGGCCCCAAAAACTTGAAACTCCCCCGAATTTTCACATTAGAGGAAGTCTGAGCGTAACTAGGCTTGCCTATCTAGGCCAAAAGGAGCTAAGACAGCTACCCCCTGACTTTTCCTAAAATTTAAAATATGGAGAGGGAAGCGAGGTGCTGAACATAAAAACGAACTGCAGAGAAAACTCTTTAGTTCTTTCCGCATTACTTTTTCCGCACATTTTACGCATTGTCTCGTTTTTCTAAATACTTCCCTTCCACATTTTAAGTTTTTTTTCAACTTTTTTATTCGAAACATATCTTAAAATAGACAGACCACTCTGTCAGTGCGGAGTTAATATAGTTATATTTGTTAACTTAAAAGGAATTATTTTACCAATATTTCTCTTGGCTCAGCATCTCCACCAAGGACATACAAAACCACAAGGAGTTTTAAAATAATTCATAAGAATTCAATTTTGAACGTTAGTGTCCCGGGTTATTCAAGTGAAATCTCTAGACCCGAAATCGTTGTGAAAAACAATTATATTCTCTCCAAGAATATAATTGAAGCAAAAGTATAATACTTTTATCTTGTGTGATTTCAGACGTCACAATAACTTATGGATTCTAGGTGGACGAATTCCAGTAAGTTCCTTTATCGGAAAATGTGTCAAGTGGTCCAGATATCGGCAGAAACGAGCTCAGCAACTGATGGGACAACTACCATCTAGTCGAGTCACACCTTATCGTCCTTTTCTGCATTTTCTTTTTCGGTAAAAACATGGAAAACAAGAGCCGCTCGTTCTTACAAAACTTATTTTGCTTTATGCGTTTGTAATGCAACTTCGGCAATATATCTAGAATTAGTGACTGACTATACAGCTGAGGCCTTTATCGCAGCCTTCAAAAGATTCACCGCAAGGCGAAGTATCTGTTCTACTCTCCGCAGTGATTGCGGCACAAACCTAAAGAGGGCTGATGCACAACTTCGAGCTTTGTTTTTGTCATCATCTACTAAGCTTGAAAAATTATCATCACTTTTGGCAAAAGACGGTACGCAATGTCTGTTCAACCCTCCAGCAGCTCCTCACTTTGGTGGAAAGTGGAAAGCCGGAGTCAAATTAGTCAAATTTCATCTTAAACGCGTCATCGGAGATCATCTTCTCACATACTAGGAGATGAGTACATTTCTTTCACAGGTTGAAGCTGCTCTCAATTCAAGGCCACTCTGTTCACTCACTGAAGACCCAGATGACCTCCGCACTCTAACTCCTGGCCATTTTTTGATCGGAGGACCGCTTACTGTGATTCCTGAACCATCCCTTGCAGAGGCTAAGGTGCATCGCCTTTCACATTGGCAGCTCTTACGACAAATCTTAGACAGTTTTTGGACAAGGTGGTCCAAAGAGTGTCTACAACGCTACCAGACAGACTACAAATGGAATCAACCTAAGCCTTCGTTGCAGAAAGGCTCTTTAGCTCTGGCAATAGATGAGCAATATCCTCCTTCAAAATGGCCTTTGGGACGGATTCGTGAAGTTCATCCAGGCAAGGATGGTCACATACGAGTAGTGACGATCAAAATTCAGACTTCTACACATAAGCGACCTATTACAAAAATAAGTCCCTTACCTGTTAATGTAAATCTTGTTTGATTGCTCTTTAAATCAATTTAAAGGCGGGCGGAAATTTCTAACTAGGAAGTTAATTAGTTAATTAGTTCTTGAGCTTTCAACTTGTCTGAGATTTTAATGCGCATAGTTCAATTGTGACATAGTGCTGACCTTTGAAACTATACTGTGTAATGAACTGGCAGTTTTCTATTGAGTTTTACATTGAGTTTTCTAATGAGCTAAGGTTGATTCTTATCCACAAGGTTTGGACCAATTTCACCCTTGAAGCTCCAGTACGCCCGCTAGCTTTCAAAGGGTACCTTGTGGTCTTTGGAAGTTAGTGACAAATTTGACTCTTATGTTTTCTTGAGCTTTTGGCTGTCAGTTTGCTTTCATAATGCATAATCTTTTCCTATAGTATGAGAAAATCACCGAATAGTAACTAGTAAAAGTGTATGGATTTTAAAAGCGAATAAAAATTGAATAAAGTAAGTTGATACTCAATAGTGATGGTATACGCCTTAATTTTTTCATAACCAGTGACATTTCAGAGTGAGTTATTTAACAAAATCTAATCTCTTCACTTCACCAAACGTTCCCGAGTATTCCTGAGCGTTACGGTTGATTCTGAGGATTCTTCGCTCCGATCCAAATCACTGCCAATCTCTAAAACACTATACCGAACGTTCCCGAGTATTATCGAAGGTTACGGTTGAATCTGACGAGTCTTCGTTTCAATCCGAATCACTGCCCATCTTAAAAAAACTATTCCAAACGTTCCCGAATGTTCCCAAGCGTTATGGTTGATTCTGATGATCTTTCTGAATCATTGCTCATCTCAAAAAAAGTGCGTAGTGCGCCATAAGAAGTTTCACTTCAAGAAATTCTGATCGTAATACTCCATCCTCTTCAACTAGGATATCATTAGGAATAATGTTAAATATTGTTGAGTAACCAAAATATTTATTGTTGTTGTTTGAATGCTAGAAGTGGATGCAGGTAATTCTCGATCTATGCTTTCCCCACTGCACCCGTGCTAGGGAAAACTTTAGAGTTTTCCTGATCAGATGTTTGTAATTGTTTATTTGGTCGTATCTCACAGTCTCGTACCAAATGACCAGGTTTTTTTAGAGTAATTTGTTATACCTGTACTTAGGGGTTTGTTCACTCTGGGATTGCCGCGGTGTAAAGTCGGCCTCTACATCAGATTACGCGGCCGAGGAAGGGCCAGGATTGAGAGGGAAGAGTGTACGTTTGACCTTTTGTAGGGCCTTCCGTGGGGGTGGCAAGAATTTTTCGGGCGATTCGTCGAACGGAATAAAAATTGTATCCCCGTCAGAGGGGCTTAGCAATTGTCGGCGAAAAAGTTTGATGGCTGCAGGCAGTTCCTTTGCAGGTGGCTCGTTCAGGGCCGGAATAGACGAGGTCCAAGAAGGGACCTTAGGGTCAGTCAGAAGACTGAAATAACCGGCGCTGCCTGGTGCGGATGGGGGAGAGGGACGATAGATCACGTCATACCGGGGTGCCTCGGCGGTAGCCTGGCGCCGTTTCTTCTCCCTACGCTTCTTACTTAGCTGCTTCTGGGGTTTGCCGCGGCGTTTTCCCCGTTTCTGGGCCTCCGGGGTGGCAACGGCGGACCGGACAGCCAAAGCTGGCGAGGAACGGGTGACTTATTCCGCCAGGAACCTGCGTTCTTCACGCGCACGGCGTTCAGGGTTTGGTCGTTTAAAGCGGCGATCGGAGATGTTAACGAGTGGTGCGCTCATTGGATTATACTCGCGCGTGGAAACCGGAAATCACTTTGGCGCGTAGCGCGGGATCCCAGCTCTGAATCGACGGTCGTGGCCTCGCAGAGTCCGACGCTCGTCGACTCGCCAGGAATTCGAAGCGCGTTGGGGAAAGGAGCGTGGCGAACGAGCGCTAGATCAATGGTCGTGGCCCAGCAGGGCCCGCGCCCAATCGACCGTAAGGGCAACGCAAATCGATGGTTATGGCCCTAAAAGTTCCGACACCCGTCGACTTACCCGCTGTCCTCTTGACACCCGTTGAGTACGGATCACGCGTTCGACTGAATTACGCACTGCACTACGCGACGCGACACGACACACCACTAGTCGGAAGCAGCACAATCTTGGAAGCGACAACTGGATCTGGCTCAGGAGTCGGGAAGGATCTTGATGAGAGGCTGGAGATGCCCGGGATCCGCAGGAACGCTTGTCTCGTCGCTCGTGCTTGTAGGAGGAAGGAACTCAAAAGAAAAATCACTGGGTTTACAAGAACTCAACTTTAATCTATCACACAAGGCGTAAAATCAATTTTTGCTGTTGAAGGTCTCGATCAAAGATCGACTGACTCCTTTTTTCAACGATCTTCTATGTCGGCTCCATTTCCTCCTCCTCGAGCTTCGAGTTGAGGCAGCCGATTGGCCGGACGCGTCAACGTCGTCATAGTAACGACCAATGCCCGTTGCTCGAAACCCGAGGCGGGAAGTCTTTACTGGTTTAATCCAGCTTAATAGAATTCTACGAAATCTATTTAAAATATTTGTCGTTTAAATAAAATCAATTAAGTACAATATAACTGTTAAATTAATTAAGGAAAATATGTGTATAAAAGTAAACTATGATAAATATTAATGCATTTTTCAAAGGAATCCCCAAGTTAAAGCAGATTTTTATTTTAGTTTCAAAAATAAAAATATTAAAATTTAATTTTGTAAAATTAATTAACATTGAATTAAAAATTCAAGCCTAAGTATTGTTGGATATTAATCTTTAATTTCCACGCTTTTAAATAATTTGCAACTTATTTAAAAACGAAGGAATTTAAAGAATGATTGTCCTGAAGTGCTTTCAATCAAAAGAAAAGGGGAAAACGAAAGGAGGAGATAAGTAAAGAAGGAGAGTGCGCTCGAGCGAACGAAGGAGACGAGGAGAAGGAAGAAGGTGCCCAAGGGGAAAGCGCTAGCTGGCTACCAACAATACCGTCTGGCTGTGTTAGCCGTCGACGGAGTTCCTAGAATTAAAAGGAGCAAGCGACGGTCGTTCTAAATGCCAAAATGTTTTATATCAAATTGCAAATTATTTTTGTATAAGTTGAATTTTTTTCTGAATTTATTTTTCTTACATTTTTGATATCATTACCATTATAAACATTAATTTCGATTTCAATAAGGTTTTTTGTATCGAAACACTTGAATATATATCAATAAAAACTCTATTTTCAGTTTCTACATGAAGAAATGTACATTTATACAACACAAGCATGTTTTTCTCGCTTTTTGACGCGTGTTTTGCGGGCATAAAGTTTGTCATTTAAGCCCTAGGGCGTAAATAGGGATGCAGTGTTTAAAAGTAGTCATTTGAGCCTTCTTAGTTCGAAAAAATCGACACGTTTTTTTTCAATGTGATACTTGAAAATTTCGAGATATAATTTTTTTAAGTTTGGCACTCGGGAAATTTTTTTTTTCTAACAGCTCACTGTAAAAGCAGTTTTAAATATAAAATGTAACCCTTGCACTTGAAATACGCGAAAGAGTACAAGCTTTCAAAAAAGTTATAGCACAAATTTCGTTGTTTTTTTGTAATAACAATATAGTACATTTTTATAAACAATTGAATTTTTTCTTGATTTGGAAGTAACTTTTCTCCGATTTTTTTGTTTCTAAATTTTTGTTGAAGTTTTTTCAATATTCAGGCAAAATTTTGGAATGGCAAAATGAAAACTGAAGGTGTAATTAATTTATAAAATCTGTCCCGCCCATTGCAGCAGTTCACTGCCACACATGCTTCGAGTCCGAGCATGCCTAAACAAGCTTGAGCGTAGTTGCAGCGTGAGAGCTCGCTCGTTGCAACGCGCGGGACAGATTTTATAAATTAATTACACCTACAGTTTTCATTTTTCCATTCCAAAATTTGGCCTGCATATTGAAAAAACTTCAACAAAAATTTAGGAACAAAAAATCGGACAAAAATTAGTTCCAAATTTAGAAAAAAATGCAATTGTTTATAAAAATGTACTATATTGTTATTACAAAAAAAAAAAACGAAATGTGTGTTATACCTTTTTTGAAAGCTTGTACTCTTTCGCGCATTTCAAGTGCAACGGTTACATTTTATATTCAAAACTGCTTTTACAGTGAGCCGTTAGAAAAAAAACATTTTCCCGAGTGCCAAACTTAAAAAAATTATATCTCGACTTTTCAAGTATCATGTCACGTATCCAAGACAGATATATTATATATTATAATTATATAATACTATTATTACTATTACATCATATAACACGTTTTATTGTTGTTATAAATATTGTTGCTAGATACATCTAATTGTTTTTATAAATAATTTCACTATCACTATTAACTAAAATATCAATAAACAATTTATTTTATTGATAAAATACTAATTACAACAAATATTACCTTTTATTATTATTAACTATTATTATTACTATTGTTAATAATAACAATTAACAAAATGCAACAAATGTTATATAACAACAATATTACTTCAATTTTTGTATTTAAAATTATTATTAATCACAATTATTATTAATATTTTATATTGTTATTAACAATAATTGTCAAAATGCAACAAATATTAAATAATAACAATGTTACTTCAATTTTTGTATTTGCAATAATTATCAATCACTATTATTATAATTATTTCATATTGTTATTAAAAGTTGCAACAAATATTATGTAACAATAATGTTACTTCAAATTTTATAATAATAATTTTCATAATAGTTATTATTATTGTTAATATTTTATTTGATGTTAATCAACAATCAGCAATTAATTATAAATTACGTTCTTCTTAATAACTATTCAAATCACTATTATGGTATTTTATAAACAAAAGCAATGTTTAGATATAAAGATTAATAGAATTATAAACAAATCATAATCAATATTTATATACAACAATTGTATTATAGTTACTCTATTACTTACCTATGTACACAAATAATGTCATTGACCCTTGCGACTAAATCTACCTAAAAACCTGGTGGTACGGGTTTACACAGCCCTTGAGAAGATGTGAGTACACCCACACCACGAAAGCATGACCCACACGGACTTGGAAAATCGGTGTGAGTCCCTAAGCTCACCAACGCAGCACACCAGCAAACTGGCCCATAGTCTCAACTATACACACTGACACCTAAGATTCTAATGGACTTCGAAAAAGCTATTGAAACCACGGAACTCAAATTCGCATACTTTCTACCTACGAGTTGAAGCTACAGGCGACAATATAAGCCAGGCAGCAAGGCCTAAACACCAGTCTAAGCGAGTCTAAGTCTAGTCTAAGGGAGTCTAAGGGAGCGTACGATCGAGCAGCATCGTTAGAACCGGTTTTCGTCACCGTACCGCAATAAATCTAACTGGCCGTAATTTCCACGTGTTCGGGATAACCAATCTAATAACAACGGAGTGAATTTCGATAAAACTGGATCTAGTGCCATTGTCATCAAGGTATCAAAATAAGGATACCTGTTAAACAAAGGATTGACCTGCCACTGTTGGTCAATAAGGATAATTAGGGGAGGTACCCGATTAGCAGAGGACAAAGAGAACCTAAAGGATTATCGCTTTCAAGAGGCCACCTCATCAAGAACAACCGGTAAGTCAAAATAACATTGTTTTTATTCAAGTTTTTTTTTATCTTTTCTTTTTGAGCCCTTTAAACTCACGGAGTGTTTTTCTTTAAGGTTGGACCAATCAGACTCGACCGACCAAAGGAAAACGGCCTGCAACCAACAATTAAAAGTCGCTTGGGTTTAAATAAAAATTTGTATTTTTTATAATAAATTATTATTAACGATAATTGTAATTTGATTCATTCGGCTTGTCCTCTACCCGGTTAATTGTTAATTTTAACAATAAACAGAGGAACATAGGGTAATTGGCTCTATACTTTAGGTAGGAAATATATATTATAATTTAAAACTTAGGACGTCACAATCACATTGAAAAAAAAATATACGTGTCGATTATTTTCGAAGTAAGAAGGCAAAAAAAATATTTCGTCGAAAAAAAAATGTTGACTGTAAATCTCTCATGAAATGACCCATATATAAAAAAATTTGTATAAAATAGTGCAGAATTTCAATAATGCAACATTGGACAAGCCTGAGTCAAGCCCAACTCCTTGGTCAATCTTTGCAATTAAAAATATTCTGTTAGCTAACAAAGTTGAAATAGAAGTTATAAAGAATACAGCACAAAGACATTAAACTTTGCCTTACTCAAATGATCGTAATCAATGGTGACCGTTCAGCGAATCAATGACACGTACATAAATTGTCGAGAGTACCAAACGAAAAAAGTTTGTAGGTGATTTTTCTAAGAAGACTTACAGACAAATTTGGGAACGTTGTTGTAGCCAATTTGCAAACTTTCGTCAAGAATTTGAGGATGCGAAGTCAAAAAAACCACCAGTGCTGACTCAGCACACTCCGACAGTACTGGCTCAGTACTGTCGGTCAGTGTTGTCGTAGTCCTGTCAGAACTCCAAAAGGTAACACTGACATAAGGAATAATTAAAAGAAGTATAATAAATGAAAACAAAGTTTTTATCATGAAAAATTATGTTGCATTGGTAAAAAAACAATTGAAGTTACAAATGGTCAAACTTTCCTTTGTGGTGTGCCTTCCCCTTCGGTGGTCTGATCTGGTAGGCAGACCTGTCTGTTGCTATGTGAAGATCTGATGAATTTTTTCCTCTCAGTACCACAAATGATTTCTGTAACATATTAAACGTACACACGATTATCAATATTGTCAATGAAAAGTCTACAAGGACACCTGCCGGCAACGTATCCTTTCTGATACGTGACTAATGGTCCTCTGATAATGTAGACGGTGACGAAAATTTCGAACACAACCAACTAGATCGAAATAATATTAGATTTTGTATGAATTATTAAAATTCGTGACGATTTAAGAAGACTGTGAAAAACTTCCAAAGATTTTTCAAAATTCTAAAAGGCTGCATTTGTCCATAATTTTGACAAATAAATTGAAAAGTTTAACCAATGTTCCGAAAGGTTTGAAGATTCAGACAAAAAAGAAGAAAAAATCTCTTGAATCGAAAGTATGGGCGTCTAACAGGGTCTGAACAAGTCATAGTGGGGACATAGATTGGCGAATTCTGTGAACTGCGCTCTGCGTGTCTACAAGGGCCTAGCGTAACAATGTTTGGTTTCCTATAGCACCTTGTTATGGACGGAAATTGCCTCATCTTTTAGTTCAAAACCTTGCACAAAACATATGCACCAACAAAATTGCGGGCTGTCCTTTCGATGTTGAAAACAATGATGAAAGCGACCGAAAACATTGACATCGGGAATTTCAAGAAACTGCTTGGAATTTAAAAAAATTGCCCGTCAGGATACAAGCCCAAAAAGGCAAGGACATTTACCGGAGTACAAATCCAGGAATTTTTAGAAAATGCTCCAGATGAGATCTATCTTGCAACAAAGGTAAATACAAGGAAAATATAAATAACACAAACAAAATGAATAATACAAACGAATATAAGATATAAATGTAAATAATACGAACAAATATAACAAAACTAATCGTCCGAGAAAAACAAGGAAAAGCCACACAATAATAAACATAACCTAAAAGGATGTAAATTTTTTAATTTATTCGCTTGATTTTCAGTTTGTCTTGATTATGGGTATATCCGAATGCTACCAAGAAGATTAAATACACCGAATGGAAGTCCAACATATCAAAAAGCATGGAGAATTACTGCTTGTCCGAGTCCCTGATACGAAAACTGGCATTTCGAGAGCTTCCACTACCAATCATGATTTCGTGCCCTATGTAAAGAAATACACAGCGCTTCGTCCATCGCACGCAACTGCGAAGAATTTTGCCATAACTAAATTATCCATAGCTTCCATAGCTAACTTTGGGGGAAATATTCTGGAGTTGCAACGCTTGGGTTGATGGCAATCCGAAAATGTTGCTCGAAGTTACATTGACGATTCAAATCTAAATCGTCAAAACAGCGCAACGAAAATTTACGAATGGTGATCTTGATTAACACCAAAAATTCCAGTGGAATCGAAATTGATGAAAATGTTTAGGCCAACGAACCACCTCAAAAAAAACTTACAACTGAAAAAAATTCTGTAACTGTCAACGTTCCACTTCATAAGAATTTAAATATCAATAACTGTGGCAATGTGACGATAAAGTACAATTTGAAGTAAAAAATATTCTGATCTAGAAACGATAAACAGTTTCAACTGAATAAATTAATTAGAATTAACACGAAAAATCCTATGATAATCACTGACACACTTACTACTGCTTTCGGAAAAATTGAGATGCAGGTTTTACCCATGACATGGCAACTCTTGGTAATGGCTACCCAACCAAGTTTATTTCGACTCGGAACGACCCGAAATAAAATATTTTCTTAATGACTTATTGGGCGCTAGTCACTCTTTCGAATGACGAAATTTTTTTTTACAATTTAGGGCAATAATAACAACAACACTACTCATGTAGAACAAAAGCAATAACCCTATCACCAGGCGGGGTCAATTAAGGTCACAGCAGTTACCGGGTAAAATAAATGAGATGCCAGAATTTAATTAATTAAAAATACGTGGCTGCACAAGATTTATTGGATATTATAAACACCCTACACAAATCAAAAATGAAAATCAATCAAAGCCCAAAACATTTACATTAATTTCAATAAGTACAAATAGAATGAAAGGTAACAGGAATCTTGGGATATTTCCGAGCCACGCGACAATATAGCGGAATCAATTCATTGGCGCACGTCACCCCCAGAGAGAACCGGAATTTATTATCAATTTACTTTAATTTACCAATTTTTTCCTTTTCAAACATAAAAAAAGCCACTGATATAAAAGAGAGCACTCGCGAATAAGAGAGAATAAGAGAGAAAAAGAGAGGCGAAGTGGTTCCGGTAGATGCGATGGACGCCAAAAAGCATCAATTTCAATTCAATAATGTCCGATACTCCCGGACCACTTGCCAAAGAAATTTAAGTAAAGCAACTTACGCTACCTGTATTATTTCGTCCAAGACCGGGTCGTACTTAAGCCCAAATTCGGCTTCCATCGTGGACCGTTAATATTTTCAATAAAATCCTTGGGAGGTTATATTCCTATTATTTCCTTTAAAAGGTCGAAGTCACCCAGCTGGTGCTTTCCACGAGACGCAGGACGAGAGTGAAGAAGGAAGACGCGACGCTGATAGAATTCCCGACCTGCCCCACGAATTACATGCGTGGCCCAATCGCGGACCCGGAAGGAGGTCACATGTCATACATCTAATAGACGACTAGACAACCCATGCCTAGTATAGTAGTTGCCCTCGTTAAATACTTTCTACAAACACGCGGTTCTCTCAATTACAACGAACGGCTCGTATAGTGGATTGGCACTATTATGATTAGTGTCCATTTACATCCTACGACGTAAATTTAGTATCACAAAATGTCTAAAATACTAAATATCAAGTCCCGGGGTCTATGTGCCCCAGGGTACGTCTTCCGGGTCACGTGGTGGCATCTGGTCGTCTCGTGCGTCGCTCTCCGACGATCGATGGCTGCTATAATCAAAGCATCGATGCTCGAAGGTCGACATGGCGGCCAGTGTTTACGTTGACTCGGCAGCCGGTTGTGTCTCATCTCCGACGCTGCTGTCCTCCAGTGCTGCTGTCCTCGTATCGCTCATGGAACAGACGGGACAGGAAGCGTAAGTGCGTGCAGTGCGTGATTAGTGTATTTCGACTGCTCTCGGGTGGCGACGAAGTGCGGGCTCTCGTCAGACGACTTTTTTCCCAGGGACATAACCCCACCTGTCATACCGGTGAGTTTACAAAATTAAATCTTTTTAATGTGACGGGTAAATTTTACCACGTCACAAAATATTAATGCATATTGTTGGCCCACTATCTGGATCAAAGTCTGGATATTTATATATTATTACTATAAAAGATAATTTCAGAGAATATTCTTTAGCAATACTTCTTCCTAATCATCAAGCTAGTATGTTAGCTGAAGCTTTTGTCAAAAAATTTATTTGCATATTTATATCGCCAAAAAGAGTGCTTACTGACCAAAGGTAGAGATTTTTTTATCAATTTATTTTAAAAATTGGCCAAGCGTTTCAGAATTAAACAATTTCGCATAAAAGCTTTTCACCCTCAATCAAATCGATCATAAGAATGTTCACATCATGGTTTAGGAGAATATCTCAAACGATTTGTTGCAAAAAATTTAGAATGGGACGACTGGCTCGAAATAGCAATTTTCTCATATGATACTATGGTGTACATGAAGGTATGTAATTCACTCACTATGAATTGGTTTTTGGTAAACTGGCTCCTGAACCTTCCAGTAAACCTTTATCACAAGAAAGATTACAAACATACGATGATCATGTTAAAAATAAGGCCTACCTTCAAATAAACCACGCGACGTTTGAGGGCGCTTGCGCGCCAGCGATGCACTTAGGAGAGAAAGCAAGGGATGTGAGGGTGAAAGGAGTTTCTGGAAATTCCGATCGGGGTTGACGCACTTATGTATCCTCGAGCAATTTTGTTCCTTTAATAAACCACGTTTTTATAAAAAACGTCTTGATAGAACGGCCCTTAACAGCTTCAAAAGTGGGATATTGCTAAAAATCACGCTTGCTCCGAAAATAAGCATTGCTTTGCGGTTTTGAAATACTCACGCGGTACATGTGGCTTCGCGCACTTTGTGAGAACGGCGCGGAAAAATCTCTCGATATTCTGGAACGGTAATCTTGTACGTCCACAAAAGATCTCAAGTAAGTCGTCTTTTAATATGATTGTATTTTTCGTCGCGATGCTTTGTATAACTCTTGACATAAAATTGGTGCACGTGAGGTATCAAATCTGCCGAAATCTTTGTGAAACAAGGATCAAGCCACGGAGATGACGCCCCCGTTGACTGGACGTGCAGTTTGAGGTTGGGTGCTTTGTGATACGTTAGTGCATCAACGATCGCGCAATACCGCATCTAAATGCTGTAGACTTAAAGGCGATTCTCGTTGCCTATGGGGTACCAACGGCAGAAAACAAGTCGGAGTTGATACTCCGCCTAGAGGAAGTAGACCCGGAGGGTCATTGGGCACGCGAATTTGAAAAAGTTAGGGCCAACTACATTTTGAATATGAAGGGCGACTGGGCAGAATGGGACAATATGAAACGAAAAATGGCCGACATGCAAGCAATAATGGAAACTTTGGCGAAGCAACTCTCGAACCTCGTGACACCACCAGGTGCCGCAACATCGCCGTCGTTAGTGGTTCCGACATTGGCCAACTTGGAGCCGACGGCGTCACCGGTTGATACAATAGAGCTACTGGCAGGCTCCGTGGGTACTACTCCGGGAAAGCGAACGGGAACACCGGGCAATTTAACAGCACCACCTGTGGCTTTCACAAGTAACACCTTGAACCAGCAGACGACGCGGAATGTGACAGGTATGCAGCCGACGTTGGATCTTCAAAACAGTGAGGTAAAGCCGCGAGTGATAGTGACTGCGCTTAGCGAACTTGTAGGGACATTTGACGGGAAAAGCGCGAATTACGAATCGTGGGCGCAACAATTGAATAATTGAAGGGATTTCAGAGGAATTACTGCTCGATGAAGCACGTATGCAGCGGTTTGAAACAAAAGAAAATTTACTTCGTGCCTTCGAGAGAATCTTGCTTAAAAAAAAATTGACAGTCGCAAATAAAGGCAAAGAAAAGGAGTCTCCCGCGAGCAGCAAAACCTTTCCAAAAGTAGATTATTCAAATAAAGTCGAAAACAAAAATTCTACAAAGTCAACGGAATCAGGACAAAAAAAAACAAATAAAGCTACGGCCGATGTTGGATAGTGGGAGTTCGATAAACTTTGTCAAACGCAAATTCGTAAATCCAGCTTTTTTTTGCCGGTTGAAAATATGAACAACGAGTACCACGACGTTAATGAATAGAACTTACAAATTGGGGGAAAGACCAGGACTTTGTATACTTTGAATGACTGCTCTCGTGAAGTTGAGCTTTTCATTGTCGGCAACGAAACGATGACTCCGCCTATTGTTTTGAGGCGCGGTATAAATAATGCATATTGATGTATTGGATTGGCAACAGTCATTTCGCTTTTTTCAACTAGATGACTTTAATCGTTCGAAGTCGTTCTTATCCATTTTAAACTTTAGACCGTATATGGTATTCGAAAGATGACGTTTCATAGATTATTCAGTAAAAAACAAGTTTCAAGTTTTCTTGTTTATTTACTGTTTTGCATTAATTTGAAATAGAAATTCCAGGTGGTCATTTTCGTCATATTTTACTTAATTACTCCCGAAAAAAACCGACGCAGGCCCTCTTGACCATTAGCCTAAGCTGTTTATGACGTATCCGGAAATGGCCAAGTAAGTAAGCTATATAGTATTTGTATTTATTTGGAGTTTTATGCATTTATCAGTTAGAGAATGGTAAATACCTATATTTGAAAAGGAATACGATTGTGGGTAGTATATTTAGGTTGAAATTTCGAAGTACAAAGTTTATTACATTTACCGATTTCTAAGCAAGATTCGGGAATTTGTATTGTTGCAGCTGTACATTTATCTTAAAAGGTTTTCTTTCCAATATAATCTAAAGTGGAGATTGCGTTGAAAAAATTAACATCATTAAGATTAAAATTTCGAAGAAAATATAAAATAAAATATTGTCAAGTTATGGATTACAGAAAATAATAAAAAAAAATAAAAAGTATGAGACGAACGCAGGACATTACAACAACTTGGTTACGTTAATAAGATCGATATTTGGGTTTCTCACAAATTGAACGAAATTTCAAATTTTGAAGCAAATCATAACGGGCGATGAAAAATGGGTTGTTCACGACAACGTTGTGCGAAAAAGATCATGGGGCAAGCGAGATGAGCCTGCACAATCGACATCAAAAGCCGTTGTTCATTAAAAGAAGGTTATGCTGAGTGTTTGGTGGGATTTTCAAGGTATTGTTTATTTTGAGGTGCTCCCAAGGAATCAAACTATCAATTTGAATGTCTACTGTCGCCAGCTAATGAAATTGGAAAATGATATCAAGGAAAAGCGGCCAGAATCGTATAGTCCTAATCTTGCACCATCCGATTGTCATTTATTCCGTTCACTTCAAAACCATTTGAATGGAAAGACATTCGATTCAAATGAGGCTGCCAAAAATGACTTGATTCCGTTTTTTCCATTCAAGAACGAAACTTTCTACGAAAGCGAAATTATGAAGCTGACTGAAAGATGGCAAAAGGTCATCAAACAAAATGGCCAATACATAATTGATTAATGTTTGTTATTTGTATTAATAAACTTGCTTTGAAAATCATGAAAAAAACGAAATGACTTTGTTGCCAACCCAATAGAAAAAATCGTCACGGGAACCAAGCTAGATGTGAATCCACAAATATCATGTCTACAAATAAGTTTCCACCGTTTTTCTTTATCGAAACTTGGGCATATATTGTAAAAGAACGGAACCTTATGTTTTATTCGAAGTATTGTCCATTGTATTGTTCTTCTTGCGTTTAGCACAAATCTTGATCCAATAATGCTTTCAATTAATTGAGGACCAAATCGATATTCTACGGGGAAAACAGTACTTTACTTGTTTGGACATAGAAGATGGATTCTACCAACTGGATATGTCAAAAGAATCAGTCAAATATTAATCATTTGTTACTCCCTTTGGCCAGTACATATGTCTCAAAATGCCTTTCGGGCTCAAAGTAGGACCTAAACATTTTAAAAAATTCGTGAACGCAGCTCTTAAAGAATTGATTGAGTCAGGTGATATCGTCGTTTACATGGATGATATTCTGATTGCCACATAAACAATCGACCATCACCTGGCAGTTTCAAAAAATATTTTCAAAATTCTAGTCGAAAACAATCTTTTAAAAATCCATTAAATCTTCCTCACTGGTTACAAAACCCCTTTACGATCCCCTGAAACAAAAAGTATCGTTTGAATTCGGCTTAGAAGAAATCGAAGCTCTTGAAAAGTTGAAACACGAATTAACTTGCGCGCCGATTTCCGCTATTTACGACCCTGGCGCAGAAACAGAATTACGATGTGATGCAAGTTCTCGCGGCTTCGGAGCGATCCTAATTCAACGGGGCAGTGATCGGAAGATGCACCTTGTGTTTTTTTTTTGAAAAGCCCCTCAGATCCGGAAAGTCGGTATCATGGCTTCGAACTTGAAATATTAGCCATTATTTATGCACTGACGCGGTTCCGAATTTATATATACTGGGTTAAATGTGTGAATTACGTTTAATTTGCGTTGAACAATATGATTAATTGTTCTACAAGAGAAATTCCTAGTACGTTATTGTTTTGGGTAACTCAACGGGGAAAAGTTCACGACCCGGTTGATGAATCAGTAATGGACGACGTGAACAAACAAAAAAGAAAAATGAAAAAAAAAAAGAAAATGAAAGAGCAGGCAAATAAAGAACGAAAACAAGCGCGCGAGTATGAAATCGGCGATTATGCTATGTTAAACATTTTTGACAGCACAACTGGGATATCTGATAAAATAAAACCAAAATTTGAAGGACCATTTCAAGTTTGCAAAATTTTATGAAACAATCGCTATGTAGTAGCAGATATCCCAGAGTGTCAGCTGACTCCAAAGAAGTATGACGGTGTGGCAAGCAGCCAACATAAAATTGAGGCAAAAGAACCTAACCAAAGACGAAAAATGATTTTTTTGTTAGATCTTCAACCATTGTAAGCAGTTTATAATATTTTACGATCACATTTTACATAAAATATCACATAAGTTTATCATAACGCTATATTTTCGAACTCTTTCGAAATATTACGACCATAAAATAATAATTCTCAAAAAACGTCTTAATTATGTATACAAAAAGATTATTCATTTAATCATACTACACGCATTCAAAAATGGTAACGATGAATAAACCATATGTAACCTTATACTAATGTCAAATTCATATTATTACAATAAGCTATGTAATAATTTATAACAAATAATTCTGATATTAGAATAATATATTGGATCTATAACTTAATTTGTGCGTTTTTTTCAAAATTTGAACGTTTATTTAAGAAAAATATGTAAAATAGTATTATTCAAAGTATTGCCCATCTGAAGCTATGACTTTTTCCCATCTTTTTGGCAATTCGTGGATTCCATCCCAAAAGAATTGTGCCAGCTTGGCGGCCAAGAATGAACCAAGCCAATTTTTGATACCCTGTTATGATGTGAACCGTATTCCAGTGATGGCGTTCTGCATGGACCGGAACAAATGGTAGTCAGAAGGGGCAAGGTCTGGGCTATAAGGCGGGTGGGGTAAAATTTCCCATCCCCTGTTTTCCAAATAGTTCTTAACCGGAATAGCAACATGGGGCCGAGCGTTGTCATGATGGAAAATTATTGCCTCGTGTCTGGTCGCATATTCCGGGCGTTTTTCAGCTATTGCTCTCTTCAAACGGATTAATTGTGTTTGGTAGCGTTCTCCATTGATGGTTTCACCCGTTTTAGCAGCTCATAATACAGCACGCCCTTCTAATCCCACCAAATACAGAGCATTACCTTCGCGCCATGGATATTCGGCTTTGCTGTTGATTTGGCTGGTTGGTCGGGTTTCACATAGATTTTTCGCGCTTGGAGTGTCGTAATGGATCCATTTTTTATCACCAGTAACAATCCGATGCAAAAATGACTTCTTTTTGTGGCGTTCTAGCAGCATTTCGGACATGTAAAACCGCCTTTCAACGTCTCTCGGCTTGAGTTCATGTCGAACCTAATTTCCTTGCTTTTGAATGTATCCGGCTGCTTTTAAACGTTTTGAAATGGCTGCTTGAGTGACTCCCAAAGATTCTGCGAGCTCTTCTTGTTTTTGGTAACAATCTTCATCGAGTAATGCTTCCAGTTCTTCATATTCAAACCCTTTTGGCTGCCCAGGACGTTCTTCGTCTTCCAAGCCAAAATCACCACTTTTAAATCGTGCAAACCACTTTTGACACGTTTGCTCAACTAGAGCATGTTCACCATAAACTTTCACCAAAATACGATGACATTCGGCAGCAGTTTTCTTCATATTAAAGTAATGAAGAAGAACTCCCCGCAAAAACACTTTTTCAGACGCAAAGTTCGACATATTTGAGTGAAAAAAAATTATTGTTGCTTACGCTTGAAATGTATGACATATACTGAAAAAGACGCACAATGACAGTAGCTTTCCAACGCATGTTCGAAATATTGGAATGATGGAATAATAATAAAGTTCAGCCATCTCTTAGCAAATCGCACGAATTAAGTTATAGATCCAATCATTTTTTCATGGTATCCAACAAACTAAGTTAATTCTAAAATGTAACGACTTGCAGAAAGCAACTCGGTCGAGATTATTTTCATACTCGAATTTAATAAGATGCTTACTAACATTAAGAAAAGCAAGTTTGGAATGTCAATCATATAAAAAAAAATTTCAGGAAATTGTTTCGTTTGTCAAGATCGTTACTGGTTAGAACTCTGCATTCTATAAACCAGTGCACAGCTTTCTAGCAGTAGAGTCTCGTCGCATCTTTAGGCGATATTTCATTCGGGCCATAGGCATGTATTGCGTTAGCGTCTTGGTATGAGCATGCAATACTTAGTTATGAGGGATTAGTAGCCCAAGCATCCAGTACTATTTGACCGACTTAACTTCAAAGTGTAGTTGTTTTTAACAAAACGCATCTTTAGGGGCTCCATATTTATACCACAAGTTTCTTAGGACAGTTGAATTGCCAATCCCGCTTTTTTCAAAACGTTGCAAAAAAACACATTTACGGAAATTGAAATTGAAACTTAGAAAAAATGAAGTGGATAAAATTCTGCGTATAATACGAACATAATAAATATTTTATCTTTAATAGGATTCGAGTTACGGTCCTTCCAAAAACCCTCAAGTTTTTTCTATTTTGTACCAAAAACCATTACTTTTCAAAAATAGTTTTTTTGCATTTTTTTACCAAAAACTTAATATGTTTGCCTCACGTTTATTTTAACGAGATTTTTGGGATTAAAAGAACAAATCATCCTGATTCAAATAGGTGAAGGCAATTTATAATAAAGAACACAAACTTAAAATGCGCGCGATATTTTGAAGAGTATAATAACATACTAACTAAACTGTAACTCTGTTTATAAGAGTATTGGAAAGATAAAAATGTAATATGAAGGATTTCATAAATATTGTTTTATTTTATCAAAAAATATATATTCGTAGTAAATAGAAAATTATCATTATGAAAAGTTACAAATGAAATATATGATAAAAAAACAATACAGCGTAAAACATCGAAATTATTTCTGGAAATCGAATAAATGATACAAAGTGAAAAAAAGAAATATTGAGATTTAAAATTATTGAGACAAAATCTATTTCAAGCAAGAATGTGGATGAAAAAAAAATTGATATTAAAAATATTTAAACATGTGTAAATGTAGGTATACTAATTAAAAACGGCAAAAATAAATATTTAGATTCATAATTATTCCTAATTATAAGTTATAATTTTTTTAAATCGCCGATGATTCATTACTGATGAGAAGAAAGAATATATTGTATCCAGACAATATCCAGACAATACTTTTCATTTGAAGATATTTCTTTAAAAAATACTTGGTAAGATTATATTTTTCAAAACGTGTTTACTGATTTCAATATTTACCTTCAGAATTGTTGAGTGTCATGACAAAGTTAAATAAAAGAGAACACGTTTGATAACTACGCAACTGTAAAATGCTGCTGAACTTGTTAAAGTACACTTGAGTATATCTATATATAAATGGAAAACCGGAAGATCTCCTTTTACCCTCTCTAGGTAATTAGGTCAGGTGGCGCCGATATACTATTAGAATAATAAAGGGCTTAGGATTAAGACGCAGACGACAGTAAGACAATTTGATGATAGAAATGTTGGCATGCCTGTAGAATATCTTTACAATAAGCGATTGTCCCTTACAATTCAATATTGGTATTACATAGGCCTTCAAGAAATTCAGGTCAAGGAAAGATTTCGTTAATCCGATGGGTTCGGCACTTTAGCAGATAGTATAAACTGTTTTGAAATTAAGAGGCAAAAAAATGCGTTTGAGCTTTAGAAAGTTTGTACAATAGAATCATAAAGCTTGAGATTCCAATTTTCCTATTATTTGAAGATATTTGCGCAGGTATGCCATCAGAAGAAATGTTACGACGCAAAACTTAAAAATCGTGTTTTTTGTAAATAAATTCTTTTGTATACATCCGAAAATAAAGTCTCAAGAAGATGGATTTAAGTACATAGATCAACTTCTACGTAAAATGAAAAATATAAATTGCATTAGCTCTACCAACTCACGAGTAATGATATAACAGTTAATTGAAAATGTGTAATCTGTCTTTTTTAATGGTAAACAATTCATTTTTCAGTCACTGTGTGTGAAAAATATTAATTATAACCACTTTTCCTGCATCTTTTCCCCTAGGACACTTTTATCATCAGTGAACGCTGTATAAATTGTAAATTTTATGCTATTATAAATTTTTTTCATTATTGATATTGATAATAATTACAATAATTTATATGCAATATTACAAAATTATATTGTTTTAATCTTATGCTGAAAACACATGTGTAGTTAGTAAGAAAGTAACTAATTATCAATTTTAATAACAACTTCAAAACTTCTTCCAATTATTCCTAAAGACAGACTCATTTTATCAGAAAATGAAATGCTAAAAAAGTTGTTAGTAATCATTTTACTATAAATAATTACTAAACAAAAAATTGTTTATTATTATAAAGAGACGGGCACATTTCTTACAGTACGAAAGCTCTCAAGCGATGAGTTATATTTTAGTGCATGGATTTCTGTTTCGTTTTCATATAGTTACTTTATCTATGTCAAATGCCAGTCTACACGGAGAAACTTTGTATATCAGTATTTATTATAATTAGTAGAAAAGTTTAGCATTTTACTGTTCTACTTTAGGGAAATATGCAGTACGGTGTTAATTTTTCACATTGCACTAATATAATTAAGCATTTCCATATTTACTATTAATACTCTAGAAGAGTAAGAATTAGAATGGATGATGCAATAAATTAGTATTTAAGCTTGAGAATTTGCGACTAAGAAATATTGTAAGTTGCTTTTAAGAAATGGTAGAAAAAATAATTCTATTTATGAACAGTTGAAGTAACATAAAATGACAGAAGTTGACGATAATTTAACATGGTGAATATGGATACGTGAGAGAAGGGTCGAAACTGTGGCTTTCTTTAATTTAGAATAGTATGAATTAGAAACGTGAACATCGAAGATTAGTATTGACAATGTTAAAAGTTCCGAGTGTTTCCGATAATAGCCGAACATCGCTTAAGGTTCAACAATGAAGTCTCGTTCTTGGAAATTAATGTGATAAGTTTCTGTGCATTCCTCATTTACATATCTATAGTGATTTGTGAACGTTAATTTGGCTAATCTCTCGCTAAGGAAGTGGTCTGAAAAAAGCGTAAGTATGAAAAAGTGATTTAATAAAGCTGTTTAAATATAATTAAACATTCGTAGTATATTCGTTCATAATAATATATCCATATTTTAAGGTTAAGAAAATGATAACAATCAGTGTATTGTGCCAAATTTTTTCAATGTTATACCTGTTGTTTCTGATGTTTTAAACTATTTTTTATTAAAATGTAGAAAATGTTAGAGGAGGAAAACAATGAAGAAAACGAGGTAAGCGCCGTAAAGCGGAGGGTTAATTGCATGATGTTCTTCTAAAGGGGATAAGTAACTTTCTAACTGTAATCACCTACTGCTAATTCCAATAAATACATATGATTTAAAAGCAAAAATTTTCGACTGATAATAAAATAAAATACTGAATTGTTACAGCGCTACTGCTATCGAAACGTGGACGCACTGCAGTTTTTTCCAGTCGAGGGGAAGAAAATATGTTTATCTCCCTTAAAAGTAAGTAAACTATTGACTGCGTTTACAAATTTTTAATTTTTTACTTTCACGGTAACGTATTCATTAAGGAAATGTGACACCTGAGAAAAGTGGTAAGTTCATGTGAATAATCTGGTGCAGTTTCCACATGTTGGTTTCCAAAATACATAAAACTTCGTTTTCAAAATTTGAGTAGTAGATAAAATAAAAATGAACGTAGATGGACCACTTTTGTTTCTGAAAATAAAAAAAAATTTCCGATATATTTTGCTAAAATTGAACTTTTTTACAATTTTATGTACTTTAGTCCCAAACATGTAGAAACTTAAAATCAATCAACTTTTCTTATCTCTTTAGTATCACATGCCTTTAAATATATAGTTTATCTACGTAACGTGAATTATTATTAAATTAATTCAGAATAAAAAATGCTAGATTCCCATTTCGAAGTTAAATTACGCGGTTTTAAAGAAGTTCACGGTCTTCCGGCTGCTGGTAGGTTCAAATAACACCCATCAATGCTTTTCGCGAGACTTATGTATGTAAATGAACTACCGGAATCAAAAGCATAAGGATTGCCATAGGTTTAATTGTCTGTTTTGCATCGATGGACGTAATTCAAACCTATCAACAGCTGGGAGGAAATCATTTTTTTCACTTCAAATTTTGTATTTAAAATTACTGGTACAGTAACGCTCATCAATGCTTTTCATCCGGTTTGATTTGGAATATAATGAATGCAAGAAATATAATGCGCATAACATTATAACGAGCTTGCATTTAATATCCTTTTTTTACTTCATGAATTATATGTATCACATGAATGTATTTTTAGGAAATACAAGGTCAGCCTGAAGACTTGGATGTGAATGTATTCTTTGAGCCCAATAACTTAGAAGCCTCTACATCTTACATATTGCAGCACAGTTTCGATAAGAACGAGTCACTGCGGGATCCAACTACATCAATTAATAATGAAAATTCTTCAAGCGAGACTGTAAAAAAAAATACTAATTCTGTAGAGGCGGTAAGTTTTGGAAATTTCTTACTTTCCTCTCTCATGAATATCAACAAAATTTGCTTTCTCGTGTAGTGAGCCTGTTCCTCAATATTAATAATATATAATATAATAACAATCAATAATCAATGAATCAACGAATTTGTCTAATTTGATAATCTTCTATGATGATCATATTTATTACGAAATTACCTTATAATAATTATGATAATGCCTATAAATGTTAACTACAGATATTTACAAAAATTTGAAATAAAGTATGCTTTTTTCAGAATCTCCTTTCTTTTTTGCAACACACATCTGATGGCAAACTTGTGCTTGGGCATTTCAAAGTGCATAATAAATTCAACAAGGAAATTCGAGCCACTTTGACGAGAGCAATCATCAAAAAGTACGCAGACGCTGCTTTGAAAAGTATAGATGTTGGTCAAAAACTTCCTGAATTTCAGTAAGTAAAGCATTTCATAAAGTAGTTGAAGCCTTGTTTCAAAGGTACCTTCAAGTACTATATTTTATTTTAAGCATAAATTTAATTGAAAGTCATCAGTTGGTTTTCATTTTTCTTAAAGTCGTATTTATTTTGATCAGCATTTCATCTAAAACTTTCATTGCAATTTCGCAAGCAATAGAAAATTTATTTCCCGGCGAATCATCAAATACGTACTACAGCCCCTACAAATCAGAACAAGGAACTGATATCCAAATTTCCGGCACTTTATGGGCTCATTATAATTATACGAAAGATAAATTAAGAGCAAAAAAATCTACTTGAGCCACCGAGATCTCGCGCCAAAAAGAATCCTCTTGTTGTCGAACCTCATGGTAAGAATTTGTAACACTTTATAAATTAAATAAATGTATAGAAAGACGTAAAAAATAAAGTGAGAAACTTGGATTGTGTTTATTATTACAGATGAACAGGTGCTGAAAGCTTTAGAGAGACTTGAAAATTCCTTACATGATGAAACACTGTTTAATGATTGGAAAATAATTCACAATGCGAGGCAGGTTATGCTTACAGTTGATAAAACTTCTATAAATGACTATATCAATAGATTCCAATGCTTAAAAGTTCAGGATGCAAAAAAGCTGGTATGACTAATTCTCAAAGAATCAATTACATTATTTTTGTTTACGTAGTTAGCTTTTAAATAACTTTTCTTCTATATCTATCTCTTGCAGTTTGAAATAGACTTTGACATTATAAAACCAGGCAAGAGTTCCCTCTTAAAAGATAGATGGGTTATTATAAAAAACGTTTTAATAGAACAATTAATAGAAATTGAGAGAAATAGTAATAAGAAAAAGAAGACAAACATTGACGACCTTGCTCTTATAAAATTATTACCAACATTAAATTCGGGTAAAAAATTATAGCAATGTAAATAAACTTCCCAAATATTCATTTTAAAAGTGAAATTACATAGATATTAAAACGTGTATTTCAGAAAACCAAGACACCGTTATTTTGCATTTACTGCAATTATTAATTGGTTGTGGTCGTCCTATGAAACGAAAAAGCGACGAGCCTGTTGAAGCCAGCAGAAAATACGCATTCACCGAAATACGAGAATCCTTTATCTACCAAGTAGAGGTGATTAAAATTTCCATATTAACTATTTTTAGCGAAAAAGAATTTCTTATGATAAAACATGCTTAATTTTTAAAATTATTTCATAGAAAAGTGAGGATATCGATTCATCAATCTCAGACTTACGAGAAAAGTACTACAAAAGAAAGGAAACTCTACAGCCATTTCTTCTCGTCGTTGGCCCTCTAATAAAAATAGATGAAGCATATGTCATAATTGACGATCAGTAGCTAAAGGTTCCTTCATGCTTAGATGCATTAGATATTACTTTCAAAAGTATTTATGCATTAGGCTGTAGATACCCCTTGCCATCATTAAGGTTGTGGCAGTATTTTCAACGGGCAGGGTATGACATCAAGGAATCTGGTGAAACGCTGATTAAACCCGTTAAAGAGCTTTTGGGTCTAACAAGACAAGCACTGCTTAATTCACGAATCCTTACGCCTGAAGAAATACAAAGCGCTTCAACATGATTGTTTGTGATGCTTGCAAATTATCATTTCCAGATAACTCTGTATTTATTCGACACTTAAATATAACACATTCCCATTTAAAAACATTTGTATGTTCCGAATTGAAATGCCAAAAATCATTCTCTTTGATCGACTCTTTTATTAGACACATACGTAGTAAACATAAATTTGAAATAGAAGAATCTGCATCTTTACATGAAAACCTTTCACCACTTTCACCAGGTACAAGCTTTGATATTTGTAACTTCGAAAGTGATGAAGAATCTACTTCTGATAATATTTTTTACTTAGAAGAAGAATCTTCTGATTCAAATGATTCTGATTCATTTTCAGATAGTGATTTATTTTGGGATGAAAAAGACTATAAGTCTGATCCAAGTTTGACTGAGAATATCGACCAAAATATAAAAATTGCTAATGACGAAGTTCTTATATTCACAGGCAAATTGTATCACTTTCCAGATTTGTCAAGAAAACACGTAAACCGTGTTATTTCTGAGGCATCACAGTTATTTGAATCGTCTTTAAATTCCGTTCAAAACGAAATATGCAGTCACCTAAAAACATTAGGTGCGAGTGAACAATACTTGCATGAAATCAGAAATATTTTCCATAACTATTCTCAACCTTTTCGGAATGTACAAACTGAGAAGCAAATTTTTTCCCAATTTAGGTACTATGACACGTTTATTGTTCCTGAAAGTTATAGAATAGGAGAAAGAACAGAATTTAAATCAAAAATTACAGGAGCCAGTCGTGAAAATATTCCAGTCGTAGCTCAATTTATTCCAATCCGATTTGTATTACAGAAATTTTTTCGAAATACCTGGAGTATTTGACAAAACTATGGGATACGTGAATTACTTGAAGTCTTGCAAGGAAATCATATCGAATATTATACAAGGTCCTTTTTGGAGAGAAAAGTCCACTCCTTTTGAAGGGAAAATGGTACTTCCGCTTTTAATGTATTTTGATGATTATGAGAACAATAATCCCCTCGGAAGTCATAAAGGAATATCGAAATGTGGAGCCGTGTATCTAAGTGTCCCGTGCTTGCCACCTGAATTTCAATCAAAAATTGAAAATATATTTTTATTCATTCTTTTCAATAGTTTAGATCGTACCACATTTCAAAATTCTATAATATTCGAGAAAGCAATACAAGAACTTAAATTTCTTTATGATGAAGGAATAACTTTAAATCTCCCTACTGGTTCACAAAAAATTCATTTCCATTTAGCATTAATTATAGGCGACAATCTTGGCCTGCATTCCATATTCGGATTTATGGAAAGTTTTCGAGCAAATAAATTTTGTCGATTTTGTTTAATTGATTATCAAAACATTAATAAAGTGTTCACAGAAAAGGACTGCATACTTCGTGACGTTTCAAATTACGATTTTTTTAAAACAAAGGATGCATCATTGTCAGGAATTAAAGAAATATGTGTCTTCAATAAATTACCTAGCTTTCATGTAACAAATAACCCAGCAGTGGATGTTATGCACGATTATTTAGAAGGCATATGTCGATATGATGTCGCAATTTTATTGAAATATTTCATTTACGTTCGTAAATATTTTGAGCTTGATCACCTCAATACGAAATTGCGTGCTTTTCATTACGGTGCGAATAAAAATGTTAACAAACCTCCACAAATATTAGAATCACATTTAAAAAAGAAATGCATTATCTTATCATCGGCTGAAATGCTAAATCTGGTGATGAATTTAAACTTAATTATTGGGCTTTCTATCGATGAAGATGATGATCATTGGCAGCTATTGCTAATGTTGCAAGAAATCATAGAAATAGTATGCAGTACAAAAATTACTGCTCAAACTCCTGACTTATTAGAATTGAGAATCACTGAATATTTGACTCTATTAAATAATAAATTCCCTAACAGTTTAAAACCAAAACACCACTTCATAGTCCATTATCCATCCATAATGCGGAAAGTTGGCCCTTTATGGAATATATGCTGCATGCGCCATGAAAGCAAAAATCGCGAAGGCAAAGTAATTTCTCGCTCTGCAATCTGTCGGGTAAATATATGTAGGACCATTGCACTTAGACATCAATTAATACAAAATTATAGGTTTATGAGCCAAAATGCATTATATCCCACATATATCTCAAGCCGAGTTAGGTCTGCATCAATACAAGATTTACCAAACATCTCATGTTTTATAAAGTTATTATCCGATAATTTGGTGCATCAAAAAATCAATTATTGCAGTTCAATTAAATACATGGGTAAAACAATTAAAGAAGACAGTGTCATCATAAAATTTTCTGAATTATGACCGGCATTCCACATTGTTTATCTTATAATTTTAAAGAATGAATACGATTTCGTCTTCGTTACGAGAGTAATGACTGATTGTTTTTTCAATGAACACATGAGAGCCTTCAAAATCTACGACATGCAATGCTTCCATTGGGAAATTTTTTCCAAAGCAGACATGCAGAACGCCGTTGTTTCTTATGCAAACAAATTGAGCGATGGGATGTTTTATATTACAAAAAACTGGATTTAATTATGTGTATTGATTAGTGTAATTATAAGAAAATTATGTATACTGAAACTGAAAAAAAATAAAGGTTTTATGCTGGTGGAAAAGCTTTAATACTTTTCAAATATTTGTTAAATTGTCAAATATCAAAAATTTTACTTGTTCCCTTTCTTATAGACGATTAAAGGGTAACTGTAATATTGTTAGATCACATATATAAATTCAAATAATCAGTAGTAAATAGAAATACAAAATTTTGTTATGAAAAAGTATTTACAAAAATGTATACTTTCTTCACTATTAGAATTTAATAACTGACATGAAACTTACACCATTTTAATTATTTTGCAATAATTAATGTCGTTAAAATTTAAAAAATTCTGAATTAGAATTAATCACACCTTATCATATAATGTTTTCAAAGACGATTTTTGAAAATAACTAATACTTATTTGGGCTGATATTTGAAATTTAGCGGTTTTAAAAGTTGACATTTTTTCCGGTAGAGAGAAAGCGAATTTCTGTCTCGCAAGTCCATATAGTAATATAACATTAGTATATATAGAGAGATTCGTAAATTAGTATGCCATATTGTATTTGCGATTCGTGCGTATATTTATGTTTGGTTATGTTAAGTTAGGTATAAGAATAGTGTGCATGTGTTAACTGTTAAGTGCGTTTGCATTGATGTTGTTACATACGTATGAGTCTCATATAAATAACGTTTGTGGAAAGTCTACGAATGCAGATCCTCATAATGAAGAACTTATAGAAGTTGTGTGCGTACGTGATATGTACCTTTAATGTTTGCGAAGGTCAACTCACTTTTAGTATAGCGTACGATTTTTAACATAGTCTATTACAAATAATATTATTTACGCTGTAGGTAAATAAAATTAACGATGTCAATCTTTGGGATTCAAAATATGATCCTGGTTACAGAAAGACTCAAAAACTTTAATATAGCCTCTACCACTTAATAACACGTTTTATGCTTATTTATATGATATTGTATTTCTCTTATTGGGAAAGGAGTACAAAATTTGCCTTCTGATAGTGACAATACCAATATTTAGAATAGTGTACGTATTTCCCTAAATTAGAAGCGTTACATACTAAAATATAATACCAGTTTTAATGAACTTTATCATAAAAAGTTTCTCCGTGTACTTTGTTTAGTACAGTATATTTAGTCCGATTCCTATAGGTATTATTGCAATTCATTGGGTAGGAAACATTTTTTTTCTACTAGAGGGCCATAAAGTGGACTTTATTGCCCCGTGCGGGGCAAACAAATCCACTTTCTGACCCTATAGTAGAAAAAAAATCGTGTGCAACACGGGAAAAACATTTATTTTACTCGTGTGGTTGTTACCCTCGCTTTGCTCGGGCATCAAACTTCACACTCGCAAAATAAATTTTTTTTTCCCTAGTTGCACAATGTACTATTTTGCCATCTTTAGGGTACCATATAGGAAGCTTAAATCCAAGTTTTCGACCATCAACCCTTTGCAGGTTGTCCGCCATCTTGAATTAAGGGGTGATTTCTTGTATCGCGAATAACAGTCGTATTTTCAATTTTATCAAGAAAACAGGTTATACAATTTTTCACGAGAAAAATCAGTTCTACAAATTAGTTCATATTATGTTTTTTCATATTTTTCTTATTTGTTGCTTAAAAATCAATTATAAAAATTAAAAGAGGGTTCACGGAGAAAAATGGATATTGACCCATAATATCTAGATATTGAGGCACAATGTCAGTAGCATTCAACTATGTGACAAACATTTAGATATTCTACTTCAATGCCTGCAGATATTGAAAAAAAGATATTAACCACCAGTATCTCAGATATTGAGCTTGATTATCTCAGATATTAAAAATGAATATTCAAGATACTAAACTTCTGAATATCCTCGTTAGTAAACTTGAATGTCTGAGGTACTGAAGTTGAATATCTCAGATATTTAACATCAATATCAGGTATACTGAAAAGGTAAGTTATAGATATTACAGCTCAATGTCTAAGATACTCAAAAAATTATTTTAAAGGTTATGAAATAACTGCATATTCAGTTTTTAGAAAAAAGTCAAATTATATTTTATCATGTACACAAGTATATAGCAGATTTATACTTCGCTCTCATTTTCATTATTTTCCATGTCTAAAATTAATTTAATGTTCTTGTTAGAAAATTAACTTCAACACTAAGGTAAGATTTCATTCTCGGCTATAAACCACATATATAGAGAAAATTTATAACTTATATCTTTTACTTACTGCATCTCAAGTTAAAAACCCGATCTTTATTCCATTGAAAACACTTATTAGAATTTTTACGAAACTTTCAAAATTTTTCTTTACAGCACGCTGCAAGCATGCAAGCAGATTTCAATGAGCGCGAAAAATTGATCACATGACCTTTATATATATGCGCGCGCACTTTATGCTTCAATATCTAAACTATTGAACTTGAATATCAAATGTTACTTCTCGGAAAAATCTTATATATTGAAAAAAAAAATTTTAATATTGCGTGTCAATATCTAGATATTATGGATGAATATCTCTTATTTGAATATCTACTTTTCAATATCCATTTTTCTCCGTGTTGAAAATTTTTTTTAGATCGAATATCTTTTTTTATTTCGGTGCTATCGCAAAACTTTTCGGGCAAAAGTTGTGATTCACACGATCCTCTACAATTTTTGTCGGAATCTTTTTTTTGTAAGAGCAATTGTTTACTTACCGTAGCGTCTGAAAGTTGCGCGCATCGTTGGTAGCTCGTAGCACTCAGTGGCGCGCGCTATACCTGGCGCCTTGGCGCCTGGCGGAAATTAGCTCGCTTTTTTCACCTGCCTACTGTGGAATGTGTGTGACGTAGCTCACGCCTAATGATCGTTTTTCATATCTTATCTAGCACGATGAGACAAAAGTCTGATTTTCTCGAAAAATTTTACAATGTTAGGAAATAAGTTTTGTTATCGAATTCCTGTAAAAAATTTTCATTCTTCATTTTTGAGAATTTCTCATTTATTCTTTCAACAAACAAGAGAAATCATGTAAATAATCATATTAAATTATATTGAGCAATAGTAAGTAATGGAAATGCCAATAAATAATAACCAACGTTAAATTTAAAAACAGGAAAAATTCAAAATAAAAATAACAAGTGAAAGGTAATTGCAATATAAATCATAAAAAATAGAAAATAGTCAAAATTATTTTTAATTGAAAAAAAATAAAAAGTAAAGAGAAGAAATGTTGAGCTCCATTCAATCAACGAAACTTAGAATAATTTAGTACGGGACAGCGCTCGCAATCCAGCACTACTAACTACCGAGTGACAGAGCGCGCAATTTTCAGACGCTACGGTAAGTAAACAATTGCTCTTTCAAAACAAAGTTTTTGACCAAAACTGTAGAGGATCGTGTGGATTACAACTTTTGCCCGGAAAGTTTTGCGATAGCAACAAAATAAAAAAATAAAAATTTGCAACCCTCTTTTTATTTTTATAATCGATTTTCAAGCAACAAATAAACAAAATACGAGAAAACATAAAATGAACTAATTTGTAGAACTGATTTTTCTCGTAAAAAATGGTGTCAACTATTTTCTTGATAAAATCAAAAATACGACTGTTATTCGCGATACAAGAAATCACCCCTCAAGTCAAGATGGCGGAGAACCTGCAAAGGGTTGATGGTTGAAAACTTGGATTTAAGCTTTCTATATGGTAGCCTAAAGATGTCAAAAAAAAATTTTCTTACCCAATGAATTGCAATAATAAAACCTAAATATACTGGACTAGTTACTTACATGTAAATATCTGAGTTAAAGAAAATGTTGTTTACAAAATTTAAAAAATTGTAAAGAATAAGTAAATGTACGTACACTAAAAAAATTGAATTTAAGCCTTAAATCGACTATCTTTAGCATGTAATAAAAAGTAGACCATTAAGAGAGGATAGGCGTATGCGCTTATACATGGAGAAAACACAAAAGATAAAATTTACTTTGATTTCAGAAAAAAGATTCACTGCATCAGAAATTAACCATGGCACTTAAACTTTGATAAAACAGTTCAGATCTTTCTGTGAGAGACTCCGGTAACAAGGTCCTCAAGAAAAAATTTCAAAAAATGCACACAATTCGGGTAATTACGAGACTCGATCAAAATGCTCGCAGAACTGATCGCGCCTCGGCTTTGTCTTGGCTTCGTTCTCCTGCAAGCATTGTCGCTCGTCGCGTAATAACCCTCATTATGCGCCTAGGCACATAATATACTATTATGTTTTTTCATTTTATCCGTTTTTTTTTTTCACAGTGAACTCTAAATATTTTTTCAATTCGTGACGCTGCATACTGGACTATTTTGAATTGCAAGCTATGAGATACGTTTTTGATTTCTATGATAATACTTATTTTAAATACCTCCTATATTCTAATCTTGTACAGAATTTTTGAATTAATCTTTGAATTTATGGCACTGAAGAGGGCCCCCATATGTGGCCGAAACGTTTACCTTTCTTTCTTTTTTTGCTTATTTTTATATCTAATAGTGATAATTTTAATCGAAGAAAATAAAAAGAATCTGACCCTATGGCAAAATAACGAGAAATAAACAAAAATTCTATAAATTTTGGGTCAATATAATAAAAGACATGTTATCAAACATGTCACTTTTAAATTTAATCTCAACCTCGATCTTAACAAGGTGATATTGAAATTTTTAATTTTCATCTGGATAATTCAATGCTCAAAAAATAAACTGTATCTCATTCAAAAGTTGTATCGTGGAGATTAGACTTCGGAAACAGAATTGAAATTATCAATTCTGGAATTTGCAATAATTAGTTTTTCTTAAGTCAAAGATACAGAGACTACAAATGTTTATGATTTCAAATACCTATATTTAAAGTTTATCTTAAAATATCAATAAATTTTCAAAAATTGAATCAAACGATTGTTAAATCTAACTTCTTTTAATTTTTACTTCTTTCTGCGTAAATAGCATATCTTTTATTTGAATTGTTACAAAAATTTATGTCTCAGCAAAGCTCCGTCTCATTTTAGAAATTAAAAATACGTTGCTTACTGCTATATTTCAAAATAATTACCTTGAATAGAGATTCGAAAAATATTATTAAAGTACAATGCTATTTGATGTTTAGTTCACTATTCTTCTACTCATAGGTACTCCCACATGCTTCCACCGGAATCCCGGTGGAAGCCTTAACACTGGTGACCAGAAGCGTATATGCACTGTCTTCCAGAGAATTTTACTGATTCAAGTTTAGGGAGTAACGATCCTTTCTCATCCTAATGACACACTACGAATATCCTTTTAGAAAGTCAGAAAAATATCAGCTCAGCACCTGTCTCTTGGATTAACCGAGGGTGGTAAAACTCAGGAGACTTCGACCCTGCTTAAATATGTCCGACCGCAAGGCTATAAAGTATCTTTATCTCGCTCGTGCCATTACCCCCTTGATTCGGAGGGTAAGCAATTTACATTCCTATCGGGGCTTCGAAAAGATAAGTCCATTTAAATAAATTAGCAATGCTATCTCTGTGCTCGGTGGTAGGGAGGATTAAGTGATATTTTATCAATTTTCACTGCGATTCGTTACATGGGGTACTAACTTTCCATTCTTATTTTATGCGGTCGCTAGTGATTAATGATATTTTAGTTTTGATCTGCGATGTTACAGTAGATTTCAAAGCAGAGAACGCTAAAAGCTGTAGCCTATATATATGTATATTATTTGTATCAAATAACTTATTCGTATATTATGCATACGAGTATTAAAAAGAAAATTTCTGTTTATTTTTCTGTTCTTTCAATAACTCTAAAGGTGATGACTTGTCTTTATGGTGTTAGTGCAAATTTAGTTGCATATCATTGCGAAAGATTTTGGGATAATTGAGCACGTCAGAGCAAAAAAGCCACGAGCAAAAATTTATAATAATTATTAGCATGTGTTAAATCTTAATAATTATCATCATACTGATTGAAAATTGGATAATAATAAAAATTCAAATTGCGGCAATCCTAATCATTATAGTAATATTAATCACTATTTATACAGATTTTTTTCTATTTTTATTTAAAAAATTTTTTTAATTATAAAGTGGTCTCTTGAAAAATTGTGTTGCTTCTTAAATATCTTAATCACGGACGAAAACAGTTAATCTCGACAATTATTTTTTAAATGAAAATTCCTTTCCGTGTGCTCAATATTGTGCTTAATTAATATTTTTTGATTATATTATATATATATATATATATATATATATATATATATATATATATATATATATATATACACTACCGTCGGAAATTGTGCGCACGGTGCTTCTAAGTGCTATTAAAAATCACTGCTGACTTTGAATCACGATATCTCCGTGACAAAAAGAGATACGGCATTTTTAAAAATATAGTTAAAAAGCTTATGAAATTTCACGTCTAGTGACACTGAATAAATATTTTTTTGACCTTCTGAAAATAATGCAGCACGTGAGAAGTTAAAAAAAAATTCGAGGATTTCTCAAATTCTCTACCTCAACTTCAACTTTTAGCATGACCTAGGGAAAATTTTTCCAAAATCTAAAAATTATACGACATAGAGTCTGAAATCTTATCCTTAATTTAAGCCAAGAAAACTTCAAAAATATTCATGGGTACCCGAGATACGATTAAAAATGTTCAATCGTATCTGAGTTGAATTTTAATCGACGATCACGGTTCTCGGCCGGTTTGTTGCTCGCCTTCTTCGTTGAGGCAGGACCGAATAGGCCACGCACAAAGAAGGCGCTTGAGTGGAGCTCTCTTATATGTTCTTTCATCCAAGAACGTGTTTCCTTTATTTCCTTTCCTTTCATTCTTAGTTCATATTTACAATGACTATTGGAATTTTTATTAATGTTCGAGTTTATAAGAATTTTAAGAAATAAAAAATGTTTACATATCATTGTTCTGTTTGTTAATATGGGGATAATATTGGATTTAAATAATTTTTAATAATCACAAATAACAATAGATATTTTTTTTAATTTAGAATAATTAGAAATAAAAATTACTAATGAACATAATCAAAAATACATACAAGAGGGCTCCACTTAATCACCACTTTTGTACGTGGCCATTTCAGTCATGCCTCAACGAAGAAGGCGAGCAACAAACCGGCCAAGAACCGTGATCGTCGATTAAAATTCAACTCAGATACGATTGAACATTTTTAATCGTATCTCGGGTACCCATGAATATTTTTGAAGTTTTCTTGGCATAAATTAAAGATAATATTTTAGATTCTATGTCGTGTAATTTTCAGATTTTGGAAAAATTTTTCCTAGGCCATGCTAAACCGTGCGCACAATTTCCGACGGTAGTGTATATATATATGTATTTGATATGTCACTGTCGGCTTCCTTTCTGCTTTCTGTGGAGAAAGAGATGTCAGACGCCTGTGTAGCTCGATTGGTTAGAGCAGTCGACCGTCAATCGAAAGATCTGGGCTCGAATCCCGGCACAGTTGAAAGCGTCTCTTTTTCCGCAGGAAGATTTTTAAATTCTTTGGAGAATATTATTTGGATTCCATGACTTAAGAGTTTGAAATGTCTGCGAGGACACCTGCCGGAAAAGTATCCTATCTGATACCGAGTCTTGGGACTTGATAAATTAGACAGTGAAATTTCAACTCTTCCATCAAAATGGTCAAATTATGTATTACATGCCGTTACACAAAGGGATGCTCGATTCTGATTCGATTCCTTAAAGATCGATCTTTTTCGGCGAAAATATCGATATTTTAGATTGATTCTCTACTAGTTGATTCTTTTCCCAGAAGATCAAGGTGTTGATTCTTTTTTTTGAACTAAAATAAAGTGGAGGTAAGATCGTGGAAACATAAAAGCACGCTCTATTGATTAGTCTATAACATATATGTGTATGAAATGTATTTTAGATGACTGTGATCAGAGAAGTAAAGTAAAATATTTGAATACAGATAATAAATGAGGCATGGGTATATGGCATTCAGAAAAATATTTTATATTTATAACGTATATTTGATGAACCAGCGTTTCTACACTCGCCAATTTTGATATTAGTGGACAAAAATTTGATGTTCTCTAATAATCAGTTGATACAAATTTATTTGCGAACATATCAATGGAAATACTTCAGCCACTGTGATCTTCATTATGATTACGGATTGATATCATTAGTATTAAAAAATCGCAGACCATCGCTTTCCGAAAGTTTATCCTTTTTTCGTTCATAAATGAAAAATAAAGTACGCTGTACTGAAACGTTGTTTTTTGACGAAATAAAACTTTTCCAGAGATTTACATTTGAAATACTAACATGAAAAACTTTATGGTAAAAATCATAAAATACTATAAAATCAAATGAAAACGAATTGAAAAATCTTTAGGAAATTGGTGCCTCAATAATTCAAATAATAAGAAAAATACATTTCTGTAGGCAGTCATTATTTTCTTGCTCCACCAAAATGTAGGTACAATGTAGTTTTACAAGGGTTGAAGCATTAATTTCAAGTAATTATCAAAGGTGTAATTCATTCTCAGTGGGTCGCGGGGAAGCTTCCGGGGTCGACCATTGCGTGTTAACGCCAATGTTATGCCCCATTATATTATCCTACCCACACGCGAAAACAGAGGTAACGCATCCACAACGTGAGAAGATACTCCAGCCTGTTTGTAAAAATTAATCCCTTCAATCTAACACTTGCACAGCCTCCAGTATTCACAAAATGATTTATTTTAATTGAGTTTTCCCAGAACATTTGATTCTACACTTAAATTCTACAAATTATCACAAGGTACCCAGGAAAAAAAACCGATAGAACGCGCGTCTCTTTGAATTGTGTATCTGTCATTTGCATATTCAGGAAATAAAAATTCAATCGGATGGTGACACTTGGAATCTGCCATTTGTGCGCAATGTTTTAAATCTGCCATTCGACATTGGTTAAATCGTTAAATGAATAGGGTTGAATAAGACTGATTAACCTCAAATAATTTCTAATGGCAATGTACGATTCATTGATGTTCGCATGAATCGGTTGAAATTCCAAATGAAATGGAAGTATTAAAAGGACACTCTGAAGAAGAGAAATACAATAAAAACAGAATACGAATTGTATTGTAAACGATTGTTCACTTTAAATACATTATTTTCTATCGGAAATATTGGTTTTCAATCTGTTAATGCTGAAATTCCAGTGACAGATATGCAATTCAGAACACCTCAAAGCCCATTCAAATTTAACGCAAGTGAATGGTTTTTTGTTTCCTGGGTACTTTATTTTACACTTTAGAATTTTGAAGAAATCGATTTTGTTTTTTTTCATTATTAAACTCCTTAGACCTTTAAATATCTTCTTCTAAAATATTTTCAAAAAATTCGAACTCTAACACCATGAAATAAGTGAAAGTGCGTGCGCACTCCCAGCTGCTAGTCGCGTAGCGTCTATTGTTTATTTTTCTCTTCCATTTAAAGATATTTGGTTCACACAACTTATTCGAAAGTTTATTCTCATCGTCTCAGTGCTTATTTTGTTCTAGATCTAAGCATTTGTGAGTTTATAATACAATGAATACGTATAGAAAAGGCAGTAAATACTAGGTTGTTCAAAAAGTTTTGAAAGCGACATCTATAGAGCAGTAGAAGAACCAAAATTTCTACGCCATTTTAAGATTTCATCTTTCATATGAACATACCCAAAGTGTCATTCCACTCTGTCAATTCATTGTTTGTTTACAAGCCATTTGAAGTTGACGTGTCAGTGTATTTTTGTACAATGGAAAAAACCGAATATCGTGCAGTGATAAAATTCTATGTTTTGGAAGGTTTATCAGCAACGGAAATTTATACAAAAATGGTGAAAGTGTTAAAGGAAGCTGCTCCTTCATTTCCAACTGTGCATCGATGGGTTTTAGAGTTTAGACGTGGTCGAAAAAGCATTGAAGACGATCCACGCTCAGGACGTCCAAAAAGTGCATCAACACCAGCATTCATAGCAAAAGTACAGGATATGGTTTTGGAAGATCGTCGATTGACCGAGAGAGATTTAGCAGAGGCCCTAGACATCTCATTAGGCAGTGTGAGTCATATTTTACGTGAAGTTTTGGGTTTCAGAAAGCTCTGTGCACAATGGGTGCCGCATTCGCTCACAATGGAACAAAAACACGTTTGAATGTGACTTTCTGAGCAACATTTGGAGCGTTTTCGAAAGGATAAAAAGGATTTTTTGCGTCGATTCATCACTATGGATGAGACGTGGGTCTTCCATCATGATCCTGAATCAAAACAAGAGGCTAAGGAGTGGTCTGAACCAAGCACTTCGGCACCGAAGCGAGTTCGTGTCCAGAAATCGGCGAAGAAGGGGTTAGCATCAGTTTTTTAGGATTCAAAAGGGATTTTGTTGGTGGATCATCTCCAAACTGGCAAAACAATAAATTCTGAATTTTATTGTAACCTTTTGGATCAATTGGATGCCAAAATTCGTGAAAAAAGACCCGGTTTGCAGAAGAAAAAAATCCTTTTTCATCAAGACAATGCACCCGCTCACACAGCTCAAAAAACCATCACTAAAATAACCGAATTAAAGTACGAATTGTTGCAGCATCCACCTTATTCGCCTGATTTAGCTCCCTCTGACTTCTGGCTGTTCCCACACCTCAAGAAATTCCTTAGTGGATTATTTCATACTGGCATTTCCACTCGTTTTTTTGGTGTTAGCGACAATGTTAAAATGTCAAACTTGTGACACAGATGTCAAGTTTACTAAAACTGGTATTCGGGGTCTTGGATTCAAGATAAATGTAGAGTGCTCTTGTGATGATTGGCAGATAAATTCTTCACATCTTATAAATACTGGCTTTGAAGGTAACCGACGCATTATATTTATTATGCGATTGCTTGGCGTGGGTCGTAACAGACTAAAACTTTTTTGTTCGTTGATGGATATGACATCGAATTTCGGTAAAACAACGTATTATAAGCTTATAGAAAATGTACAAATTGTAACAAAAAGCATTGCCGACATTTGACTTAAAAAAGCTGGTCAGGAGCAGAAACAAAAAAATTTGGAAAATAATTTGCCTGAGAATGAATTAGTAGTTTCAGGTGACGGCACGTGGTTAAAACGTGGCTTCAGCTCATCGATCAGTTTTTGTACTGTAATAGGTAAATACACAGGCAAAGTATTAGATTATTTTGTTTCTTCGAAGACGTGCAAAGCTTGTGAGATAATGGAGAAAAAACTGAATCGCATTGATTTCGACATCTGGTACGAGAGTGAGCATCAGGAAGAGTGTTCGGTAAATTACCAAGGTAGCTCCGGAGGTATGGAAGTCCAAGGAATAATTGAGATTTTCAAAAACTCTCTTGAAATCCATATGGAAAAATACGCTTACTACATAGGTGACGGGGACTCAAAGACTTTTACTAATTTATGTGAAGCTAAACCGTACGGAGATTTTATTATCCAAAAACTTGAGTGTGCTTTGCACGTGGGAAAACGAATGTTCCGGTACCTGAAGGAGGCAAAAAAATCGTTAGTCGAATTACGAAAATTCAAAAAAGCTGAAGAGAAAAAAAAAGTTGAAAATAATCAGCAAACAGCGGAAAAAATAGAAAATTCACCGCAAATCCGACAGCCACGTAAAAAGAAAAACGAAAGATTCAGTGCCGCCACCTCCAAAAACCACTGATTTGACTGGGAAGATAATGAAAAAAATGTCAAGTCATTATTCTTTGGCCATACAACGTCATAAAGATTCTCTAATTCATATGAAAAAAGAAATATGGGCTGGTTTTTACTACATGATTTCTACTGACAATGCGCCGCAGCACGATCACTATAATCCAGACTGGTATAAATACCTACAAGCTAAGGCAAGGAATGAGCTTTCATCACGTAATAGTACTGCCTTCAGGATTTATTAAAAAGAGCCAACGAACGTAGCCACAACCGTCTCAAATCCGTATTGTTCACGGTCCCGAGGAATTCGGCCATCTCTTAAAGACGGGTTTATTTTACGCAGGAACATATTCAATACGTATTCAAGAGGTAGAAATGGCCGCTAAATTATTTTCCTCGTTCATCCTAAAGAGCGTTCAAAGTGACCGCAGTGAATACGGGTTCGGCACGTATTTGAAAACATTGGCGAGTTGTATAAACATGGGCAGGTACACAGTGCGACAAATAAGTTCCGAAACTCGAACATATTTGAGTAACTTGTAGCGCTATCTATGTGCTCAGACCGGCGTTTGAAAGCAGTGATATTTCTCTTAGCAGCAATACCATTTTTGCTTCAATGGACTAATAAATAGCAACGTCATAACAGTTCTCCCAAAACAACTTGTTTGTAAATGTTGAAATACTAACATGGAACAAGGAGCAGGAATCAAATTTCAGGCAGAAATTGGTAAAAATAAAACAGAAACAGCATCTGGTTGATGCAGCAAATGTACGGTGATAATTGTTTGAGTGCAGCAAGTTTATTTCTGCGGCATAAACGTTTTTTGGAAGGCAGAGAGAGGTTAGAAGATGATAATCGTGAAGGAAGGCCAATTTCAGCAATGCTCATTACATTCTTCAATAGCAAAGGAATCATCTACAGGGTATTCCTTCCAACTGGACAAACAATTACTGAAGTTTTTTTTCCAATTACTGAAGTTTTGAAGCGCCTGGTGGTCAGAATCCGTAGTATTCGACCCGAATATCGTGATCCAGAGACCTGGTCTCTGTTGCATGACAATGCTCTGAGTCACAACTCTCTCATTGTTCGTCAATTTTTGTCCCGAAATCAATTCTGTGTATCGAATTATCCGCTGCATTCACCTGATTTTGCCTTGTGCGATTTTTTTTTATTCCCAAAATTGAAACTGAAAGGATGTTTTTTTAATGAAATTTCGGCCACAAAAACAGCTAAAACACGAGCACTAGAGGCAATTCCACCAAATGAGTCAGAAGACGCATTTGAATCACTGTTGAATTGCTGTAACAAGTGTATTGAAACTGAAGGAGAATATATTAAATAAAAAAATAAAAAATATTCCAATATCTTGTTTCAATGATGTTCCAGTCTCAAAACTAATTTGTCGCACTGTGTACTTAATACGTATTTAACAGCTGCAACATTAGGTGCCCGGTTCATCTTAAAGAACGTTTGAATAAGTACGTTAAATACAGGTTCGGCACGTATTCGAGAGCATTCACAAATATTGACAAACAAACATAAATCAATACTTATAATGAATTACAGAAGACATTTTGATTAGGTACACTGAAAAAAATGGTTAGTGAAACTAACTACTTCGGTTTGTAAAATATACCTCAGCTATTTTATTAGTTAGCACAACAAGTTCTTTTGTTGGTGTTACTATCTCAATTGTTATCACAAGAACTTGGGTAGTAACACCAACAAAAAAAATTGTTGTGCTAACTAATAAAGTAGCTGAGGCATATTTTACAAACCATAGTAGTTGGCTTTACTTACCATTTTTTCCAGTGTATGACTATTACTAATTACCGAAAATCAATAACAAGTAATCAATAATAAGAATGGATAATCAATAATATGACATGGTAATAAGTTAAGGGGGTCGTCTAGTGTGAAGGCCGTATTTTTATGCTTTTTTGACAGTCATTATTTAAAAAACGGTTCAAGTAAAATAATTTTTGAATTTTATTTCTTCTTTGAGTACATTTGGACAAACTTTTTTAATTTTTTGAAGCCAATATATTGAATAATATCGGAGATGCACCGCTCAACAGGAAGACGTAAAAAAAAAGTTGCTCCACTGCTGCCATGATTCCGGGCGTTCTAATTATCTGAAATCAAAAAACCGAACGTCATTTTATTCCTAAGACTTAAAACTGCAAAATGAACTAATAGAAAGTTTGAATTCCAAAAAACAGTATTTTTTTGCTTCACCAAAAAAAATCTTAGTTTTTCGACTATTTTTCGCGTCTATATAAT